>OY783191.1:36676119-37893011 GCA_963678675.1 Xiphydria camelus | reverse complement strand
AATGACTTTGAAATTAAAATGACTTTCTACTGACTTGATTGAAAAAAATGGCCAATCATTAAAAAAAAATGACTAAGTGGGAGTCCTGTTCACGGAACACATAGCACCGACCGCGGACGCCGTGATAAAGCATATCGGGGAAGAGTCCAGCTTCCGTCCGATAAAACGTGGTGAGAATCGTACGGATCGAGTGCACAACGGACGAACAAAGCTCTATTTTGCGTCGTGACGAGGTCAGAAATTCCGTGTCGCAAGAGGATTGCCCGAAGACGACGCAGGACTCGAAAATTTCCCGGAACGACTTACACAGCCGAGGCTGGATCATTCTTGCGAGTACTCCTGTGCATGCCTCACGATGTGTCCCCTATTCCCCTTTTTTTACCCCTATTTATTTAAGTTTCCCTTTTTTCCCCCCTATAATTAGATATTTTTTGTCTAAAACCACCTGTTATTCAGCTTCTCAGTTCAGTCTCTCTTTTCATCGCTTCAGATGATATGGAGAGGACCGAGATGGTCAATTCTTTTTTTCTAAAATGGTACTACAACTCCTCTCCCCATTTTACCCTATAATTAGATATTTTTCTCCTAAAACCACCTGTTATTCAGCTTCTCAGTTCAGTTTGTCTTTTCATCGCTTCAGATAACGTGGAAAGGGCCAAGATGGTTCATTTTTTCGTTTTAACGGTACTACAAACCCTACTTCATTTACCTGCATCAGTACTTCGTTCAAAAAATAACAACCCAGTTAAATTAATGTTTCTTACAGGAAACTAGAGATTCGAAAAATAATCTCTTATCCTTTTAAATCGGATTCCGATACTCTGATTTGAGTTACATAATATGAGATATAAATTTTTGTCTTACAAAAACATCCTTAATTCGCTTAATAAACATTGGTATTCTACTCTCTATCTTAAACATTGCTTTTCTTAACCACTGCCCGTTTCTAATTTCTGGAAGACCTCCGTTTTTAATCAAAATTACCCCCTTTTTTTACCAAAATTTCCCCTATTTCCCTTAAGGTGAACTATAATATTATAATTAGAGACGGTGAAACCTGCCTGCGCGACAGCCAGCAAACTCCGCGTCGAACGGGGTTACACACCGGCTTTCCATCCATCGAGTAATCGCTCCGCCGCGCGGTACTTATTACGGGACCTCGACGGGAGGAGTTTAAGCGCTGCGACCAGATATTAACAGGCGATACACACGCGACTAATGCGCGTTACATTCGTAGGAATGTATTCGTACGGACACCGGCAGCCTTGAGCGATTTTACGATCCGCTCGTGAGAGAACGCCTGAATCGACCGATCCCGTTGTGCAGTCGGATCCGAGAGGGAGTGGCAAGGGTCTCCTTCCGCGGCGCATAAATTTCGAAAATCCATCGATGATCGCGGAGAGAGACTTCGGATCTAACTGTACATCCATTTATAGTAACGCTGACCATTGTCCTTTCACCGTTGTTGCCGCGTGGCTACGGGGCGCGCGGCCTACCTTCGGCGAGAGTGCCTCGAGGCGACGGGCCGTTTTCGGTGAATTTCTGGATTATCTCCCGTTACGCGTCCAATTTGTATTTAACGTTGCGCGTGATACACGTCACGTCGACCACCCGCGCGAGGAGAAGGTACGTCGCGGCGACTACCACTTTCCCCCTGTGATGCTACGCCACTCTCACCTCTTCTGGCACAGGATGGACGCGACCTCGTGCAATGTAGATCTGCGAGCGCCGAAGGAAAAGCCGACGCTCGCAGCAGCTGCGAATTCGTAAGAGTGTCTATTGTACGCTCGGAGCGAGAGGAAATCCTTTCATAGGGTTGGCGAGTGTGCGATAGGGACATGTTTATTCGTCCAGCGTTTCCACTCAGCTTTTACACTGAGAAAAAAGTTACAGCCGTGTTGATTCCGCCGAAAAATTTTTGTTAATTTACGGGAATGCTTGGTCCTGAATATAAAATAGCCGTAATGTTTTGCTACGTGATGACAGTAATTTTGACTAGTTATTTTGGCCAGACAAAAAAAATTATTTTGTTGATTCCGCCAAAAAATTTTGTTAATTTATAGAAATGCTTGGTTCTGAATACAAAACAGCCGTAGTGTTTTGCAACGTGATAAGAGTAATTTTGATCGGTCATTTTGATAGCGCAACAGAGTCTTTCGTTCATTGAAACAAATTTTTGCTCTGACAATAAAATATAAGTTACAAATTATTTTGTTGCCCGAAGAAAGACATTTCATTAACTCTATTTGATTAAAATTCGCATGTGATTTTGTTATTTTAACAAAACGACATGCCATGTCAACTTATTTTGTTGGGGTAACAAAATGATTTCTTCATCACAAAAAAAAACGATTTTGATATCACGTCGAAAATCTTTGTTAATACCATATTTGATATAAGTACTATATGAGGCTAAATTTACTCGCCAGGAAAGAAACTTCAATCACTATTATCTCATTATTTATGAATTTTTGGCCTATATCGATATAAGACTATTGTAGATAAAGATTTAATTTTCAATAAAGTATCATACAAATATAACCAGAAGCTCATAGATAATGAGATAATAGTAAATGAAGTTTCTTTCCTAGTGAGTAAGTTTAGCCCCATATAGCATGTTATCAAAGAACCTTTAATGAAACTGTTTTGTTGTAGTAAAAAAAAAAACGTTTGGTCGGTTCGTATTCATCCATATGACTTTGTTGAGTCAACCAAGAGTCGGTTGCCAAAGCAAATCTTTTTTCTCAGTGTACAGCTCCTACATCGAGCGAGGTAACATCCATCCTGTACGATTTCCACGAATAATTTCAATCGCTCGTAATCTTCCCGGTAATAAAAATTTTCGTAACTTTTATCGACAGTTCCACGCTGCCACGAGAATTTCTCACGAACTCGTACAGCAGGAGGAAGAGAATAATTTCCCGCGACAGAAGCTCATCGCCGAGAATGTGAACGAATCCCGCGAACGAGGAACAAAGAAGTACTCGCGGGGAGCGATACAAGGGCTTTTGTGTTCCGTGGCGTTCGTCAATTGCCGTTAATTCGGACCTAATCGACCGCGTTGGACCGCGCTGACGGACCGCGGCGGGCGCTGTATCGTCACGGAGTGCGTACATCATTCAGGGAGCCAGTACCGCGACTCGCATCTACAGGGTGTTCCAGGTTGAGCGGGTGTCCCGTTAATTAATGGTGAATTCCTTATGAAAATCTAAGACTTGATTTCTAATGAAAAAATGTCGTGGGCTTAATATCGTTTAAACGGGCAGCTGCTTGAGTTCACCAACTTTAATTCACACCGGTGCTAATTTATCGCAGCTTTGACATTTCAGGCCGATCTATGGTTACAAGTCGACATTGGTAGAAACGCGACACCTTCAACATACAGTAAATATAATTTATTATTACAATATTTTAACGATATTGTAATATATAATTTAAAAAATATTTGACCTCTCGACATTTTTTCATCAAAAATAAAGTCTTAGATTTTCATGAGGAATTCACCATTAACGGGACATTCGCTCAACCTGGAACACCCTGTATATACAATCGAATGCGGAGCCGAGTGCAAAGAAGAACGTGGAATAACGAAGTGCCTAGCGCACGGCCGCGTCTTATCGTCTCGACGATTTTACGGGGCAGGAAACGACACTCGGACTCTCACCTATGCTCGCGGCCTGCCGAGCGAGAGCGCGCTGACGTGCATAATACGGAAAGAATGCGTGAATCACGCGCGCGAGCTGCGGTCCTGTCCGCCACGGAGAGCTATGGTTTTATCGTCCTACGCGAACGCTACGCTATAATCGACGAACCGTATACCTACGTTTAATCGCTGGGTTTGATATTTCACGCGGGCTGCGTAAGAGTTGGACGTAGAAGAGACGCTGATACAGCACTGGAAAGGCATAGCAGGATGTCTAGCGATCGTGGAGGTTGTGGAAAAATCATGGATTTTTTGTGTGCATACGATCTCGGAATGCCAGATACGTTAGAAGAACGGTCAGTGAGTTCACTGTAATGCCCGCGAACGATAGATCAATGGCAGAAAACAGTGAGAATTATCCCTGGTATTGTTGAAACAAAGATTTACTTCCATTTGAGCAGAAAAGTCATAGGTGGGATCACGGGAAAATATAGAAATTTCGCCTGGAGATCATGGAAATATCATGGAAATTTATTATCTCGAATCGTTACACACCCTACGTAGGGAATTATCGATTCGACCGCTTCTCTCTCGCGCATCGTTACGCACACGAGAAGCGAGCGTTTGGACACGATCATCTCGGAGGATGAAGAATACGTCGCTCGGTAGAAATCGCGAGAATACTCCTTATCGCGGTGACAACGCGACGGAAAAAGCACGGTGCAGACTGCGGGCGCGCTTATGTGGAACGACGAGCCGTGGTGATTGACCCTTTGCTGCGGCACGCGCCCCGCCAGCTCTGACGCCACATTCAATTAATTAACTAATAAAATTCTGACGATGTAACTTGGCCCTGCCGGCCGAGCGGCTATCAGGAACTAGCCTCGTTTCTTCGCGAGATATTCTTGGCCGGTATTGTCCTCGTCGAGGGAATGGAGTAAAACGAGAGAACGTCAGAGGCGTGCGGATAATGTGAAGATATCTCGTTACTTTCCTGATTTGCTACCTATTGCGAAGGATCCTGAAGACACGATAGATGCAATATTGTTTTTTGGACGGTGGAGAGGGAGCTTTGTGAGTGCTTTGCACTCGTAGAGTTCAGTTTCTCCCACAAAATGAGTCAAACTTTGTTTAACTGGTTTCGATAACGAGGTTCTAAAGATAAATTCATTTTTGTCACTCAGTGTCAAATACTCGGTTTCATGGGCGTCCTCGACGCATGTGAAATCATCTTTCACACACCAATTCGTGAAAAGTTGCGCGGTGCGTGAAATAACCTGCGCAGTGCGTGAAATCGTCAATCTCGTGTTTGACACTTAGTGACAAAAAATAGAATTCGTTATTCGGTTGTTTCGCGCCGTTCTAACGAGTGTGATTGCCGTACTCGCTTCGCTCGTGCGGCAAACTTCACTCTCGTTAGAAACAGCGCTTCACGCCCTAATAACGAAAATAACTATTTCGGATCACCTATTTTTAAGCAGAATATTATTCGAAGAGCTCAGTTTTCATCTATAGAACTTTCTCGATAAAGACGGCATCATTTTAATATCAGCTTCAAACTGGTGCTAGTTACTGACTTATGGAAACCACACACTAGGTAGAATATCGTCTTTTTTTGCACGGATACGGCAGTAGGTAGCGTGCAGTGATAAAATTGTCAAGGTTTCGTTCCCGTTGTTCGACTCTGGTATCGATGAACCAGTTTCGAATGGTGCAGTTAGCAGAGGAAGCGATTGCGGTACGGCGCAGCGATTTAACTGGCGTTCGTCCTTGCTGCGCATGCAACGATTGAACTCCCCTACTCGTCGATTAATCTGAACGTATAACTCTGTTACAGGCATTAACGGCGATCCGAGATGGCAGTTTTCGGATTAGTCTCGGCTGTGGCCGGGTTCGTCAAAGTACGATACTTGATAGACAAGGCGATCATCGATAACATGATCTTCAGAGCGCACTACAGAATTACGTCCGCGATACTCTTCGCGATGTGCATCATCGTGACTGCGAATAATTTAATAGGTAAGAAAGTAACTCGGCTCGTTCTCTCTTCTCGAAAATCAAATCTGCGGCAACGAAGTTAAGAAGCAATGGCAATCGATCGATTACAATTTTGTTCGGGTTACTTGAACATTCTCGTACGTCTTGATGCATTTTCCGAGACAATCGCGGTGTTTTAAATTTCGAGTGCCTTTGCATGAAAGTTTCAATGACCAAATTGCATCGTTTCCTCGTTCCGTCGTCGCTGCAAATATCCTTCAAGCAACACTCTTAGCGATCAAGGTGCATACCACGGAAATTTCTTCGAAGCAAGTCGCGCCACGAAGACTCTTCGACATTTCTAAACTGCAGAGCAATCGTTCCCCGAGATTGCTTAGCCGGCTCTATTCGTATGCGACTAAAGCTGCTTACACATCGAAACGAAGTCTCCGCATCGTCGTCTAATCACGTTCACCGTGTAGCCGCGTGGCCTTTGCGGAGATTGCGTTACCAATGCGCAACGACTGTTCAGCTGACAGCATCCCTCGCGGAGATTATCTTTTCCGCTTCGCTTTATGTCGGACATACACTACTCGAGACCGTACACGTTTCAGGTGACCCTATAAATTGCATATCGGACGGTGCCGTGCCCGGACACGTGATAAACACGTTCTGTTGGATCACGTACACGTTCACTCTGCCGGAGAACAACCATAAACCCGTCGGTACCCACGTGGCCCACCCGGGACTCGGCTTGGACACCACCGAGAAGAGGTACCACGCTTACTACCAGTGGGTGCCGTTCATGCTGTTCTTCCAAGGCATACTGTTCTACATTCCCCACTGGATGTGGAAGCAGTGGGAGGAGGGAAAAGTTCGGATGATCTCCGAGGGTATGCGCGGTGCTTTAATCGACACCAAGCAGGAGAGGCAGGCCAGAATACAACGACTGGTGCAGTACATCACCGACACGCTGCACTTGCACAACAGTTACGCCGCCGGATACTTCTTCTGCGAAGCTCTGAACTTCGTCAATGTGGTGAGTACGATTCGACGTGGTCGCCGCGATCGCGTCGGGGATCCCAACGCTGACACGCGCTCCGCTGCTCGCGTCCGCAGGTCGGCAACATATTCTTCATCGACACGTTCCTGGGCGGGGCCTTTCTCAATTACGGCACGGACGTGCTCAAGTTCAGCAACATGAACCAGGAAGAACGGACCGATCCCATGGTGGAAGTCTTTCCGCGGGTCACCAAGTGCACCTTCAACAAATTCGGTGCTTCCGGGACCATACAGAAGCTCGACGCCCTCTGCGTTCTGGCGCTGAACATTCTCAACGAGAAGATCTACATCTTCTTGTGGTTCTGGTTCATCATCCTCGCGGTCATGTCGGGACTGGCGCTGCTCTACAGTATGGCCGTTGTGCTGCTGCCCAGCACGCGGGAAACCATCCTCAAGAAGCGCTTCAAGTTCGGCACGCCGTCCAGCGTCAACACTCTCATCCGGAAGACTCAGGTGAGGCGCGGGGACACGCGCAGCTTCCCTCCGCGCGCATTCCCCCGCTTTCTCTGATACGACGCGTTCTTTGGATTCAGGTTGGAGATTTCCTGCTGATTCATCTGCTCGGCCAAAACATGAACATCGCGGTGTTCAAGGAGGTTCTCGACGAACTGTGCCACCGCTTGCACCTGGGCTCCAGCAGCGGGGCGTCGCCGACATCGGTGCCGTCGGCGCCCAGTACCCTGGAGATGTCTCCGATTTATCCAGAAATGTTTTCGAAGGATACCGAAATCTAATCCTCGTGATACGCCCGAGTTAAGTGATCGAAAAAAAAAACGGAGAGGTTCGTGCTATCGACGCTATTGATCTACAGCTGTCTTATGTTTTAGAAAGCTTTGCTTCGGTGGGAGAATGTGTACGACATTTATTTAGTTTACGTTTGTTTCTCCTCTGGCAGAGAGAGAGAGAGAGAGAGAACGCGGTGTAGAACTTATGCTCGCTTCAACGCCGAGACTAGATGAACGAACATGCCGCGAGACACTGCCGTGTCTCTTGATCTTCCCGTTTGCCCCGATACTCGTGTCTTCCATCGATACGATTGGAGGAGTAATGTAAAGTCGTTCCCACACTGTAGCCGTTGACAGCACGAACTCTACGTACGCGCATCGACAAATTTCACGCGGAAATCCGCACGATGCTCGATCGAGTTCGTCGGTGCGTGCAGGATAGAGGGAGAAAGAGAGAGAGAGAGAGATATAGAGAGAGAGAGCACCCGTGCACCCCAAGTGCGGTTCCATTAAAAGAAAGCGACGAAAAAAACCTTCGTCCAGATTTTTGTAGAATTTTTACTCGAAACTCTGGTGCAATGACTATCCGATGCAGCGACGAATCGACGATTCTAAAATGGCGATTGCGACTCCGCGCGTGACCCGACTGAGTCGAAGTCAGCGATGCATAGAAAGCGGAGTCCTCGGAAGAGTGCCAATTCGCTTCGGAGCGATGGGCTGTGATTTTATCGTTCTACATACGATGCAAAATCTGATTTAATGGCTCAACTAGGCGAAATATTGGCAGCTCTCCAAAACGGAATTGTATAAACTCTTGATCACTCTTGACTTATTGTTTCGCGGCGAATCGATAGCGTGAGATCTGGCGGCTCTTTAATGGCGAGACGTGCCGTGAGTGCGACAGCGATTTGCTTGGAACTCGAGTGATGGACGAGTTGATTAGTGGCATTTCTTTTTTCTCGTTTACTCACTCTATCGGTAATCGTCTTCTAAACCTTCTAAAGTGCGTATTCCGTCCAGGGTTCATTGTCATCTATGTTCATGTCAATTCATTTCATTGTCATCGCATTTGTCTATTATAAAAAGTAGGTATTTCACCTACATTTTCATTTCATTCGTTGCGAGATTTAACCTAGTGGTCATTTGGACGAAAAATTCAAGGTGAAATATACGCCGAAATACTTGACAGTTCAACCAATTTAATCGCGTATCCTCTGCAACGACTACTTAAGTTTGGTGCCTCGCTCTAATTAAATGCCATAATTGACAGACTCGCTGTGCAAAAACGGCATGTAAAAATTGAAACAGCGGAACGGTGAATGCTGCGGGGTATTTTGTACAGTGACATTTGTGATGCGCTAGTTTCATCCGTTTTCCCCTGGACAGACTACATTGAGCGTGTCGCATCACACGCATGCGTAACGTAATGCGTAAATATACGCAAATACGTAACGAGCTTGAATCCGTAGGAAATCTTTGGAAATACAAACTGTTGGCATAATATTCGCTCGCCCCTTTGTCTTTTCGCGCACGCTATATCGTTCTTTAATATTCATATTTCGTTCCTCTCCTACGTTACATTGCCTCTCTATTCGTTACGGAGAATCTGAGAACCGCTAAAAATGACAATACGACGTTGCGTTTTAGTTAGTCCGTAGAAGCTAATAGATTATACAGTCCTGTTCTGAGTGATATTTTAAGGTAATCGATCGGGAAGAGCAAACTGATCGAATATAGGTATGATAATTATCTATGATAACGTGCCTTTCATAGGATAAAGACATTAAGAATAAGATTTCGAGAGTAACGAGAGTATATGTGCGCTCTCACCAAGCAACGATTGTACGCAAAGTGAGAGGAAGACTGCCAATTTGTGCAACGCCCTTAGGTAATGTAGCAAACAAACAAAAAAAAACAATAAAGAAAGAAAAGAGAAAACAACAGAATCGCCGGCTTATTTTTGTCGCTCGCACGCGCAGTACTCCCTCGGCGTCTTCGTTGCAACGGCACGCGAATCGCTGGGCTTTTTCGAGGCAACGCAAAGAACTGCGAAAAGTTTGTCGACTCACCGATTTCCCCAGTCGACCTTGTTGATGATCCGCAACTTCAATTCCCGCGTTTGGTCGGTGGTCAGGGTGCCGGCTAACAGCTGTCTGCGCCATTCTAGCAATTCGCGCATCACCTTCCTCAACGTGTTAAACTTGTAAATTTCTCTCTCCTGCGATTGAACGGGTATTCAAATCAGAATCGCGCGTACGTACTGCCGGTACAATTAACGCTGCGAATCTGGGATTAGCGTCAGTGATCGATCGACGCAAATAGGGGCGAGTAAAAGCGGAAAATAGAACAGAATTTATCGTTCGGAGGAGGTCAGAGCGCAGGCTGAATTGAATTTCTCTTCGCTGGTGCAGAACTAAACCTGTACGACGTAGGTACATTTAATACGTTCGTTATAATTTTTATCTCGTGATCAAAAGTCGCCAATATAACTGAATTATTACGAAGTATAAAGCGTACCACCTTGTATTCATATAATTAATTGAAAGAAATAGCGATGAAAAGTAGTTCGCCACGCGTAATTCGAATCAGGAGCTGCATACGCTGATGCGTTACAAGTTTTCTTATAAGTCTAAAGTAAAAAATTAATTTGGAAACTCACCACGTAGAGTTTTTTCCAAATGCCGCCCCATTCTCGGAGAACGAGAGTGACCTCCCGCACCACGGGATCCTCGAGAGGTATGACCGACTCGAAGAGGCCCTCGTTTTCGATCTTGCAAGGCTTCAGGTGTATGTAGGAACTCGGGAAAATCCCTTTCACCGCTCGATTCTTCGTCGAGAATCCTCTGTACCAGCCTGCAAGTGGACAGTCGTTGTTTTAGAGGAAAAAATGTATTGTTTAAAATGATTCATACGCTCCGATAATCTCTCGCCTACCTGCACACTCCTCCAAAATTTGTACAGTTTCGCCAATTTCAAGGGGCAGTCCATAGCGCGTGTCTCCGCGCCAATTGTACAATGCTGCAATTAAAGTTAAGGGAGAGATATTAGTAAAATTGGCAAATATCGAATTGATTTTATAATTGTAAGTTTTTAACGCCCAACATTTTTCCTCTAATTATGAAATTAAATTGTGGTTAAATCGAAATTCGCGCAACACGAAGAACCACTGATTTAGATCCGGTTTAGTTTTAAACGGAGATGACACTCGGCTCTAAACGATTCAGTACACAGTAAAAAAGTGGTGTTAATTATTGTGAACACCATTTCACCGGTGTGGACCCCTATACTATTTATATATACCACATCTGGTGTCATTCAGTCTTATACCATTGTTATCTAAGACCAAAAATATAAGTCCACACCGCAGAATTTTGTACAGTGTAGTGGTGAAAAATATAGAATAATTAAATAAGTTAATATCTCGCAAATCTCTTTTATCAAGATTCCGGATGCCGATTCAAATTTTCTTTCGCAAAAGCTCGAAATCTCTAAAATCGACTTGCCCGCCCGCTTCAAAGATACGTTCACGACGAAGAAGCGATCGGAGAAATTCCGCAATCGATATACTCCAGCCCCTCAAAATCCACGTCCAAATAAAATGGCCGATCGTCCCGAGATTCTCAAGGATCGCCGAGGATACGCCGTAAAAATGCCGGTCTCTTCCCGGGAACCGCGCGCGCTACCCGATAAGAACTTCGAGGCACCGGATACGCGTGACAATGCGCGTATGACACGGGTTTCCGGTCTTGGCTAGAGAGACAAACGCGGGATGCATCCCAATGAGCATTTCGCCCGGCGTTAGATAGTCGCTCGCTACTCAACATCCTGCCTGGAGAGAGGCTCGAATCGAGGTTCCCGCGTCCCTCTCCGAGTATCCCCCGCCGAACTGTAGCAAGTAGTAGCGTAAAAAGGCGGTAACGCGCGCGATGGTGGAGCGGGAAAGTGGAACGGTCGATATGCCTTAGTTTCGGGGAAAAAAAATATCATTCGACGAATTTGGCGCGCGCGAATTCCGACGTATTACCGGAGAGTGTAGCGCGAGTAAAGATGCGAACGATATGGACGATTAAAAATTGACGATAGGACCAACGCGCGTTTTGGAGAGGCACGAGTACGCGTTCCGAAGGCGCGCAACTCCGAGGAGAAATAGTAAGTCGAGTTGACGTCCAAAGGGACATCCTCGCGACGTCCTCTTGCCTCGGCGTGACGTCATTTGGACGTCATCTCGACTTATAATTTCTCCTTGACGCAGCGAGAGTGACGACATCTAGCCGAAACGAATCTACAGAGCCGATACCGTGCGGATGCGTAGCGCGTCGCAAAATTCGCACCGAGAGACGAACAAAGGGCGAGAGGTGTAACCTTTGGCGTTTCGAGAGCCCCTGCGAGGGAGGGATGTGCCCCCCCCCCCGTTTTCCCGGGACTTTAGGACGAATTAAATCAATAACTCCCTTTTGGTGTACGAAACATCGGCGAATAGAAGGGGACTGCGAAGCTGCGAGTCAGGAGGGTCTTCCGCAGTGCAGCCGTGCAACGCACGGGGGGAGGGGAGTCGGGAAATCGGCGGAGGGTTGAATGGACGAAACGTTAATGCGCGCAGGAGAGAGGGAAGCAGCGGCAACGGCAGCGCAAATGAACCGAGCAGACGTAAACAAAGACTCACGAAAACGCGACAAACGGTGTGCAGCGGGTCACGGGAATCGAAGATCGTCGCGAGTGGCCTGTACGTAGGGGGGTTCTACGAAATTCTTTTTTCTCCTCCTCTCGTCTCATTCCCGGCCGATCTATATTAGTTCTGTTTATCAATTTTAGCAGATGGCCCCGCGAGAGCGATATTTCTTCGACTCGGGCATTGCGTGCGCAGCGCGGGATCGAACACATCCGTCGCTTTCTCAGTGGAAATATCCAATAGAAATTTGCGCGTGTTTCGAGTAATTTTGCGTAATCGCTTCAATGTTGAATGCGATTTGAACGGCTCGACACGAGCAATATGGTCTTACTTCCAAGTTCCTAGCTCTCCGTGATCGTATCGCGTGTCTAATGCCAAAAGGGTGTAGCGATATGTCTGTACCATGTGTGGCTGAACTTACTCGCCAGGAAAGAAACCTCAATCGCTATTATCTCATTATTTATGAATTTTTGGACTATATCGATATGAGACTTTATTGTAGATAAAAATGTAATCTTCAAAAAAGTATTATACAAATATCAGCTCAAAGCTCATAGGTAATGAGATAATAGTGATTGAAGTTTCTTTCCTGGCGAATAAGTTTAGCATCGTATTGTACATGGAGAAAAAAGGTTAATACAAAATTATGGAAAACCCCTTAAATTATTAGTTATCCCAGTAACAGGGCTCCTCGGGGTGAAACATTGAAGTTTTTAATAGACTACAGCGTACTTTTTCAATTCGCAATAGTATAAATATCAGTTTGTACGGTAAAATTTACCAATCTCCCGTTAATATGTGTCGGGTGTTTACGAGCTTATATGGTTACGAACTGTAAAAAGTACGCTGTGCCTATTAAAAAATTCACTGTTCACCTCGGGGAGTCCTGTTATTGAGATTCACTGTAAAAATCACTGATGCTTTTTTTCTAGAATATCAAATCATCGTATTTAAGTATAAAATGAAGTGATGACATATCCAAAAAGGACCGTGAATATGTAGATGCATGAAAAATGAGCTGCTTCCTTAAAAGTATCATAACTTCTTTACTTTTAGAGTTTTCTTAATAAAGTCTACGAATGATTCTCATAAGATATGGCACAGTAGGACCTCGGTTATCCGAACCACGATTTGCTTTATCCAGATTTTTTATTATTTCAACATTGCTTCGAAATTTTGGAAGACACACATTGTCGCGCTTTATAACGTTGCAAATCAAGCCACCGTTCAAACGTATCCAAGCTTAAATGCATGTCGATTATTCTTTTATTGTCGTTGATCATACGTCGACAAAAAAATTTGAATTTCATGATAAAGAAACCCGAAATTAAGCATTCAATTTCCATAATTTTTTATAAATGTTTATAATCAAAAATATATATGGACCGAGTTATGTTTCAAATATTGTTTTATCGTGGAACACCGTTTCACACGTACGACTGTTTGATTATCCGAACTGTGTCGCTAATCCGAATTAGGCTTGGTTCCAATCGATTCGGATAATCGAGATCCTACTGTACTTTGAGGCAATAAATAGTTCTACAGTGCACGCGTTTCAAACACGATTGTTTTTCTTAATCCGAAGAAAGTTCGTAGAACGAGTTTTAAGAAAAAGCCATTTAATCCGAGATCCGACGAGGGTCCAGTTATGGTTGTAAAGAAAAGAAATAATCAGCTCTCGAATTGAAGCCTGGGTCAAGTGGACCCTTGGTGACCACAGAGAGCTGAAGGATATACGAGCATTTTGAATCGCCGCAAATAAAAGGAGCGCGGAGCGCTGTCGGAGCTCTCGTTCGAATTTCCCAAAGACCCATCCGATCCTCCGCCGATACGAATCTCCTCCGCCCCGCCCGCGCGAGCGATACCAACGTTTCGCGCGATGCACGGGAGGCAACGTGCGCCGCGTCTAAAATAGTGCCGCGCAAATATTAAGTACGGCCGCGCGCATACCGCAGCTGATGACGTCGACGATACGTATTCCGGTGCACGAGAGAGCCCGGAGAGTCTCTCTCTCCTCTCTGCGCCTCGGCCGAAACGATACATCAATTTTAATTCGCCCGTGCGCGCCAGGTCGGGACGAATCGTTGTACGCACTTCGGCGCGTCGCGCGATCTCCCCGCGCCGCGTCGGAGCGTTCCGGATTTTTCCTTCGGTGTCTTATGCACCGAGAGAAATAATTGCTAGAGTGTCAAACAAATCTGTCTTCAATTAAGAACATACAATTTTATAAATTTTTAAGAATACAGATCCCCTTGGTCGAAGAATGTATAGTCTTGATTCAAGAATACCTTCTATTGGTTGGAACGGGAAATTCTTTCTGCACGAAAAAGAAACAATTACTCGAGCATATCAAATATTTTCATGCACGAAGAAAATCATAGCTTGATCCTGGAATTATATCACGTTTTTGATCGAAGAAAATATTTTTTTAGCATCAACAATTACTTCTCTCAGTGTATCGCGAGGCGATCGCTACTCCGTCGAAGAGAAAAGCGCGGCTTATCGGGTAATCGCGCGCGCGTTATCGCGACGGTAAATCGAGCAAAAGAATCGATGGAATAACTGGAGTAATTCTGCGAATTCGACGGACAAGCTGTGTTGTACTTGCAGTTATCCGATATCTCCCTCCCTTCTTCCCTCGCACGTAACAATATTCATGCGGCATACGTGATACGCATAGGTACTGAGAGAAAAATGTAGTACACGAAAAAAAAATATATTGCAACATTTACAAAGTTTGTGGTTGAATGCGGGATAAGGCCAATGTATTGTTGCGATAACTACAATTTTAGTAAAAATTACATCAAACGCTTGCAACTTCTACAAGTTTTACTATAATTTTTACTAAAATTGTAGTAATCATAACAAATAGTTGGCCTTGTCCCAAAATTTAGCACAAATTTTTTTTCCGCGTAAATTTGACTAAATCTGGGGTTGCGGGTGGGGGAATGCAGATTTAGTTACTTGGAGTAATTATTGACTCGAATGGACTACAGCCTGTTTCCTTCAAATCATTAGTCGTTAATCACTATAATTATAACCAAATTTATTTGGCAGAGCAACTAATGCTGCATTTCCCCACCCGTAAATGCAGATTTAATGGAATATACCATTTTTTTTCTCAGTGTACACGAAGAAAAAGAATTAGTTAAATCTACTGAAAATTACCTGCGAGATCGTAAATAACTATTTATTTACACGAATGAAAATTTTTAATACATCAATTAAACACCTCTTTCTTACGAATTATATGAATCCCACACAACACACTTACGTAAAATGTACGTGATTATACGTAAAATTAATGTAGAAAATAGAGCTAAATGACCGGCTAATATACGCATACTATCTGTATATGCGAAATATATTATGTACATTATACGTATAACATACGTACGTTATACGTATACATTAAAAATTTTCTGCAAGTATTGGAAAAAAAAATATACGCGTATTATATACTTAAGTATATTTTTCATAATCATGTACATATACGTAATACCATGTGAGGCTAAACTTGCTCTCAAGGAAGAAAACTTCAATCACTATTATCTCATTATAAGACTTTATTGTAGATAAAAACGTAATCTTCGAAAAGGTATTACACAAATATGAGAGCCAAAAGCTCATACATAATGAGATAATAGTGATTGAAGTTTCTTTCCTGGCGAGTAAGTAGCCTCGCATGACATGGTCGTATCTACACAAGATTCACGTATACAGACTGTCCCTTTCAATACACGCCAGCGTGGCGGGTTGCATATCGGTTATCCGCCTTGCGCCAGACACAGGCGCCACAGGCGCATGGCCCCTGCAGCGGATCGGAGGCGTCAACCGATATGCAACCCGCCACGCTGGCGTGTACAGCGGGGGACAGTTTGTATACTCGTATATTATACGTAGTGCGTTGTGTGGGAATAATATGTGATTGCAAAGAAGTACTTAATTAACACGAACAAAGATTTAATTGATCTTAAAAATTTCCTTGCGACCCCGGAAGTAATTTTTAGTACATCTACATTCTTTTTTCTGTGTACGTACGTACCTTTACTACGGCGATAAACTCACCGCTACGGTGCTATTACGCAGCCTCTATTCTCGTAATACCATCGTACGCGCGTACGGTAATGGAGAACGGGCGCGTATACGGGGATGCGAACAGCGCGTTGCCCCGCGAAATGCGCGAAGAAAGTGGGAGGGGGAGAGAGCAGGAACCGCAGAATAATAATCGAACCGTAATGACGCTCTCAGAACGTATAACCGCGCGCAATAACGTCTGCGGCGCGAATAAGCTATGCATTCTGCTTACTCAGAATTTTCCGAGAGCCGGGCCGCGCTAGTCGGCGGGTATGCGTGCACTTAAATGCACTTACGCAGGTGGTATTGACGTTTCGGTGCGCGAGGGCAGAAAAGAGGGGCGCGTAGTTTCGATAAGTGGATGCGTGTCGCGATTCGAGCTCGCTTTCATGAAACGAAATAAAAGGAGACGCGAGGATTCAGGGTGTCGTTCGTGACTGTATTATAAGCGTGCACCTGTATGATGCAAAGCTACGACAGCGACGTGAAAAGTAGGCGTGTCCACTTTAATTAATCGCGACTGTCTCAAGTACTGCACGAACTTTTCGTACATTTTTTCGTTGAACTTGTTTGCGGGTCGAAATGTAGTAGCGTTTTCTCCTGAGCCCCGCACCGAGTGTATCTGGATTCCTCGTTATAGCTTTACATCAATAAAAGATAGAAATACACTCGGTGTACCTTATTGAAAAGATTCCATAGATTCCCATAAACAATTTCTATGGGAATCTGATGTGCTTACTTACTTGTGACACAGCAATTCCAGATTTCCAATAGAAACATTTAAAAAGAACGAATAGGAATGCATTGGATTCTATGTGTATTTGAGATGATGAATAGAGATTTACCGAATTTTATATGTATCCGTAAAAACAAGTTGAATCCCATAAAGATAATAACGACCTGTACACGCCGTTTTATTTGTAATTACTGATAGAACCTTGCAAGACTTTATTTCTTTCTACAGATACACATAGAATCCAATATACATTCCCATTCATCTCTCTCAGATTTTTATGAGAGTGTATCTCGAATTGTTGTGTCTGAAGCACATCAAATTCCCATGGGAATTTTTCGGGGAAGTTTTCTATGAGAATCTATGATACTTTTTCAATAGGGTAGTTCATGCAGTCCGGAGAAACACGCTATAAATTTCCATACAGAATATCGTACCAAATTGAGCCAAAAGCTCATCGGTAACGAGAAAATTATCTCGACGCGAGTCGTGCGTTTTAATAGAGACGCGCGCGCACCGAGAATTAAAATGCAATTATTCGGCCAGACCGTTTTTACTTGGCCAGTATCAATCAAAATAACGATTTAATTCGAATGGGATTTATTCAAGCCTTGTCGATATTTGTTCAATCCCACGATTAAGTGGAACTTCCCTGTGGTAAAAAAAAAACCCAAATAGATCCATATAAATTCTTTAGAAATCCCATACAATTCCTTACGGAAATACGATGTGTATTTGAAACAGCAATTCCAGAGACCCACCCATTAAAATCCGAGAAGGATAAATCGGAATTTATGGGATTCTATACGCATATGTAGAAACAAATAAAATCCCACAAAAATGAATGCCGTAGAATGGCGTTTACATTTACCAATTAATTGTCACCAATAGAACGACGTTCATCTTTATGGGGTTCTACTTGTTCTTACACATGCGCATAGAATCCCATATAAATTCTGATTTATCCTTCTCAAGTATTAATGGGTGGGTATCAGGAATTGCCGTTTCCAATACACGTCATGCTTCCATAAGAAATTGTGTGGGATTCCTGTAGGATTTTATAAGGATCTATGGGTTTTTTTTTTCGACGGGGTTTGTAATTTTATTGACGCAAACACTCTTATTCGGAAGAGACGAGTCAACGAATTAATTTTTACTCTCAGCGAAGTATCGCCCGCGATTTCTCGATCAAAATGTCAGCACGACTATCGCTCTTTATTATTATTATTGCTATCACTATGTTCGCTAAAATGCGAATGGCACTTGGGATGCAATTTCCAAGCGCCGCGCGGATTGGTCTATCGTGACGGTGGAAAGAATTACTCTCCACAGTCGTTTGCTTTTTTATTAGCAAACCGCGAATCGCCGGAATGTCTCGGCGCGCGCGGTTTATTATCGTCGGTGAAGAGCGAGAATACATGCATACATATAAACCCTGTATCAGAAGTAACGCGTATTACGCGAAGAACAAAAGATCAGCGAGTAGAAACCGCAATAACGTTCTCTTGCCGAGGATAAACGCCAAAGTCCAAAGGAGAGGGTTCACACCTTTGCAACTCATATTTCCTGGAAAACTGCAAGCCCCTTACCGCGATACTCGTATCGTCGATGTACCTGAAGTTCCGAATCCAGACAACACAATCCAAAAAGTCATCTTGAAGTCATCCGCGTAGGTAGTCTAATGTCTCACTTTTTGTTAACTTCGATTTCATGTCATCCAAAAGATGACTGTTGGGTAACTCGAATTTTAAGTTATCAAAAAGTGAGATTGCCAATGGATGACTAAAAGCCAGCTTTCCGGCTTGCGTTGTCTGGGGAACGTTCAATTGAACGAAAAATTTCGACTTTAGGAGATCATGGCCAATGTTGAATTTATTGATTACACGATCCTACACTGAATCTGGATCAAGAACTGGACGAAATAATTCTCCTAGATTTTTTGACGTTGAACACGATCGCGTAGGTAGAATTTGGCTATCACATCAGATTTTTGAGAAAATTCGAATTGAATGCCGCAAAAACGGTGTTCTTGCCAATATTCAAATGGAAATATCTAGTACTAGACGTCATACTCTAATTTTGACTACGGGAATGTATTAAGTGTTCAAAAATGTATAAGAAACGCCTGGTCCAGTTTTCCATCCGCTATGAGTTTCGAATAAATAGTACAATAGTTCACATGAAGGTGTTCGCTGCGAAAACGACCTAACAAGGAAACACTGCGTCGTCTCCCATCTTAATGCCACTTCATTAATTCGGAGTTCATCGGAGAAGATGAGACCTTCCCTCGTTTTATAGAAGTTTAATCTTAGTTTAGTTTAGTTTGGAGAGTGTGTGCCACTCTTCCAAAATCTGGCACTCTGAAGGCTATTTTGAAGACGAAACTAGATACGAAAAAAGCTTTAAAGTTGTTTCGTTTTTATAATAATTTAAACCGACATTCTACGTCTATAAAAAAAAAGGGTTTCATTTTTTTGTTGATAAACTCCAAATTAATGAAAAAGTATTAAGATCGGAGACGACGCAACGTTTCTTCAATAGATCGTTTTCATTGTAAATATCTTCATGACTGCACTATTTATTGAAAATTAATAGAAAATCGAAAACCGGATCAGGCACTTTTTATACATTCTTTAACACTCAATACGATCCCGTAGCCAAAATTAGCCTGCGACATTTAGTACTAAAGATATTTCCACTTGAATTTTGAAAAAAAAAATACCGTTTTTGCGACGTTCAATTAAAATATTCTGAAAATTTTACGTGATAGCCAAATTCTACATATGGGATCGTTTTCAACGTCAAAAAATCTATAATAACACTGATTCAGACTCAGTGTAGAACTGTGTTATTAGACCTACAGAGAAATTTTTTCGAATTGGGCGACCATCGGAAAAAAAGTAATCAATAAACTCAACAGTAGCCATGTCTTTTAAGGTAAACGCACGAGTGGCCAAACAGTTAAGACCAGTATCCGGACATCCATAAAAATATATACGTAGAAGATTTGTTTCAGTATTCTTACTAGATGGAATTTGTCATGGGCCTTCCTAATTTATTGAAAATTCTTTCTCAGCAATTGATTCTTTTTACCACACATCCAATAATTCAAGGTATACACAAATATATCCAGATATCAAGATACATCCGGCCACTGATGCTTTTACCTTAGTCGAAATTTTTCGTTCGAAACTTTGCAGGCACATTGCCGCCGCCAGTCTCGTAGCCGAGGAAACGATCCCCTCCCCCCAAGAGGGATGATAAAAAAGTCCGATTTCCCCGTCCGATCGACCGGCGAACGACGCCGAGGGTGCAATCCGCAGCTAATTGCAATTCAGGCCGGGGAGCCTCGCCGCTCTCCCGCCTTATCAAAAGCAGCGGCGTTCCTTACTATGCTCGCGTACGCGATCAATGCATGAATGGGCGACACGCGCAGGCACGCACACACGCGCCTTCCGGCCTCGCAGGCGGCACACACGCCCGCGGCACTCGCGTTCGTCGCCGCGAGTGTGTCGCGCCTGGCAAAATCATCAGCGCCGAGGAGCGTCGTTGCGTCACGACGAAACGACAGAAACGGCTGAACGAAGGGAGAGCGCGTCGAGGTGGCGGATATTCGCGAAGGGCTGGCCGATCAGGGAGAAATCACCGCGGGCGGCGCGGTGCGGAAAAGCCGTACCGTGCCAAGGGCGCAGTTTGACAGCTCCCTCGCGGGGTTGCCGCCGCGCGAAGGAGACGAGAGAATACGAGACTTTGTCGCCACTCACCGACGCCGTACTTGGTCGTCCTCGTCGTCGTCCACATCTCGGGGGCGGTCGGTTGACGTCGCTACATGATTTTCGTAGTCGCACCGGAGCCCACTGGATATCACGAGAAATTCGAAAACACAAACAACATCGGGTGTGCTGCTGCCGCACAAGTGCCACTCGGCTCTGAGCGAGCAGTGGCAGCACCGGCAACGATGTCTCCTCGCCGTCACGTGGTGCCAAGGCGCGTGTTTAGCGACCTCTGGGACCCCTCTGAAAAGCGGGGAGGGTCCTGTTAGCGCGTGGATGTTCAATTCGAGGCGTTATACAAATGAAATGTCGTCAATGAGATGCTGCGTACTTATTGAAATAAACGACACATTCTCGAAACTCGTTAACTTTACTTTGACTCGTTTTCTCGGTTAAATTGCCGAACCATCGACAGACGAAAATACCTCAAATTTACACGCCCCTGACTCGCCATCTGTTGTGCGTATGGGGAACACTAATTTTGAATAGTTTATTTTACGCGTACACCGTGTTTTTTCTTCGTAAATATTTTATGAAGAAAACATCGCGACTTTTTTTTTTATTATTTCGCGGCTAGTTTAAAGCTTCCGCTTGTAAATCTCTCGGCAGTGACGCAAGTAAAATGCTCCTCAGCACGTAAATAGTTCGAATACGCGTCGCTGTCGTCTAATCGCGTGTAGTAAATTACTCATAATTTTACTCGAAGGAGATAGTTAATCCGTTTCTTACTGAATCTTTATCTCGCGGGTAATCGGGAGATTCGATTGGCAAATTCGCAAATGGAAGAATCTATTGTTATCGGGCCATAGTAGAACCACGTTTCCGCGTTATCAGAAAACGAAACAATCGACCATAAAGAGATGTCAAGGGAAAATGACGAACGATTTTTCCTAATAACTCCAGATAAAATTATCGCGGCAAACTTATGTTCTCCGGACGCCTGTACCGGGCGAGATGGGGTTTTCGTTTATTTTTAATAAATACAATTTTTATAAGACAAAGGTATACCTATTTATAAAAGGGTCTCCCCTCGGAAATCAATTTTTATTTACAGCTTTTGTCTTGCAGACGACTAAGCGATGACGCGTCATACGCTCGAGGAGGCGCGCCTTAACGATGTTGCGGCGCAAACTAAACCGTGATGCTACAACGTGTCCTCGTGATATCGATGCATTTCGCTTCGGCGGTCTCTTCTTAGAAATTAATAGGTTTGCCGAAATAGGCGGCGAGGTTGGCTTCTCTGAGGGCCTCGGCGCACGTCTGCGAATGAAAATGACAAGAGCCTCGCGTAGAGTCCTCGCTATTTGTGCTAAACTCGCAATGCGATTAACAATGTACTCACCGGATGCGCGTGGCATACCCTGGCGACGTCTTCGGCGCTCGCACCGTATTCCATAGCGAGCACGGCCTCGTTGATAAGCTCACCGGCAGCTGGCCCGATCAAATGCACACCCAAGATCTTGTCGGTATTCTTGTCGGCCAGCACCTTGACGAAGCCGTCCGTCTCCAGGTTGGTCTTCGCCCGGGAGTTGGCGAGGAATGGGAATTTGCCGACTTTGTAGTCGATGCCTTCTTTCTTGAGGTCCTCCTCGGTCTTGCCGACCCAACCGACTTCGGGATGCGTGTAGACGACGCTCGGGACGCAGTTGTAGTCGATGTGCACGGCGCCTGGAAGGGAGTAAATGCGAGCTGAACGGAGGGGAAACTCGTATTAAGGATATACGAGGCGTTCGGTCGCAAAAGACGCGGTAGCTGAAGAACGCGAAGCGAGATCGACACGCAACTCACCTCCGGCGATACCTTCCACCGTAATGATCCCCTCGTCTTCGGCTTTGTGCGCCAACATCGGTCCGTGAATGCAGTCTCCGATGGCGAAGATGCTGATCGATCGTCGTGCGCAATAAAGCGTTAGGTGGAATCACAATGGAAGGCGTTACATTACGTCTATCGCCGCGCGACTTACTTCGGTACAACGGTTTGGAATCTGTTGTTCACCGGGATCCTTCCCTTCTCGTCTCGCTCGATGCCCATGTCCTCGAGACCCAAGTTTTGCGTGTACGGTCTCCTGCCGACGCAAACCAGCAGCACGTCGCAGGGCAGGGTCTCTTTCTTGGAGGGGTCCTTGGCGTCCTCGATGGCCACTTCAATGGCACCGCCGGTCTT
This sequence comes from Xiphydria camelus, assembly GCA_963678675.1. Taxonomy (NCBI): domain Eukaryota; kingdom Metazoa; phylum Arthropoda; class Insecta; order Hymenoptera; family Xiphydriidae; genus Xiphydria; species Xiphydria camelus. The sequence goes on along the minus strand of OY783191.1, from coordinate 37,870,189 downwards.
CGTAGCCGCTGTGACTTTCGTTCCCAACTTGAACTCCAGCCCCTGCTTGGTCAAAACCTTCTGCAGGGTTTTGCTGACTTCGCCGTCTATGCCCACGCCGCCGATGGTGTTCATGAACTCGACGGCGGTCACCTTGGAGCCCAACCTTCATCAACACGTTAACCGCTAGAGTCACCAGCTATCGACGTGCGTGAAGAAATGTATAAAGCAGAATTAACCTCTGCCAAACGGAGCCCAGCTCCAAACCGATAACGCCAGCGCCGATGACGATGAGCCTCTCGGGAACGGGATTCAACGAGAGCGCACCCGTCGAAGAGACGATTTGTTTCTCGTCAACTTCGATACCCGGGAAGGGCGTGACCTCGCTGCCTGTTGCGATCAAGATGTTTTTAGTGTCGATCGTCGTCTCCACCGAACCGCTGGGTGATAGGACGCTCACTTGGTTCTTGCCAGTAATTTTGCCGTGACCCTTAACCCACTCGACCTTATTCTTTTTAAACAGACCAGCTATGCCGCTGGTCAGAGCTTTTACTACAGTGTCCTTCTGTTCCAGAAGTTTGTCTAGATTTAAGCCGACGCTTCCGACTGCGAAAGGATAAAATCAGACGCGGGATAAAGCAATTCGTTATCATTGCCGATCGTCCGCGAAGGCACGGCGCGCGATCTACCTTCGATTCCCCGATTCTTCAGCTCCCCGCTGTGTGCCATGTGATAGTAGTGAGAATTATTGAGCAGAGATTTCGACGGAATGCAACCTACATTGAGGCAAGTTCCACCCAATGTCGGGTCTTTCTCCACGCACACGGTCTTCATGCCCAGTTGGGCAGCTTTGATCGCGGCTACGTAGCCGCCGGGACCGGAGCCGATGACCACGACATCCGCGTCTAACGTGCTGGCGTATCTGCGTTGTTGCGAGAGGGACAACGCCGGGCCGATGACACGTTTTGCACCTGCCGGCTGTTAAAGATGGTAAACATGAGCGATTACAGATAATCATTCAAAAAAAGTCCAACGAATTACCGCGCGAAATACGCGGCTCCGACCTTGCGCGAGGCAGTTCGATTCGTGATAAGTCAAAATATTCGCTCGCCGCATAAAGGTTGATTCACGCATCGAGGGTTAAAACACAGGACCTCGGAACTGACGAATAGGAAATTTTACACGAGAGACTAAAAACTATGACTTTGTAATTCTAAGTGATTTAAAAAATGTTTTCGGTGATAAAGTAGCTCAAAGCAATTACGAGAGGAAAGAGGAAACAATTTTAAAAATTGCGTTACTTAAGCGGTATTGCATTTATTTCGTGTTTTTGATTACGAGGTTCTGCGTTTTGACCCTCGACATGTCAATACAGTATCCACATTCTGTATCCGTACGCAGAGAAAGAGAATTAGTTGGATCTACTGAAAATTACTTACGGAGTCGCAAGTAATTATTTATTTACATCAACGAAATTTCTCAATACATCAATTTGATATCTCTTCTTTGCAATCATCTGGAATAGTATGTGAATACGAGGAAGAAATATTTAATTAATATGAACAAAGGTTTAATTGATCTAAATAAATGATTGCTTACGACTCTACAAGCAATTTTTAGTAGATCCAATTAACACTTTCTCTCCGTTTACCCTTCGGACGATGTTCAACGCGTACTATTCACACGTTTTGGTGCAGCATCGCTACTGTATTTATGAAAGCGGTTCGAACTTGTCAGAGGCAAACTGAGAAATCTATAGACTTTAAATTACCTCACAACGACTGGTACCAAAAAAAGCACGTATCTTTTCACCACCATTACAGAACATCTTACCTCGTTGTAATGCAAGGAAAAGTCACAAGTCGCATCAATGACGACAAGAGCTTACGATGTTTCCTTACATAGCAACGAGTTAGGACGTTTCTCAATGACGGTGAAAAGATACGTGCTTTTCTCTGGTACCGATCGCTCAGCCAGTATTGCTTCTGTTCTGAGAACATTGTCGCGGATCACGGAAATGATATGAACACTGATAGAGTGACCGGAGGGAGACTGAAGTGTGTAAACAGTTGCATTGAAATATATTGAAGAATTTTTTATATCAGTGTACAGACAAGCGCAAAACTGATACGGAACGGACACTGAACTGATATGTGTGAACGGCCTTAAATTGCAACACCCCTTGCTCGCGCGTAGCGATTATCTCGCAAATGACATAATCATCGTCCGAGCATCTCGTAGTGTTCCGTCGGTCGCGAATTGTGGCGCGATCGCGATATACTCGGCTCGCGAAAAAAATTAATCGACAGAGCTGACAAGTCAATCGACGTTGTCGCGGTGAACGAATTCTACACGATATGTATTTCGGTATCGCAGCTCTCGCGCGATACTCGTGCCCTTCACAGGTTTCGAAGGAGATCCGCGAGCGAATGAAAGATCGGTAGAGATAAAGCGATGACAGGGAGAAAACTGACGATGACGATCAAAGGACGTCGCGCCGCGTCTTACCCTGATAGACACTGTCACCAGATTCCAAAGATTGGCCTGCATCGCGCCCTTCGTAACTTTGCCGCAGGTCGAGCAGAAAAAAAGAAGGGTTAAAGACGAGAAGAACCCACCGCTGTACGGACTGAAGCTGCTGAGGCGGCAATCGCTTTTTTGCGAGGATCGCACGTGATTCGATATCCTATCGTCGATAATAGTGGTACTTCACTGCAGCGTTGTTTGCGGCTCTTCCCGCTAGATGGCAACTACGCGAGATGAGGTGGGAAATTCAAATATAACTCGGCGCGGTGAGAAGGTAACATCGTCGTTGCAAGCTTTTCATTTAAATTGCAATCGAATAAAATTCGATTTGAACTTAAAAATGGCTAAACAAACTCCACATCTTTTGCAAAGTATTACGTAGTACCCGACTGAAACAAAGTATCCAGTCTCTTTAGTAATACGCAATTAAAGACAATTTACTATAATCACACAAAGTCACCGCCAGAAATGATTCATAATAGCCGGAAACTCAAAGCTAAACGAAACGAGAGGAACTACTTATAAGCGGAAAGAATTGAAACATCTCCTCACAGTCTCTCCGTCTTACGCAGAAGGAACCGAGGAAAATTTCCCGCGTCGAAAGGCCTCTATCGATCGACGCATGTGCTCTAAAGTCGTTCTTTGCGGCGAGCTCGTGTGACGTCGCCAGCCCCGCGAAAACGTTCAGCTAGGACGGCGAGTCAGGCCCTTAGGGGGGGGGGGGGGGTACGGCCTTTTTATGGGGAAGGGCGGGTCGAGAAGAAGAGGGGACGCGCGGCAAAGGGCGACAGATGTCCTGCTGCATGACGCATGGGGCATTTCGCCCTCCCAGAGGTGTAGCGCAGTGTTGACCGCGCACGCTCTGCGAGAGCACGGCTGTGCCGAGCAGGATCATGTTTTGGCTCCTCACAAAAAGGACGATCGATTGACCCGCGCCGTGATTGTTGAAAAGGTGTTGCGACGGCAGTGGGAAATATACACGCCGCAAACGTACGAAACTATCCTCGAATATCCTGCACGCGGCATGACATCCTCCTCCTTCGGATTCCTTAGAAAATCGATGCTAAGAATTCGGCGAGATACCCGAGACCCGTGGCATGCGTCCGAAACTTGTTTGACGTCGACACTGGCGTAGCTTGAAATTCGCCTTTTTACCGGCGAAGCTGCTTTCTCGAAAAGAAATAAAAGTCGGTTGTGCCACGTGACCGGTTCGCTTATTTAAAATGAAAAATTGACCGATCTCGACTTTCACGCTTTTTTTTCGTAAATTTTTGTAAAAAATTTAGTGCTTTAAAAAAGTGATTCTTTCGATAAGAAAAATAAATTCTATCGCGATATATGTAAATATGTCGCTTTGTGTAGATTTGAGGAGCACAGTTCCAAAACTCATTTAGTCCATTCGCAGTTTGTCTTATAATCGCTAAACTATTAGCAATTATAGGACAAACTGCGAATGGACTAAATGAGTTTTGGAACTGTGCTCCTCATTTATAGATGATTACACTGAGAAAAAGATGTAGAAGATTTAACTTAATCGGCGATTACAGGTGGGAGAATGTAGATTTCGTTACTTGGACTGATAATTGACTTGAACGGACCGTTCCTTCGAATAGTTTTTAATCTCATAACCAAATGTATTATGACTGAAGCAACAAATTCTGCACTCCCCTTCCGTAAACGCCGATTTATAATGGAATTCTTTATATTTTTTCTCCACGTATAAATTAAAGTTCGAAGCCTCTCAATTGACTAGATTTAAATTAAATTGAATCCAGAATCTCGCTTCAACTAAATTTTAAAAACAAATCACTATTTCTCACCCCATCTTTCGCCCGAGCATAAAATCCGATAAAGTATATAACGCCGATATTCTCTCTTTCCAGTTCGTTGAAAGTAGCAAGCGCAATGCTCACCGCCTCGTTGTTAAAGGTGCCGAGCCGCAGCTGATAGCAGCGAGAGAGGACAGCGCGCCGTCGTAGCCATCCTCGTGGAGCCGAGCGGCCCGGAAGTCGCGCGACGCGCGGAGAGGGATGTGCGAGCTCGCCAAGAGTCAGCGTCGGACCTATCGGGACCAGGATCCGCCGCGGATCCGTAACAGGAGTCGCGAGAACCTGTTGAGGGACGAGTACGAGACGTCCAAGTCGACCCCGAACTCGCCGACCGCGCTGCCCCAACGCGGCCCCGGCCTGGGGAAGTGCCTGAGCGATCCGGACTTCTTCGACCGGCAGCAGAAGCAGCTGAAAAGAGACGAGAGCATCGGCCCGACGAGTACCGGCCGTTGCCTGGTGCGGCAGTATCAGCACCGCCACCGCGGCTCGACCAGTTCCAGCCGGGAGAATAACGCGAGCGGTGAACCCGAGGAGGCGACATCGGCGGTGGTGGGAGCCGGCTGCGGGAGCAACCGCGCGGACGACTTCCTGTCGGAACTCGTCGTCAAAGTGCCTTCGTCGCGGAGGATCGGCAAGGAGGTGGGCCAATGTTTCCTTTTTCTATTGACGTTAAGTGTACCTGTTGCTAACGGCCCTATTGAAAAGATATCAGATTCTCATTGTGTGTGTGTGAAGTCTTGCGAAAATCCCATGGAATCCCCATGGGAATTTGGTGTAATTCTGACACAGCAATTCCAGATACCCAAGTAGTAAAAATCTAAGATTGATGAATAGGAATGTATTGGATTCTACGTGCGTCTGTAGAAACGAATAAAATCTTGTAAGGTTCTATTAGTAATTACGAATGAAACGGCGTGTATAAGTCTTTGTTATCTTTATAAGATTTTGCTTGTTTTAGCGGATACATCTAAAAATTTCGGTAAATCCTTATTTATCATCTCGGATTAACATAGAATCCAGTGAATTCCTATTCGTCCTTTTCGAGCTTTTCTAGTGGATATCTGTAATTGCTGTGTCAAAGGTGCATTAGATTCCCCTAGAAATTGTCTATGGGAATCTATGGGATCTTTCAATAGAGGGGGTGAATGGATAGGTGTTCAGAGGGTCGTAGCAAGGATGCGGTGCGTGGGAATATGGGATGGCACAGGGAGAAAAAGGATTAGTAATTTTTACGGTCATCCCGGTAACAGGGCTCCTTAAAGTGAAACATTTTTTAATAGACACAGCGTATATAAACTGTAAACACCAGACACATATTAACGGGAGATTCCCTACTGAAAAGATCCCATAGGTTCCCATAGACAATTTCTACGGGAATCTGATGTGCTTTTGACACAGCAATTCCAAATATCCACTAAAAAAGGTTGAGAAGAATGAATAGGAATTCATTCGATTCTATGTGTATCCGAGGTATTAAATAGGATTTTTCTGAATTTTTTATATATATGTATAGCCGTATAAAAACAAGTCAAATCCCATAAAGATAATAAAGTTTTGTACACGTCGTTCTATTCGAAATTCCTAATAGAACCTTATAAGAGTTTATCTGTTTCAACGAATACACATAGAATCCAATACATTTCTATTTATTCTTTTCAGATTTTTACTAGTGGTTATCTGGAATTACTGTGTCAAAAGCGCATAAAATTCCCATGAGAATTCTATCGAAATTCTACAAGTTTTCTATGAGAATCTATGATATTTTTGCAATAGGGTTGGTACATTATACCATATAAACTGGTGTCTGTACTATTACGAACCGTAAAAAGTACGCTGTGGTCTATTAAAAACTTCAATGTTTCATCTCGAGCAGTTCAGCTACTGGGATATCTTTAAAAATTTATGGTTTTCCCATGATTTTTTACCAATAATTTTTCTCCGTGTAGACTTCGAATCATTGTTCGACAGACTGCACGGTTGTGTTTAATAAGAACTACACGCAAAACATCGTTCGCCTAGTGGTTATCCGATTGAAATTCATTGAAGGGCCAAATGGAATGAAAACCACCGGACAAATGGTCTTTTGCCGTTGGAAAGCTTAGACGTATTCCTGTCAGTACAAATTGTCTCGATATACAAATTGGAGTAAGATTTGTTATTTGGTTATAGAAGCGGCTATATGATCAAGTATTTCGTCTTTACTCCAACGTTATATTCTAGGATACCTAGTTTGTAAAAGCGTATCTAGGACAACGCAAGATAGATATGTACGATTGCAACATATAATTCCAGTATATGCCAAGTATACCAGTGTAATTACGCGCGTGTGATACGCGTATATGCCCCGTGTACTTACATCATATATGCATCTATAGAATGTTTAATAAGCACCTATCACGAAGCGATATCAGAGAAAGGCCTCGAGCCACAGTGCTTGATTAATCCAGCTTTTTCTCTCTCGTCGACGTCGCGCTACGCTCGGGCACCTGCAGGATGCACCGCAATCTCTCCGGAAGAAATAATCGACGTACCAATTCGCGGTGAATAAACAACGGAGTCGGTCACGGAGCCGCGCCCGCGCTTTTCTCCGTTTGAACTTTGGGTAATCGATCCGATGACGCAGTTTCCTCTTCGCCGCAACCGCGGCTGGAGATGACGAGCGCCTTTCGATTTTCTCGGTCCTTTCTCGCGGTCTCTTCGTTCGATAGACATCAAGCCGAGCCGCGTCCAGTTGCTCGCTCTTGTCGGTTATCAGGGTGTCCAGCACAGGTCCACAATGAAATTCAAATACTTTTCAAGGACTTCTCAAGGATTTTTTTTAAGGATTTTCAAGGATTTAAAACGATCAATGATAAGCTATATAAAATATAAGAGGTACATTATTCCGTGATAAGCGAACAAAATGACCCATATAATAAAACATAGAATATTTATTAAGTGAACAAACGAAATGTTTCTATTCGCTCATTCGTCGCTGCTCGCTGTTCTGCGCACCTAGTCCGCAATAAACTTAGCTCTTTGAAAAATTCAATGATTTTGTAAAACAAACAAAAATTCGAATACATTTCCAGGACTTTTTAAGGACAAGCAAAATCTAGGTACTGTTGAAGTACTTTTAGGACCGCTGGACACCCTGGTTATGTACCCTATTGAAAAAAATATCATAGATTCTCATAGATTCTCACAGAAAACTTGTAAAAATCCTGTAGAGTCCCGATGAGAATTTGATGTTCTTTTGACACAGCAAATCCATTATTAAAAATCTGAGAGGGATGAATAGGAATCTATTGGATTCTATGTGTATCGGTGAAAACAAATAAAATGTAAAGTTCTATTGTAATTACAAATAGAACAGCGTTTACGGGTCTTTATTATCTTTATGGGATTTTATTCCTTTTTACGGATACATATAAAATTCGGCACACCCCCCTGGCACAAAAAAAATCTACGCCGTTTCATGTCAATTCTACACTAAAGTGCAGAATTTGGAACATCTGCAGTTTTTTATAGTATGGCGTAATTGACCACAAAATTTCATAGACTGCCATAGATATTTGTAGTTTGAGAATTAAGAATCTATACATTCTATATTCAGTAACGCCTAACTGCGGAATATGACAGCATACCATGGAAAACTACAAGTGTGTTCCAAATTCCGTACTTGAGCGTAGAATTGACATATCGAGGGTCAAAACGCAGAACCTCGTAACCAACATGAAATAAATGCAATAGCGCTTAAGTAACTCAATTTGTGAAAAAAACAAAATGTTATGATAGTTTTTAAAATTGTTTCCTCTTTCCTCTCGTAATTGCTTAGAGCTACTTTATCACCGAAAACATTTTTTAAATCACTTTTAGAATTACAGTCATAGTTTTTAGCCTCTCCTGTAAAATTTCCTTTTCGTCAGTTCCGAGGTCCTGCGTTTTGACCCTCGATATACATATGCATAAATCAGCGTAGATTTTTTCTTCGCCAGAGAGAGAGGGCCCTATTTATCATCTCAGATATACACAGAATCCAATGAATTCCTATTCGTCCTTCTCAAACTTTACTAGTGGATATCTGGACTTGTTGTATCGAAAGCTTATCAGCTTCCCATAGAACTTATCTATGGGAAACCATGGGATCTTAAGGATACCTACACATAAAATACTCGGTTAGATTCTCGGAATGCCGCGGCTTAAGGTTGATTCTCACTATACGTTCCGTTTCCGTTCCATATCGGTTCCGTTTCGTTTACATAAAATATTATGACATGAAAATAAGTGTAGGTATACACACGTCCCGTTCCGTTTAGATACCGTTTCCGAACAATTCCGTTCAGTTTAAACGCAAACGTATTTTTGACGGACAGACTGAAACGTGTCGGAAGCGGTAAGGATAGTGGGAACAGAGTCTTTGCGGGTCAGTTACATATTGTTTGGCGGACAGCGCGTTTGCTTTTAGTTTTGAAATATGAATGACGATAGAAACTGATTGAACTGGTAAGGAAAAATCCTATCCCTCTGAGCGAGTACTAACGATACATTACTCGCAGGATCGACTTTCCTCAACAGCTACCGTTTCTTCATCATCATAAGGGAGCGAGAGGTCACAATGATCTCGCGCATTCTAGATCTCCCTCGACTTCTATTCGTCCATATAATGTAACATATTCTCTATCAATATTTCTTTTTTTTTAACATTTCATGCACCAAAAATCTTCGTTTTTTTCTTTTTAAGCAAGCTTCTTCATCTAATGTAATAGCAGCTATGATTAGGTTTTCATCGGACCGCATTTTAACACCATTGAATATAACACCCACTATTTTGATGGAATGGAAACTGAACACTGACGGAAAAATGTGAACAGACTAGAATTTTACTGAACGTATATGGAACGGTTATGGAACGGAAACGGAACGTATAGTGAGAATCAACCTTTATGCGGCCAGTCTGGTCGTACCTACTCCTCCCGCTGGACCTCAGACATACGTACCGGGCAGGCGGGTGGGTTCGGCGAGATCCTTGCACGCGCGGTGCAGGTTCCTTGCAGCGGGCGGAGGGAGGCCTTTCTTCGCGCGGAATTTAGATTAGGTCGAATTCACACCGAGGACTCCGGAAGTCGCTCGTTCGGCAATGGAATTGCGGTGTTTAACGATCAATAAATTCTGCCAGGCTTGAAGGCGTCGAGGAATTTTATGGCTCATCGAAATGTCCGCGAAAGGTCAGAGTAATCTAACGGGGTAGTTTAAAACTGCACTGTCCTGTTAAATCCAACTGTCGTATCTGTACAATTTATAAATTTGAGTTAAACACGTCTTCACAATCCTTATGGCTTATTTTATCATCGTGTTAAGTTCCCGCAGCGTAACTGCTGTTAGTTAGACCTTATATAAACAATTTTAGTATTGTCGATGATCAAATAAGCCATAAGGATTGTGAAGACGTGTTTAACTCAAATTTAACAATTTTGAAGATATGTACCGCATTTGGAATTAACAGGGCAGTGCACTGTCAGCTGGTCAAAGTCGCGTTGACGGTTCTGCGTCGATGAATGGCAATTTCTGAAAGTCGAAAAATCGTACTTTCGAGTTTCATTAAGCAACGCGTCAAAGTACACGCATTGCAGCGGAAACCAGCGGCTTTGAACTCGTTCTCGTTTACCAACGCGTACGCGTATCTTTTAACGTCGCCGCGCCACGCAACGACTTTCAAATTCCACGTGTCATCGAAACGCCTCTAGTCGCGCGACACTCCATAAATAATCAACCCGACTTATCCCAGGTCTTGAGATGCGCCATGACAACTCACACGCGCGACGCGATCGAGACCTCCGCTGACGGCCTCCGCGAACGCCCGCGATTCCCCCGCGCCCGCGTGCGCTCGCGGTGTGATCGCAGCTTCAAGACTCCAAAGACGACACCACGACGCCGCTGCACGATCTTCTGCGACGCAGCCCGCCGCCTCCCGGCTCCAGTTCGATGTTTACACTCGTACTTTAAACATTTTTCTTAGCGGGGATGCTTTAAATGCTACCGACGCGACGCCGTTCCTCGCGTGACGCGGAGTTCACACGCACGGCGCGTTGTATCGCGTGAACGCGCCGCCCCGAGACCGCCCGCGACAACGCGTGAGCCAAATTATTCGAAAGAATCGCAGCGCGAACGCGCATCGTGGATTCGATATTTTCGTTCGCCGGTGGCGCGTCAAGCGTGCAGGCGTCGTCAATGGGTCTGCGTGACATCTATCGGGAACGAGGACGCGAGTGAATGATAGGTCCAAACGGGGAAACAGTTGGAAACTAAAGAGAAGAAGCCGTCAAAGAGCGGAAGAAGAACCCGCGACTGGCGCGCGAGGCTCGTGGAAACAACGAATTCTTCTGTACGTCTTTTCGAGAAGGACTCGCGGAACAAAGGAATAAATAAGAGAAGGGAACGACGCGAAGACGAGCGGCGGGAGAATTCCTTCGCGTGGAAATAACGACCCACGACGCCGATCATTCGAGCCGATCTTCCTGTTTTTCGCGTGTCGCCGATTTTTAGCGACGCGCGCGCCACGACTCCGAAGAGACTCGACGAGAAGAACGAGCCTGGAATCTCTCCCGCCGGCCTTCGAAGCGAACTTCGATCGCCCGACGAGTTCGTCATCGGTACTACGCACATCGAATAGAACGCAGACCTACCCGTCTTGCGAACGCTTGTGGATTCGGGCTCGCGGCTATTGCAGCAGTTTTACCGGATAACACATCAGCGAAGAAAGAGCGGTGAGTCAGACGCGCGTCGATCTTGTATAGGTAGTCGACGATATCGCACGAACCGCTGCATCGTACGCGATTCCTCTGTCTTCGCCATTAGTTGCGAGCTCGAAAACCGTACTCTGAAAAGCCAGAATGAAGAATTTCAGAAAAGAAAGAAACCGTTGCAGGTGAAAATTAATCGATGGAGATCGTCGCGCGTATACTTACATGTAGATACGAGCGGAAAGAGATCCAGGGCACACACGTCACGATCTATTATTCACGTCTACGTAACATCGTAAATTTCAGTTCACGCGTTTCCAATCGCAGTACATACCGACGATGCGCGTCCAATTTCTCCAACGAAATCTTAATCATCGCGGAGATGAGTTTCTCGTGCGCATCATGGTTTTTCCTATTGAAAAAGCATCATAGATTCTCATAAAATCTCACAGAAAACTTGGAGAGGATCCCAATAGAATTACCATGGGGATTTAATGTGCCCTTGACACAGCAATTCCAGATACCCTCTCATAAAAATCTGAGAGAGATGAATGGGAACGTATTGAATTCTATGTGTATCTGTTGAAACAAATAAAATCTTGTAAGGTTCTATTAGTAATTACAAATAGAACAGCGTGTACATGTCTTTATTATCTTTATGGGATTTCACTTATTTTTGTGAGGAATATTCTATTTCTTAAAGGAGTCGATGGAAATGGCGTCGACGTATTCCTGATACCTCTCGCTTGAAGGACATTTAGACGAATCTCGAGGAGCTGGGATGTACGGGTACGAGTCGATGGGAATGCCATCGACGTATTCCTGACACCCCTCGCTCGAAGGATGTTTATATGAGATGGCGATAGCGTTGGGTCGAGGGAGAGACCAGGCCCTCCGGGCCCTGGATGACGCAGTCCGAGGATTCATTCTGGCTTTAGCAGTTATAAAGAGAGCATCTTCCTTATATATATATATAGTCCCACACTGTACTAATTCAATAAAATAGTCTTTGAGCTAAGTCACGCTCACATTTTTTTACGGATACATATAAAATTCAGTAAATCCTTATTCATCATCTCAGATACGCATAGAATTCAATGCATTCCTATTCGTCCTTCTCAAACTTTTCCGATGGAGATCCGGAATTGCTGTGTCTGAAGCACATCGGATTCCCATAAAAATGGTCTACGGGAATCTATGGGATCTTTTCAACAGAGTTAGCTTTGCATCCTCTGCTGTAAAATAAATTGAATGAGACGCGGATCCGCGAATCGACCTTGACTGACGGACGGTTCCGTGCGCGTACAAGGAATGCGCGCGTATCTAACGCGATAACGATTCTGGAGCGGAACCGCCTTGTCCGTTCCTCCGCATTGTTGCTCGCACAGAAAGCACCGAGACGACGTGCCTATCGGGATATCGCCGGGATGATTAATCGCCTCTTTCCCCGTGAAATTCTCGGGAGGCATTCCCGCTCGGTCTGGCCGATCGGCACGTGGGTGTGGCGCGGCGCGAAGTATGTAAATATAAATATTCTTACGCGCGCAACGCAGCGCGCGGGGTCTCCGCTCGCGCTCGTTGCCCGAGTTGCGAAGTACCGTTTGTCAGCGAAGGATGGCCTTACATATATAACGCTCGTTGCTCGCGTGTACGGTCGTGTGTGCGCGTTAAAAAAATAGTTTCCCGACGCGCTTACACGTGTGCGCTCGCGGGCCGCGCTGCAGCGCGGAGTTACGATTACGGTGAACACGTGAACGGTGAGGAAGAAACTGAAAAAAAAAAAAAACAGTCAAATCTGGACTGCGTTACGCCGTGGTCGAAGCTAAAGTATAAGTTGCGGCTTTTACGCGGCGCGCGATAAGGCGAAATTCTCGAACCGCGCGTGTACGGGATCGTGCGTGGGCATTGGACATTTTTTTCCTGGCATTTTTGCGCGCGTAAGCATTGTGCAATACTTATGTGCATATACGACGAATGGAATTACAGTAGCGAGGAATACGCGAGCGATGAGAATCCGAGAGAAACAGAAATATCTCGACCGCAGAGCAGTACTCCGCGGTATCCGTGGCGGTTTCAATTAATTAATGATATTGTTTAATCGTACAAGGCAACTGTTGCGGGAATCTCTTCTTCTTTTTCGAGAAATTTAAAATCTGCCAAGATCGAAGGCGTGTTCAATTTTGCAATTTTTCGCTATAAAACGGCATTGCTGATTCAAATTCGCAATGCTCGTTCTCGCAATTTTTTCGTCAAGGCGTAAGAAAAGAGCAGACAGTATACGCTTAGCGAATGATCGCTCTAAATAGGAACACGCGAATCTCTTCTATCGCTTAAAAATCGAGCGTATCGATTTCCGTCGAGATCGACGATGGAAACGTCAATTGGCGTCCTCGTCGGAGATGAATTTCGACATCTCTCCAATTCCAAGCGATCATGCGATATTCATAACGCCTACGGTATAAATAGCTAGATCCGTCTCTAGCAAATTTACTTATGCAACAAGAGGAATGGAGGAGCGGATCGAATTCTCCCGTGAGAAGTGGATTTAAATTTAACGCGTAACATCCTACATCAAAACTCTCTCTCTCTCCTCTCTCTCTCTCTCTCTCTCTCTTTATCTTTCTCGCTCGCTTCCACCTCTGTTTCTGGAGCTTCTCCGCTGCTGCGGAATATATGAACCCGTATCTCGCGCTGAATATATAGATAAAAGTAAGCATTATGCCCGGAGCGCACGACGAGTTTGTGAAAAGCACAGTGCTCGAAACTGCAAGCGAGGAACTGTCTATCGCGCGTAAAATAATTACGAGACGACGATAGTCTTATCTACGAGTTAGTCTGCTCCGACCGAACAACGACGCGTCTGTACGGCCCGAGCGCTCGGTTGACCACCGAGAAAATCGACTGCCGAGAAGAGTAAATCGAGCCTGACCGTTCGGACAAATCGACCGCGACGACAGATTTGCGTAATTGCAATTCTCGGCTAATTATTAGTTTCGATCGACGATTTTACGTAATGAATATCGGTCCAGTGCGACGGTGAATTACGCATCGGTCCGTCGACTGGAGAAGGTGTCTAAAATTCATTCGATTCTTCCTCGTCGTCCGTTAATTGAATATTTTACAGAGAAGCTCATCGATTTCTTCTTCGCTTTTCCTATTGAAAAGATCCCATGGATTCTCACAGACAATTGCTATGGGAACATGATGTGCTTCAGATACAGCAGTTCCAGATATCGATTAGAAAAATTTGAGAAGGAATAAGAACGCATTGCATTCTATCTGTAAGTATCTGAGATGATGAATAGGGATGTATACCGAATGTTATATGTATCCGTAAAAACAAGTAATATCCCATGAAGAAAATAAAGACCTGTATATACGCTGTTCTATTAGTAATTACTGATGGAACGTTACAAGATTTAATTTGTTTTTACAAATATACGTAATAGGTGTGCAACTTTGCTTCCGCCGTTTTTCCGAAATTCGAAGCTTTATTGTTAAAAACTGGTTGTACATTTACGATTCAAAGTATTGTCCATCGCTGACCACTACTTTCTCTCATCTTTCGAGCAGCGCACGAATCCCGCGTTGAACAAACCGGTCATCTTTTGAAGCGAACAGCGGAAGGAAAACGGCGAAAGCAAAGTTAATAGAATCCAATACATTTTCATTCATCTCTCTCAGATTTTTATAAAAGGGTATATGGAATTGCTGTGTCTGAAGCACGTCAAATTCCCATGGGAATTTTACAAGTTTTCTATGAGAATCTATCAGAATCTGTGATACTTCATCAATAGGGTCGACCGCAGTTCCTGTGCGCTTTCCGAGGGGGAAGTATTTATATCGACCGCTTCGTGCATATTATATAAGTTCAAGAACTTCTATTCCGTGCTGGTTAGTCGAGTTCGCGAATGGGGGGGAAGGTTTTCGAGGGGAGTTGTTGACACTGTTCTCGCGAATAGTGGATCGAGCGCGGGAAACGAGTTATTCTAGGTCCGATCCAGATCCAGTTATACGCACAGCCTGGTCCGCTGAACGCACGACGATATAACGGGGATGTCTGTTCATAGGGGTGGCTAAAGTTTTGTTAGAGTTTAGTTCTCCTCGCTTGCACTCGCTACTGTACTGTTCTCTAAAGTTTAATTTCAATTGAATATACGAAAGGGTGGAATATTGAATGTTATCAAATTGATTTGTCACTTCTTCCTCATTTCAAAAAGGAAATGTTAATCTCATTTCCAGATTCTCGTAAAAACGTGTAGCAACTTTAATCTTTCTGTGACTTTACGATTGGCGCACAGCTTTTCCTACGAACAGAGAAATTAGCTAATCACGGTGCATTCTGCGGTCTGCTATTTATACAGACGCAAGTATGCGGATGCGTACTGCATAGATTCTCAAATTCGAAAACCCGGATCCCGACGAGACATACTATACCGATATGGGTACCCGGATGATACGGGGCACCGCTTTGAATGGCTTGGTCTCGATATACACTTCAACGCCTGCTTAAAAATCACACGGGTCTCTTTTTTGCGAGCCAAACCCGAGCCATATTGCGTCTTGGTAGAGAGAGAGAGGGGGGAAGAAAAGAGTAGAGTGGAAGAACGCGGATGCGACAAACGTTTTTTACCTAATATAACGAACGCTCCTACTGGAAGATATATTTGTCACTGTACGTCACCTAATACTCAAAGATGTTCAGCTTCAACCTTGATAGAACGCGGAAGATTTAAGATTTATCAAGAAAAAGCGAATACCACGTATTTCTTCTATTTCTGCAGGATTTTGAATTGACTATTTTAAGTTTAAATGAGAAGCTCGTCTCGTTCAAAAAAAGATAAAATAAAAGCTTAAATACGAAGGTAATTTGATTTTCAAAAACTGCTCTACTACTTTTCGCGCTGGTTTTGAAAGCAGTTTTCTGAAACACAGATTTATCGAATTTCGTCGGGAGGCGAACCACTGCAGAACTAATAAAATCTAGCAAAGAATGCCCCATAGAGAGAAAACTTGTATAATCCCTATAATATTCCCATAGAAATTTGATGCGCTTCAGACACGGCAATTCCAGATACCCTCTCATAAAAATCTGGGAGAGATGAATGGGAATGTATTGGATTCTATGTATATTTGTAAAAAGAAATAAAATCTTGTAAGGTTCCATTAGTATTATAATTATAAATAGAACGCGGCGTATACTGGTCTTCATTTTCCTCATGGGATATTACTTGCTTTTACGGATACATATAAAATTCGTTAAATCCCTATTCATCATCTCAGATACACATAGAATCCAATGCATTCCTATTCGTCCTTCTCAAACTTTTCCAATGGATATCTGGAATTGCTGTGTCTGAGGCACATCAGATTCCCATAGAAATTGTCTATGGGAATCTATGGGATCTTTTCAATAGGAATTGCACGCAGTTATCGCGGCGATGCAAATATCCTCTTTCGGAATCCACGCGCTACCTGTCAGCGAGAAGACACCGCACGATTTCGAATTTCTCTTCAGCGACGTGACAGTCCGTCTCGTCCACCAGGCGCGGTCTCCGGACGCGTTCGTTATAGCTCTCGCGAAGGAAAGCTTCGCTGTACAGCAAACATTTCTTCGTCGCCCTTTAAACATCCTTTCCCCGTCTCTTCTGGGCGGAGGTGGCGAGAGGTCGCATCCTTCCGAGAAACCGAGCCACTTTCCGGCGGCCTCCGGGCATTTCTTTTCACTCTCTTCCCACATACAAGAGTCCACTCGACATTAATATCAGAATAATAACAGCACGCCGTATCGATGTCTCAATTCGGCGATGCGTTGCAGCTGCCGCCCGCTCGCCGGCGTCTCTTGGTCGCGCGCGATTCGCTCGACGGCGTGCCGGCGCGTTCGCGCGATTACAAGGCAATCGGATCTGGGGAAAGTTGCGCGACCGCCGTGTGCTGCTCTCTGCGCTAAAAAAGAAAAAATCTCATAACACACCACTACCACGCGCCACACCGCAATGGCGCGAACATTATGCACGCGCAATACGGTGAATTATGATAATGTAAAACCGTTCGACGCGAGAACTCAACGCGAACATCCGTCGACGCGCTCGTCAACGATCGATAGATCCCCCGACGCGAACGAGTCCCGCGACGGCCCGCCGGACCGTCGATTAAGTCAGAACTCTCGGGAGATTATGAACGCGGGTGAAAGTCCTCGTGGTTTTGCGCGCGCGGCGCGCACGTTTTCGTCGTACGATTTTGGAGCAGTGTCCCGTCCGCTCTCGAGGTGCGCGTTCCGCGGGGCCCTCTCGCCGCACGCATCCTGACTCTTATCTCCGTTACCGGCGTAATCGAGCCGGCCGGTACTATCTGCGTGTGTCGAGCGCGCCTACAAACTCGGTCCTCAGTGAGGCTGCTGGCGCGCGAGCGACTGGGATGTGACGCGGCTGTAGTGCGTACACGTAAGAGCGCTATTCCAAGTACGCGCGCGCGTCCCGGTAGCGTTTGTGATTTCGCCGCGCGACTACCCGCCGCGCCGTGTGTGCACGCAGGCACACCAAGAGCTACCGCATAAATGTGAAGGAGCGGGAAGCGGGACGTACGAAGAATACCGGGGGGCGGGGTACCCGTTACATGGCACATAGGTCATCCAGTCGTTGATGAGTAACTTGTCGCGGTGTCTGTCGTCCGTCACTCCTGGTCGGGCGCCCGGTCGACTAGGAAGAGAAGTGCAGCGCGCGCGGTTGCGAGTCGCTCGTTTGTCGTTCTTCTTCTCGTTGAGAGTTTTTCATTTTTCTCTCCTTGCGGTGTGGGTTTCAGCGA
The DNA here is from genome assembly GCA_963678675.1 of Xiphydria camelus. Taxonomy (NCBI): domain Eukaryota; kingdom Metazoa; phylum Arthropoda; class Insecta; order Hymenoptera; family Xiphydriidae; genus Xiphydria; species Xiphydria camelus. The sequence goes on along the minus strand of OY783191.1, from coordinate 37,852,329 downwards.
GTCCGCGAGGCGATATCTGCGGTCGAAGCGTGAGCGCGTATGAGTCGCGCCCTCTCCAGCCATGGTATAGATATTTGTTTATCTAATCCGATATAAATTATTAAACGAAATACAGATAAAGAGGGGACATAGTGATTACGCGAGACGATCGAAGGAGTGACTCGAAAGTGAGGTGAGGTGGTCGATGTCCGTTCCGGTGCAGTGACTTGGATCGACGGAAGAAAGGAGTCGCTCCTCCTCGAAGAGGACTCCGCGGTTCAGTCCTGGCGATATCTTCCGACTTTCTTGACTTACGTGCGTCGCGTCGCTTCCGCTCGAGCGACATTCCACCGCGGTGAGACGACTGTACAGTTTTTCACGTGCAGGTGACGTTCGTCGATACAATCCGCCTGGTCTTCCAACGCTGAAACGAAAGAACCTTCGCGTGCCCGAGCACTGCCGGGAATCTCGCGACATGTTATCCGCCCTCCTTCGTGCGCTTCTTATCGAGCGTGTCACGTTCGTTCGATTTCACTCGACGCTTCCGCGAAGCACCGACGCACTCGTGCGTTGCAGCGCGCGCGTGTTTGTAGCCCGGCAGAACGGAACGCGTGTGATTTAAATTCAAATGGGACCTCCCACCGTTAGCCCCTTTTTTTCTCCCCTTCGACACCTCCGGTCGAGGTTCTCCATTCGTCGTGCCGCACCGCGCGGAGCGAGTCATAAACAATAATATTGGGCAATGCGACGCGGGCGTTGGAAACCCTCTTGGATTAAAAATATTGGTGTGCAGTCCACTTCCTTCCGGGCCGGCTGATATGAGGTTCCCCTTGGTCGTTACACTCGACAAGCGAGCCGACTACCGTTTCTTCGCTCCTCTCCCTGTTCGCATTGACGGGTAGATGTATTCCAATTCTCCGTCCTCTTCTCTCAACTGCAAATGTACACCCAAGTATGTATACATAGACATGTTACCTGAAAGCCTGAAAGGAGAATTAGTCGCGGAAGAAATCAAAGTGGTGCCATGCCGACCTGCGACGCGGATGGATACATTCTTCGTTCGGCATTAGTATTCCATTCATTCTTCATCCTCTTCGCCGTTGTAGACGTGTGAACTCGAGCTCATAGTTACATCATGTTGCTCCAAAAGAATTTGTCATGAAAGGAGTTCAAGAGTATCGCACCTGACCCGTTGACGGTGTAGCGTATTCTTCGGAATCCTCAACGCGTAGCCCATTAGTCTTTTATCTTCTTCACCGCCGCGTAGAAACTGTGTACCCTCGTGCGTATACAAATATTGACTCCGAAAGAACTGCGTAGTAATGGAAAAAAGATCCAACGTCACTCTCGTACCTGTGACAAGAATGAGATGAGGATAACACGATTGTTTGACGTCTCGTTTGTTATCAGTAGAGCGTAAATAAGGTTTCTTCTTATTTTGTCTAACACGTCTTTCTCAATAATCTTTTACAGGATTGCGAAAAACGATCTTGGTTCTACGCACGTAAAAGTAATCCGAATGAGAAACTAACTTTTTGCCCGTCATTGTCTTTCGCTTCTCCAGGCTTCACAGGCTCTATTTATTTCATTTCAGGGAAAATAGGGGAAATTTTAGCAAAAGAAGGGAACAAGTAACTTAAGAATGTATATCTTATATCTCATGTCACACAAGATCTGAGTAACACAATCTGATTTAAGGTAAAGAGACTATTTATCGAATCCAGTTGCTGATAAGAAACGTTAATTCAACTAGGTTATTACACTTTAAACGAAATATAATATTGATACAGATAAATAAAGTAGGAGTTATATATTGTTTTGATAAAAAATAATGGACTATTTTGATCCATTTCACGTAATCTGAAACGATGAAAAGACAAATTCAACTGAGAAGCTGAATAATAAGCGGTTTTAGTGGAAAGATATTGAATTATAGGGGGAAAAGGGTTAAATCGCGAGTTTTAGGGTGAAAAAAGGGAAACTTAAAAAAATAGGGGACACATTGTAAAGCCTGCTTCTAAGATTTATACGGATCTTTAAAGATTCTCGTATCAATAAAGATTATCTCGTTCTGTGCGATACGTCGTAAAAAGAGAGAGACAAAAATTCATCATTTTCAGTCAGAATTGATTATCCATCCGGTCTCTTCGCGCGTACAGCGAGAGTGATGAGAGTGAAATCACTGGTGACGAGTGGATTCGCCAGTGAGAACTAATACGTCGACTTTCCATTCTCGTTTCCTGCGGTACGACGAACAGTGGGTGAGAGACGAGATCGGTCCGACAAATTTCCTCCCGGTGCGCTCGGTGGCACTCTTAACCCACTGACGCCTAAGGACTGCAGAGGACGTTAACCCACTGACGCGCAGGGACACCGCGGGGGATAGAAACGAAATCAGGACACCTGTCCGTCGCCCGCGTATGCGTGGTCACACGCACGCGGGGACTAACAGTAAAAAAAACGCTCGTCATGTGGCACCGGGACAACCACACCAGCATTATCGCTCTTCGCAACGTTCCACCACGCGCTGTGACTCGCGTGTTCCGCTCTACACTCTCGCGGCGAATGTGTAACCGCGCGGTGAACCTGCTTTTTCATGCGGGACGACCGCTTTTCTGGAACGAATTCACAAAATCGTGGATTCGAGGACGTCCCCCGTACGCGCCGACGCGCGTGTACCGGCGTCCTCGAATCCTCCTTCGAGCGACAATCCGTAAACACGCTCACATCCCCCCGCGCGCACGTCTTTGTGTATCCACACGGCGTGGTCTTAAACTTGGCTCGTTTGCTTACAGGTGGTTACCAACGGCCTCAGGAGTGACCCGGACAGCTGCGACGGTTTGACAAACGGTGAGTCACTTGCCCCACTGGCTTCGGCGCATCTCGCATAATCGACGATAACAGATGACGAGGGCTCTCTCTTAATACGTCCAATTAAATCCCGTCGACCGACGAAGCATAGACCCTCTCAGGGTCGAAATATCCACTTCCTGCGTTGCACTTTTCTCACGCTTGTTGAGTATCCTCTCCGCTTCGCTCTTCCGTGCCTCTTACCCGGACTCCAGCTCCTCGCCGAGTTCTCCTGCTGCTGGATGGTTAACGATACAAGAAACGAATCGTCTACCGATCGTTCGGACGAGGAAGCGGCGGCAGCAGATCCCCCGTTTCGCTCGAGCGCAGGTGCGTAGGGCGAGCGAAGGTGCCGCGGAGGAATCGGGCATTTCTTCCGCAGCCTCTCTCGAACAAAGGCCGACGCTCTTCCAATGTTTCTTCTTCGTTTTGTCGCTTCCCGAAAAAAAAAAAGGGGGGAATGTTACGAACCATCCATTTACTCCCGGCGGCCGTTGTTTCACCTCGAGAACGGGGCATAATACGTGCGGCGGGCAGCAAAGAGCAGGTGCACGCTTTCCCCTCGTCCTCTCGGCCAGTGCACCCGACCGCCCGACGGTTAATAAAAAGGAGCCGCGCCGATTCAGCAGAGCCGCGTAGGAAATTCTACTCACTCGGAACACACTAGTTCTGGGCGATAAACTCGCCAGGCATATTTGACGAATATGTTTGATACGCCACGGCGCATGTGAGCGCCGCGAGGCGCGATTCTCTCTCGGTGCCTCTAATTACGCATCGTCGTGCCGGCGCGCTCCATCGATCCGCGAGTCTCGGGTTTCACTTTCGACTGGTAAAACCGAGCCATCCGAATCTTTGCTGTCGACCTCCGATTGATAGGTGGGACGAACGGACGGAGGAAGCGGCAGAAACAGAAAGGGAAAGAGGAAGGCGACTCTCACCGTTCGTTGACGGATTAATATCGCACGGTCGTTAAATCCGAAGACGCTTTTTAAGAGCCGAAGAAGCTACCGTATCTTGCGTCCTAACGCGGATCGACAATTTCGAAACGGAAAATCATTGTACGGTGCGGAGGTGAAAACACAAAGAGTGATTAATGTTCAGTCAATCGCGGATTTCCCTTCCTTCGAGCGCATCGTACGCTTGATCGAGCGCTGTTCACTTTTGATATTTTCACCTCGGTAAGGCTGTGCAAGCGGCTAGCAGATGAAACGTCCCAGCGCAGGATCCTTCATTCTCCCTGCAATCATTCATGACTCCGTATACTACGTAGTGCGATGCAATCGTGCGAATACTACACACAGATCCATGCACAAATACTACCTCACTCAGAGAAACATCGTGCAATCCAATTTATCGAATACCATTGACCTTCTAAGAATATCGGCAAGATCGCTGTCGAGCGCCACTATCTCCGCATGTGAGAATGATTTAATAGCCGGCATAAATATTGACGCATACCGACGACCGTATGCCGCTTCTCTCTTATCTACGCGGCTGTGTAGACGTAAGCAATTACGGTTTCGAATTCAGCGTCTTCATGTTCGCGCCTTCAGTCTTCCACTCTCGACGCTGGCCGAAACAAGCGCGGCGAGAGTGCAGGAGCGCGCGAATATAGCGCGTGCATTGGTCCCGAGAGTGAAATCTCGTACGAAACCGTCAGCGAAGCGCGGAGGATCGATAGTACGATCCGCGTCGTAGATCCGTGCAGCGATCGTCTCGCACCAACCCGACAACTTCTTCACGGATGAAGGATTGCGACAAACGCACCTCGAAGAGGGGTAAAAACTCGCGGACAGACGCAACGGAGGACCTCGTCTGCGAGAGTCGCTTCAATCTTTTTTTTGCACGCATTGTCGTACTCTTATTTTTTGATAAGTAGGTACAAGATTTCTTCAAAGTCTCAGAAGTTACGAAATGACATGAATTTCACTACGGTGGACATTTTTCGTCAATGTTAATAGACTTTTCGCGGCAACGTGACAGAACGTCATTGAATTGCGGCCTCGCTCGCGCTGTGTCAAAACTCGAGAGTCGAGGGGCAGGAATAATACTTTCAAACCTCAATGGAACGTGCAGAACGTTCAGAAATTTCTAAACGATCATCTAATGCCTACAAATCAAAAAATGAGAACGCAGCAGGGCGAACAAAAACGTCTCTCGATGTAAAAAGTATCATACCACGCATATTCGTCATTCGTGATAGAAGAAATTTGTGCTTTGAACCAATTTTCTTCTAATAACAGTCATTTGAATGATTATTCGGTTTTCTTTCTTTGAAATAAATTATCTGTTGCAAACAAAAACTGGCAATTAGTATACTTTCTAAGTCAGGCTTGCTCTGCGATACAGTTACAGGAAGTTGTCTTAAGAGTTTATTTTGTTCTAAATAAAGCGTTTATGGAAAAAGATGCTAGAAAAGATAATTTGAAGATTTACCTTTTAGTGTAGAAACTTTCATCCCCAAAGCCGTATTACTCTTTATCACGAGACTGTAAAATTGAAAATGTACAATTTTAATTACCTAAAGGCTTTTTTTTGAGGAACTCTTGCAGAAAACTCCTTAATTCTACGCAACGGCAAATCTACCCAAGCGAATAGAAGTTTGTGTATACCTGCGTTTCCTGTAAAAAAAAAATCCTCAACGAATAGCAAAGGGATCGTGACTAATAGGTACTTCTCCGCCCGTCTCGTCACTGTCTCTTTCGTTTTTCCGCATAAGCCCAGCTCGAACGTTTCGTTCGAGTGTCACGTACCACACAGTCCAATCATATAATCATATGCCAGAAGCGACGTACATAGCTTTTCGACAATGTTTCACACAGTCGCGTCGACTTGTTCAATCTGTCCGCGACACGTACACACACTCGGTGAGCGGTGCTTCGGAGTTGCCACGGCGAACGACTTCCCAGCATTGTCCGCAGGGGTCTCGACGACGACTGGTGATGACGGGGAAAGTGCACTCGACACCGATCCGCGCCTGATAGCGTCGATGCAACTCGTTCTGATCCCTGCGAAACTGAAGTAAAAAATACAAATAAGCGGAGTTCAACCCGCAAGCGGTTGTAAACGCGTTTCTCTTAATACAACTGACCATTAACAAGGTCTGCCCCTTTCTCGGCCACCTTACTGGCTCGGCCAGTTTATTTTATCGACCTGGACCAGTTCCTTTCTCACGTACCCCTGCAATGTCGTCCTACGAAGTACAAGGGCGTCGTGTGCCATTCTCCGATATCATAATTTCGAGAAATTTTACACGCTCGCCTACGTGCCCCGACGAAGGCGAATCGCACGTCAGGCTACGTAAATACGCGTGTACGTAGCTAGGCCGATTGATCTGATTAGTCAGGTGAAGCCCTACGCAGAAATATATAGCGGTTAGCTCCTTGATACTCTCTCGCTGGCCTGGAATGCCGCTGGCCCGTCCGCGCGGCGCCAGTTCGTAGCAGCACGCTTTTAGCGGCGCGCCAAGATGTGCGAGGAGGGTGGCTGTGTCCGAGCGAGGATCGCCTTTTTAGAGGGTGGATCTCCCTTTTTCGCGCGGCCCTTCGTCACGTACCGCGTTGAGTCCCTCGGTGACGACTCTCCTTTTTCCCTTCCAGGAAGAGAAATGGCCCCGGTTCTGGGTGTACCGCCACCGCCTCCGGCACCGCATATGGGACCGGACGGCCTGGTACTGCCCAGAAAGCCGTACAACCCCTGTCTGACTTCCGGCAATCACAAGGACCTTCACAGAGAATTATTGTTCAATCAGAAAGTGTGAGTCATCGCTGTTTAACGACCAATACGCGGGTCCGCTGATTTACCGTCGACGGCCACATCGCGCGGAGAAAGTCGAAGAGAGTGTTCGTCACCGTTAAAGTTGATTTCGTCGTTCCTGCAGGGGCAAGAGTGTCCTGAATCAGAAGAGCGAGCTGCAGCGAGCTCTGGAGAGGCACCGAGAGGCGGTCTCCAGGAAGGAAGCCGAGAGGAGCCGAGAAGAGTTTTACAAGGATGACCCTAGGACGGCGTTGCAAAGGGCCATCGAGCAAAGGGCGAAACACATCAGACTCACGGTACGATGCAGTACTTTGGAGACGGGTGGATATGCTGCGTATCGAGTGATTAACTAATCCGAGAGAAAAATTGTTTAGACTCTAAAGTCGTAAACGTTCCTTCCCAAAATACTCTAATAATTTTCTGTATACCTAAAAGAACGCGTGTAACTCACTATACTACGCAAACTCTTTTTCGAGATTGATACCATACGCCTCCACCTAAACCAGACATACACGAATATGCAGGACTCTATTTATTTTTCATCTGATTCATACAAGGCTGCGTCTTGTTTAGGGCGAGACGCGTGGTAATTAGCGACAAATAAACAATGATCCGATATCGTTTTAATTGTTTTTCCACAGGAGCAACCTCAGCCGGTGGAACCGCCAAACCCCCTGATAACCGCAAGAGCAAAGTTAAGAACCCGTACAGACTCGCAGTGATGATTGACGATCCGCGGCCGTGGATCGTTTGCTCGCATCAAAAAGGAGATAACAGCGAGTCATCGTGAACAGTGAAGTTTTTGTTCTAACTGGCAACGTAATTGCTGATTCCCGGTACGTCTGCGCGTATAAACATAGAGTGAATGCGAGGGATTGCCCCCCCCCCCCCCCCACCCCAAGCAACGCGAGCAATGGCATTAAAAATATAACGACGAGCACAAATACCGGGTACATCGAAGGCTGAAAACCTCAGGACCATTTACGCGATTCGTACCGCGATCTCGTTTTCCGGTATTTATGCCCGCTGTGGTGCGGCGCGAGCTCATCATTCCACGACGTTGCGAGCGTTCTCCAGATGTTGCGCGAAGCCGGCGAGACTCACCTCGGCGTCGTCCTCGGACGAGCGAAGACTCGTAACGATGGGACCAGATAACGCGAGCTTGTGCACGATAGCGCAGATGAGAGAAAAACAAATGTTCCTCTTCGACCGAATCACGAGTGACGACGAAACGTATCTCCTTTTCGATGTAACCTCCTTTAAACTTAGAACCACATTCTTATGTACCATATTGCCCTGCGTTACATTAGCTCTAAGTGCGTAACATTAACGAATCACTGATTATACTGTAATTAACAATCAGTCGATCACACCACGGCACATATTTCGTGGCCTGAAGATATCCGGTTTTGAGCGGAAGTGCTCGACCGCAGAAAAATAAATACCCCATAAAATCCTCATCTCTTTACTCTTCGTATTCTCGTCGACACACTCGTGCGCGTCAACGCGCGTTGCAATACAATTAAAATTCCAAATATACTTTATTTAACAGTTATATTAATTTTCCCGTGGCATCTCCGTTGGTAGCGTCGAACGAAACGACGATTGGGAAGGTGAGGGGCGCGCGACCGCGTTGAAACGATAAGAGTGTAGCAGTAGAAAAACACGTATATATCAGGCGGACGCGAGTAAAAAGAAAATATTTTTCGAACACAAATGCTATTACAGGAAGGAATACGACGTGGTAGTCGACTTTGATGCCAGAGCGACCATCTACGAGACCCGACGGGGAAGCATCAATCGCTTTCCCGTTAAGAAGCCGATTCAAAACGCGCACGCGTTGCCAATAGATGATGGAGAAAACTCGTCGGTGCGCGACGAGAGTTAAATTACGTTACCGTGCAGGATCCTTTAGAGTCACGCCTCTTTTCGCATTTCAGAAATCATAATAAAACCACAAACACACTGGCACGAAAGTTGGTTACACTCGGGGACAAACGTTGTAAAAATAGAGCTGCTTTAATAATCGTCTCCCCGAGAAATGACCTCTTTGCAAGTAGGACGCAGGACGAGGGTGTGTTCGAATTGGGCGGTGTAACATCCTTTGATGTCGACGAGCGGCGGGTAAGCCTCGACGGCGCCCTTGTCGCAAAGATCCTTCAGGGCCATCTGATACTTGGTACAACCGACGCGGTCCAACCAGCGTTTGCAAAAAGCCAAAGTACCTGGAACGCGTAGTCGCGCGTTTAATCGATTCGTTCTTCAATTATTTTCGCGTGCAGACCTAGTTTCTACTTGCGGCCCGACAATTCGATTGCAATATTGAACGCGGTATCGGTAGTCGACGTTATTTCTTGTGCCTCTTCTATGGCTACGATTATAAGGCAAGATTTACGCTCGTTCAAGCAATACCGATTTAATGCAATGCATCGATAGCGGGTGCTGTAGACTTTCGAGAAATCATTGCAAACGATGAATTTCCTTCCGTCGATCTTGCTAAACCGGCGTAAGCCAGTACGCGTGAACGTGCTATACATCTAACATCGACTTCGCATCCCGATGATCGCGTCAGGTACGTATTACTGTGAGATATGTACACAGAAAAAATCAGTTAACAACCAATAGCTCAAGCGTGCAATCACCTTACTCGCCCGCAGTTAGAAACTCTGCCTGTATAACGAGAAAAGTAATATACTGACTGAAGTGTTTGTTGATCGTGTTCAGGAGTGACTTGCTGCACTGCAATCTCAATGGAACGTAACCTGCATCGAAGCTTTTCATATAGTGAGAACAGTCCAAGTCGTCGTGTACGACGCCTTTTCCGGTAGATCCGAAAGTTTCAATAGCGTAAAACTCATTTTCCTCCATTCTCGTAGCTTCGCCGCCCTTCACGATCGGCACGGTTTTCCCGGCGTGGATTCGATAAGGTGCGATTGAATGCCCGTTAAGATTCCTGATAGATTTCACCTGAAAGAACCGAGCGATGTGTGAATCGTACGCGTGTAAATGTCCAATATTAATCTTTATTTAACCCTTTCGCTACAGCGGGCCTCGCCGCGGGGTCCCTCGTGTAAAACGGAGTGCCGTGCCGAATGTGGAAACTTAAGCGCGCGCAGTCTTCAGCATTCAGAAGGCCAAGACTTTTGTCTCAAAAACGGTTTTGTGACATTACTTTTAGAAATAAAATGTGATTTGTGTTCATAACTTTTCCGTGAAGGTATTTTTAATTTAACACAATACAATTAATATTTTTGTATTGTTTCATTTTTGTGGCGGGTAATTATAGTCACCCGTATACTAGCGAAAGGGTTAATCATGTCTCCCAGGTATGTTTTGATCAAAAGCAACCGTGATCTTAAGAGGAAACTATAGCGAGTGATAAGTATCACTTCTATTGAAATAACATTATTCAAACAAAGCCACGATAGAATTTTAAATACCTGATAAGTTTTCCCATCCAGTTCCACTTCGTAGGATTCCATGACTTCTTGTATAGCAGCGCCGACGTCGCAAAGCTGCACGTCGATACCTGCTGCTTTGATACCGGTGTTTGTCGCGTCGCGTACCGCTTCGATGAGCTTATCGTATTTTGGGTTAAATGCCAAGGTGAATGCACAGTCAATTATACGTCCGTTAATATGCGTTCCAAAGTCAATCTTGGTGACATCGTCGTACTGGAGAACCGTCGGATCTCCCGCGTTGGGCGTATAATGAGCCGCGCAATGATTCCTAGAGCAGCCAGTGGGAAATGCCAATCCCGCCTTGAGCCCGTCTTCTCCGATCAATTTCCTGGCCGTGTTTTCGAGCTCGTTGCAAATCTCGATCATGGTCATTCCTGGCTTTACCTGGATTTCGTTAAAATTGCTTTCATTTAGAAACAGTTTTTATCCCACTAAGAGCCAGTTGTTTCTTCAAAATAAAATTAGCTCTCCAGGTAAACCACCTACCCGCTATTCCGATTGGCAGGTGAGCAATTTACCTGGAGTGTAAATCTTACCTAGAAGATGGAACAATTGGCCCTAACTTGTAGCGATAAAGATTGACTACAAGTCGCATTGTTTTAAATTTCCCGAAGAACTGATATTTATCATTATTATTCAACAAACCCAATTCCTAATGTGCTTCCTAGTCTGACGATGAGCTTCGGCCGCTTGCCTGGCCTCGTTGTAAATGTCGTTATGCATTCTATCCAACGCTCGAGCCTCTTCGCTGCTGAAACGGTCCTTGGCGGTCCTGTCGTCCACTCCTTGGGCAGGGCCATGCTCCATAATCTGCCCCTCGGGGAAGTTTCCATCGGGGAACAACTCCGAAATTGGAACCGACGGCGGATCTGTCTCCTGCTTCGCCCCTTTTCCGCGCGATTTGCGCTTCTTCTTCTTCTTCTTAGCGTCCTCCGATTCGCCGTTTCCATTCTCGGTTACTTCCAAAGACTCGTCTGGCACGGCATCCTCATCAGCTTTATCTTTGGATCCCTCTGGAACGTCGGCGCTGGCCTCTCCCGCTCCTACATGATCTTGATAGATTAGAATCGAGTACAGGTTGTTCGCAAAGTCAGGGTGCTATACACCTCTTCTCGAAGTAATTCCTTCGACGAGAACGTGTTTGAAGATATTTAAAAAAAACGACAGCGAAGTGATCGCAAAATGACTGTTTGAAATTGATCCAAGCACCGACGTACGCGTCGATTAATTTTACCGCATCTTTCACTCGTACTTTCTATCCTCGACTCGAAAATACAGTTTGCGAGGCCAGGTAAGACGAAGGCGGAGGGAAGTGAGGGAAACACCCAGACATTCGAGCGTAGACTTACCGGCCTTCTTCTTCTTCTTCTTCTTTTTTTTCTTCTTCGAAGCCTCCACGGAACCGGCCTCGTCTCCCTCGTCGACAATATCGTCCTTGTCGTCGTGAACCGGCGAGAGTTTCTCGGCGGATTTGCCGACTTCTTCCAGTACGGCGGCCATTTTCGAGAAGAAACAACGTGCTGTGCAAACAGTAAAGATGGAAACTTTTGGCGGTCGATAATATAGTTCACAGAAATTCGTTCGACGGTCGACCGAAAGAGGTTCGGCAGCCCCGTTGATAATGAAGAGCAGAAGAGCGCGCGAAGTATTGAACGAGCGTTTGTTTGATTGATCGTGAAACGATGTAAAGTAAATTCGAAATGTCATAGTTACTGAGAAATAAAGATCTTATTACAGATGAAAATTATACGCAGATTAAATGTAGTCTTCCGTTGAGCTTCGCGGCGAGCGCTTTGCTATACTTTTGGTGCGATCCTCAATTGAGGCTGTTGATGCAGGGAATATTATCACTCTTTGTGGATGGTTCTTCATACTTTCAATTATCCTTTATTGGACGTATCCTTTCGACGCGAGAGCCAGTAGAACTTATAATATACGTAGATATGTATACATGCCAGCGAATTAATCACTGATACAAACAAAGACAGACCTTCGTAAGCTCTATTCTCGCGAATGTTGAACGATCTGCTCATTATCCACTGGGCACTGTGTATGCAAGCTCATAGAAATCAAAGGGGAAAAAATCTTCAGATTTCTATGATAAGCCGTATAAAAAAAAAAAGAGAGAAGAAAAACGACACTCCAGAGTTGTCCTAAAGTAGACTCTGGATAGTTAGCTAACTATCAGCGAAGACTGAATCTGGCAGAGATTCTTCCAGCTCTTCTCTCGTAGGCGGTAGCGACGTGTAGCAGGGATTATTTCTCGCCGTCAATGCGTAAGGAGATCCGCCCAATGCCCGAAGACACCGTACAAGCTGTGCAAAACTAGGACGTTCCTCGGGAAGCGACGCCCAGCAAGCGCGCATCACTTCGTAAAGTTCCGACGAAACGCTTTCCGGACGAGTCAGGCGTCCCTCGCAGCGCAATACGTGACGCAACAACTGATCGTCGCGCACGTTCGGATAAGGAAATGCCCCCAATGTCCCGATTTCCCACAGAACGACCGCGAAGGACCACACGTCGCTCTTCGCGGAAAAGGCGCGCTCCTGCAAGGCTTCCGGGGACATCCAGCGGACCGGCAGTCTGCGAACTCCCCTCGAATCGCTGTCCGTCATCACGTAGATCCCGTTGCGCGAAAGTCCGAAATCGGATATCTAGAGGAGGACGGAGAAAATGTACGAGAATGCGATTCTTCGCGCGTCCCGAAAGACCGGTTTGCGAGGGACGAGACTCTCACCTTCAGAGTTAAATGTGCATCGAGAAGAATATTCCGGGCGGCGAGGTCTCTGTGCACGATGCCCTTGCTCTCGAGGTGCTCCATGCCTCGTGCGATTTCTAGCGCGAAGCGAAGGAATTCGTTGGTTTCGAAGCTGCCGCGCGGAGAGTCCAGATTGCCGCTTCTTTCGTTTTCTTCGGTCACGTTTACGTATCGCGGCGCGTTATCCGCGATTACGTCGTTCGAATAGGGATTGGAGGCTGTCGGGGTGGTAGGAGTAAGTGGAGGCTCGCTACCCAGTGTCGTGTATAAAGCTGAAATGGGAAAAGAAGCATTCGCAAGACTCGTATTACACCGTAATCGATGCTTCGTTCGACTATGCAGACATGAACAGTTCGTTTCTACCAAAATTTCGCACTATTTACTTTCCGTTTCGCTGGGTCGAGGACTCCGAGCGGTGGAAGCCTGGAATCCGAAGATCGTACCACTCGTCAAGCTCTCTCTCGTGCGATGCAGGTGAGCTAATAAATCTCCACCGGCCATGTATTCCAAAATCACGCAAATGGGATTGTTCGGTAGCGTGCAACACCCGATCAGACGGACCAGGTGGGTATGCGTTCCGGCGGCTTTCATCATCGCGATCTCTTCCAGCAGTTGAGCTCGCGCGGTGGACTCGCTGCGCGTGTCTTCGCAAAGCGACCGCTTCACGGCTACGTGCGGCTCCTCGTAACCGTCCACACTTCCGAGGTAGACCTTGCCGAATTGACCCTTACCCAACTCTCGAGTGAACGTCAGTCGAGCAAAGGACACTTCGAAGTGATCCGCCTCTCCCCTCGAGATCGCATCCTATGAAGATTGAAAGACAGCTCCCGATCGCGTCCATATCGCAGTGCGTTCATTTCAGCTACCCACCTCTATTTCTCGCTCAACGTACAAAGCATTGCGCTTCCTGAGGATAGACCCCCCGAAGCGGGACCTTCGTGCGCAGACTGTGGCGATGCCTCGGGGTCTGAAAGGAAGAGCAAGAGCTCCAGAGACTGAAAGAAGAGTACAAGCGGAAGAAAATGCGAGTCGGGAAATGATTACCGCTTTGAAGGGTGTCCTGACCAAAGAAGCCTGTACTTCTTGCGATCGCGAACCCACACGGCACCGAATATACCGAGGACGGCTGTGAAGACCCCGATGACTCCAAAGAATACTAGCCACTGCACCGAAATTCATTTTCGCATAACGATTGGAATAATTCATTAGAAAAACCTTCAGAGAGCGAAGTCTACAAAAACTCATCAGAGTGCATAATCGTACCGTAATTTTATTTCGAAGCGCAAGATTTGCTCGAACGGTTTCGAAGACGAAAGTGCCTTCCCTCCCGAGGCAGCCGCGCTCGTCTTCCGCAGCCACGAGGACTTTACCGCCGTTGTAAACAGCCGCGAAGTCTTCGCTGCTCTCCGGGCTCCATAAAAACGAAGTATCAGCCGCGGACGCAACGGATATCCTCGATATGTTGTACACGGGAAGACCTTTCGTCGAAATCAGTAGTGGCACGCCGAAACTGAAGTCGAATACATGTCGTAAGCGAGTTCAAGCATTCGTGCGATATCGGCATTTGCGTGTCTGGCTCTATATTATCTCGATATACCTGACTACGTAAGATCTGACATTAAAATCTTCGGAGCTCGTATTCCACCTTATCAGGATATCGCCGGTAGGCTGCTTTTCTACGTGTAATCTAGGTACGGGTAGCACCTCTTTTGCACGCGTACAGCCGCATCGTCGACCCACGCATTCCGGCACCGTGTAATTCACCTGTAACATTTGCATTTATTCCGGGAAATGTTTTTCTTTCGTTCACAAATGATATGCAATTCTTCCGCAATAGATAATCGCGCAAAAGGTACGAAGAACGATAGCTAACCGCGGGTGACTCCAATTTTGGATCGCTCCTCGGGTTCGCGTGGATCTCGATCTCGTAGGTGCAGGACGGTGCGATATTCAGCTCGGGTACGTCCGAGAGAAAGCGATTTTCCGGCAGAACGACATTTAATCGACTTTCGTTCTCTGTCGTGTAGTAAAGAGACTCCTCGGGACACGCGGATGCGTTTCCATCGTCAAGCTTACTTGGCAAGCTCGTTATTAGAATGCTACAATCGATAGGAATTAATGTTATAACAGAATTAATATCTGATTGCGGAAGCTGCAACTGATCTCATCGCATGTGTGTACGTAGTTGGCATAAATAGTATTCGATCGATAGTAGTAATCGAGCTGAATTTACCTGTAGGAGGACGGCTGTCTACCCCAGCTGGGGGG
This sequence comes from Xiphydria camelus, assembly GCA_963678675.1. Taxonomy (NCBI): domain Eukaryota; kingdom Metazoa; phylum Arthropoda; class Insecta; order Hymenoptera; family Xiphydriidae; genus Xiphydria; species Xiphydria camelus. The sequence goes on along the minus strand of OY783191.1, from coordinate 37,837,257 downwards.
TAACCAGGAAATATTTAATTTCAACACTCCGTCGCCCTCGTTACCGTCAAGATGGCTTCGGTCTTCAACAGCTACCACGCTCAAATTCCGAGTAACTCCGACTACGTTATTGGCAATTTTAGCGTGAGCGAGCGTTATATTGATAAGAACTACTACTAACGCGGAATGCACAGTCCAGAATTCGATGTCACTCTGCGATAACATCTCATCTTACAGATGAAGAACCGCGCAGCTGCATCTCACGTAGAGCGACGTCAAATTCGGCGGAAATTGAAGAGCCAGGTGCGGCCGAAATTATTTACACGTTTTCAAATTGTTGCGTCGAGTTATCTGATTGAAGCTCTCTTTACTCGGGGAGGCTGTTGATAATTTTATATAATTTATTTCCCATTCCACAGATTGCGCGAAGTCACTCAGATGATACTGTACTATTTTTACAGGAGACGCGGCGATTCTCGCAGTTTTCACGGATACTTCGTAGTCGTCGCATTTCACCCTTAACGTAATCGGTATTGATTGTTTACCGGCACGAGGCGAAATCCCTACGCGATCCTTTCGGAAGAGCAAGACGTATTTACTCGAGTGACCAGTGCTCAGTATCTGGACGCATCTTATCTGATAATTTAGTTATTAGCAACGTATGAAAAGTCTCCAAGAAATTGATAAACTGATAAGGATGATATTTCGATTCTGTGTAACATATATTATTATAGTATAGCTCTAATTTATTGGCTCCCACGTCTTTAGGATTAGTTTATTCTTTCGACATCCTACACAGTCCATCTTAGCATTGATATCTCATCGTAGACTTTTACTTCCTCTAGATTTTTGCAACGAGTCTATCAAAATACAACTGGATTCGTTTAATATCGAGGTATTATTGTAATAAACTAACTGATCATCGTTTGGGCACAGAGAAGTTGATTTCGTAAAATGCTTAAATTAAGTTATACCTCGCGGAAATGACTTATCGTAATCTACGATAAAACTATGCATACAAAAGAATATTGATGAAGAAATCCACAAATAAAACTGTACGTCTATTTGCTGTTAAAAAATTTTTGAGTAGCTGAAAAACTCCCATTTTGAGTCGGCTAATATTTAGCCTTCAAATTTAAAATCCCACGATTCTAGTTGACAATTTCTCCACATCGGGGCGCGACAGTAGCGCGGCGCTGAAGCTTTATAAAATAACCTCCCTTTCTCGATCTCTACCAGTCGCGTATACTGTTCGCAAAAACTAAAATAATTCCACTCGATTCTATTGTCACATCGTGCAATTCTCGTCACATGTAACAATTCGTACAGCGGTTTTGACTATTAAATAAGGTAATTACTAAGACGTCTTGCACAGTATCTGATCTTTGGTTTACGCTTTCTGATAAGAATTTTGAAAACAACACCCCTCTCTGTGCAATTTTATTAATTCAGCGTATAACCGAGGCAGTAAATTGACGTCATTGCGCGGTATCGCTATTCAGCCAAACAAGTTTTGCGTCGAGCGTCCGTTCGACGTTCTCCGATCGAACTCTGTCGTCGTAACGCTCCTATTCGTACAGGACGAAGAACAAAATAACTCTTCGCGATTTCGACTTTGTCTTACGTTCGATACGTTGAAAAGATCTCATTAAAATTACATATCTGCGCATCTCCGTTCCAGCATCAAATGGCCTCGGCCGCGATGTCCCCGGCGGAGGACGACGAGCTGACTTTGCCGCGCGCGTCCATCAACAAAATGATCAAAGAGATCTTGCCGCACGTGCGCGTCGCCAACGAGTCTCGCGAGCTCATCCTGAATTGCTGCACGGAATTCATTCACCTGCTGTCCTCGGAAGCCAACGAGATCTGCAATCAGCAACAGAAGAAGACTATAAACGCCGAGCACGTGCTGCAGGCGCTGGAGAAGCTCGGCTTCGGCGACTACAGCGCGGAGGCGGAAGCCGTGTTGCGCGACTGCAAAGCCGTGGCCGCCAAGAGGCGGCGGCAGAGCACTCGGCTGGAAAATTTGGGAATCCCGGAGGAGGAGCTCCTGCGCCAGCAGCAGGAACTCTTCGCGAAAGCCAGAGAGGAGCAGGCCGTGGCCGAGCAACAGCAGTGGCAGCAATTGCAAGCGGTCGCGCAAATGGCCTCTATGCAGCACGCGGACAGCGAACAGGAGGACTATTCGTAGAGATTCGAATTATGATCGTACGGGTCGGATGGAGACTGCGAGTTTTTTCCTATGTCGATGCTAGAAGTCGAGAAATCGTGCGCGGGATATAACTCTCTGCGTTGCGAAGACCGTTACGAGTTTATCGGAGCGTTACGTTACACGCAATCGATACGAGGAAGTTCCGTCTTGTACAACTGGTATTCGATATTCTACTAAATCGCGATGCCACGCTCAGTCCTGTCCATGCAATGAGAGATTTACTTTTGAACTGATACGGAAAATAAATAATGTATCTCTCGCAATATACGAGGTATTTGTAAGATTCCTCCGAATCGTTTTGTTACTTGGATATACACCGTATAAATACGTCTTTATGCACGTGTCGCTGCTTACCTTCCCGACTGCCGTTTAACAAATGCTTCTCGACGCGTGGCTCCGAAGAATTGACGTTTACGGCATTAATCTTCCGTATTCGGAGAAGAGGTGGCTCTTCTTTATAGCATCCATCACCTTCGAAGCGTAATGGTACCTAGTAACGACATTAATAAGAGTAATTGAAATATATGAATTTACCCAAGTGAGAGAATACGTTAAACTAAAAATGCACTTATTGGAGCGCGTACCAATTTTTTTCTGTCAATATCGTTGGAGTCATAGCATTTCTAGATACACCGTGAATCTTCATTCTCAATTTTTCGATAAGTTGAGTCACGTTGTCGTGGACCGGAGGCTCCTCTAAAATGAGACGAATTAAGCGGTGTTAAGAGAATTTCACGTAGAAGTGGATGCAAGTATTACTCAAGGATTTAAAGGGAAGTTTACCCTCGGTTGTCATTTCCGGGATGACGTACAGATTCAATTGCCCCTCCACAGAGTATGAATTCATGTCCAAACCACTGTGAGTCTGCAATCTGGAACTGGCGAACACTTTATTGTAGAATTCCTGAAAAGGTGATAAAGGATAGTATTAGTTCTGTGGAAAACTACGAACGAAACTCTTGTAATATACAAATATACATTTTTTTTAACTAACAATGTGACGTTATAAATTTAAGCTAAATATTGGATCAATGAAACTTTAATTGTCGATTGAACTATTCGTTAAAAAGCCATATTTAGTATCTTACCTTCATTGTCTCCAGAGTGCTGGGCATGAAATCTTGCAGTTCTCCTTTGTTGTGCAGAAATAACAAATGCGGATAATACTCGACGTAGTCTTGATCCATATTTGTAGTAGAGGAAGGCTTCAGCATTTCTGCCGTTTGAAGAAATCTGTAAAATAACGGGCGCTGGAGTACCTATTCAGAATTTGAAATAACGGTACTTGAAACTGGGAACAGAAAGTGACGATGTTATCGGTACCTGATTAAATTTGGATCAATAAACCAGTCCTGCACGAATATAACAACGTGACAGACTGAGAAAAGAAATGCCGCGAATTGTAGCGATTGCAGCTCCAAGTTATTCTCAGGGTTGACAAAATCCGTGGAATTTTTCTTCTGTTCAAACGATCCGGAATAATCCATCACCGATCCCGAGAGGATCGGCTGCGTATCCAAGTAGATCACTCTGTTTCTGGTAACATAAAAATCAATGCCGCTCGTACAATTTGAACCGCTTTCGTGATGCAGTAAGCTCTGGGTGGGGAAAATGTCAGCTCTGCAAGAACAGTGAAACAATTACAATCGAAACAATGAATAAACATCGAAGTGTGTCCCGATATCAAACAAGGGGTGTTACTAACGCGTAGTTCGATGTTAGGAGAGACAGTATAGTAGACTTTCCCACTCCCTGCGCTCCGATACATCCGACTACAAGGAAGTCCTGTTGATCGTATAAGAAGTCCAAGGGATTTTCAGAGAGTGTCATGCTGTCGTCCATAAATTTAACGCAAGTCGACATCTCTTGGCATACGGATACGATTGTACGAGCTGCAATAAATTTTATAACATTCGTACTACTAGATCGGAATTCTTTTTATGAGCATCACAGCTGGCGACTTACAATCCAACGATTTGATACACGAGGTGGACTGAGAATCCGCCTCTTTCCTGGAACGATAGTTCATAAAATATACAATAAATAATGACTGATCAGCACGAGATATCTTCGTAGGGTGGGAAGAGATTCATATTACTTTGATCCATTGCGCTGACTCGGGGATACAGCCCTATTTTCGCCCTCGCGTGTTTTTAGTATAAACGTGGGACGTTCCGAAGTCTTGGCGAGTGTTACTTTGTCGATATCCTTGGGATCGCTGTCTTTTGACATTATTGTTGTGGTTTTTCGAGAATTCATATCAAAAGCCATTTAACCTTCTGAAAAACCAGGAGCGCATATGACAACTAAAACGTTCTTCGAGTGATATAATCATAGAAAGTATATTCAGAATTTACACTTACCATAAATCATCTATCAATGAACATACGAATAGTAATGGTATAATTGTTCATTTCAATCATGTATTTTTTAAATGGATATTTACAAGTCTTCTAGGTTATGTTACGTCAGACACTGCCGCTAAAACAGATCACTAGCGCTTTGAGATTTGATCGGGCAGGTGAGTCTGACGTCAAATTAGAGCATGGAAAAACTACAAATTTCTGTACAAAACGAGTTTTTCTTTATGACAGATTCAACGTAGAATAAGAACGTATTATAATCTTTGAAAACCGATGTATAATTATTTGCGTAAAGAGTTATTTGAATTGAAATTTAACGTCATCTATACACAATGTACATCGACTCTATGGTCTGACGGGTCTGACCAAGTTTGAGAACCTTCCACGTGCTATTTTTAATCAAATTTTAGCTGTATTTGTATTTTGGAGTCAGGTTCCAACACGGCGGTCTAAAATAAATTTTCACGCGTGGATCTCTCGTGTGCAATCTAGATCTTTCTTCACTGTTTTTAATGCAGCGCACGAGCACGGCGATCTTCAGTCGATTTGTCGAAGTGATGCGAGCAAGTACGAAGACGCGCAGTACTGTTATTGTTAATCGCAAGTGCAATTTGTTTTTCGGTGCAGTGGAGTGATTTAAAAATTTTACCACACGTATACACGGTATATACATTTGAAAATACATTTAAGAAGATTCGTTCGAAGGGATTTTATATGTTTACGACGCCCGAATCGATGTATCACTCATGGCTTTTTTAATCTATCAGTGTGCGATATCACTTTACTCGAATTTATCATAGATTCATCATGACGAAAGAAGATTTATCACCTCCCGAGTGGAAGGAAAGGGGCAACGAGGCCTTCAAGAAGGGTGACTGGGACGAAGCTTTGAAATGCTATACAAACGCGCTTAAGCTTACGAAGGACGGCGATTCTGAGAAGGCCGTGTACTACAAAAATCGCGCAGCTGCCTATTTAAAGCGACGCGAATATGACAAGGCTGTAAAAGACTGCGATTGCGTTTTGAAAGTTTGTTCCAACGACCCCAAGGCTCTGTTTCGGCGGTGTCAGGCTCTGGAGGCATTGGAAAGATTCGAAGAAGCTTATCGCGATGCACGTAATATAATCGCCATGGATCTGGGCAATAAAGAGATTCAACCGATCGCTGCGCGATTATTCGAAATAGTTCAAGAGCGACACAAACAAAATTCGAGAGTCAGCAACAAGGTACGCAGTTTGTTTTGTAACTATGTACTATTAAGTTGGTAAGAATGCTCCTAAACGATTATTGCATACATTTCTGACGCAAAAACTCAAAATCCATTATCATAAACAATTTCTTTTCTCATTATCGCAGGTGACAACAATGCTGGAACTGGCTTTTGACTTAAAAACAGACAAAGAACGTCGAACGACCGCTATGAACAATCTTTTGGTGCTCGCGCGTGAAAAAGCCGGAGCGGAATTCATGTTCAAAGAGGCGGTCATACCAAGGATCGTAAAATTGTTGAAAGTTGAGAAGAACGACGAGGTCGTTCTCCCGGCGATTCGCATCGCCGCGGAGTTGTGCAAGGACAATCCAATTCGTACGGAGGAGATGTTGCATGATATGGGAATACCCTGGTTCCTGGATATCATCAACAGCAAGAATCAAGACATAGTTAACGCCGGACAGTACTGTATGCAGGTGGGTGGGCCATTTACTTTATAACGTTGCGCGTAATCTTGTTGCAGTTGCAAAGAAAACGATAATTCAGCCGGTACAGCGTCTCGTGACGATTGTGAGCAATCTGTCTTTCAATTGCAGACCGTCCTCAATAGCTTCAGCGGAATGGAAAACAAGCCAGAATCCAAACCCGATAAAGATTTGTGCGAGAAGTACGAGAAGCAGATCGACACGTTGTTGTCCTGTCTGGTGTACACTCTGACGAGTCGTACGATCACGGGCCTGGCGCGAGATGCGGTCATAGAGTTGATCACGCGAAATGTACACTACGCGGCGTTGAATTGGGCAGAGCGTTTTGTGGATATTCGCGGGCTGCAGCGCCTAATGGAGGTGGCCAGCGAGCTCGAAGAATACAAGTACGAGTCCGCGATGGAGATCACGTCGTCCACTCGAACCCTGACCAGCGTTTGCTTGGCCCGAATTTACGATAACATGTACTACGACGCGGCCAAGGCAAAGTTTAAGGATGCCATCGATGAGTTCATCAAGGATAAACTAATTACACCGGACATCGAGTCGAAGGTAAGACGAGAGAAATGATCGGAAACGGCTGTTTAATCCTAAGGAAGAGATCGTTCGAGTTTTCAAGATTTCTAACAGACTATCACTTTTTGCAACGTCAATTTCAGGTTCGCGTAGTAGTCGCCCTGACGACCTTGCTGCTTGGACCGCTGGACGTGGGAAATGCACTAGTCGCTAAAGAAGGTATCATGGAGATGATCCTGGTAATGGCGGGCACGGACGATGTGCTGCAGCAGAAGGTAGCTTGCGAATGCATCATCGCCGCCGCATCGAAGAAGGACAAGGCTACGGCCATCATTTCCCAGGGCGTGAATATCCTCAAGAAATTGTATCAGTCCAAAGATGACTCCATCCGAGTACGCGCGCTGGTGGGCCTGTGCAAGTTGGGAAGCTCGGGCGGTACGGACGCGACGATCAGGCCGTTCGCCGAAGGTGCGACGAAGAAATTGGCCGAGGCTTGCAGACGGTTCCTGATCAATCCCAAGAAGGAGAAAGACATGAGGAAGTGGGCCGTGGAAGGATTGTCGTACCTCACGTTCGACGCCGAGGTCAAGGAGAAACTGATAGAGGATCAGGACGCGGTGAAAGCGATGATCGAAGTCGCCAAAACCGGAGATCAGTCCGTGGTATACGGCGTAGTGACGACTCTCGTAAATTTGGTCAATGCCTACGACAAGCAGGAACTGATACCCGAAATGGTGGAGTTGGCCAAATTCGCGAAGCACCACATACCGGAGGAGCACGAGCTCGACGATCAAGACTTCGTCGAGAAGAGAATTAGCGCTTTGGTGAAAGCCGGCGTAACCAGCGCGCTGGTCAGCCTCTCGAAGACGGAGAGTCAGAACAGCAGAGAGCTGATCTCCAGGGTTTTCAATGCCATCTGCAGTCAACCGGAATCGCGGGGAATCGTCGTGCAGCAAGGCGGGGCGAAGGCCCTTCTGCCGATGGCTCTGGACGGCACCGAGAAGGGGAAGAAGCAAGCCGCTCAAGCTCTGGCTCGCATAGGCATCACCATCAACCCGGAAGTGGCGTTTCCCGGTCAACGGATGATGGAGGTCGTGCGTCCGTTCGTCAGTCTCCTCAATCCCGAGTGTTCGGCGTTGGAAAACTTCGAGGCGCTCATGGCGCTCTGCAATTTAGCCAGTCTCACCGAGAGCGTGAGGCAGAGAATTCTGAAAGAGGGCGGATTTCAGAAAGTCGAGCAGTACATGTACGAAGATCACACGATGCTGAGGCGAGCCGCTACGCAAGTCTTGACGAATCTGATAATGTCGGAGGACACCGTCAAGTTCTACGAAGGAGAGAACGACAGAGTCAAGTACCTCGCCATCCTCTGCGAAGACGAGGACGAAGAAACGAGCAAAGCGGCGGCCGGTGCCTTGGCCATGCTGACAGCGGTGAGCAAAGCCGCCTGCCGCAAAATCTTCGACACGAAAAATTGGCTCGAGTCCGTCCACTTTCTGCTCGCTAATCCGAATCCGGAATTGCAGCACAGAGGTGTCGTCATTGTGCAGAACATGATGAAGAGTACGAAGGAGGTTGCCGCTAAGCTCATTGAAACTGACGTCATGGAGATTCTGATGGCACTGACGAAGAGCGACGTGGTGACTGACAAGAAGATCAAGGAGATAGCCGCCGCAGCTTTGGAAGCGGCGTCCAAGTGGAACCTCATCGCGAAGAATACGACGGAAGGAGGGGCAACGAGTAGCACTGCTACTTCGGAGTCTGTCGAATGAGCGAGACAATGTCGGTATTCGAAAGAGCGCTGTACTTAAATATGTAGCAATAGAAGACAAATATTTTCTACGATACCTGACTGAAATTGGGTTTGAGAAAAAGTGCCTTAACGAATTTACAAAGTATAGACGGATTATTGTGAATTCGAACGAAACAATGCTTTAGGAATCATATATATATATATATAGAGAGCGTGGATATTGATAAAATATGTACTTATATCATCAACCGAAGTCTGTGGAGTCTTGTATTCCAGAATAGCATAACTTCCGCATTTAGTGAGCCGTATCAGTTACCGATTAAGCGGATTCATTTGTAAGCCTAATTGATTTAATTTATTTATTCGTTGTTAAGTGTTTAAACGTATATACAATTATATATATTATCTATTTGAATAAAAGTAATCATTTTTAAATTGTATGTACATAATACAACGAATCAATACAATTGCATTCGTGAATGACATTTAGACTTACGAATTCGCTCCTCCGCAGAGTGCTGGGCATAGACACACAATGAATCATAGTAATTTGTCAACAAGAGTCCCAACGTTGCGATCTCGTCTTAATTTAATTAAATTGGATGCAAGGGGTCCGTTTATTTACACTACGGCGAACTACGGATACGCGTAAATGTGTCATGACGCGAGAAAAGGGTGGTTTAAAGCTTCGTCGGCTGTAATTCGCGCCTTGTGATCGGGATCCAAAAGCTTAGACAACAGATCGTACGCGCTAGCGGGATACTTCTTGTCCACGGTTTCCTTTTAGGATGAAAAAAAAAAAATAGAATTGGTTATACATTAAGATAAATCGATGAACCAAAATGCGAACAGGGTACCGATGAGAATGAAAAAAATTATACCTCTTCGATGCGGTCGTGGGCACTTTGACTTGGCCATCCTCTGTTTCTCATTTGCAACTTTTGGCAAAGGGTTACTATATTGATGCCCGGTACGTTTTCGCTGATGGTAATTCTCTTCCCTGTTCGCGACGATAATGATAAACGAAAAGAAAACAATGCCGATTACTTTGCAAACAAAACGAAATAACGTAAATCGATTTACGTGAAAAAGAACAAAAGTGCTCGCGAAAATGAAAAATAACGCAATACCTAGTTTTCGCGCGCAGTATTGCATCTTGGTAGAACCAAATATAGACGTTATTTCTGCCAGAGCCGTACAATCGTCAGGTGAACGAAAGAACGGTTGAGTCCCGCTCAAGATACACAGCATCATTACGCCACTGGCCCATATATCGATTGCTAATAGTCGTTGAAAGGAAAGCATTAAAAAAAAGCCTATTTCACAAACAATAAAATCAATGTAAATGTGCTGCGTTGCTGAAAATAGCAAACGATACGATTGATCATCTTGCTTCGACGTTACGCGCCCGTTGTGCAGCCTGAAGGAACGGACCTGGAGTTTGAAACTGATACTTCAGCAACACTTCCGGTGCCCTGAAGCCCGGAGTACCAGCGCGCGGAGCAGTTTGTTGCGGTTTCGTAGAACACGGGAAGCACACTATAGGCTTTCCAAAGCACGTGCACTTTACTTCTGCGTGCTTCGTCGCAGTGTCGGCAGTTTTGTCAATGCCGTTCTGAAAGATCCGTTAATATTGTACCTTGATATCGTGTGTCTGAAGCATTGGGTAGCTAATTTCAAACTTTTAATATTACAGCTTTACCTCCTCCGATCTTCTCCTTTTGACGGATCGTGCAGTAGTTGTTATATCTTTGGACTCTTTGCTAGGCTTGGCAGCCTTGGTGTACTGTTGTGCTAATCCAAAATCTACCAAGAGATATCTATAATATAAATTGAGCAAAAAAAAAGAGTTAACACGTGAACGTCCTTTGTGCTTTTTTAAAGAGGGTTTCCTCTAAGCACAATTGTACCTCTCAAAATGAGTTTTTATTTACGAGTAATATACGTACGAAGAAGTACTTTTATAAGCATTAATTAATCACGATCTGATAAAATTGAAGATCACCTTCCGTTGCGCCGATCGTACAAGAAGTTACTCGGTTTAACGTCTCTGTGGATGATATTGAACTTGTGTACCCTCCTCAATGCCGTTAATAAAGCTTTCATGTAATTCCTCGTCTCATCAACGCTCATGCTATGCACGTAGTCCTGCGAGACGAATATTCAGTTATTGGAAAAATCGTGAATCTCTCGTTACGAAGAGCGCTGACTTACCGAAAATTTATCATGTTTCATATAGGGCATAACAAATACGATGCTCTCAGCGTTTCTTAAACAAAGCTCAACTCCGACTACATTATCAGTACCGCTAAAACAGATTATAAAGCCTATGATTAAATTGACATTGAAACATTTGTTGATGAAATATTTTATAGCGTTGTTATAAGTTCCTTTGTCAAGATACATTCACACAAAGCGACTGAAATTAGAAACGCACATTTCTAATCACGGTATATCTTGATGCAATCTAGTTCACAGAAGTCGCCGATTAAATAACTTCCCTTAATCATTACCCTATATCCCTTAAACACTGCAATTCACGTTCGATCCTCCCAGGGTGACAAGTTGGCACCAGATACTTAATGGCGAACTTTCTCGATTCCTCGGAGTACTTCAAGGTAGCCAGAAATACAGAGCTGAACGTACCTTCTCCGATTTTGGCATGTATGCGAAATATGTCCTTCAGCACCGGCAGTTTCTGAACCTGATAAATGATCTTGTCCCCTTCGTACTCTGAAAAATGTTATAGATTGGATACTCCAGTCAAGAGTACGAAATACACGGATTTGCAGATTGCAACACTAAGTAATTTTTAAATACTACAAAAAGAAAAGTAGAGGCGAGCTGATGTTTATTCTATGTTGTAAACAATATAAAAACTACGGTACAAATAGTGTCCGAGAGCGTTTCATGTACAAAAGCAACAGGTGTAAAAACTGAGGAATGAAAATAGGATCAGGGATGACTTACCATTATCATTGTCTTTCTCTTCCTCTTCTGCATTTAACGACACACTTTTTGTACTATTAACTTTTGCAGTAGAATTCATTCTTGAAACTCTGGGACTTGATGCAATAGAATCACGTACTGCTGTACGTCTTCTAAGGCTAACCTCTTCTTTTGGGTTATTGGCGCCAAAACTGATCCCGCTGATCCTTACGTGGGTAAATAACACGAAGTTGCCAACGGATAACTTAGGGCCGTCCACATTTCGAGTTTAACTCGAACGGAAGTTCAAATCGTTTGTTAGCTCAAGTTTAATTTTATTAAACTCCGTTTAAAAGTTAAACACGATTTGTGAAATGACCTTTAGGTAGTTGTGGTTTTACACTGCTTGAATTTGTGTAACTTTGGAGTTATAAAAAGTTAATAAAAACGATATTTGACAAATCTACCATATGTATGTCGATCGAATGTGTGTTACGTATTTATGAATACGATCATCGTTACGTATATTAATTGACCTGATTATTTAAAATCAAGGATCGGCATTGTCGATGGGGTTATGAAGTTGCTGAGGGGGAAATTGCATTTCGAGAATAACAGGACGAATAATTCCCTGTAAAACTGTGTAATGTGAACGTTATTGTGATAAATAGAATTCCGAGAAATGTTTCCTATAAATCCAGCGATACTTAAACCACCGCCCGCCGTGGAGGAGAGTGAAAAGAGAGTTTTTATGAATGATGCCGAGTGGGATAAGATAGCCTTGTACCTGGTAGGGTCTCAAGAAAGGTTTCGCGAGAATATCATAATCCCCAGGATGATCGGTCCCGTGCATATCAAGACAAACGAAGAGAAAACCGTGGAAATGGTCATGGAAAGCTGCGCATTTAAAAGCATAATGAGCTGTGTCCTAGGTATGATTTCTTTACGCAAGAATAACAAGGGCACGCAACGAGTATTCTAATTCTTACGTGTAAATGAAATTTTGCGCAAAGGATTCGGACTCGGAGGCGCGATAGGTTTGTTCACGTCGAGCGTAAATCCGAACGTAGCCACTGTTGAGAAGCAACAAACCGCGAGGGAGGTGTTTCGAGAAATGAAGACCGTGACGCTTGGTTACGCGAAGAACTTTGCCATGGTTGGCTGCGTGTTCGCGGCTATCGAATGTGCCATCGAGTCGGTGAGGATTTTGTTTACCGCTGCTCAAAAAAGTGCTCTTCTCTCGGTATCTCCTTCATATTTGTCTTCAATTTCAGTATAGGGGTAAAAGCGATTGGAAAAATGGAACGTATGCCGGTGGATTAACCGGTGGCTTGATAGGCCTGAGAGGTACTTGACGATACGTCGATCCTTTAGGCAAACTCTTCCCAGTTACGCGTTTTGTTTGAACTACAGTTTTGCGCGAAAGTCATATAGGTAATCTTGATTTTCTATCGAACGTTTTTTATGCTCATCTTTTCCCATCTCTGCTTTCAGGCGGTGTGAAAGCGGGTCTTTTCGGTGCCGCGGGATTCGCGGCGTTCTCCACGGCGATAGACTATTATATGCATAAATCGTGAGACCATGGAATTAATTTGTAAGTAGTTGAACTAATTTGTTGGAATGTACAAAGGAGGGCTGTTGAAGTACACAGTCTGTGTACGGTAATCTGTATATAAATATATAGATAGAAATATGACACACCAGCGCGCACACGTGCGCACTTTATTTAAAAATGCTTACAAATAAGTACAATTTTTTAAAAGATAAAATAAATTCACGCAGTTCACATTATTAGGATATCGTCCATAATTCTTTCTACGGTATCATCGGGTATTATCATACAATTTCACCCGCGATAAGTAGGAGTCACCCTATTCGCGTCCTTTGACTCGCTCGTTAAATCCTATCGCATCCGAGATGCGCGCTTCTAAAACCTAATAATCTGCATGTGGGATTGTGATAAAGAGGCCTCGAGATTCGAAAATGATCCACGCGGGTCGTGGCGAGATGTAATCGATGTAATTTTAGAGGGATCGCTCAAAACGTTCACTGTAAAAAATATACAAATACACAGATTACGCGTATACTTTCAATTGATTATTATCGCCTATCACAGTATATAAAAAGGAGAAAAGATCTTTTCCAAAATAAGTCTCAATCTTGACATGTACGTTTTTGTCCTTAAATAGATAATATAGAAGTACGCCATTTGTTTCTACCGTTATATTAAACGCATTAAAAATCTCGAATTGGAAGGACCGGAAGATGTACAATTACGAATTTGTTCACAAGATTTGGTCTTATTGACAAAATCCGTTTGTAATAGTGTTCAAGAGGTTTCAAATGAACTTTATACATAGAATATCGAACAGCTTTTTTCCCCCCAGTGTGCATACGAGCAGCGTGAAAAATACTGAAGACCAAAATTAATGTCAGCGAATTGATTGCACTTTTCTTCAAATAGCATCAATGTACTTGTGTACATTGTACTTGTGTACATACAAAAGCTGTAACGCTGAACCTTATAATACTTTCCTGCGTTATCTCGGCCGATTAAAGCTCCACGCGAAATTCTTGCAATTCTCTAGAAATCGTTGCTGCAATTATTGAATAGAGAGAAACGTTAATATCCCGATTTGGTCGTTGCAATTAAAATAACACAGGCTTACACTCCTTAATCTAGAATACGATATACCTAACTGACGAAATACAAACACTAACTACTGTCATCTGTCGATGTATATTGCAAATAAAAAAAGTCCGACGCACACAGCGCAGGCTCGCAGCGAGCCTACACGCTTCGGAGTTCACAGGCGCGAAACCACGAAAAGAACGAAACTCTGTAAATAAGCGATTCCAAGGCACTTTTCGAAATTCACTTTGACGGTATTATCGCCAGGAAGAGTTTTCGGCCCTCTAAATTTGTTTGTCATGCTTTGCGCCGAATGTTATTACGTTTCCCTTTCCTTGATACAAATATATAAAACCATTTGGTTGTTGCTCATGAAAAAAAAAAAGAATCCCATTTCTCCCAGAAAAATTGGATTAGTCATCGAAAAGAGCGGAAAGCAGAGTGTTGCTGGTACTCAAAAAGGCGTGTACTTTGGTCGAAAAAACTGTGAAATGAATTTTTACCTATAATTGGTACATAATGAGATAATCACCGTTGAATCACACGCCGTTACGTATCGACAATCTTCTCTCTCCTGATCGGGCGGAGCCACGGAAAAAAAAATAACGGATTCCTCTCGAATCTCAGTCGTGTGCCCTCTGATAACGACTTCCCTAAATCCCTTTTTGGCACCTGATAAGATAAAGATCCCTTTCTTCCCTTTATTGCTTCCTGCTTCGAATATTTCCAATTATGGCTGCTGCTGCAGCATCTGCGCCTGCATCGCAGCCAACATCTCTTGCATACGGCGCAACTCTTCCTCCTTCTCCTGCAGGATTCGGTCTTTTTCAGAAACATTGCTAGTTTTTTCGGGTTCGACGATCCTAGCAAAAGAAGTTTCCTTATAATCCTCGTGTCAATATATTTCACGTATATTTCACAGACGACGACGTTGAATACATACGTTTGTCGACGAGGCGGGACTGGCGCACCTTTAGCCAATCTCTCACTGCGATAATTTTCATAATGCACCTCCTGCGTCACCTCTTGCAGATCTTGCATGTGCGTGCTAAACAGTTTAACGACATCAATCGCACCAATCTTCATTAGAGATCGAGTGAAAGATCTTCTTCAAAGACCCGCCAAATGGAGTTTTATCGCGAAATCAAGAATATTCGAGGTGCACTTTAACCGCGGATGAAAGTTATTGGACCAATCAGAAATAGATTAGCAGCATTGCATTCCTTTGATACGACTTTGTTAACTTTGGCAGACTTGTGAACTTACATAAGCATAGTCCTTAGTTTGATGAAATCACAGTGGTCCGGATTCTCCACCTCGACCACACCCCAGGGATAC
This sequence comes from Xiphydria camelus, assembly GCA_963678675.1. Classification (NCBI taxonomy): domain Eukaryota; kingdom Metazoa; phylum Arthropoda; class Insecta; order Hymenoptera; family Xiphydriidae; genus Xiphydria; species Xiphydria camelus. The sequence goes on along the minus strand of OY783191.1, from coordinate 37,821,840 downwards.
AGACGACCCCTCACCTTTCTGCCTTTCACCTCCAACAAGGTGTTAGCGCCGCAAACTGCGAACGGCACGGCTTCCTTGAGTTGTCTCACTTGCTCTTTGTAATCCTCGTCTTCGTCGCTGTCGCAATCTGGCAATGGGTAGATCTTTATACCGCTCCCCTCGATTTCTTCCATCACGCGTTTCTTCAGACGCAGCACCTCTTTCTTCGTGAGCACATCGGCCTTGGCGATAACAGGTACAATGTTCACTTTATTGTGCAGTTGCTTCATGAACTCTATATCCAGCGGCTTCAACCTTCGAGCGAGACGATGACGAAGCAATGTTTAACATCCGTGCTGGTACGGTGTACTGTGTTAAAAATATATATACTTTGCACGCAAATGTATCGTATACACACCCGTGCCCGAATGGCGAGATGAAATAGAAACAACAATGTATCCTATTATCGACGATATTCCTTCGATTCAGTCCACTCTCGTCCCTGAGAAACCGCTCGAATTGATCGTCGATATACTGAATAATAGCTCTGAAGCTGTCCGTGTTGTCGATCGCGTCTCCGTATCCAGGAGTGTCCACGACCGTCAGACGGAGTTTAACGCCTCTCTCTTCAATTTCCACGGTAGAAGCATCGAGCTTTACAGTCTGATTTGTCTTCTCTGGAAGACGAGAAAGGAAGACATTAGAATATAATGCACTTCTATGTCTGACCCACAGTTAGGTTTATAACATATTACTTTCGATAAAAGTTGTGTTAATAACTAAACCTTAATGCCATTTCTTAATGTTATGACTGTTAAAAAATGAAAAGTGACTTTTCTGACCTAATTCACGGAAAAAAAAAAAGGAATTAAGTATTACTGTTCCTTCGACTTACCGACGGCATCTGGAATTATTCTCTCCGGATATAAATCCGTCAGAAACAGACTATTGACCAGAGTCGACTTTCCCAGGCCAGATTCTCCGACAACCATTAGCGTAAACTCAAAACCTTTCTTAACCGACTTCCGGTGTACTTGGTTAGGTAAATTGGCGAAGCCTACATATCCAGGCGTCTCGAGGCTGGCGAACTGGAGTACGACGAGGATTAATAACAAGATGTATATCGTGGTACTAATTGGACATCGAAGCAACACGTAGCAATTTAGAGAGAAGCGAATCCTTCTTTCGATACCACGCGAAAAAATCACCCCAACTGTCATTGTGCGATATCCAAAAGGCGAAAACATAAAATATCTTTTTTTACTTTAACACAGAATGACAGGAAAAGCAAATGCAATTCTGCATAGCGACACGAATTCCAAAGCCGGCGAACTGTCAACGCCAAGCTTGCAATTTCTTTCAATCACGATAAATATTCGAATCGAATCTTAAACGAACCATTCGCTCCGAGAACTCATCGCACAAAATTATCGAGAAAGCATTTCACGCCGATCACTTTACATTCAACTTACCGTTTTTACGCTCTCGCTAGACATTCTCGCGGACTTGTCCGATGAAAGAAAGGAACATAAAACTGAAAAGATGCAAAAGCTCGGATGATATTCAAACAATTTTTCGGCCGTGACAAGACGCCGTAATGACAGGACAAGGCCGAAAAATGTAGCGTGTTGGCCGGAAACAGGTTATTCTCGCTAGGATTTCGCCCGATATGCGTCCTTCCACTCATACAAGATCGTCGATTGGTCGCAACGTCACCCTTCGACCAATTGACGGACAGTTCTGTGAGAATGCGGAGGAAAGATACGCTACTTATGTACAGGAAATGTCATTGCGCCGAAGAGGGGGTTAACCCCGAATTGGGGGAGGTTGAGGCGTGGCAATCAAAGTTATCTGATTGAAAGAATGATCTACTGTAAAAGATAACAGGAGCATTTAGAGAAATACCAGTTATGCATACTAATCACATCGGAATAAATTCGCATTCGAAGATTTCCCACGCGATATTTACGTACCACTATAATTTAATAGAGGAACAATTTGTAAATAAGGGGCAAGCCAAAGTCGCTTAGTCTAATATTCTCCGATACGAATGTAAATTGTATTTAGGACTTTCAACAAATCGTTTATACAATACGACGCTCGTTTCACGTCTCGACGATGCCGATAATGGATATGGCGGTTAATTTACAGATAACGGGACTCTAAACTGCGTCTTTTTTGAGATCAAAGAATACGCGCGATGCATAAAAAACGCTTCATCACACATTGCAAGCTATAAATATGCCCGATTTTTTATGCTTCCTCACGAGACAGGCTAATACGAGGCAAACAACTACTTTATTCATGAAATAGTACCTTGTACAAGCATAGTTTTACATAGTATTCATCGTTACTTTGTGTTTTTCTTTATTCACTATCATCACGTCATCGTCATCGTCGCAGTCGTCACTCGATTGACACTCATATTATTAGCACAGTTAATAATTAAATCATTATACGGTGTTGTTAATGTATAATAATCGGCGGTTTTCCTCCATTCGGTTTGCTGACGTAAAAATTCCTCAAATTTTCGCGCTCCTCATTTGCAATTATTAATCATTGCTTTCCCTTTTTCCTCCGTCTCTTTTAATCTTTCCTTCGTTAATAAACAATCGGGCAATATCACCGAGCAATTGTCCACGAGAATATTCAATGATGAACAATTGCTTGAATTCTGCGACGAACAATCGTTTACATTGGGTTGCGATCAAAGGAAACAAATCTAAAAAGTATAAAGGAACAGGCTGGGGTGACGGGAAGGAGGGGGGCACTAGCTCCTCTTTGTACTCTTTCATATGAGCGTCACGCCTGAGTACATTTGGGACAATCACAATGCGTAAACATGGGATCACCGTCTCGTGGAGCGTGCAATATCCTGATGTTGCCGTCGAACGATGCGAAAACGCATGCTCCTTCGCGTCATCGCGCACGGACGCGAGCTTAACGCGAAGGGGCATGACTATCAAAACATCCGCACCGTTGCATTATCTCTGTAGTCATGATTCACATAAATATTATCGATACGCAACGTGCATTGTGCACGCGCAATTCGTAAATTTCACGCGTAGAGCGTCTTCTAATTTTGTGTCTGTGTAATGCGCGTGGGGAAACGTGTAAATGCTGGTAATAGCGCGGAAACGTTAAGAGAAAATATCGGGGCGCGATTTTTCCAAAATTCAATTTCGTGAGAACCAAAACGATTGATTTTATTTCATCGAGTTGGCGTAGTTTGTGTGGGAACGCTATCATTTCTTCGCAAGTTTACTTTTCTCCAGAGGGGGGGGGGGAGAAGGGGGAGGGGGAAGACTCTCCCCGTACAGAGGGGCGGATATACAATTTGCTGTTATTTCACGCTGTTATTTTATTTAACTCTAGGGAGATTCTCCCCACGATCTACCTGGGGGGAAAAGAGGGAGGACCTTACGTCGAATTCTTGATGATTTTCTTGTTTCTTCTGAAAAGACTCTCCCCCAGTTTACGGGGAAATATAAACTATCGCGATGTTATAGCTTTTACTTCTCCTCGTCGTCCTTCACCTTCTCCTCGCGCGGCTTTGCGCCGCCGTAAATGGAGCTCGATTTGCTCGACTCAGCGATCGCGTTGACTGGATCGGGAACTGTCCTTTTTGCCAGCACCAACCGTTTTCTCCCCGTAGTGTCTGTTGGGGTAACGTTTCGGTATTAATGACGAGAAGTTTCGACCGGACGTCGCCGAATTTCAAAGCTTGCAGCACGCATGAAGGAATACAAACCTGGTGGTGGCTCCTTCAGGAATGGTTCGTCCTGGAAAGGCTTACGGTCCTGACCGCGAGGTCCGGGTCTCGATCCGCCATATGGTCTACCGCCGGCGCCGGCGCCGGCACCGGCACCGGCACCGGGACCGGCACCGAGGCCGCCGCCTCCGCCACCACCTCGTGACCACTCTCGATTCCCGCTGCCTTCCTCGGCAAAATTACCATAATTCCCTCTATTCCCTCTTGATTCGCCGTACCCCATGGGTGGCCGGCTACTACCTTGTAATCCTCTATCGTTGTAACCCCCTGAACGTTTAAAATAGAAATATGTGAAAAAACTTTGATTTCAGAGTCATGATAGGACAGAAATAATTCAAGGAACCGTGCAGTAATATCTGGACTGATGTTGGGATTAGATTAAAGCGTATTACTGCAAACGGAGAGACCGACAAATGCAACCCGTCGGTTTCGAAAGTCAAAATTGCGAATATTAAGAATTTCAGGAAAATGAAACAAAATGTAATTTTTGTACTATGTGTATACCAAAGTCATCTCCTCCGAAGCCGCCACCACGACCGCCATCTCTGCTTCGGAAACCGCCGTCTCTCCCAGGTCCGCCGCCACCGCGACCTCTTCTGTCGAAACCGCCCCCTCTGTCGTTCCGCTTACCCTCCGCAACGTCGATTTTTACCGCTTGACCTTCCACCATCACCTTCAGCTCCAAAGCTGCCACCAGATCGGCCAACTCTTCAAATTCGACATAGCAGAATCCCTTAAACCTAAAATGTATCGATAGCTTTTTTACCAAGTTTTCTATAGTCTTTGACTTTTAAAATGTACAAACTTGTCTGTTTCTCGATCCTTCACCAATCGAACGCCCTTGATGTTCTGGTGTTCGAAAATTTTGTCCGCGTCTCCTTGAACGAATCCATTCGGTAGGTTGCCCACGTACGCGGTATACGGAGGCTCCGTCGGCAGCGGTTTTCTACCACCGCGGGATCCGCCTCCCATAAAACTACTGAAACTACGAAATAGTCACGTTTAATTGAAAATTCCCGTTGAAAGTATCGCTAGAGTACTCATCCCGATAATTCGCACGACTGCGATATTCAAGATTAGAATTCTCTACGGACAAAGTGTTATTCGACGTATCTTTCGTATTTCTCGCGGCACTCTTTACTGGTAATCGATGCGAACTTTCAGACGACGAAAACTAACTGTCCGCCAAGGTACACCAACATCTAGCCGACCAATTAACGCGACGTAGCGCCGATATATCTCGGCTCTAGTTTTGATACATTCGCTGACGTTTCCGTCGAAACGACCACTATTTTACTGGATTGCATCTCTGATGCCTAGCGTTAGGTTTCATTTCTACGAATAGCCAGAGCTGATGAAGATCTTCCTCGCAGCGCTCGCAATCCTCGGTATACTTTCTTACTAGCAGAGGTGCTCGCGACTTATGTCTAGGGTTAGTCCTTTCGAGATACTCGCAATTACGGGCGTTTCTAGCGGAAGGTGAGAATATTCGACCAGCTCTGGGCTCGACGCTCGCAAATTCTCGAGAAACCGGCCCGACAGGCTTCGCCGATCAAAATAAAGCGGCGTGTTCGGACCTCATGTTCCGTATAGTCGCGAACTGCACTCCGCTGCTAATTCACTTAACCTTAAAATGTCAAAATATGCACAACAGTCGCACACGCCTCTGAACGACGAACTTGTCGCGCGAAATTCACGATAGCACGGCACTCGAAATCGCGGTTAAAGCCAGTGAACGATCGAATTAACGACCGATACTTGCCTTGAATCTTGATTACCACCTCGTTCAGCCATGTTGGATGCACGAAACTGGCCAAGACGGCACGAATCAAACGAGCCACAGTTTTCGATGTCAAATTCGTAGCGATGATTCGATGAGGAGCCAATTATTACAAGCACAGCGTGTCTCGTAATTTTGTTTATTCGAATTGTAGAGCTTTCGTCGATTACGATAAATTAAAAGTTGTCCGACGACGACAGAGTTTGCCGAGCGCGAGATTTTGACAAATTTTTGAAAACGAGTTCAGTTTTGTTTCATTATATCGTACGTGCCGTATGTCACGTACGTAATGCTCGCATTCAGATTATATTTCGTTTCGTCGTTCTTCGCCTCTCGTAGTCGAATTACCGATGCGACGCGAAAAGTGTGCAAAGCGGTGCGAAATTTCGAGGAAGTCATTCCATCACGCGGCGTAATAGATTTCTCAAGACGTTTTGAGGTTTGATAGATCGCGATTGCTTAAAACGACTTGCGCGCAAGCAATTCGCGCTTATAATTACGAGTAATTTAATTCGGAAGTACTAAATTATTTGACCACTCCGTAGACGCATTCATCGATATTATCCGTTGCTTCTCATCAACATATTTCAATGACAATTTCACTCGCGTAGTCCACCGTCAGCTAAGTGTCAACATGGCCACCAACAATATGCACATGGCAGAGAGCGGAGCACATGGGTTTCGGTCCCCCAAAATGCACACGATAGGTTCCACGATTCTGGACTCTTTCACGAAACTGGGCAAGGAGAAGGAACACGAAAGAGTGGCCGGTGGATTTGTCCTTCTCAAACACCTGTCGCAACAAAACTCGGTGAGTTTCATTCGAGATCCGAATTACCGGGGAGCTCTCTTGTTCGTCTCTCTTCTTCTGACCTTTTGAACCAAAGTGGAAAGTGAGAAATCTACATGTAATTGTCATTTATGACGACTCTGCAGGAAAATGGCACAAGCAAGGAATTAAATTATGCGCTGGCGAGATTAGTACGCGGTTTGGGATCCTCCAGAGAGTCCGCCAGAAAAGGCTTTTACGCCGCTCTGACTTCTTTCTTGTCCGTAAATTCGGAAATAGACACGCAAAGGGTCTTGGACTTGATAGAAACCGAATTGCACCCCGTCGGGAGCAACCCCAAGGGTGTAAGTATTCCATGGAGATGTGCGCTCCAAAATGTTTCGTGTTCTCCGGGCAATTTTAATCGTATCGACTTGATTTCATCCAGGAAAACGCAGATATTTATTTAGGTCGAATATTGGTATGCGGCGCGCTTATACGCTCGACGCAGTTCGTGAAAAGTTCACCGAAAGAGCAACAGAAGGCATTGGAGTATTTGATATCTGCCGGCAAGAAACGCAGTTACCTATCCCTCTTATCGACCACGTTTCTCATGGAGTTGGTCGATCAGCTCGACGAGACGTCTTTTCTGTCCATTCTGTGGCCGTCGCTGCAGGGAGAACTGAGCAAATCTTGGAACGAGCAGACCCTGGATACATTTTATATATTATTGATCGTGAGGGACAAATATCCGTCAGTAGTGAAAGATTCATTTTTGAAGAAGAACTTGGGCAGCAAAGAGATCATCAATGAGAAATCCATAGAGGCTCTGTTGAGCTTGACAACGGTACGTTACGTCTTTCTCGTGCACTTGCACGACGTCACGATTGACCTGAAACGGTGAATTTTTTTTTATGGCGCAGAATCTACCCAGGATAATTTGCTATCAACACCCGGTGTACAAAATCCTGTGCGAGAAAATAACGTCAACGGGATACCTGCTGCAATTCTGGAATGGAGTTGATCAACGCTTTGTCAAACCACCAAAGTCCATTGAACACGTAGCCGTAGAAATGCTCAAACTGATTCTTTCGAACATCAAAGACAAGAGCCAAATTCCACCATTGTTGTCCACAAATTTCATGCAACACATGCTCAAAAGATTTACGAGCTGTAAGAGAAACAAGAACGACGTTGTCGCGGTCATGTTTAAAGAGCTGCTGACCGTTCTGGTAACTACGATGAACGACAAGACTGTAAAGCCGAAAATACAAATCGCAGTGCTGAAAAGGCTGTTGCTCTATCCAGGAAATTTCATGATCGAAAAGATTACCAATACCAAGGTAATTCAAATGATCACGGCGAATTTGAGCGTGGAGGGTGTGAAGAAGTTGTCGAGATTGTACAGAGAAATCGCGTCAAACGAATTACCGAAACACGCAGACAATTCGCGCACTGAGTCGTGGACTAATGTGGAAAGGGCTTACGCAATTCAACTTCTGACTAGGTAATTTCTAAATTTGATCGAATTACAAGTTCGACTGGATACTTTTGTGTCGATACTCTGATCAACCGAGTGCGTTAAATTTTATTCCAGACTAATGGGACACGCGGAGGTTGCGGCGGAACACGAATGGCGGCTCGAACAGCTGAAGTTTTTATTCAATATGGGCCTCTGCGAATCAACGAACGTCGGCGTTGAGCTGGCCCGTAAGTATTTTTCCCATATCGTCCCCTTCCTGCAAAAAGTCACTAACTAACATATTTTGTAAAATTCACCTAACTGGACCTAGTGGCTTAATTTTATTAAATCTTTAAATGGTAAAACTCACTAAGTGCTAAATGCGTTGGAAGTGAGCATGCGCGCATCATAAAAAGTCGTTAATCGAAATATAATACCGATATTATAGAGCAGAAACGACCTAAGTCAGTTGGTGATAAATGTTAGTTAGTGACTTTTTGCAGGAAGGGGACGATATGTCGTTGACTAGTTCATAGATCGAATGGTGAATTAGCTGTACTACTCATAAATTATTCTGAAATGATTAAAGGTTCCTCTCGCGCGTATCATATCCGTGATCTCTTTCGTTTCAGCTCAGTTCAAAGACAGTTTCTACCGCGCGTTAGATCACAAGTTGCCGAAGCTGAGCGACCTGCGATCCGTCTTGAGCTCTTTGGTTCATCATCTGAACTCGGAAGTATTCTCAGAGAACACCGTGAAATTGAGGATGCCACTGTCGAACGCCGCTGTCGAAGCTTGGGGAAAGATGATGGGTCTCATTCAGAAACTGGAGAAACACTCGCAGAACGAACAAGCCACGTTAATCTTTCACATGATGAATCTTCACATGGGATTGCAGTTATTCTCCGATCCGGAAATGGCTATTACGTCCATACACGAATTGCTCGATTGCTTCGAGAGATTGAAAAAGAAGAAATCTAATAAATCAAGAGCGGTGAAAAACGAGAGCGAGGAAGAGCCTGAATGGATGGAAGTCGTCGTGGATCTTCTGCTCTCGCTGCTCTCAAGGAACAGCCATCTACTGCGTTCGTTGGTTGGCTGCGTCTTCCCTCATATCTGTCCGTTTCTGACGGCAACCTCCATTCATCAAATATTAGAGGCAAGTCGAATCAAGAGCGTCGCGAAATAGTCGATTGATCGAGCGTTCAGCTACTGGGATACTCACGTTTCAATGTTTCTCCGATTTTAGGTATTGGATCCCAAGGATGACAAAGGACCATTGGTGTCGAAGAAAGAAGCTGGCGAAGATTCGGATGACGAATCGTCTAGCGTAGAATCCAACTCTGACGTGGATGATGAAAGCGATGGCAATGAAGGGGAAAGTGTAGAAGATGAGAGCGAATCCGATTCTAACGAGGAGTTATCGGAGGATGACGAATTCGCGGAAGATGAAGGAATGACGGACCGACTGAGATTGGCTGTGCGTCAAGCACTGGGCGATGCCACGGCTCAAACGGACGACGAGGACGTAGATATCGACCAAATTGACGAGAACGAGGGAAAGAGGCTCGACGAATCTTTGGCCGCGGCTTTTCGAATAATCAAGGAGAATCGTCAGAATAAATCTAAGAAGCAAGAAAAGAGCGGGCAGATATTGACGCATTTTAGGGTACGCGTCGTGGATCTGCTCGAAGCGTACTTGGACTCCTGTCCGTCGATGGCCCTCACGCTCGATATGCTAGTGCCATTGTTCGCTTTACTGGAGTTTTGTATAAAGAATCAACATCAAAAGCCACTGGAAAACAGAGTGAGGACTTGTTTGAGGAAGTTATCGGCCATTAAGAAGTTTAAGAGTACGGAAGGCGTGGATGAGGAACTGTTGATCGTCGTACTGAAGGTTTGTGATCGCTTGCGGTTTTGAGAATAAGTAACGACGCTCTGTAGCCTTCAAGTGAAATTCCGTTCCAGTCGTTAATCGAGAAGGGGGAGAGATCGGCCTCGGTCTGCCAAGAAATGGGAGACAAGTTGGCAGAGTGCTGTACGTTCTTGGTGAGATGCGTGCAGCAGGCAAATTTACCGAGTAACGCGTTAATCAGGATTTACGGGGAGAACTTGACGGCCTTCTTCAAAAAGAGGGACTGCGTGCTTCCGGCAGTTCTGTTTAAGAGTGTGTTGAATTTATGTTGGGTCGGCAATTGGCAACTCGCACCGCTCCTTGTACGTGTAAAGCTCCTAAACAGAATACACCTATTTTATTAACATAAAGTCGTAACGATTAATTATAAATCGTATCATTCTAATACAGGTGGACTTCGCCTTCGATAGTTCGATTAGGTCATTTCGAAGGGGACAAGCGTTGGAGTTTTTAACGATATTCTACAAAAACGACAGGCTCGTGCGTTTCGACGAGAAGCATCGTGACGTGAGACTCGAAATGGAAATGAAATTGTGCGCAAACAGTATAAATCTTCTGCAAGACCTGAGTTCCGCTCGAGGGGAAGAAGCGGGAAAGACAGTTCCGAATGCGAGGGGCGAAGGTGCCAAGGAGATCAGACAGAAATTTTTCTGTCTGCTCCTGACACTGTTGCACACGATCAGACCGCACCATTTACCTCAGGCGTGGAACTGGCAGGATCTCGCGAAAGCTATCGCGGCGTACAGATCTGGCGCTTCGCTTGCCAAAGACGCTAAAAGCGCCTACAATAAACTCGCAATGCAGATCGGCCTTCCGCGCAATGTGTACGTATATAAATACGAACGTTTTTTTATTCACCGACAATCTGAGAAAACTGGAAAAACTGAATTAGCAAATTGACGTATTTTTGAGCGACTCTAGTAGTAAAAGTGTAGCTGTATATCTCACGCATATATTCTCAGGGCGACGAAGGGGAACCAAAGTGAAAAGGTTGTCACCAATGGACAGCCTGCGAGGGAGAACGGGGATGGAGCGGGATCACTTTCCGAAGACGCCGACTCCAGCGATCCGGAGGAATCTACAGGAAAACGTACGAAGAAGGAGATGAAGAGGCGGCAAAAGGACAAGGGCAAACAGAAGGATAAGCAGAAGTTGAAGAAGGAAGCGCGGGAATTACGCGCCAAAGCAATGTCCGACGGCTTGGAGAATTACATAAGCTTCAGTTCGGTGGTGTTGACAAACGGAGCGGCAGACGAGATTCTCGATAAAGAGCCCGAACTGAACGGAGACGCGGCGGACGCGTCGACGTCGGGAAACGTCGCGCAAAAGCGAAGAACGTCGGAAATCATGGAGTTGCCTAGCAAATCGAAGAAGAAAAAATTGCTGAACGCAGCGAACGGAAAATGAGAGGTCGAACGTGGATTGCGAGTGATTGTTATTTTTTTATACGTATATGTAACGGTTATATGTACATAACAAATAAACGAATTGATAAAGCAATCGTTTTGGAACTCTCTACCCTATTGAAGAAGGGTATTATACATAGATTCTCTCTCCCGTATAAAGCTTGTAAAATCCCCATAGAATCCCCATTTGGGAATGGGAATTTGATGTGCTTCAGACACAGCAATTCTGGATACCCTCTCATAAATGGGAATACATTGGATTCTATGTGTGTTTGTAAAAACAAATAAAATGTTGTGAGGTTTTTTTATGAGGGTCAAAACGCGTAACCAACAACATGAAATAAATGCAATACCGCTTAAGTAACTCAAGTTTTGAAGAAACAAAATGTTACGGTAGTTTTTACCTCTCGTAATTGCTTTGGGCTACTTTATCGCCGAAAACATTTTTTAAATCACTTAGAATTACAATACAAAGTCATAGTTTTTAGTCTCCTGTAAAATTTTCATTTCGCAAGTTCCGAGGTCCTGCGTTTTGACTGTCGAATTTAGTAGCTACAAATAAAACAGCGTATACAGGTCTTTATTATCTTTATGGAAGTTTACTTGTTTTTACGGATACGTATAAATTTCGGTAAATCCCCATCCCAGATGCACACAGAAACCAATGCATTCCTATTCTTCCTCAAATTTTTCTAATGGACATCTGGAATTGCTGTGTCTGAAGCATATCAGATTCCCATAGAAAGTGTCTATGGAAAAAAAAATCTAGGTATGGGATCTTTTCAATAGGGGTATATTAGGATTTATTGTGCGAGCAAACAAAAATGATATCACTTGATTTAGAACGACAACGGTCGCAGAAATGAATCTTCGAAGCTATCTGCAGTTGGTAAAGGGGCAGCGTCGCAAATGCATGCGTGCCTAGTCAACTGTATTGAAGTGTTTATTGGCGAGAATGTGAGAGAAATACTAACAGAATAATGAATAAGATTGTGATGTCTAATAATGGTCAAAAATAAGGGATAACGAATAAAGTACGAAATACTGCATCTTTATTTTTAACGTCGACGTTGATTAACGATACTTTGAGCCCAGTCGGAAGAGGAGGTTATCTCGTCACGCCACGCGGTAAGTAGAAAACGTTGCTCCCCAAAATAAAATCTTCAAGCACGATAAACCGGTTTTGTCATTCCATACGAACAACCACGTCGCACGATTTATAATCTCGTAATTTCAGATGAGCGACAGACGTTTCAACGACTCCGCTACCGCGGAGCAGAACGCCAAGAAATGGTACGAACAGTTCCCCAAGCAAAGTTTGCCCTGCAAACACACAAAGTCCGAAGTAGAGGTTTTGGAGCTGAAAGCCGAGGCAAAGAGATACCTGGATGCCGAGACGGCGGCGTTTCAATTGAAGCGATCAAAGTCTCGTGATTCGGAGTACGAATGGTTGAGAACCGCCTTGGCGAAAGGTACCGGCGCGGACAAAGTAGCGGCGGGTATCGTTCTCGTTCAAGAAAATCCCCGTTGCAATCTGGCGCGACTGGCTTCGCTCGTTTCTCAAGTACGCGCGGCGAAACACGGCCAGTGCTCTACGGTCGTCACTGATTTGCGAGATCTCTTTCTTTCGGATTTGCTTCATCCCGACGCAAGACTCCTGAAGTTCGAGGAACAGAGTTTGAACGAAGCGGACAAGGTAGATGCGAATACAGCGATCAAGTCCGAGTCGAATGTACCGAGAAACAAACTACTCGCGTTCTGGTACTTCGAGGATCAACTGCGCGAGCAGTACGGCCGTTTCGTCGAAGCTTTGTCCGCTGTAGCGTCGGACACCGTGGACGCGAATCGCGAGAGAGCAGTGTCCGTGATGGCAGAGTTGTTGACAGCCAATGCCGAGCAGGAGCACAAGCTGCTGGAGTTACTCGCGAACAAGATCGGCGATCCCAGCAGCAAGGTCGCGTCGAAAACCGTATTTTGCCTGGGTAAAGTACTGCACGAGCATCCGAACATGAAGCTCACGGTCCTGCGAGAAGTGGAGAAGCTGTTGTTCAGAAAGAACGTCGCACAGCGTGCTCAGTACTACGCGATTTGCTTGCTGACCCAATTTGTCTTGAATAAAGAGGACGAGGAAACGGCAAACACCCTCATAGACGTGTACTTCGCATTTTTCAAAGCGTGCCTGAAGCGAGGCGAACCCGACAGCAGAATGATGGCTGCTCTCTTGACCGGCGTAAATCGCGCTTATCCGTTCGCTAATCCGGACACGAATAAAATGCAGGAGCACATCGACTCTGTCTACAAAGTCGTTCACGCTGGATCTTTCAATGTCGCACTCAATGCGCTGAGTTTACTGCATCAAGTGAGTACACGGAAGAACGTCGTCCCTCGTTCCTCCGCAGCTTTGACCGAATGTGTAATGAACTCTTCCTCTCGTTTAGGTGGTCGGTAGAAATCCAGCGCAGTCGGACCGATTTTATTCGGCATTCTACCGCAAACTCACGGATCCGCAAGTTGGCACGGCCAACAAACGTGCCATGTTCCTGAATCTGTTGTTCCGCGTACTTCGAAATGACCACAGCGTGATGCGTCTGTACGCTTTTCTCAAGAGAATCCTTCAGATCGCCATGTACTTCCCCGCGAACATGGCGTGCGCCACGCTCTACGTTTTATCGAAGGTTCTTCACGTTCGTAAGGACACGAAGCACATTCTTAAGCAGATGCGAACTTTTTTCAAGAGGGAAGCCGAGGAAGCGCCGGGTGTAGCTTCGATAAAGAGTGACGTTAATTCCGAAGACGAAGACGATGAGGTTTCCGCCAAGAACGAGAAGGAGGAAGACGACGGTATAATGCTGTCGAATGTGCGAATAGAGCCATCAGAGGATGTTTATGAGAAACAGGAAGGCTCGAAACTGGAAAACGAAATCAAGACTGAGAATGATGAAACGAAGGGATACGATCCGTTTTGCCGTAATCCCCTGCATGCCCGTGCCGATAAGAGTCTGATAACCGAATTAGCGGCACTATCGGCGCATTTTCATCCTAGTGTAGCGCTCTTCGCAAACACCATCGTACAGGGTAATCAGACCTACGTGCTACGAGAAATGACATCGAGCTACTTTGCACGCATTATTTATACTGCGTTTTATAAATGATGTTCAATCTAGAGATGTTACACATCAACTAGTTAAAAACATTATTCATTTATCGCAAATAACTCACGGCGTAAATTGTATGTTTTATCTAAACGGTGAATGTGTGTAAAGTAGCTCATATCAGTTTTTAAATATTTTCAGTAGTCATGTTTCAGTATTTGAAAGATAATTGCTCTGAAATTGATGTACAAGCTAATGCGTCACTGGAAAGAAGATAAAAATCATCGATCAAATTCTATTTCTACAGGAAGGCCCATAGATTACAGCGGGGATCCGCTGGAAGATCTAACGCTCATTCGCTTTCTCGATCGTTACGTCTTTAAAAATCCGAAGAAATTGGACAGTAAGAAGATCACGAGGAAGAATGATCCGCTCGCGCAGCGTGCCGCATATATTCCTAAAGGGGTGCGCGCCGTCCCGATTGATAGTTCGGCATACTTGAACGAGTACGAGGATCGCATTCCCGTGGACGAGTTATTCCTCTATAAATATATGAAGAATAAGAGTCAAATGAGAGGTCAGTTTATAAAGAAAGAAGACGAAGACGAGGACGACATTGAGAGTGTGAACAGCGAAGAGTTCAATGCCATGATGGACGGGCTCAGCACGGATAAAGACTTGGACGACTTCGACGTAGCGGCCGATATTGGATCTGGCAAGAGTAAAACGACAAAAGGTAAGGAGCATTCAGTGTTCGATAATATTCGCCGATTTGAAGTAAATTAAGCAATGATAAGTTCAACGATGAAAAATAATTTTCAATAATCCGAATTCGACGAGATGCGAGCTTTGAGTCTAAACATAGACGCGTTTGCAGTTCTGTTGCCGCGTATAAAGCTGAAGTTTCGAAGAATCTTGACTACGTTAAATTATTTTCCATCCTTAGAAACGTATTTATTCTATAACAAATAGTCTTGAAGGTTTTCCCTTCATGTGAAATGACCGCAAAAATTTGGTATTACTGCAAGATATGACCTCTCATCTCGAATACTGACCATTTTACACGAGTTAGGGCCGGTTTTACCAACACGGTATAAACGCGGTATAGCGTTATACTGAGAATAACCAGCAATAAGCCTTATGGTTATTCTCAGTATAGCGCTATACCGCGTTTATACCTGTTGGTAAAACCGGCCCTTAGTCTATAATACACTTATATCCTGTTTTATTTATTCTATGTCATTTATCAGCAAACACTGAAATGAGCGACGATGACGACGACCAGAGCGATGGTGTCAGTGGCGGCGAAGATGATAGTGACCTGGATGAAGAGATGAACGATGACGATCTGGATGAAGAGATGGACGAAGATGATGAGTTTCCGGAGATGAATGAGAACGACGATTTGGATGGTATCGACGAAGAGAACTTGAGTGTTATGGAGTTTGACAGCGATGACGATGAAATCGGGGACACCGCGAGCTCTTCTGATGCGAAATTAAAGGGTAAAACTGGAAATCGGAGAGCCAATGAAAAGAAAACGAAAGCAGGAAGAAGGAAAAAGTCCGACTTCAATGAGAAAGTGTTCGTCTCCGCGGAAGAATTTGCAGAGATGCTGGAAGAGCAAGGTCGTTCGAAATTTAAACATGGTGGCACTAACGCGGTTAGCGACGTAGATGGTGCGAGCGTAAAACAAATAAATTGGGAGATGAAGAGAAATCAAAGACACGACTACGGTAGAGATAAGAGAAAGAATTCTGTTGGATTTCGTAACAATTTTAAGGGCGCGAAAAAGTTTAAGAAACGATGAAATACTGTAAATTGTACAAATATAACGATTACGTGTTTTCAAACGGCTAGGTCGTTTTCTACATCTTCCAATTTTTCCATTCCTACTAACTGTTGTCTCGTGCACAAGTACGAGACGAAAGCCAGGTCGGTGGGAGTAAGACGATCTCAAGACGCTACTCGTGCAGAGTTTAGAAATGATGTAAAATTTGTTTTATTTTCTAAATGCCCTTTCGACCAAATAACATATTACATACGAGAATACTCACTCCCCCCTACCGTGTTACGGTCAATAAACCAGATTGAAGACTGCGTCAACTTTGCAAACGTTAACACTTATTTGCAAGTAGCCTTGCTGACTTCTCAAAATCGAAATATAGGCATTTCGGAAGACGCGTTAGATACCACAGGCATCTACATTTTTTAAATTTTAAAAGTGGAAAAATCACTTGTTAATAATAGCTGGTTTTTAGAAATGCAACAGTCTTATACCTGCGCATTAAGAGGCGTCTGCTTATGAGAACAGATACGACGCTGTAATATATTGTATTAAATTCACCGGTATAATTTAAGGGTCGCTAGCCGTGTTTACCGTTGATTTAAGTACACGATAAATCTAATATTGTTCGAATTATTGATGCCTATCAGATCTAACTGAAACCGATTTTTTAAATTGAATAATACATTTTTCAACTCTTAAATGAAGAGAACCACACCACAGCAGCACGTAAATACTTAAATAGGACTGATTAAAGTTTATTTTAGTAGATAAAAGCAGAGACGGAGATATTGCGAGCCTACCAATTTGAGTCGATTTTGTCAACTTCCGTTAATATTAAAAGACGTACCATGATAAAAATTAAATATGACACTTGTTAAAGAATATTACCGAATGTAAAATGTCCACAAGAGAAAATTTATCCAAATGAAACGACTTTTAACGATATACGTACTATCAAATATTAAGATGATTTGCCTATCTTCCGCCTACACTTAAAGCAGCCGTGTACCGAAACTCGTCATTGGAAGTGCCAGTTGTACGTAACACATTTGCGATATATTTGTTACCTACAGAAGTCCATGAATGAAAAAATATCGACTTAATCTTAAACATTAGTTTATTGGTGATTCTTCGCTGGCGAATTTGGGGAACTCAAAAATCTCGTTCCTTTATTTATCATAACGTGGAAAATATTTTTGGAACTTACAACCTCCTTCGAATACACAAATTAAGGATACAGTGCGTGTTTTAAAGTTCCTACGTCCGTTCTTCTTGTGTGATTCGTGAGACCAACGATCGTTAAGACTTAATCTACATACTGTTGTATTCTGGTTGTAAAAAAATTATTTCAAGGCTCCCATTGTCTTTGTATCTCCGAACCGCTTTTAAAATCTTACATTGACTCGTGTCCCTCGCGCGCTTCCGAATTTCGCGTCAAATGCGAATGATCCGGAAGCGCGCCATATATGTATGTCTGAAGGCTTTTTGCTATTCTCCGTCCGGTTTTGCGGAGCCTTCTTCGTCGTGAGTGGGACTGTGCCATGTGAGTCGCTCCTCGTAAAACCTGATAACAATTTGGGGGCATTTTTCATTAGCAACACGTGCCGGTACCAGGTCCGCGTCGTCTGTACCCTTCCATTTCATCAAGAACATCAATTCCCCGCTCGAATCGGTTGCTCCGATTATACGTTCCGGATCCAGATTTCGGTCGAATCCTAAAGATTATTTCAGTTAGTTTGGAAGATGAAAAGAGGTCCTTTTTTCTTATTATAATTATTATAGGACTAATCGTGGCATGCACCATTCAAGAGCAAGCTCTACGTCAGAAGTACTACTGTTGCTTTTACATTATTATATTTCTAGAGCAGTGTTTACTCTCAAATGGCGCACACCACCCTATACCCCGTTTACATGCAGCTCACTTCCGCGGTAGTGAGCAGGGAAGTGGGCAGCGCGAGTATGTAAACATGTCGCTCGCGCTGCCAATACTCATGCCACTGTCACTCGCTCCCTTGGTGGCGGTATTTGAAACGGAAGTTAAAGGACTGGCAGCGCGAGTGGCAGCGATTGTTCACATACTGCCCTTTTCCGTCGCGCAAGGAGAAACATTGTTTGTGGTTTAGTGTTTAATTATTCACATTTAGAGAACATTTAGGACTGTTCCGTCGCACGATGGACGGAATTTGGAAGGCCGGTTCACACCTTTTGATAGCATCGATCGTAAATAATAACTCGCCGACTATAGTTCTGTGGCTTGGAAGAAAAAGGGTCCAAGTGCGATTTTGGTCAAAAATGAATTTTAGGGTTTATCTCACTAATTTTGACTAGATTTTTTTTAATGAAAAAGGTCCCAAGTCTTTATCTTCAATGGTTACGAAGTTACAAATTGTTTTCATTTATTATAAAAAGCGTTTAGCTTAACTTTTTTTAATAGCACATTTCTCTTTAATACATTAACATAATTCTCCGCACTTAAAACAAAAAGCAATGTCGCCGCGATAATTTCGACGTCCCCTATTGCTGTAGAAATGGCGAGAAGTGAAGCTGCACGTGAACAGACACTTGCTTCAAAGGCTGCCATAGAAGTATTTAGGGCAGTACAGCGGGCAGCACGAGTAGCAGTGGCAGTGGCTGCATGTAAACCTTGTATAAGGGTTCTATTAGGGGGTATCCCATAAGTTTCTTCCGCGCCACGCTATAAATGACTCTAGCGGCTATGTTTACATAAGCATGCAGGCTTATCTATAAACTGTTTATGGGATCGGTTTCAGTCGTCCCAGAGCTCTTTCACAGCACATTCCCCCCCTTGGTGACAAAGTCTCTTTAAAAATGTTATTCTACACCGTTCAATATGGATAACCAAAGGAAGCATTTGCGGCATGTTATGCTTCATTGCTTTAAAAAAGGTAATAGTACAAAGGACACTGCAGACGAGATTTGCACCGTATTACTACGACTACTAGGACCGTTCGCAATTGGTTTAAGTAATTTAGAGCTAGACATTTTAACTTGAAAGATAAAGACCGCAGCGGCCGCCCAGCAACGACGAATACGGACATTATTGTAGGCGCTTCAGTCGAGGAGTTCGACGGTCTTGGCCTCGGACGCTGAGACTGTTTATCGTCGTCATGCTAGGCGATAAGGACCATAGATTGAGGCCCGCTGCACACGTCCGTCTTTTAACCGTGCGGTACCGCTGCGGTGCCGGAATTGCGGTTGGTGATACCATAGATAGATTGTAGCGCTCTGCACACACACCTCCGGTGACGTTGCGGCGCCGTGCGTTCCTCTTGCGGCAGTCTTTCGCCGCAGTTCCCCACGACACCGCAGCGATACCGCACACGCACCTCCGGCTTCTCAGTACTTTCCCGTCTATAGAGTGCATTGAATTGCTGCGGCAACGCAGCGGCACCGCAACGACGTGTGCACCGGGACTGATATCACCAACCGCAATTCCGGTACCGCGCGGTTAAAAGACGGACGTGTGTGCAGCGGGCCTTAGGGTTGTTATGTCTCCCTTGCGATTGGCCGGCGTATAAAAGAGGTGGTCACGACGTAGCAGCGAAACTGTAGTGTGCAGGGACATTCATTGGTTTGGCTTTGAGGAGTTGAGATCGCTCTTTATGCATATACATGTATTCCATATCCATTTGAATATATTTTCGTGTGTTCTCGTGTTGTTTTCATTCTTATTGCCTTCGTTATGAAGAGTATGCTCGCTGAAAATCCGCGATATAGCGTGCGCGAGATAGTGGATGCCACCAACATTCCCAGGGCAACGGTACATAATCATTTAATCAAGATGGGATATGTGAATAGGTATGAAGTTTGAGTTACACACCTATTGAGGCCTTATGAACCGCGTCTCTATGTGTGATTTGCCTCTTCAGCGAAACTACTTTGAAAGAAGACTGAAATTGGATCCCATAGAGAGCTTATAGATAAGCCTGCATAACATAGTGGCTTGAGTCATTCATAGCGTGAGAAGAAACTTATGGGGGGGGGGGGGGGGGACACACCCAATACATCACAAACACTCACCCTCAGGTTTCTTTTCTTCGATGGCCTTCTTCTTGCCTGGAGTCGGCGTTGGTGTGCTGGATCCTTTGCGTTTCTTGACCTCCTTCTCCTCGTGACGTTTCCCAGCAGCGGCAGCCGCCTCCTTCTTTTTGCGTTGCTCCTCGAATTGCGCTATCAAATCAGGGCAATCGAGATTCTCCTCTGGCTCCCAAGTATTCTCCTCGTCCGAGTATCCTTTCCATTTGAGGAAGTACTCCACCTTAAAGTAAAATGATATATAAATCACTGTATTCCATCAGAGGATATCGTTCCTATAGATATCGAAATACTCCCTCTTACTTTTCCTTTGACGACCCGCCGATTCAACACCTTCTCAACGCTGAATTCTTCCTCCGTCTCGCCATCGGCAGCACTATTGTCCTTCGTCTTGCTCATAGCGTTACCTGTATGGAACGATATCTCGACTGAGCGATCGGGTAAATAATTTCTTACATATATATGCCATATTTAACATGAAACTAACGATTTTTTAATCACAAGAAACAAGTGGATTCGAAACGAGCGACAACTTCGGAAGAAGTGTCGAATGAGAAGAATGAGTTCATTGTGACAACTGTGCATCTAAATATTAGGAGGCAAAGGAACAAATAAAACGCGACTAACACGTTCATGCGCACGCGTGACCGGAGGCGTTCCAAATAACGGACCGTTTGTAGCCACTGATAAAAATGGGAACGAGACCAGTACACGAGAATCTCCTCAAGAAGCATTAATCGATCATTCGCGCGATATTATATCAAGGGAATTACGCGACAATGCAAAATGTTCGGGAAAAATGGAAAACAAGATGGCGTTAAAAGGTGGTTGGCGACCCACTAGAGATTTCGGAGCAGCGTTCGCGTGGAGTTTCTATATAATCAGATAAAAAGATGCGTACTCTCGTTACCGTCAACTACCCTCGAAGAATGGTTGTTAAAATGTCACAATCTACCGCAGTATCGTGATACGAATCCAGAAACGAAGCCGGAACAACAAGCGAGACACCTGACGCCGTTCGACCCGTTGCACGACACTTCTGGCGCCTTTAGCGCTTGCCGCGGAAAACGAAGGTGAATCAACGCGAGAAAACGAAATACCCCGCATCCGTTACTCGAGCGTAGTAACTCCCTAGCGTATCGATGCTCCGATTTGTCCGAAATGGCGTTGCGTGGCGCCACCTGGCGGCGATAAATTTCGCGTCGAGCTTCCACTCTCAATAGAACGTCGTTCATCCCACAGCGCGGTGGCAGCACCAAAGATTCAGAGTTTTCAAGGTGCTCGGGTTACTGTTAAAATAGACATCGCGAAGTAGTGGTGTCTATCAAGTAATAACTTAACAATAACTTTGCAGGGGTGTTTTTTTCGATTAGGATCGTCGAAATGGCTGCCCGATCTTTGTTTAGGTATGTTCGACCAAAGACCATCATACCTCAGCTGCACCGTGGCGCGACTTCCATGTCGGCCTACGATATTCAGCACAGAACTCCTGCGGTCGTAAAAGTAATGCCAATACCGAAAGCACATTACGGCGGTCGGCATACTGTCACTGTCCTGCCTGGAGCTGGCATCGGACCCGAGCTTATGGGCTATGTGAAGAAGGTATTACGCAGCTGCGCTTGGAGTAGATTCGATTCGTATGCTTGTTACGGCCCATCGACAACTAACAGTAATGGCATATTTTGACGTTGACTTGTCGCCGCTTTCGTGAACGAGATTGAGATTTATGTTATATGTTTCCTTGTCGATGGGAACTCGTGTTTTGAGCTCCGTCTTATCTGAAAAAGATGATCGTAACTTTGTTTGATTAGCATGGAAAATATGACTGTATAATAAAAGCATGCAGTTTTGTTTAAACGTCAACGGGCGGAATTAAATTCCATGGCATTCGTTGTAATTGAAAGCGAGGAACATAAGTTAAAGGCTAGCGGTGTAGAACCAATTGCCTGGCATAAGGGAAAGTGTGTTACGCATCGAGGGTCAAAACGCAGGACCTCGTAACCAGCATGAAATAAATGCAATACCGTTTAACGAACTCAATTTTTGAAGAAACAAAATGTTATAGTAGTTTTTAAAATTGTTTCCTCTTTCCTCTTGTAATTGCTTTGAGCTACTTTATCACGAAAACATTTTTTAAATCATTTAGAATTATAAAGTTTTTAGTCTCTCCTGTAAAATTTCCTTTTTGTCAGTTCTGAGGTCCTGTGTTTTGACCCTCGGTTTGTATTATTTCCTCTGTGTGTCATCTGTTCCAATGGTTGGATCAAAGTTCATACCATGTTACTCTATGGACTGCCAAATCTAGGCCCTAGTTATCGCATTGATTCTTATTCCTTTGATTATCCAGTGGAAAAGTTCTGATGTTGCATTTAACATCTCTGGTAAAATATTTACCTCTAGAAAATGAAAATAAACTTGCATGGCCTGTGTGTGTGTGTGATAAGGATTCTAGTAGTAATTGGATAAAGCTAGAAATTCCAATTCCACTGGGCATTACGAAAAAAAAGCTACTTGAAATAGAACGCTATTATCTGTAATCTCATTCTTTCAGGTCTTCAAATACGCCGGTGTACCAGTTGATTTTGAAGACGTGGATATCGATCCGAACGCCGACAACAACGACGATTTAGAATACGCAATTACGACCATCAGACGAAACGGCGTCGCTCTGAAAGGAAATATCGAAACTCGCAGTACGGAGGAGGGCGTGCTATCGCGCAACGTTGCGTTGCGCAACGAACTGGATCTGTACGTGAACGTGCTGCATTGCGTCTCTTACAAGGGCATACGCTCGCGTCAGAAGGACATCGACATTGTAATCGTTAGACAGAACACCGAAGGAGAGTACGCCATGCTGGAGCACGAGAGTATCGAGGGAGTTGTGGAAAGCATGAAGATCATCACGAGATCGAACTCCGAACGCGTCGCGCGATACGCCTTCGAGTACGCCAAACGCAACGGCAGAAAGAAGGTGACCACCGTTCATAAGGCGAATATAATGAAACTCTCCGACGGCCTCTTCCTGGAGACGTCTCGAAGAATCGCGAGGGAATACCCGGAAATCCAGCACAACGATATGATCATCGACAACACTTGCATGCAGCTCGTATCGAATCCGCATCAGTTCGACGTTGTGTTGACCACCAATCTGTACGGAGCCATCGTGTCGAACGTGGTCTGCGGTCTGCTGGGCGGAGCCGGCTTACTGGCCGGTAAAAATTACGGAGATCAGTACACGGTCTTCGAGCCGGGCACTCGCAATACCGGCACGAGTATCGCCGGTAAGAACATCGCAAATCCAATTGCCATGCTGAATGCCGCGGTAGACATGTTACGTCATCTTGGACACAAGGAGCACGCGGTGCTCATACAGAACGCCATCAACAAGACGATTGCCGAGGGAGTACACACCCGCGATCTCGGAGGCACCGCGACTAGCACAGAAGTAGTCGATAACATCATGAAGCATATTAAAAACGCTTCCATCTAAAGACCGACTGGAGTTACTCTGCTTAAAGTTGCAAATGTATGTTCGTAAGGGTATAGACGTACGACAACGTCCGGGAAAATTCGAGGCTCCGCGGGATGATCCTGAAGATTCTTGAAACACGAGATCATCGAGAATCGTTCGCTTGTATATTATTTTGCCGCTGAAATGATTTGGACGTTGTGCGTTAAATAGCCTTTCTATCGGGTTCCATTTGCAACTTCGAGTAGGTTCTTTCGGACTCAGCCGTTAGTCGTACGCAACAAAATAACAAAGTCACTCATGATAACGTCCTTTCAAGCATCACAGTTTCCATCAAATTGTATTATACCAAAGTTGACATATTACTGATACATACGTTACGAATCGTGTCGTAAATCATTGTATGTATAGTATTGCGATTTTCACGAAATCTTGTTAGTCCTGTACGACCCTGTAAAATACGCATTGTAAGTATTATTGTTAGTCTAAGTATTTATGAATTGTGATTACCTCAATAAGTAAGGAATGCTAAAAGGTGTTGCGCACCTTATTTATTTGTATTTGAAACAGATTTTAGGACTGTGAATAAAACGTTTCACTTTTCTCTTTGTTTCTAAGTGCAATTCGTATTCCCCTTCGAAACACTTCCATTCTACACGGTCTACATATAAGTATACGATACTTCTGTTAGTCTGGCTGTATTTTACTCAAAAAGACAATATTTACACGACACACTTATGACCACGCATTTTTTCATGGATAAAATCGCGTAACCGTGAGCGGAAAATAACGTGGTTCGATGAAATGCGGTGGGTTTTAATTGTCAATTAATAATTTCACCTTTAACTTCGTAACAGCTGCAACGCTAATTCCTCCTCGTCCATCAAGGTAAGATTATTACTCGAGTCCGCCAATTTTTTCTTCTTTTTCACTTTCATTCGCTCCTCTTGGATAACTAATTTCCTTTTCGGTGGCCTGAAGTATCAGATGAAATGAAACAGTTTCACTAGCATAAACATCATCATGGTATACACATGTATTTCGAAGTTCTCTTACCTATGAATCTGTTCATCTTCCGAGTCGCTTTTGGCTTCCACTTCATCAGTGCTTGTCTGTTTGCCGTAAATTTTATCCGGGTCGGGAAACCAAGACATGTCGGGTTCGGCGTTCGATCCCTCATCGCTATAATCGTCACCGCTTCCTGCCGATCCTTCCGCATCTTCGTTCTCGTTTTGAGCTGCTTTCTTCGCTTTGAGTTTTCGCTTCTCCTCCTTGTGCTTTTCCTTTATTTTAGCTCTAAAGCGTTGTTTATCGAAACGATCTTCCTCGCGCAAGACTTCTTTAGCTTTTTCTATATCTATGCCAGAAATAACTTCGTTCTCGTACTGTTTCGCAAGTTCTGAAACTTTAGATTTCGCGGAGTCCACGAGTTCCTGTAAGATCAGCGCATGATAAAAATGAAGCTGGAAAAAATAGTTGGTTGTCGACGCTCAGAAATGTTGGACATTACCCGACCCTCCTCGTCGAATGCGATTTTCTTGTTCGGAATTATTTTCTTTTTGAGAATCTTCTTAGCTACTGCAGCTTTTGTAACGACTTTATCTTTTCTAGTATTTAACGACTTATCTTCGTCCTGGTTTTCGCAAAGATCATCAGGCAGATCTTCGATTTGCACATTTTTCCTCTTTACTTTGAGAAAATCTTCCTCGTCGTCATCACTAGCAACTGCAATGACAATCGATACATTTTAAGCGTATAATAGACAAATCAGGTGTGTGTAAATTACATGTTCGAGTCTACATTAGGATCATGGTTTAGTTTACGAGTATACTAGTTGAATATTTACCTTTAAAGGAGAGAGTATTCTTTGTTTCAGCTTGATCTTGTTCAACGTCGGGATCACTTTCCGACGAATCTTCCGAATTATCCGAAACACCGTTTCGGTTTCCCGACTTTCCCACAATCGTTTGAGTTTCCTCGTCATCGTTTCGCTTTCGAGAGGAAGCCGACTTCTGCGCTTTCCGTAAGAATCGAATTCTCGGAGGAATGGCTAAGCCTAGCGAACTGAGCATAAAATGTAGACACTTTGCGTAAGTACGTTCGGCAGGCAAAAAGGAACGCTTTGCGAGCAGAAAATGCGAAATAACTCTCTGATTTCCTTACTTGGCATAGGCATCCGTATTCAGCGATTCTACGTCGAACACTGTTTTATCCCTCATCAGGAACACCGATTTAACGTAAGCCACGAAGGCACGTTGCGCGCTTTCCTTCAAGGCTACGTCTCGTGCCAGCAAAGCCTCCAGTTTTCGATGCGGCGACTGCAGCTTATTGGGATTAATTCTGAAAGAAGCAATGACCATTGAAATCTAAACTTTGCGAGATCCTCTCCACTTCCGACCGACCGAAGAAGCTCGCTTACTTGATCATGGCAATGGGAATCTTGCGCTCCTGCAACTGCTCTATTATTTTCAACTCGCTCGGCAATAGTACCAGCAGCGATTCTCCGCCCCTTTGAAACCTCGCTGTTCTACCCGCGCGGTGGATATACGCATTCGCGTCTTCGGGACAATCCATTTGAACCACCCAGTTAACAGCTGGGAAATCTGTGGTTCAAAGTATAACAGCGATTGAAGTGAACGAAGCGATCGATGGTGAAAGATTTCGAAATTATCCCTTTAAATGAAATTTACCTAAACCGCGAGCGGCGATATCAGTGGCGAACAGAATGGCGTGTTGCTTCTTACAAAATGTTTCGTAAATGCTCATTCGCTTGAGTTGATGGAGCGAGCCGTACAACGCCAACAAACTCACACCAGGTCTCATCCTACAGAAAGCTTCGTACACATACTTGACCTGTGGGCAGAAGTTACTCGTGAGAAATGCACTTTACTCGTTGAAAACAGAAACGAGGAAAACGTACTTGCTTGCAACTCGAGAAAAATACGATAACTTTCTGCTTTAAATGATGGCGAATGAAGGACCAGAGCATTGCCATCTTATCCTCGAGATTACAAACGACGTAACTCTGTTGGAGACCTTCGGGCGTCGTGTGAGCGGAATGCTCGTGAACGGACACGTACAGTGGATCTTTCAGACTCAGTCTGGCCAAGTCTCGTACCGATCTTAAGGGAAATAAACGGTCGGTCTTTCGTCCAATGACGGAATAGTAAAGATAAATGTCACCGGTTCATTGCGTACTTGGTTTGCGTTGCGGAGAATAAAAGAGTTTTTCGCTTTGGCGGTAAGTTCTCGATGATGGAATTCATGGTTTTCTCAAATCCCATGTCCAGGCAGCGATCGGCTTCGTCCAGAACCAATACCTGAGATCAATACGATACGGATATAGATCTCTAGTTGTCGTATCAGATCCGCTATTTATTACCATCGACGAACCTGCATGTTAACGCAATCGAAAAGAGGATTTTCGTCCATATGTTGAAGCAAACGGCCTGGCGTGCAAATAATGATGTTGCACTGATCCATTCTCTTTTTTTCAAAGTGCAGATCTTTTCCGCCTATGATCAAACCGGCGGAAAAGTCGTGGTAACGTCCAATTTTGCGCAGAGTTTCGTAGATTTGATACGCGAGCTCTCTCGTAGGCGTTATCACGAGAGCGCCCAAGCCGTCCAACCTCGTCCATTGCTTGCAGTATAGAATTTCTAATACCTACAATTATTACTTCTATTACTCGTTCTCATCGCTGAGGGGAAAAAATTTACACCGATTCATGCCAATTTTACGCTAAAATACGGAATTTGGAATAAATTTGTAGTTTTCCGTAGTATGGCGCTGTATTCCGCAGTTAACCAGTGACAAACATAGAATTCCGTTATTATTATGATTAACTATGTACAATTACATTGCCAGTTGAAGTAGTCTGTAGTTTTTTTTTATAGAAATGCATAGTTTTTTAATTCTGAAACTACAGATATCTATGGCAGTCTATGAAGGTCTATACTCAATTACGCCATATTACGGAAAACTAGAAATGCTTCAAATTCCGTGCTTTAGCGTTGAATTGACATAAGTCGGCGTAGATTTTTTTTCCATCAGGGGTATGAAGGGAATGATGAGCTAATGCTGATTAGGTATCAAGGGCAAAGTATGTTTATCTCTATGTGTGTAAAGAGGAACTAAAACAATACAGATGGTATATTATACGTCAATGGTTTAGAACCAAGACAGTAGTATGATAATTAAACTTTGAAACATGTACTTTTGATAAACGATTAAAACATTCTCAACTACTGTTGAACAGATCCCCATCTCTATCAAACGTACTAAACTAATAAATGGATCGTAAAATGTACCGGTATTAGAAAGGCCAGCGTTTTACCGCTACCCGTTTTGGCAGCGCCCAAAATATCATTCCCCCGTAACGCCAAGCCAATGCACTGCCTCTGAATGTCGGTCGGTTCGACGAAATCATTTTCCTTCAAACCCTTTTGGGTCTTTGTCGACAGCGGCAGATCGGAAAAGCTTTTTATTTTCGCTTCATCGATCTAGAGAGTAGAAAGCAGTTAATGATTGTACGGTATCAATAAAAACGGATCCTACAGGTTACTAAGCAGGAGGACGAACTCACACTGTCGTATTGCGCTTGAAGGTTCTTGATTATCTGATCCTCCGGAATGAGTTTCTTCTTCGTTTGGTAAATTTTCACTTTCCTTCCGCCTTTCTTACTAGACATAGCGGCTCGACAGTTACCGCGTGCTTTTTTTTAGGTTAGAATAGCGTTGCTACTCGTGTCCATGCTGTCAAGCTGATGTCAGCTGATCGCAGCTGATGCGCACAGGAGAACCACGTGTTCACGCATGAAGATTCGAGGGTAAACAGAAATTGGCACGATTCCTTTTCGTCCTTTAATTAAATTCGTTTATGCAAGTATGACAAAGATTCTTGATTTTGCGCAAGAAAACATTTCACTCTGAATCTCTAATTTTCCGGGACGCGATTAATGAAGTTTCTTCGATAGGAAAAACGTTCGATTATGGCCTAAGCTCATGTGTGAAAATCCTGAAATCTCTCGACGACTAAGAAATAATAAATTGGAAAAGAAACTATTTTAAATGCAGGATATTTCGCATGTTTATTGCTTAATTACAGATAAACGCTAACGAAGATTTACATATACCTATGAAACGGCAAAAAAGATCTATGCTTCTATTTTCTTGATAATAAACTGGCGCGAAATAAAGAAACAAATGATAACAATTGAGAAAATCATGCGAAGTAATCATCACGATATGCTAGAGCCTGTTACTTGTACGATAAAAATTCAAAATCTATTTTTTCTCTCGTTACGAAACGTAAAAAAGGGGCGATATAATGATAATCTACTTGTACCGCCTGAATGCGCTCAACCCGTCGTACTCGCGGCCACGCCGGTTGCCGAATAACAGGGGCAGCTTCAAGCAAGCGCCGTGTGATTAATTACCGCCGAATAAGTATGACGCACCGTGAGTTTTTTATCGCTCAAACCCATAAGCTCACAGCTGACCCCACGATTTCGGTAACGTCCGCATTCTTTCAATCGTGGGAGTTGATCTTCGGATTTAAGTGGCAACTATCGAAGCGCGCGCAATCAATGTGATACGAGATGTCAGAGTTCAAGTTAACCGGCGTAGCGGCTTCGGTCACTGACCACGGCGTTCGCTATAGGGAGTCTCGAAAGTAAATTAATTTCTCGCGCGGTCGATTACACGAAGCGAGAGACGAAGCTCACCCGGAAAACGGGAATGGGAGATACGCGCGATATACGTTGTCTTTTCGTAATACACGCGTGCGTTGCTCGGCCGCGACATCGGGAACAACGAAAACGCACGCGTGACGAAATACGCCCGACCGCGAATGACGCGCAATGATGTTAACTCTAAAGGGCTGTAACTGAGAGACACTGACTCATTGAACTAATCAATGAAATATCGTAACTCGAACGGATTATGTGTTCGCTTACGTAATGCAATTAATTACTGCTAACGTATCGGTAACTGAGGCTTCCTGTTGGAATAATCGCCTGACAATCGAACCGACTCGGCGAATCTAAGGTTGCTCCTGGAGTCGCTCCTTCGAGCGCGCAGGAGAATTACGCTGTAGAAATCCCACGAATCAAAGTCATCGCATTTTACCTCTACTCGGGGGTCGAGTCCACACGTCATTATTAACAGCTCGCGAATAATTCGACAAACGCGTACCCGAGCGACTGTCGCGGGGCTTAAAAATTCCACACTCTGTACATCTCGCAACGCGCCATGTGTTATCCGCATCAAAGGCATCGTGGAGAAGAGAGATGCGCGGAATTGTCATTAAAGTCACATGTGTGGAATGCGTAAAGCGAGAGTGTATCATCGAAGCAGGGCCCCGATAGAACGAGGAAGTGGAGGGGTAGGAGACAAGTAGCGAGAGAATCTCCGGAGGAGAAGAAGCGCGTGGGGGTGTCCCGAAGAAGAGAAACTCGGTTATCTCTCGAGAGTTCGAGTCTTTCAGTGCGAGGGCTTCCGTCGTTCGAACGGTCATGATCCGTTGGATCCTGTAGATCCGTCGGATCCTTCTGGATCGCTCAGTCCGCGGAATCAGCTAGTCGCGAGCGGGTGAGACAAACCTCGGCGAGATTCGAATCGCGAGTTCGATTTCAACGGGACCAGGTGGGGGACCATGATTTGAGCGCGAGGGGCATAAGGGAGCATGCGAGGGGACCACGTGAAGCAGCCATGGAAAACGCTGCGTCGTGCCCGTGTCGGCACCACCCTGCCGTCCGTCCTGTGCATCGCGGTGTTCGTACAGATGCAATTACAGATAGTCGCTTCGGACATCGCTCTAAAAGACATGGGTACGTTCGTCTGGCTTTGTTTGCATCGGGTGAATAGTCACGTGGAAGCTGCGATTGACTCTTTTAATCGGGCGTGCGCTTGTTTCTCCCTTTTTCTCTTTCTTCTTATTTTCTTATATAATTTACTGCGCTGAGAGGTGCCATGCGCCTGACGCGAAGGGTTGAAAAATAACTCGATGGAGAATCGCTCTAAAAGGATGTGGGTACGTTCGTCTGATTTTGTTTGCATCGGGTGGATATTCGCGTGGAAGCTGCGATTGACTCTTAATCAGGCGTGCGTTTATTTCCTTCCCTTTTCTCTTTCTTCTCACTTCTTTATACAATTTTCTGCTGAGAGGCGTATTCACAATCAGATCTCAAGGCTCAAGACGATCTCAAGATAGCGTTCTAGCTAATGAGACACCTCCCAAGCCGTCTTGAGATCGTTTTATTTTTTGAGTTCTTATCATGAATACTGGCCTAAGGATTGAAAAATCTATAATTACTCGATGAATAACCGCTCTGAAGAATACGAATACGTTCGTCTAATCATCTTTGCATCGTGTAGATATTCATGTGGAAGTGGAAAATGACTCTTTTAATCAGACGCGCGCCTTTTCCCTCCCTTTTCTCTTTCTTTTCACACTTCATTATAGATACAATTTACTACTGAGAGGTGCCATGCACCTAGTTAGGGGTTGAAGAATCTGTAATTGCTCGATGAAGAACCGCTCCAGTCATTGTGAAAACCGCATTAATGGCAAGAACTTTTATTACTTCTGTGCGAGATAATGAATAGAATGCAGCTATACCTTGTTTTTTTACCGGTACGAAGATTTTTACAGTATCAATGGCTGCGTGTATCTCTTAAGTGGGTCAAATATAAATGTCAAGTGAACCTTCTCGAAGCCTCTCGATAGTTCATCCAGTATCGCGCGGAAGTTTCGGCTTTTCCAGATCGCTGGAGAAATCCCGAAACGGCGAACGACGAATGCCTCGTTAAGTGGGCTCTATTGCGTCAATTGACGTGCGTAACATGCAAAAGCACTATCCGAAGAAGCGCGTCACTTGACGGAATGGGCCCAAGTAGCCATTAACGTGATGTGAGTTATGTTCAGCGGGTCCTCGGGGTTACTAGGATTCCCGGTTGTTACTCGCCTGTTACCCGATCGTGTTGATCTTTTGCTCACCCTCTTTTAAATTCCCATTCTACTCCCCTTTTGTCTCTTTGTCTAAGTGCGTAATTGCAGTTTAGAGATTGAGACCGTATCTCCGATCGGTTGATAGCTCTCTGCAGTCGTAAAATCTCTGCGTCCCGCGCCAAGTATAGGGCGGGAATTCATGACTGTTCAAACATTTTGCTTCCTCTATATAGTAGTTTCGCGTCGTATATCTCTAGAGAATATCAGTTTAATTAAGCAATTACTGTTATTTAATATATTACTGTATATTGCAATCACACTCTGCTCTTTTCTTATCAACAGGATTTGGAAATGCGGACCTAATCGAGGGCACTGGCATGCAACAGGAACCACTGGGAGTAAGCGTGATAGACGCTCGCTGCCCGAGAAATCAATCAGTCGCTTACAATATCGCCGAGTCGGCTCTGTTAACGGTGAACACCGTCACTCTCTTTCCTAGTGGATTTCCGCAGGACTTCTCGATCCTCGTCGTTGCTAAACCAGCAGCGGGTAAGTTTACAAATACAATTGCTCACATCGAGGAAGAGAGAAATGAACTGAAAAGCACTTCGTTGGACTTGAGATTAAGCTATCTACTTATACATGGAATTATTTTAAACTTTTATAGAATTTAGTAAAAAATTTCAGTTGGTTGTTAAACCAAAGAGTCTTAATACTGTTGCTCAAAAGAAGGAAGATAGAAATGAACTGAGGAGCACTTCGTTAAACTCGATTAAGCTACCTATGCATGCTCCAGGAATTATTTTAGAATTGTATAGAATTCAGTCAAAAATTTGAATCAAGTAACAACCCAAAGAGTTTTAGATTCCATTACTTAATTATGTATTCAATGGATTGGACGGTAAAGTTTAAAGAAGAAGATTGGGATTCGCTATTTGAATTGCAAGAATTCAATTCACATATTCACTTTAATACATTTACGATAGAGCTTTTCTATCGTACACGTCCATTTTCCTTTTATCGATTGAATTAAAAAATCATACAAGTTCCTGTGTATTTATTTTAATTTCTCCGAACAGCCAAATATTAAAGACATTAACAGTCGAACACATAAGATTTAATTCATTTTCTAAACGCCTGGCGCGTCTTATAAAGAAACACATCGAATTGCAGAAATCCTTTTTGCTATCGTGCATCATCAGCACGTGACTAATTTCTTCCTCCATGCCTTTACATTAATTAGGAAGTCCGCCCGCGGCTCTTTTCACAATCTACAGTGACAGCGGTGAGGAACATCTGGTTCTTTCATTGGGCAATGACGTAACCCTGTTATACAATACAAATACGGACGAAGAGAACTCACCAATTTCTTTCGGATACGACATCTCCGACGGCAATTGGCATCGACTGGGCCTCAGCATCAAGGGAGACGCGGTCACGCTCATCGTCGATTGCGACGAGCAGCTAACGAAGGAATTGCGTAGAAATCTATCTGTACCCATTACCACCAGTGGTATAGTCATCATTGGACAGCAACTCGTTGACGGAAACTTATATCAGGTCTGTCGAAGACAAATCGATTAAGTTACTGCATGCATGCAAATAGTCTTCCTCGGAAGAGTATGTGACTGGTAGCTTTCCTGCTAAGTAAATGAAGAGTTTGACGTACAATACTTACTTGTAATAATAATTTGTAATAAAATAATTTAATTAAACATTTGAAATTATTAAAAATCCAAATAAAATTAAATATTTTATCTCAATTATTTCAATATAATATTTTTAAAATAAAATAATTAATATGACAATTTAAATAATAATAATAATAATAATGACAATATATAATCTTCATCTTTTTGGAATCATCTCGGCCGGATTATCAACATTAGATTCATCCACAGAACATAATCTTGAATGATGTTAATTTGATTTATTATCCGTACTTATAGGGAGGGCTCGAATTGCTGAAGATCGCACCGAACCCGGACGCTGCCTATGAAATTTGCAAGGTCTTCGCGCCCGATTGCCAGTCGAATGCGTTCTCATCGCAAGAATCAAGCGATAAATTCGAGCAAGACGTTCGCAATGCCAATTTCTCGAGGAAAAGATCTTCCGGCGAAAGCGTTTCCAATGGCGGAACGATCATCGAAGGCACGAGTAATATCGCCGACTCCGACGGTGCACTGTCCACGCCGTTTGGGTTCAATGCGTCTTTCGGTGCCCAAGATGAACTGTTGCATGTCAGGAGAAATATCGAAGAGGACTACGAGGAAGGCAACGAGGAAGAAGGTGAAATAATCGAAGGACGAACTCCCACCGAGGACGACGACGATGACGACCTACTGTACTCACCGCAAAATTCGTACAATCGTACTTTTGGTGTCCCGCCGGATGAAAATGGAAATTCTGTAAGTCCAACAAAAGGACATCCCTTATGTCACTTATTGTGAGGGTGTCGTTCTTCGTACCATGAAATAAGAAAATTTAAAGTATATCGCGCAATATTTCGATAGAATTCTAGTGAAAGGAATTCAAAATATACACACGGTGTCCCAACAATACACGCCAGCATAGCGGGTTGCATATCGGTAGAGGCACCCGATCCAAGATGGTTCTCTAAAATTCGGCGGTAATACCGATAGCCCAGACACGAACCGAATAGACGTTTTAGTCCGAAAGACATCGGTCATCTCAATAGTGGTGAATGTGACAGACGCTCCGTATAGTTTGATAATCGTTTGGCGTGTATTTTCTGGGACATCCTGTATTATATTTTGGTAGAATTGTAATAATGCGGGGAGGGATCACGATATTCATAATTCGCAGCACTTTGTGTGGCAATTTCTTTGATAAACATCTATTACTTTAAATCATTTGGTACAGTAATCTGTACATAAGTATAAGTATCGTACAAAGTAATAGAAATCTATAAAATTACGATGTATATATAAAGGCAATACCCATTACATAAATCATTGTGTAATTCAAATTCTATTCACGAAATTCTTTTTCCATCGAAGGAAATCGGGACTACAACAACTACAGAGGGCTACGAAACCCCTGCGCCGTACGACTCGAATTACAATCAACCCCAAAGATCCTATGAAACTGCAAACTATCCCGGAACCTACTACAACTATGGATACTATAATATTCGCGGTCCGCCGGGTCCGCGCGGTTATCCCGGCCCTCCAGGGGAGCCGGGGCCGGCCGGTAAAAAGGGAGAGCCCGGCAGAGACGGTCTGGGAGGCATGCAAGGAGCGCCAGGACCTCCCGGTAACGTGTTCATGATACCGATGAACCAACAAGGCAACGAGAAGGGACCAGACTCTCAGGCGGAAGCGTTTCGACAAATGTTATCTCAGCATATGCTGGCTATGCGGGGTACCGAAGGGCCTATGGGTCTCACGGGGATCCCAGGTCCCGAGGGGCCTGGTGGGCCGCAAGGACAGAAAGGTGAACCGGGCGATATGGGAGAAGTTGGTCCGAGAGGAGAAAGAGGTATGCGCGAACGCGTCGTCATGCTGTCGCAGCAAACGTGTGCAGCTTTCGTAAATCTAATGAGAATCTCTGGAAGGGCGAGATTAAAATGACGTTGAACCCTCGCAGGTGCTGTGGGGCCTTCCGGCAGAGAAGGTAGGAGAGGTCGGCCAGGAAGGGACGGTGATCGAGGCCTCACGGGACCCCAGGGAATGAAAGGGGAACAAGGTTTGCCGGGGATACCGGGTTTGCCAGGTGACAAAGGCGAAAGGGGGTCCGTAGGAGCTACAGGAGAACAGGGGTTACCTGGGCACGAAGGTATGCAGGGCGAGGATGGCCCTCCTGGTCTGCCAGGCTTACCCGGTGAATTGGTAATGAACGTCAATTATATTTTGCGCTTATCACAGATTGCAGTTTACGAACGATCGAGTTGTAATATTTATGCTAAGTTACTCTCTTTCCCAATATTCATGTGAAGGGACATTTTATTCGTAGGGTCCCAGAGGATTTATCGGACCGCGAGGATTCCCCGGTCTTCCGGGTAATCCAGGAGTTCCTGGAAGTGAAGGCGCGCCCGGGTCGAAAGGTAACACGGGTTCACCCGGCCCGCCTGGACCTCCAGGTCAAGGAGGTCCTATGGGTCCCGTTGGACCACCCGGTCCTCAAGGTCTTTTAGGACCAACTGGTTTAGTAGTGAGTAATCTGACGATCAATCAACTGTAAGAGAGAATACGAATAACGATCGGTAGCGAGGGGACAAGAGTAGATTCTATTTTTAGTACTGAAGAGAACAATTGCAATTTTATATACTCATCTTTAGATAATGCATGTGATAATTTTCTCCATAACTATTCTCTCTATTTGATCACCTAACTCTATTTAGGGACCTCAAGGCAAGCCGGGCATTCCCGGTCTTCCCGGTGCGGACGGTTCTCCAGGACATCCTGGAAATCCGGGCACACCCGGAATGAAAGGAGAGCAGGGACCTCAGGGGCCCCAAGGCTCTATAGGATTTCCCGGTGTACGCGGCGTTAAAGGAGACGAAGGAAAGCGAGGAATGGCCGGAGATCGTGGCGACAAAGGGGAGAGGGGTTTCGAGGGAGAAAAGGGTGAAATGGGTGTCAAGGGAGAGCCCGGTCCGGCCGGCCCTCAGGGAGTATCTGGACTGGAAGGTATGGAGGGACCGAAAGGTTTCGAGGGTCCACGCGGAGAAACTGGTCCGATGGGTCCGCCTGGTGAAAAGGGAAAGATTGGAGTAAACGGGTTTGCTGGATATCCGGGAAATGCTGGTGAAAAGGGGGAAAAGGGGCAGCCTGGCAGATCGGGATCCACGGGCGATAAGGGAGAAAGGGTAACACATGCATTGATCGAATATGTCAAACATGTATGAAGAGACTGCTTTCTTATATAATTACAAAAACTCCCATTTTTTCAGGGGAATACTGGAATGCAAGGAGAACGTGGCGAGATGGGACCGAGGGTATACAATATATGTAGATATTTAATATTTCTTTGATTTTCACAAGACACATCGATCTTTAAATATTTGTGCGAATTTTCCTATAAAGGGATTTAGAGGTGCCCGTGGAAGAAGAGGATCCGAAGGTCTTCCGGGTCCAAAAGGAGACACTGGACAACCGGGCCCACCGGGAATGCAGGGAGAGCAGGGGCCGCCGGGTATGGAGGGATCGCGCGGTTTCATCGGCCCCCCCGGTCAACCCGGGATCAATGGAAAGCAAGGAGTTCCCGGACCACCAGGGGAACGCGGACCTGTGGGAGAATCCGGACCCCCGGGACCGACAGGTATGCCTGGTGTCGTCGGTCCACCTGGTCCGTCAGGCGATCCGGGACCACCTGGCGAACCGGGTATTCCTGGGAATCCCGGAACACCGGGCGAACCGGGACCACCCGGAGATCACGGCAAAGAGGGCCCGCACGGTCCTCCTGGTTTACCGGGAAAGGAAGGTCCCGCGGGTCCTGGGGGATTACCCGGCTTTCCGGGTGAGCGAGGAATGAATGGTTTACCGGTGAGTCATATACTTATCATCTTTCAGTAGGTATATTTCTTTATATGTGGAGTAGGTACTTTTGAGAAAGAGAGAGACTAATAAAATTTATTTAAAAATGAAGGGTATGCCTGGTCTCAAAGGAGAAATGGGACCAGTGGGACCTCCCGGAACTATTGGTGATAAAGGAGCTCAAGGGGAACCGGGAAAGGACGGATCGCCAGGTCCGGAAGGAAGGCAAGGTCAAAAGGGACCACCTGGACCCGTGGGGTTAAAGGGAGACAGAGTACGTATTATAATTATCTTTTCTTTGAAGTATTATAATGACGAAGACGTTACAATTAGTAGTTGCAAGGAATCGATGTCTAGTGCTCATATAAGAAAAGTTGATAGTTTATTGTATTTGTAGGGTGAGGCTGGTATACCAGGACCTACTGGTCGTGATGGTTTACCGGGATTACGTGGTTTACCCGGTCCACCGGGTCCCGTCGGAGTGCCTGGTGAAGATGGCGACAAGGGAGAAGCGGGTCCTCCTGGGGAAAAAGGATTTAAAGGCTCCCGGGGAGAGATTGTGAGTCTGTTTATTTGTCGTCGCAATTAGTCGACTCTTGTCCTAAATTAAATAGACAAATTTACTTAGGAAAGGCACGACGTACTTACTGTACACCTTCTTAACTATTGAAATAAAATTTTCTTCTCAGCTTTCCATGGGGACGAACGAATTTATTTTGTAATATATCTGTTATTTTAATTCTTTTAAAAACTAATTGTCCCATACCATCGGGAATTAATTCTACGTAAAGCTCCAATTAATTATACTCATTGGAACCTTTGTCTCGATCATTATCAGGGCCCAGCCGGTTCTCCGGGAATACAAGGACCGAGAGGCGAACCAGGTCCGATGGGACCAGCAGGAGAGAAAGGACCACCCGGTGAAATCGGAAGACAGGGAATCAGAGGAGAGGATGGTCCCAACGGAGTTCCAGGACCTGCCGGTCCCATAGGACCGCAAGGAATGCCCGGACCCCCAGGGATAAAGGGTGACATTGGTGACCCCGGCGCAGAAGGGCCTGTAGGGCCTGCCGGAAGTCCTGGAGAGCAGGGATCGAGAGGGCCGAAGGGTGTTGAAGGTCTTCAGGGCCTGCCGGGTCCAGAGGGACGACAGGGAGAGAAAGGAGAAGCGGGAAACCCTGGACCGCCAGGAATAGGCGGCGTGGAGGGAAAAGTGGTAAGGTATTACCTTTAGCTGGTGCTTCAAAATATTTAGCGCGTATCATTTCAGCAACACAGTTGACACTCTGCTAACTAAACTTCTCGAAATTAAGTTAGTTAGCGATGATGAGAAAAAAAGACGATTGCTGAGTAGACGTGACAAATATTTACAGGGTGAACGTGGAGCGCCGGGTCCAAAGGGCGAAGAGGGCAAAGCCGGTGCTCCGGGTCCTCCGGGGAATCGTGGCATCTCAGGACCCGAAGGACCGAAGGGTCACGCGGGACCCCCCGGATTTCCAGGCCCCCCCGGAGAGCCAGGGTTGATGGGCCCGAAAGGAGACATTGGAAAAGACGGCGACGAAGGACGACCGGGCGAACCGGGACCCATGGGGGAAATGGGCCCACAGGGAAAGGAAGGAATGCCGGGATCACCTGGGAAACCGGTACGTTACTATTGGAACCGAATCCAAATACTTGCAAATATCTGATTTTTATTCAGCTACCGTGGAGATGGTTTAATCTAATAATTTTTAATAATTGCTATCTCTCAACATTGTAGTGGCATATTAAAGTGTCAAGAATGAGAAAAATTGTTGCATTAAACGCTTAATTGACAGGGTCCGGAGGGGCCGGCGGGTATGCAAGGCAACACGGGTTTACCTGGAGAGAAAGGAGATATCGGCCCCATCGGGGCACCGGGTCTTCAGGGTCGTATCGGCTCGCAAGGCGAACCAGGACCAGCCGGGCCACCAGGAATGCGAGGACTCCCCGGGGCTGCCGGAGAGAATGGACCTCCCGGTATGTCAGGGCCGGTTGGCACCCCGGGAAAGAGCGGTCCCGCCGGGCCTAAAGGGCAGAAAGGCGACAGGGGACGAAGAGGCATCAAGGGGCATCGAGGTGAATTGGGTCAGCTCGGAATCAAGGGCGATCTAGGTGAAAA
This sequence comes from Xiphydria camelus, assembly GCA_963678675.1. Lineage (NCBI taxonomy): Eukaryota > Metazoa > Arthropoda > Insecta > Hymenoptera > Xiphydriidae > Xiphydria > Xiphydria camelus. The sequence continues at coordinate 37,782,763 of OY783191.1, read as the reverse complement.
GGGTGATAAGGGAGCGCGAGGTCTTCCCGGGCCGGAGGGTCCCAAAGGAAACCAGGGAAAAGAGGGTCCGCAGGGGCAAAAGGGCAATGACGGTCCTCAGGGTCTTCCTGGGATGGAAGGTCCGCCTGGTCCAAAAGGTTCGACCGGTGGCGACGGAATGAAGGGAGATGTTGGTCCGGCGGGTCCTCCGGGTCCGCCTGGTCCTCCCGCTGAGCAAATTATGATTCCACCTGAATTACTATTTTCACGAGATCAGGTGACTAGGAGGAGGAGGAGGAGAGACATTATGGATGAAATGTAAGCATTTCTTTAAAACCTTCAAGATGTGTAAAAGGGACGAATTATGTCGATTGTGAGTGAAAATAAATGTTTCGCGATGCGTTAAAGGGAGGAGGACGAAGAGAAAGACCAGAATGAGAAAAAGACGAGTAAGACTCAAAACGAAGACGAATTGGGTCCGAAATTCCTGGACATGTACAGCTCCATATACACCATGAGGCAAGAGTTGGACCGAATGCGAAAGCCTACTGGGACTAGAGAAAATCCCGTAAGGACCTGCAAGGATCTATTTTACGGACATCCTCATTTCAACGACGGTAAAGTCCACTTTTCCAATAGCAATTCACAGAGTAAAAATGATTGTAATAATTAATCACTTACTCGGAAAATGCTTTTTTTTCCTCGACCGATCAGGCTGGTACTGGATAGACCCGAACCTAGGAATGCCAGATGATTCCGTGTACGTTTACTGCAACATATCAGGCTCGGGAGAGACGTGCGTGTTCCCGGATATCCACAGCAGCCAAATGCCGAATATTCCGTGGAGGAAGGAAGGAGAGAAGAACAATTGGTACTCGAATCTTCGCGGTGGTTTCAGGGTGAGTTTGAAAATGGATCAAAAGTCTCGTTGCCTTGCGTTCACCTGTCTGCGGATGGAGCAAACTGTTTTTCTTTGCCTTGCAGATAACTTACGAGACCATTGGTGTGGTGCAAATGACTTTCCTGCGTCTCCTGAGTCAAAATGCTCATCAAAATTTCACTTACACGTGCATCAATAGCGCCGCCTGGTACAGCGTTCCTGGTTACAATCACGATCTCTCCCTGCGATTGCTCGGCGAGAATGAGGATGAATTTTCTTACAATGGCACGAGACCGCATGTCATCGTGGATGGCTGCAAGACTCGCAAGAGCAAGAGCGAAACGGTCTTCGTCGTGCAGACGAAGAAGCTGCATCAGCTTCCCCTCGTCGACTTTTATCCGATCGATTACGGCCTGCCTCATCAGGCTTTCGGTTTCTCCGTTGGTCCGGTGTGCTTCAAATAGCTGCGATACCGAAACACGTTTGATAAAACTTCCAATCGGTCGATCAGATGTTTCTTCTTCTTCAACGAGGCGAATTGACGCGGCATCGTTTTCGATGACGCGCTACAACCCGATCTACGAAGATATATTTGAAACTTCTCAAGTGTGATTTATGGTTACGAAGAGGCGAGCGTTCTCTGGAATTGCGAATTTGTATAATTTAAATGTATATACTCAGGATCACATCGCTGTATCTCGTTTAGATCGTTCGTCATGTCGACTCAAGTTAGTTCTTTTAGCAATGAACGATCTGAAGAAATACGGCGATAAGAGATTCAGTGCCATGTAATTTTATCAATTCACTGCCAGTCAATTAAATTCTTCTCTTTTTTCTCATTCCGTTCGATTGATACGAGCGAATGGAGACAGTCAAAACGGGATACAAGGGTTGGCCCTTATTTTCAACACTAGAGGCTAATTGGAGTATGTCGGCTTGCCAAACTTTGCCTGCAGCTCAGTTTTATGTTGGAAACGAATCTAAATGAATATGGCTTTATGTAATTAATTTGTTTAAGGTGTAATGGGTGCAATTTAGCGTATAAAATAGATTAAACGTGTGTAATTTACCGGAAGACATGATCGTGTATAGGTATTTATCCTTAGTATTGTAGTTACTATATCGCACTGCCATACACGTGTAATATTCTGTACAGTACAGGCCAGATTTTTAATAAATTTGTAAGATAAGCCAAAATTACTTCGACGACCTTTCTTTCCCTGCACTTTAAAGAACATTCCACAGCTTAGAAGGCAACTAATACATCTACTAATGCGGTAGAATTTCCCCTTGTCATCTCAAAAACACCTTTCAAAGATTCTGCAACAGTTCCCGCTCTTAGCTCTTACGGATTTGATCGGAACCCTCTTGAAGATGATCTCTGATGATCTCTACCGATAATAATAGTAGGTAAATATTGCGGCGCAAGGACTGTCACCAATTTGACAGCATGACAACTTCAAAGGAATTAAATATAGCGAGAAAAACTTTGATTGCTTCTCTTGGGGATAATGCAAAAGTGTAGGTATTCTTCGTCTAAAGTTGTGCTTACGTTGTTATTCCTTAATATCAAGAGCTTTGGTCCTGTGAAATGATGTTAGGTTATGTCACGCTTTATTAAATCAACATTTTAAAAAGTAAACAGTGCTATTTTTAAATTCTATCTTTTGATCAAGAATGAATAATTTCATTTTTCAGGTCGATTTTATATGTATAGATTCTTGATCCAATAATATTATAGTTTCTATGGTTTATCTATATATTTTTATAAACATTGTAGTGTCTTCTTATAGAAATAAAATTATTTTTCTCAACAGATACTTCGAAAAGATGAAGCTATGGTTTCAGATGAAGGTATGCATATTTTTCAGAATGAAATGGTCCACACTACTCTCAAAATGAGTGTTATTCGAAAGGAACTATTCAGTATCTAGAAATGGCTACACAATGTACCTATATTGGCAATAATGAAAACTAATAAATCATATGATATTTCAGACAACAAAAGAGGAATTTGATTGCGAGGCACGTAATATTATGACCGAGGATCAAGTTCATTTACATAACGAGTTCTTGCTCTGCTTATTCAACAAAGTGCGGGGATTGGCGGCAGCAACGTTAGTGCGAAATACAAAACATAATAATGCATATTCTCACGTCGATAAGGACAAGGCATTAAAAGAGAAGAGGCTTTGTTTGAAGAGAAAGTACAAGACTGATAAGTCAAATTTTGAGGTAAACACTGAGGCGCGAGAAGTCTTATTTTATCAAAATTGTTGATCATTTAAAAACACCTGCATCTGCATCACACGTTTCAAGCTAAATTCCAAATTATCTAAAGCACAATTCCTGTATTTTATGAAAGCGGAAAAGCGTAAGGTTTTAATTACTAATTTTCACAATATTCATTGCATTTTTAAAAAACTGAATGTTTTTTGTAACAGAGTTTATATTTATCTATTTGGTAAATGATATTAGCTGAGACCATCTCTTTGTTCCATGGGATTTTTAGGGACTGCAAAAAAAAGTAGAGACTATAGGGTTTATATGGATAATCTGTTAAGCCTGCACTTACGACCGTCGAAAATTCAATTAACCCACTGTGTACATTTTATATATCAATTACCAGCCTGCCGACATGTACGTGGAGGTTTTGGGTCAATCGTCAGCCCCGGTCGGAGACGAACCGATCGGAGCGAATCGTTCGAGCGCTCAAGAGCTTGTATTACCGGACAGAACTTTCGTATTGGCAAGATTGATGCTCGCGGCTTGGGAAAACAATATGGACGGTGCCGAGGAGAATACGGCTCACATCATAATAGCCGCTACGCAAATTTTTCTCAAGAACATCCTAGTTGCAATTTTGACCAGACGGAAAGGATTTTCCACCAGAGACGGATCGTTCATTTACAACATCGGGGAGCCCGTGCCCAGTTCGTGGAAAAGAAATACGACCTACGTCGCTCCCATGTCGGATAACAGGCGCGACTCGTCCTTAGATTGCTACAAAATGCAAAACTTGAGGTTCGACAGTTTTCAAATACCTCTGAATCTCTCGAGCATCTCTAAATTTGTTGTCTTCGAAGAACCCTTATGTTAGTGCGAGACTTCATTGACTTTCTAGTACTTTAATGACTTTAAAAAATCATTTAACGCCTTCTTACAGCGGGTCGACCGGCGAAACAGAATCCGACGAGCAGTTCCTCGCACCGAAGCAGAGTATCGAAGAAGTTGAACAAGCCACAGCGTTCGCCATGGCTTGCTCCACTCAAACTACCCTTCCCGCAGCACGTCCCGTTAGCGTGGCCGATCTGCTGCACGCTCTAAAGGTAGACGAGTCAAAATAAAACTGATAAGATCGGCATTTTGCAATAAGAAGGAAACGAAATGTTATCTTTCATTAATTTCACAGATTTACAAGAACCTCGTCAGCAACCATACGATATATGCTACAAACATGGAACGTTTGTACACGTACACCACACATCCGACATGGGAAGATCTGGAGGCTAGGAAAATACTGTGTCAGAGTTCTGTAACTTAAAGCGAAGTGAGTGCAATTGAGTCACGTGTATCGGACTGTTGTAAAGAGATACTGGATGATTTTGATTGGAAAGAGAATTCAATGATATTACATTACGGCATGCCTCGAGCATGATAGCCTTGGGACATAATTATGCTGCATTATGGTATAGATTAGTCACTTGTACAAAGAGAAATGACGTAGTTTTATTCGCGCTTTGATAATGAAATAAGAATGCCGGTGGCGTTAGTAAGTTATTTAAAATACAATCGCGCCCCTGCGAATAGTACCAGCTTAGATATAGATCACTTTTGTTCGATAAGCTTGCATTCGGCGCATATTTTTCGCGTCTTTCCACGAAGCTTAACGAAACAGGCCGAAGAGCAGGAAGTGGCAAATTCATGGAGGTACTCTTCGCAGAGGGGACGGTATACGATGCGAGTATAATTAAGTTTGATAAAATATTTAATTATCGTTTAAATCGAACCAATCAGCTATGTTCGTAGATAGACTTAACGAATAATCGTAACGTGTTTATAATAATTATGAGGATAAATGTTACAAAAGTCAAAATTTTAAATACAAAATGAAACAAAATAAGTGAGTCTGTATCTAAAAATAATACCTCCACTTTTTATAACAATATCTTTAGTTTGCCCATTCAAAAAAACTAGTTTAACTAGTTGAACTTCAATAAAGTAATTATTAATCTTCTCGTTAATAATGACTTTACTGTTTCGTTCCCCCATATGTATCGTATTCTTTTCGTCTCGTCGTGATTCAGCTTCGAGCCTTTTGATACATACATTTGTAAATGATGTGTAATTTAAGACGAGTTCACATTCTTATTTGAAATTTGCCAGCTTTCGTGATGTACTTGACCCCTTTGAAAGGCTTGTATTTCTCTCCATACATGTCCAAACGGTTCACCTTTAAACCGGACACTGCTAGTTGATTTATCGTGAAATGAACCTGGAATTAAGCGAGAAACTAATGCAGATAGAATAATTAAAGCGACTTCAAACGTCTGGTAATAAAGGGGACTTGAGTTGCTTAGCCTGAATCTTATAGAAAGCTTCAGAAAATGCGACACGGACTCGTATCTCAGTTTAGAGCAAAATACGCCTTTCTGACCAATTGCAACAGGAAGATGTGTCATCATTAAGTTATGCGACAATATTTATAATATACAACCGAAAAATAGAATGACGGTCTTGCCAAAAAAAGAGATACGAATGCAGATCTTCATGGATACAAAAAACATACATTAATTGCAGGATTAGATTCCGAAGCTGTGGCTGAACTTTGAACCGTAATCTGTAAATTAATAATCGATTAGATGTGCGTGTATACCTATAAAGCTGTTTTATAGAAAATTGCTGAGGGGCTGATACTTGAAACTGCGTACTTTAAACAGAAGAAGAAAGGCGGGGAGACAAAGATAGGAGATACTCGATTACTCTAAGCAGGAAAAAAGAGAAAAGAGGAGTAGACGGAAAGGTAAAGAGAGGATTATTTACCGATCCTTCTCCCTAACTCTTTCTCCAAATCAATAGCCATTATAGTTAATCAGTGTTGAGCAGAAAGCTCGAATGAATTTCATTTACCGATCCTCTGAGATTTGGTAGCTTGGAGACGTCTATCCTTCCGATATCCCACATGAGGACTTTACTGACGGGATCGAAGGAATATTTTCCCTGATTTGGTACCAGGCTGCAATTTAGCACCACTTTTGGCATAGGAATTTCTAGCGTTACGTTCTCCACCTGAGCGAAAAAATACTCTTTTGATACAACCCTCGTTGCGGTTGATTACACGAAAATCAAAAACGTACACTTCTGCCAATCGTCTGTTTCGGTCCCACGGTGATGTCCAGTCTTCCACCTCCCACTTCTTTCAAGCTTATATTATGCCTTATGTAAATGGGAATCGCTACGATACTTTGTGATCCTATATGATAAGATAATAGTCGAAAGTTTCCATCGGGAGGAATGAAAGACAATATCCTTTCGTACTGAAATGAAATAAGATCCTATTGTATCAGTGCTGTAATACCACCACCAAGACGACCATTCGCCGAGTTCTTAATTACAGTAATAAAACTGCCGGTAATACGATAAACAGACGTTTACGATACTCAATATACCTCCCATCTCTTGAACCTGACGCAAGGATGAAAGCTGACGTCGTCAAATAATCGTGGATTCATAAAGGAAAGCGTCAAATCTGGCATTCCGCTCAATTTAATGCAGCAGTCGATCTGAAAGGGAATTACGCGTCAAATGAAGTGATTTTTAAGGACGACCATAGTTGCAAATGAACATTAAGCGACGCGTACATAGCCTTGTATTTCCGCAAACACTGTGGCGCCAGTTTTATCGATAATAGCGTCTACTTCTTCAACGATGTCGAAATACGCTTCGTTGTTGGTGTACTTCACACCCGTCCTTCTCCAAGGTACATTGGAGAGCTGGCCGCTTGGTAATATCGCACTGACGCTAAGAATCAAAGAAAGACACTCAAAATCAATATTACAGACTCTTACAATCATGGCGTTTCACAAGCGGATATACCATTTCGATAAACCATACGACTCACTTAGATTTTCCTGTGACCGTATTCGCAATGGTCCTCAATATATTCGGCGGCTTGATGAGCTCCTTCAAAATATTCGACTCCGTAGCCAATGGGAAACCATTATCCAGCATTTCGTCCAACAGCTCGTAAACGACTACATAATTCTCCTTTATAATGGTTTCCGTACATTCGCTGAAATAATCCTCGAAAGTATCCACCACTCTGTGGAGGAATTCTATCACGAATAACGGTGGAACTGGAAAGAAATAGATAGTGCAATGAGATTTCCTTGCTCCGCAACAGAGAAAAGATCGATGGAGAAAGAAGTACCTTCGGTCATGCACACCGCGACGAAGAACATGTTACACCGGTAAATACTAATGAGATAATGATGCGGAGTAGCGATGATGGGGGGAGTATCTTCGGGGGACGAGACTCTTCTTTGCTGGTCGAAGAAGTAATCGCACAGTGACCGTGCTACTGCGCTCTTCCAGTGCTTCTCCATGAAGACATCTCTGCGCGTGCAAAGTAAAAGTTCGAAAACGTCTGCCTGAAGCGTCAGCGGACGGAGAGGAGACAAAACGGGGAAAGCGAAATGCGTATTGACGTTTCATTATTATACCGAAAATGTCGCGATTAATATCTATTAAACGTCAAATGCAATTTGTCACATGGATTTAAAACATGAAATGTCAAACAGCGATCTAACCTCAGATCTGTCAAACGTCACCTTTCTCGTTATACCGTAATACTCACCCGGAGGAATTAATGATGAAGAGACTGTGAATCATTTTTCTCGCGGAGGCGATTAATTCTACATGAAGGTAACAATTAAATTAATAAAATCAAAACGAACTGATCGCCGAGTGACAGAGATGCGGACCAGCACGTCTCGCGATCGACTTGCGCGCTGCGAGAGATGCGAGGAGAAAACATGGAGAAAACTCTCTCGGCCGAGTGAGATGAGAGCGGGGCGAAAGAACCGCGAAAACTCGCTCGGTAACAAATTTGAGTATGGTATAAATAAATTGTATTGGCTATTTGTATCATAATTGCAATTCCTTTCTCGTTCCATTATCGTAACGTTACTATATGATTAAATTTTTATTGGAAACAAAACGTGAAGAATATAACTGAAAAAATAAAGATCGCATCATTTACATAGACTACTTTGATCGATCTCGAAGAAGCACTACCTACTTTTTAATAGTTTCCCGGATCCAATTCAAATAATAATCCACCCGGCAGTAAATTCCGGGAGAGTTCGGTCGCGCGCATCCTGTTCCCTATTTTGTTATACTCGTTTTTACGAATACATACAAAATTCGGCACACAAATCCCTATTTATCATCTCAGATACACATACATAGAATCCAATGAATTCCTATTCGTCCTCCTCAAATCTCACTAGCGGATATCTGGAACTGCTGTGTCAGAAGCACGCAAGATTCCCATAGAAATTTTCTATGGGAATTTATATGGGATCTTTTCAATAGGGTCTCTTCGCGATAGAAAAACCATACAGGACCGGGAGCTCGTAGAATTGAACAAGACCAAGGGATCGTTCTCCTTTCCTTATACTCATCGTCGTATATTGCATCTGATATGTATATATGGTACACAATAATTATTCTATAGCAATTGACATTTATAGAGGAATGATTTTGTACGTGGCGTACAGTACGCACGTTATTGTCGTCAGTGTCCAGGCTCGATGGGGAGATACGGACACCGACGCCGCCGTGTTAGCTGGCGCAGGAATGATTTTCACTGGAACAGAGCGGGAAAAAAAAAACGTGTAAATCGCTTCTTTCAGCCTCCGATGTCGTCGTTAATCCTCGCATAGGGTTCAAGACGAGCGTACCTGTTACAGTCTTTGATTTAGAGTCTGCGTACACCCTGTGATGTACGGGATAGTCGGGAATCGTCGCGTTACAGCTGATCTCCAGACGACCATTATCACCCACATGCAGTTCCGATACTTTTATCTTCAGCTTAGAAGTCGACGACAGCAGCTTGTTCCCGTGCGATCGATGGGGATAAAGGGTAACTAGCATGATGTCCACCTACGCGTAGGCACCGTTACGAACGATCCTTCTTGGGCGGAGTGACCTACCCACGCATCGAGATTGGATATTTACCTCTTTTCCGTTTATGAACCAGGTCAAATGAGGTACCGGATAAGCGGGGGACGAGGAACAGTTCGCCTCCAAGTACTCGCCCACGGTGTACACCGCCTTCTTGAAGGTGATTTCCGGGTTTTCGGTCTGTGGCACTAAAGAAGGGACTCGCGATTTAACAATGCATTCATCGAAACGGCGATTTCCGTTCACTCGTGTGTACTTCCTTCCGCTGAAGGTTTCGTACGCTCGAGGGGAAGTCTTTTAAGTCGCGGTGTCGGAAGTAAATGGAAGAAGGGACTCAGTGTTTAACGATGAATTCTGCTGAAAATTTTGTACGATCGAAAGAAAGCCTTTTAAGTCGCGGTGTGGGAAGTAAATGGAAAAAAAAGGACTCAATTTAACGACGAATTCATTGAAACGATGACTTCCGTTCGCTCGCGTGTACTTCCTTCCGCTGAAAGTTTCCTACGCTCGAAAGGAACTTTTAATGAGGTTCTATCGATAGTAGAATTTGATAAATCGATAGATATGAGTGTCAGGACCCTCCGGTTAAATTTTTGTGACCATTCACCTTGTACAATAAATATAAAACAAGTATATATAGGTAGTTAAGAAATCATAATAAAAATTGTGCTAAAGAGTCCATACACTTTTATATCTATCGATTCCGAAAGAAGGGAAGCGAATATGTTGCTTCTCATAAGATTCTATATCAAATGAGCATTAATTTTTTTATATTGTACGCTTTTTATGCAAGTTAGCGAATCGTCACAAAAATTTGACTGAAGGATCCTGATACTTATATTTGTCGATTTACCGAATTTGGTCAAAATCATTCTATTAATTCTATTATAGAGGGAACCTCCTTAAGTCGCATCACTGGAAATATGTAAATGCGATTTTACACTGGCGTATAAATAATAAGATCTTCCTCGTCACGCGCAATACACCTATACCTACCAATGACTTGCAGCTGCAACTTGTTCGATGCTTTGGTGTAAATCGGTGTAGCCGTAGAGACCTCGCAGAAATAATTACCGGACACCTCGAAGCTCACGTTCTTCAATCTCAGTATCTTCTCTTCGAGATTGTACTGTAAACGCGAGAGAGTAGAGAGTTAACTGTTTAGTCGAGGGAATCGCATATTCATTTTTACAGTAACGAACAGTACATTGAGAAAAAAATGTGGTAAATTTGATTAAATTAGCTGTGACGGGCGGGGGAACGCAGATCAAGTTACTTGAACTGGTATAATTTGCTATAGACTTGATTAGAGCTTATCTTCATCAAACAATTTTTAATCATCATAACCAATTTTATTTAATTCAAGTAACCTGATCAGCGTTCTCGCGCCCGTGGCCACCAGTTTAGTCAAATCTATAGTACTATTCTTTTTCTCCGTGTAGAAATACTAGAAAGTAAAATTACGAGGTATCAATTCTCATGTGCATAAAATTCGAAGGACTATGTCTCCCCTTAGAAGTTGCAATATAAAATATAACAATATAGGATGTTCTATGTTGACAATGCTTACGCCGAAGATAGGGAAAGAGAGAGAGAAAGAAAAAATCAATTTACTATGATCTAGACCTCATGTGAAAGAGAAAGAGCCTTTATTTTCAGTTAATAAACATTTTTCTCGGCGTAGCAAAGGGGACGAGTAAATCCGACGAAAAAGATTGAAAACACGGACACGCGTATACGGAAAAAGAGGATTTAGCAGTCTTAGCAAAACTAGGTTTTGCCGAGAACTCTTTGCTATCACGACAAAAGTATTTTCTCTGGCAGCGCGAAATGTATGTCCAATGACAGCAAATTTATGCTGTAAATTTCGTTACGGGCGGTTTCTCCGCCGCGGTGATTTTTCGCAGCTGAATATTATGTTATGTATCCTACAATGTGGCAATATGCGACTAATGTCTAAAAACAATAGATTTTAAAATTCGTTCAAAAAACCAGCGTGTGTCATTCTTTTCAAAAACACCATACCTCCCTGCCAGACCCCGTACACTGAGAAAAAAATGTACTCGATCGAAATAAACGTGCCTTTGGATAGCGCCAAGAGCGTATTTATTCGATTTCAATGAATATCGATTTGATTCAAATAACATCTAATTAATCCGATAATATTAATATTTGCGTCTAACCGATATTCATTTAAATCGAACAAATACGCTCTTGGGACTATCCGAAGGCACGTTTATTTCAATCAAGTACATTTTTTTCTCGGTGTACAATACGCTACATCTTATGGAGAGCGACTATAGTCGCCCGTATTACCCCAGTGGCATCTTATCGAGAGCGACTATGGTCGCCCGTAGTAGCAAAAGGTTTAATTGTAGTCGCGGTGAAATTTTTTTCGGTAAAAATATTTGCTACTCCAGCAAATATATCTTCACTATTATTCGACATATATTTTGCCGTCGCAGACAGTATTTTTGTCAAGACAGCAAAGTATTCTCACAGCAAACCCCGGCTTCGCCAAGACTGTGCGACATTATTTTTTTCCCTGCAGTCGCGACGTGATTACCTCCACTTCCGCCCCTTCCAGCGGAGGAATCGTCAAGGGCGGCTTTCTGCCCTTCACGTACTGCAGTATCTTAGTGCTGCCGCGTATAAATTCGATTTTGTGAAGGTCGTTCTCCGTTACGTTGTGATCGCAGAACAATTCAGCGGTGTCCCGGTACTTGACGTAACGCTGCCCTCGTAGCTGCACGTGGACCGTCGCGTGAGTTGCGTCTGAAAGCGGCACGGGAGAAGTCGGCCTAATTAGAATGATATCCGGCCGTGACACCTGTGGAGCTCGCTGTCGGCGGAGTGTTACAGGTGTGCCGGAGGGATGGGGGCGACATATAAACCCAATCGAGGGGGGTGAAAATCGGACAAAAGGATCGATATCGCGAGCGTCAGTAAATTGGGTTTAAAGAGGGCTTCGAGTCGCGGGGTTATGACGCGCTACACCCCGCTTCAGAGGGAGGCGTCACTGTATCGATCAGTCGGCGATGTGTGCGAGGACCTCGTCGTGTACGCGGGAAATGAAGACGTCGCGTCACTCGGATCGGGAGTGACGTCTGAAACGCGAATCCGATGAAAGATATGCGATAGTAATGATGAATCATCCCCGCGGGGCGGGCGATACTTGAAGAAATCTCGACGTATCTTTCACGGTTTAATCCACATTCGCGCGCTCCTCTCGAAATAAGTTTCCGGCCTCGGGAGACGATGCGCGTTGGAGAACCCGTGTGTGGGGGGGGGGGGGGGGGGCGTTTCAATTTTACTTCCGAGTATCGCGATGACGTCGCATAAGCGGTGCTTTTATGGATACGTATTTGAAGCGATTTTTTAAGTGGATCTCTCCTGATGGAAAAATAATCTACGCGAATTTCTGTTGATTCTACGTTCAAGTACGGAATTTGGAGTACCTGTAGTTTTCCATAGTATGGCGCGATTGATCATAGACCTTCATAGAGTGAAATAGATATTTGTGTGTAGTTTCAGAATTCGAAATCTATGCATTTCTACAAAAAACTACGGACTGCATCAATTGACGAATTGATTGCAAGTACCTATAATAGTTAATCATAATAATAATGGAACTCTATATTCGTCAATGGTTAACTACGGGATATGACGTCATACTATGGAAAACTACAAATGTATTCCAATGTCCGTACTTAGTGTAGAATTGACACAAATCGGCGTAGATTTTTTTCCCGTCAGAGGAGAGAGAGAAGTTTAAGACGATATCTAGAAGGAATGTGTCAGCAAATAGAATTGAGCAAAATTAGTTCAGATCATCACAGAGAGAGCGGATGTTTAAAGTTAAATATAAAATTTAACGAATATAGATTATCGTTAATAAAAAATTTTAGTGAATTGCGGGGAAAACCTTAATATTTTGCATTGCTCTAAGAAACATTCAACTACAATCATGCACTAGTTTATGTATGTTTGTGTGTGTGATGGATTGGTATCGCTTTCGCACGAATGCGAACAGTTTGCAACTTGGCACGGTGACAATTTCAACTGTTGCAGCTTTAATCGATTCGTTGATTAATTCGATATACGTGCCACTGTACAAATTATCATTTACTGTGGAATGCAAGACAAGATATTGAAATTGGATATTTCGGTGTACGCGTTAAAATTATAAAAATTAATTTATACATTTTTTATCTACCAATAAATTATACGGCTACAAAAACCAAAAGAAATTACACAGAGCCAAAGAGAGTATTAACGATTTCCCGATTTAAATCAAACGAACGGGGTGCAGAATTTTAAGAAGAAGGGCCCGCAGGGGGAATTTTTTAAGAGGCGATAGACGAAAATGCAGAAGAACTGATCGTTAATTATAAGAATTAATTTACGCACTTTTCAGTTACCAATTTTACAGCTTCAAAAACGAAAAAGAATTAGATTAACAAAGCCAAAGAGAGCTTTAACGATTTTCTGATTCAAATCAAACGAACGGGGTGCAGAATTTTAAGAGGGAAGGCCCGCGGGTGCATCTTATGGGAAGCGATCGACGAAAATACGAAAGAACCGATCGTCCGTCGTACTACTCGAATTCGCTTTCTCCGATTTCGGCTCGGCGTAACACGAATCGTTAAAGAAATAATCGTCAATTTCGAACGATTTTTTACCGAGGGTTCTATCGTCAAACGTGGCCATCTTCCGAGACCCAGTTACGCGCAAATACGTGGAAGGTACATGCAAGGACCTAATAATGATCATGTGACATATATCACCAAAGGGTGCCAGCTTCCAACGAGGGGGGAGGGGGGGGGAGGGGGGCATGCGGTCGCTCCGCCTTACTTACATGAAAATAATTGAAAAATATATATGAATACAATCTTTCTCCATTCGGGTAGTCGACACTGCATTTTGTACGCGGAGTGCAGCAATGATATGTCGGATATACTTTGACTATTTTTTAATACAAACGTGCGTCTATATTATACAGTGTGTGCCTTTAAACTACGCAACTTGGTGCCGGGAGTCGGCGCTAGAACTGGGGAGTCCTTTCGATCGTTGCTCCCACCCTTATAGGCTCGACGGAGTCTGCGTCAGATTTTGAACTCCCATACGGCACCGCGCGCGCGTGCCCCACGTCAGCGCGGGCCTTTGCCATTGGAGCGCGCGCCTACCCATTTTTTAATCCGATAATTGAGGAGCGAGCCGGGCAAATCTGCGCCCAGAGGCAGCACCCGCTCGAGAGGGGATGTCAGCGGCCTCTGTTCGCGAAGGCGGGAACCGCGTTGACGATCGTTTATCGACCGCAGTTTTGCGCAGGCGGGAATTATGAAATGTTCTGAAGCGACTGAAAGTGGTAAAACATGCTGCACGTGCAATTTTTGAATTTTTAACGCTATTGCGCATTGCTGACAACATAATGTATCATTGAAACTATCGATTAGCACGAGCAGAAATTCGTACGCATGCAGATAATCCTATTCATTGCTAGGGAAAATTTGATACGGTGAAACTTCTTACTCGAGCTTTTACGCGTACGTAAAATATTACGTTCGCGAAAATCGTCAATATCTAATCGCCGTTATCGAAAATTCAAAATTCTCTCGAATAGGAATTGTCTATAAAAGGATTTTTCCAATGTGTTAGCGTAAACTCGGGTATTTATCTAGCTAAAATTAAACCTCATGCAGCACGAATAATATAGTGACTACTATAAACGATAGATGTTGGTGGTTCTAACATTGACACTCCATAAATTACACGACAATCGTACGCAAAATTTATTAACAAAAATAGGCAAATGTTCCCGTGGTAATCACCCGCGAAGCTTCTGTACATACATCTTGTAGATAGGCTTGTAGCCTTTCTAGAAGATGTAGTTCTAATGTAAAGAATGTATATAAAAAAAAAGACGAATAAAATATTACAAATCTCTACCTCCGGCAATACTCAGAGATGTTTCCAAGAGAAATTGTCCCGAACATACGTGGTATTATTACTTTGCAGCGCCAAGGAAAGCTGAGATTGCGCGTGATGATGAGGGAACGAATCGACGAACTGATCCACTCGATCATCGTATTCCTGTACGCCGCCGTCGTCGATCGTCTCTTCATTCGCGTCCAATAAGTCGTGTTTCTCGCGTATACTTTGCTTGTTCACATTCACGAACGAGAAATCGGCTCCAGTTTCCAGGCATATCGACTCTACCGGTAGGATGACGGTCGTGTGGATCACCGGCTCGTCCGCTTTTCTCGTCCTGCGGAAATCCTGTTCGGGTTTGACGCGATTTTGGTAGTACTTATTCGAGTCGCAGTGATTCGGTGACTTTTGAATGAACTGCATCTGCAGCGGCGACTTCCCCGCGTACTCTGCGGTCTTGGCGGAAGCAGCGCACGTGCGAACGTCTGGCTCTGCGTAAGTCAGATCGCCGCAGTTGGAGCCGCTTACGTTCGCTTCGGTCGTCAGGCCGTGGCTGGAGTGACTCGCATCGACATTGTCCGTCTGATTTTCGTTGGCGCACGAGCTCGGGTGCACTAAACAGACGTTATTCGGACATGCTTTTCGGGAGAATGCGTTGGACGTGTCTATCACGCTGCTCCGCACTTCGCCGTACAGCTTGCTGTGCGAGTCGACCTGCAAATCACCGCACGCCTCTTCGTGATCGTTGTAGAGCAACGAATCGACGAACAGCATCGCGCAGTTCTTGCACTCGTACGTCTTGATCTGTGTGAAGATTTCGTTGCGATGCATATCGCGGTGGTGTATCAAGAAACTCTTTATATCGTCGAAGGCGTAGCTGCACTCGGTGCACTGAAAGGTCTGGGCATTCGTGTCGCTCAGGTGTTTCCTCATGTGCCGACGTACGTAGTCCCTGCGCTTGAAATCGGTCCCGCACACGACGCACTTGAAGGGCGCGTCGTCCGAGTGCAAGCGCATGTGATGCTTCAATCCGTGACGCATGACCATGTGGCATTCGGGACATTTCTGAGGTTTCTCGCCGGTGTGACGCATCAAGTGCAATCGCAGGGAACCCCTGGAGGAGAGATGACGTAACGAGATACGGCTTTTTCGAAAGCTTAAACGAAAACGAGGCGATCCAAAGGGCACGGCGAGTTACCTCGTGGTCACTTGCTTTTCGCATATGTCGCACGTGAATTTGGGAGGCGCTCGGGGAAAATGCAACATATAGTGGCGACGCATTGCGATGCGTTGCTTGAAAGCCTTGCCGCACAAGTCGCACAAGTGTTGTCTCTCCACGGTGTGCGTCTTCTTGTGCAAGTATAGACTCGTTGGAGATACAAACCTGAAAGAATTGATAACCATGATCTCTATGGACTGATAAAACGTTGAAAATTCAAGCTTCTCAGTTGAACATGTGATAAGAATACAATTCTTACAATTTCTCGCAAACATCGCACTTCTGCATCTCGATTTCAGACTCGACGGTATGTTGCTTCAAGATATGATCGCGTAATGTTTTTTGCGATTTCATAACTCCGCAATGTTCGCACAAACTGTTCTTGGCGCCGATTGATACGTGCACGAGACGTTCGTGCTTTCGCACCTCCAAGCTGCTGTTGAACTGCTTGTAGCAATGCTGGCAGGATGTGCAATGCGAGCTCTTTTTTTTATCCAACTGATGCAGCTTTCCGTGCGATTTTAATCTGACGGCGCTGTTTGTAACGAAGTCGCAAGAATTGCATCTGTAACATTCGTTTTAAATAATTTGATTTGCCGTTATAACTGCTTTAGGGGCGGTTTTTCTTTTCTAAAATACGGTGGTACTTTGTAATCATAGGAGCGGGATTTTAATCGCAATTCTCTTTCCATATTTGTGAACTTAAGATTGAAACTGATGCGATAGTTTTTCTGGAGAATTATGCGTCGCTTAATAAACACAGTTTTGAAAAGATCAAAAGAAGGGAGATGGCCGCGAGTAAAATGCATCTTCGTGATCGCAGGCTTCACACAGCCCCTATTTATTTAATTTTAAGGGAAATAGAAGAAATTTTGACAAAAAAAAAGGAGATCTTCCAGAAATTAGAAATGTGCAATGGGGTTTAAAAAGATATACAACGAAAAATAAATATTTATTAAGTGAATGAAGGATGTTTTTGTAACTCAAAAATTTATACGTTATGTTATGCAATTTAAATCTGAGCATTTTACAATCTGATTTAAGGAAACGAGACCGTTTGTCAAATCTAATTTCCGGTAAAAAACATTAATTGAACCAAACTATTATATTTTAAATGAACTATTGAGGCAAATAGATGAAGTAGGGTCTCTAGTTTTATTTTAGCAAAAAAAATGTGACCATTTTCACCCTTTTCACATAATCCAAAACGATGAAAAGACAAACTCAACTGAGAAACTGAATAATATGTGGTTTTAGAGGAAAAATATTGAATTGTAGGGGGAGAATCGCGAGTTTTAGGGTGAAAAAAGGTGCCCTATTGACAAAGTATCATAGATTCTCATCAAAAAAACTTATAGAATCCCCATAGAATTCCCATGGGAATTTGATATGCTTCAGATACAGCAATTTCAGATACCCTCTCAAAAAAATCTGAGAGAGATGAATGGGAATGTATTGGATTCTATGTGTATTTATTGAAACAAGTAAAATCTTGTAAGATTCTATTAGTAATTACAAATAGAACTGCGTGTTCAGGTCTTCATTATCTTTATAGGATTCCACTTGTTTTTATATAAAGCGTATAGAATTCGGTAAATCCCTATTCATCATCTCAGATACACATAGAATCCAGCGCATTCCCATTCGTCCTTCTCAAACTTTTCTAATGGATATCTGGAATTGCTTTCAAAATGTAGGGAGATAAAGGGGAGTAGTGGACACACTGTGAAGTCTGTGATCGTAATTAAACTATCCAATCCTATTTACATACTTATGCGAGCGACGAATACGTTTCGGCATGGGCCAGTGAAAATCGTCGTCCAATCGGACGTCGTCTTCAAAGATATTTTCCCGAGAAGCCGGATCCGGTCCGGGATCCGCGGGAAGATCGCCGTCAGGCCAGGATCTCGTTGAATGCTTTCCTGATTCTCCCGCCTCATTATTATCTCGTTTTCTACGTTTCTTCATCTCATGTCTCTCCTTAAACTCGGCAAAGGTTTCAGTGCGTTTATCAACGTATTCGCGACTGCGTCCATCGACGATTCGATTGCACTTATGTTGCTCCAGATAGGCAAAGAACAAGTGCCTTTCCTCCGATGAGAAGATCTTTATACTCTCTTGGCAGCCGCGACACCGTAAAACTTCCATAGGAATTTTCTTGGAGCTCTGTTTGGCGATGCTACTCGTCACGCCGATAACAATATTACCGTTTTTGTTAAGTAGCCTCTTATTGCTTGCGTTGTTCGCGACATCATCCATTTTATGTATAACAGTCCAGTTGTTCTTGCTCAACTTATCACACGTCGCGGATCTTTTTTGAAGTAAACATTCCGAGGGATCATTTTGGGCTATAATATTTGTCACGATTTTTGTAGGGCCAATGATTGATTTCGAAACGGTAGGTGTATTGCTTAAACTTTCGGATGGATGAATAATGGTCTCCGAATATGATTTTGAAATATTCTCTTCGGTCTTTGATTGCGCTCCTGTATCGATTACCTCCAGACGCGAAGAGTCTTCTCTTTTGAGAGCGATATCATCGAGATTCTCAGGATACTCGCATTTGAGATTATTTATTCCATTTTTTTCTTTTACTTCCAAGCAAGTAGTCATACACGTTCGCTTCTTAGGTACGAGAGGCTGCTTATTTTCTTTCTGGAAAAAAATTAACTCAGATGTGTCTGTGAATCTAAAATACATGTGGTAAAGTAGTACGATTTGACGATACGTACCTTTCTCAGTCTGTTAAGGAACTTGTCGGAAGTCACGACTACGTCGAAAAATTCATTCGTAGCGTTCAATTTACGCAAACACACGATGCAAAGATTTAAAGGCAGATCGTCCTTCTCCGTTACTCTCACGGGAAGGTGTGCACTGATGCTCTGCTCGAGATTTAAGGAAGCCCCTCGACCGCTGAAAATCTTCACTAGCTTCTCAACGCGGTAAACTTTTGCGCAAAGTCGACAAGTCACAGGAAAATCCGAGACTCGCACCATTTTCAAAAATTTCAGAGTACTCCGAAGTATCCTAAACTATTACCCGCGAGAAAAATGTACACAAACAATCACTTCCGTGGACTAAATATATCTTCATACATTCGGCAACGATCAATCTGAAGGTTACATTTAGATCGCTCGAAATGCTCGCACATAATTGCGAAATTGCGAGTTACTTCGCGAAAATAGATTCATAAGAGATCACGAAAACACTTCAATTGTGCTCCGTATATTAAAATACACGCGTATATTACTTGACGTTCCACTACACCGATAAGCGTTCATTCACTCACTCGGTTAACCAGTGCGCGGTTATGGTTACGAATAGTACGCTTTTGTCTTTCATCTACAAGAAATAATTAGTTTTTGATAATTAAAAGTCACGCGGAAGCACTCAGGCCCCAGTGTTTACGTAAATTGTCATTTATAATGCATCGACAAATCTGCAGGAGTGTGTTACGTGATGACAAGAATGGACCTCCATAACCCCTCCTCTAAATGACTTCATCAGCTGTTAGATATTTACTGCACTTTATCAATCGAAGAGAAAAGAATACATCGAAGAAGCAAATCAAGAATGGCAAGTCGAGAAGAAGAAGACGGCGAGGACCTGCGGTCCACGGTGTACACGTTTCCTGCCAGCGTGCAAGAGGTGATCGAACAGGTGAGAACTCAGCTGTGCCACTGTCAAACTGACAGGTATCCTTTCGGGTTTATCGTCCTAAGTTGGTTTGTCTCTGTTATTATTATTTATAAAACACAACGTGTATCGCGTTTATTTCAGGTCTTACCGAGCAGCGATCCCTTGGATCAGCCGAACTTCAATGCGGTGGATTACATCAATTCGTTATTCCCCACCGAGCAGTCTCTGTCTAACATAGACGACGTAGTGAATAAAATGGAGTTTAAGATTTGCTGCATCGACAAGGAAATCCGTTCGGTCGTGCGTGGACAGACCAATGTAGGGCAGGACGGGCGAGCGGCGTTGGAAGACGCTCAAAAAGTTATCAGACAATTGTTCGTTCACATAAAAGACATCAAGGATAAAGCGGAGCAATCGGAGGAGACTGTCAAGGAAATCACGAGAGATATCAAGCAGTTGGACTTTGCTAAGCGAAATCTCACTGCTTCGATTACCGCGCTGAATCATCTTCATATGCTCGTGGGTGGAGTAGACAGTTTAAAGTAAATACCAATGTGTTTGTGTTATTTTTCTAATAGAAATAGCTGGTAAAGTATTATATGCTTTGATAAAACTGTTCAGGATTCTGACGCAGAAGAAGCAATACGGTGAGATCGTAATGCCCCTGCAAGCAATTATGGAAGTGATGCAGCATTTTCACAATTACATGGACATTCCGCAAATAAAACAATTATCGGATCAAGTAAGAGCCAATCGAGTTACTTTACAATACTAATTACACATATGGCTTCTCTCGAGCAATCGATTTAATTTTTACCTGCAGGTGCATCAGATCCATGTTGAATTAGCGCAGCAAATAACGTCAGACTTCAAAGAAGCTTTTTCTGGACAGAATCCCAAGCATTTCGCGCAGCTGACCGAAGGATGCCTTGTGCTGTCGGTACTCGATCCAAAAGTAAAGTAAGCAATCGTTCCTAGAGGTAATAAGCGAGCGTACATTGCCTTCGCATCGGCCGATCGGCAACTATCGTTTCTTTCAAGGCGGGATTTGCTCACCTGGTTTATCGGTACTCAGCTGAGAGAATACGCCCATTTGTTCGACGAGAACCAAGATCTCGCGTGGTTGGATAAGATCGACAAGCGCTACGCGTGGATCAAGAAGCACTTGCTCGACTTCGAGTCGAAATTCGGCACGATCTTTCCTCAAGACTGGGAAGTATCCGAGCGAATCGCCGTACAGTTTTGTCGCGTGACGCG
Organism: Xiphydria camelus; assembly: GCA_963678675.1. Taxonomy (NCBI): domain Eukaryota; kingdom Metazoa; phylum Arthropoda; class Insecta; order Hymenoptera; family Xiphydriidae; genus Xiphydria; species Xiphydria camelus. The sequence goes on along the minus strand of OY783191.1, from coordinate 37,761,671 downwards.
CGACGATCTCGCCAAGCTGATGGAAAAGAGACGAACTGAAATCGACGTGAAGCTGCTGTTGTACGCGATTCAGAGGACGACGAATTTTGAAAACCTGTTGGCGAAGAGATTCTCCGGCATTACGTTGGACAACTCGAAGAGTGTCCCGAGGGACAATAAAGTCGCGTCGACGAATCCTTTCGAAGAGAGCGAATTATCGGGGAATCCGTTCGAAGAGCCGAATACGGAAAATGTATGCTAACAGGCGGCAGCAGATATGAATCGCATTAAATTCTAAACGTATTCGTTAATTTCAGGCAGAACCAGAGAAATCTACCATCTCTCCGTTCGCGAACTTGATAGGCAAATGTTTCGACCCATACTTGAACATCTATATTGAAAGTCTAGATCGAAATCTAGCCGACCTGATGGATAAGTTTGTGAGTGATTGTAAAACTCAGCCACCTGGAGCCAAGGACTTCGACGGCGTCGAGGGTCCTAGCAGCGTACTTTCTTCTTGCGCGGATTTGTTCGTCTTTTACAAGAAGTGCATGATACAGTGCACGCAGCTTAGCACGGGTTCGATAATGCTCAGCCTTGCAGCAACATTCCAGAAGTACCTGAGGGAATATGCGTTGAAGCTGCTGCAAAATAATTTACCCAAGTCAGTGTGAATATCTTTTGGCTCTCGACAAAAAAGACTTCACTTCAAGAGTTCAGACTTGTCTGTGAACTCTGTCCATTTTTTTATTATCGAAAGGATCGGAGGAAGCGCAGGAATTGGCACGAGCATGAGCAACATAACTCGCGATCTTCGAGATCTGTCGACCGCGGGTCTCATACAGAATTTTCAAAGCTTGCTCAAAGAAGGGGAGAGTACCAGGTTCAACAAGGAAGAGCAGTCTCGTATTTGTTGGTGAGTTAATAACAACGATATTGTAATTGTACTTTGTAGTATCAAAACTCCCAGTAAGCACGCCGTGTCGTACTTTTCACATAGGCGTTTCCAACTGAATTTGTTCAACAATATAAAACATATAAACTGTTTGTGACAACGTTTTGGTAGATTAACTTCTCTTTGACGTCGATGCTTTAATTGCAACGTATCGTATAACGATAAATATTTTGACGAACGGTTTAGTTGGTGGAGGTTCATCTATATAACTTCATAACTTGACGTTAATGTTGTTTACAGTATTTTGACAACGGCAGAATATTGTCTCGAAACGACTCAGCAGCTGGAGGAGAAATTGCGGGAGAAGACGGACAAATGTTTCGCGGAAAAGATTAACTTGTCCCAGGAACAAGATATATTTCACAGGTATTTTTTCATCCACGTTTCTGCAAAAATTTTTAGAAACTCTAAGGGCACGTTTTTAATTTTTTTTTTCAATCTTTCCCAGCGTCATTTCAAATTGTATACAGTTACTCGTTCAAGATCTGGAGTTAGCGTGCGAGTCTGCGTTGACGGCAATGACCAAGGTACCTCGTGACGATAACAAGTTAATAAAATTATGCATAAATCGAAGAAATAACACAGCTAATACACCTCTGCGTCCGTGTCGCGTCAGGTGCAATGGAGTTATATAGAAAGTGTTGGCGACCAAAGCAGCTACGTCAGCACCATCGTAGGACATCTCCGGCAAACGATACCTCCCATCAGAGATAAGCTATCCTCCTGTAGAAAGTATTTTACGCAACTATGCGTTAAATTTGCCAGGTGAGGATATCCGAATGTTTCCTAATTTTGGATAATAACTTCGATATCAACGCCTCGTTATTTTGTTTCAGCTCGTTCATTCCTAAATTAGTGCAGCAGCTGTTCAAGTGCAAACCGCTGAATGCAGTTGGTGCTGAGCAACTGCTGCTGGACGTTCACATGCTCAAAACAGCCTTACTCGATCTCCCGTCTACCGGCTGCCAAGTTCAACGAAAAGCACCGGCTACCTACACCAAGGTCCTAATTGAGCATCTAAATCGAGATACGAGCACCATTTTGCATCTGTTACTCAAACGGCTGTTTTCTGCTTCCATTGCAGGTGGTCGTTAAAGGTATGGCAAAAGCGGAGATGATACTGAAAATAGTGATGTCCCCTACGGAATCGCCGAGTGCCTTTTCCGATCAATGCAGAAAGCTTTTGCCGGATTTACAAACTGCGGAATTCCAAAAAATTCTAGACATGAAGGTCGGTTGTTTTTTCAAATCGTTTCAAAATACAACACGATGCTTCCCGTGTGTCTCCGTATATATATTTCATTAATGATATCTTTTCCTTCCCAGGGTTTACGAAGAACGGAGCAAATCCAATTGGTGGAGCAGTTCAAGGAGAGTGGAAATTCAGAAAGTTCGAAGGATACGAGAAGCTACATCGTTCAGGACAGTCCGGAACACGAAGCGGGGAGAATCAAGAGACTAGAAAAATTGATAAAGAAAAGAATGTAGATGAACCCATCTCGCGTTCGCATGATAATTATACATATTACCCGCACATTTGCATTGCACCTTCTACAGTTACTCCTAATATGAATGCAATGCGGCAGGTTCATTCAACGCATGATGGAAATACCTGGATAAATAAAATAATATCAACCGCCCCTAATTATATTTTATTATTTATTAAACGGCCAGACATGCGAGGAGGAAATCCCTGATGTACACGATGGAAAAATGAATTAACCCTGCTTCTGCGCAAGCTCCTTCGCCTTGGCCTTCTCCAGCTTGGCGATCCTCGCTGCCGACTTGCTGCCGAGCAAGCCACCGCCCCAGTGACGCCTGATCTCGTCGTGACGGTCGTTGAAGTTCGTCTTAATGGCTTCGACGACCTTTGTGAAGTTAGCTCTGTCGGCAGAATCAACCTGAAATGACGATTCCAAGATTAGTGTCAAACGATACCCGTAGCGACGGAGCTCCACCTTTTCGCGAAATAAATCAGTAAACGTAAAGTGGATATCACAGGCATTCATTGGATTGGCTCGTATTTCGTTCATCATAAAATTATATAATACTTAAAACGTAAACATAATAAAATGCTCTTGTTTTGTACACCATGATCAAACATGGGAAGATCAACGGATAGAAAACGAAATTTCAGTTATGGTAAATACCTGTGCGAGGGCAACCGCCGCGCAAGTCTTGCGCCTGACCAGTCGTCCTAAACGTGCTTTGCCCTTCACGATGCAATATGGTACTCCCATTTTGCGGCAAAGTGCCGGTAAGAAGAGCACAACCTGTAAGATGAATAAGAATTCTTTATAAGAAATGAGACGTAAAAAACTACGCCATGCAAGACGACGTTAACGCGCATTCAGAGTCAAGTTTCATCCTTTGAATAGAAAGGAATGTATTCCTTTCTGTCCTCAGGTGAAGAAATTCTAACATCATTATATAACCGGTTTGAAATATCAATTATTGAGCAATTAGTAATTAATTTTAATTTCAGTTTAAAAGCTCCTATCGTCAAATACGATATTTGGGCCCACCTCGAGGGGGTCGACGTCGTGCGCGATGACGACTAGTTGCGCCTTTTTCTGCTCGACGAGGGTGGTCACGGTGTTAGTGCCGCTGCGAAGAACATTAGGCCTTTTAGTAGGAGTATCCTCCTTCTTAGCCGCCTTCTCTTCAGCTCTCTGCTTCAGCCTCAGTTTCTTCTGGCTTGCCGTCTCGGGGCGATACTTCTCCAAGATTTTGAAGAGTTGGGTCGCTGCGAAAGGGTAGACACTCGTGAAGAATATCTTCGAGATCGCTCAAGATAACTATATTCTACACACCCGTCTGTTTATCGAGAGTCTGCGTGAATTGATGGATCGGCGGCGGAACTTTCAGTCTCTTTTGCAGAACGGCCCTTTGCCTTTGGATACGAATGTATTTTGGCCATTTCACGAAACGACTGAGGTCACGATCGGGTTGGATATCCTGGCCTAAATTTGAATCATGATTAGTAGATCACGTAGGGAAACAGCCGATAAATATATACTGACGATAATGACGGCACAATCAAGAAAGGGTTCTTAAACTATGAGTGGAATAAGAATACGAGGCTGTCGTCGCATGGAAACTTACCGATGCCAAAGTTTCGCGTGCGCTTCTCAAAAAGCGGATTGGTCTGCTTTTTGGGTTCTACCTTCTTCACTGCCAGTGGTGCGGCTGCGACCTTCTTTCCGGTCTTCTTCTTCGGCTGCGATCGAAGCGTCGAGAATCATTAAAATCGCGAACACACATACCGCACGTCGGTGTTTCGAGGTTAACCACAATAACTTTAACACTCTACACATCGAGACATTGGTGGTAATTAGCAGTGCTTGATATAAGAATGAATAAATTGTATTATTGTCGTTTGATTGACAGATAAACAATCGCTTGAGAGATTTGCTAAGGAATTTGCATCAAGGTGCAGCCGAATGTACACGCCAATTTATAACCCCTCATTTATTAGAAAGCAAAAATACTCGCGCGAAATACAGGATATCCTTGATAGTTCGAAAGCTTTACCTTCTTTTGCACCATCTTTCCAGATCAAAAGCAAACGGATTCCTTAAAACCGAAACGGATAATAAGGAACCTGCTTCGCTGAAGTAACACGAAGTATGGCGGCCAACCGCGTAAAGAGAGAAAGAGAGATCGTGGGGACAGCGCCACCAATGAGCGCTAAAAATCAAAAGCTTTCTCCCCGCCGCGAACGATCAACTGCAATCAGCTGGTCGTTGATGCTCGTTCAATGATCTAAATGTCACAAACACTATATACAAATTTCTTGACTACCTTCTCTCTTTATTAGATTGTAAGAACACATTCGTTCCCAATTCGTAAAATACAAACTTTGCAAAATAATGAATTCGAGGTTGTAATAATTTAGAAAATTGTTTTACTGAACAGCATAAGGCATTACAATAAATACAACATTTTTACATAAGCCTAATTTATTAGCTTTCATCCCTGCGTAGCAACTTCAGTTTCTGAACACTCATCTTCATCCATAAAGAAATAAATAGACTGTCCGTCAAATATATCTATACGTATTTCCTGGTGTTTCGATTTGTGCTTCCTCAGGGTTTTAGCGTTCACGAAGGTCTGCTGACAGGTGTCGCAGGCATACGGCGCCGCTTTGCATGACTGTTTCTTGTGACCCAGCAAATCCTTCTTCGTTTGGAATCCTTCTCTACAAATACGGCAAACAAAGGGATGCTTCCGGTAATGGACTTTGCTGTGCACCCTCAAGGTGGCCAAATTGTAGAACGCCTTTTTGCAGTGGAAACACATGTGCTTTCGACCCTTTGCGTGTATTTGTTTGCAGTGGGCCTAAGGTCAAATTACAGAGTGAAACAAAATTATGTAATTATCATCGCTAACGAGGCAGAGATCGTACGGCAGGTACGTGTACTCTGATCGACGGCAGATCACAGGCGTTACTTACCTTGAGTTTGCCGTAACTGTCGTATTCGTTCGAGCAGATCTCGCAGGCGAATTTATCAAACGGGGTACCTCCGTGAAAAAATGCCATGTGCTTCCGAAAGGTATACTTATAATGAAAGTATTTCTTGCATATTTCACAGCGATTCGTTTTTTCACCCAAGCCGTGCTCAAGGTTCACGTGATCTTCGAGACTTTGGTGGCTGACGTATGACTTGGTGCACTTGTTGCATTGATATTTCTTTTTTACGCTTTCTACCTTAAAAACAATTTCTTCGCTAAACACTTTGGCTGTGGGAGACGGAATGGACATACTCTTTTAAGCGAAGAAAACTTTGGGAAGTGTGATGACGTAAAATACAAAGTGTAATCCTCCCGACTGCAGACGACGGTTTACTATACACTATCGCACCGGCGCGGTGGAGCTGTAGGTCTGTTCCATCAGCACTCCCGGACAGTCGCGGGATTTCCGGCGCATGCGCACTACGATTTTTCTGCGTAGCGCGCATGCGCCGGACGTCCCGCGACTGTCCCATGACAGTGGATTCAGATGGGTGCGGAAGGCTTGCGGAGTGCGGAATGCGGAAACAACGTTAGCCAATCAACTCTTCCGCGTGCGTACTGCCTGCCAATCCGCACCGATCCGCATGCCGCACTCCGCATGTTTTCCGCACCCATCTGAATCCGCTTTGACTGTCCGGAAGTGCTGATGGAACAGCCTTGTCCACCGTCTCACACATACACCATGGTAATGAAATACCAGTGTATGTACACACACACATACGTATAAACTCTATGTAGAATGCTTATCATACATTCTCGCGTCGTGCCCTCAGAAGATTTTTGAATTTAACCACTAACAGTGTAATGCATTTCACGAAGGAATCCCTCTACGACTTTTATTGCAAGTGTATTCGATAGTTATTTATCAACGCTCGCGTTCCGTTAGCCTTTGTCGAATTATTTTTCAAAATTTCTCCGCTTTTTAGAAGTCAACTTGGTTACGTTAGGTACGGTTTGAAAAGTAGAGGCACCAAGGAGGTGAAAATCTTTGGTATTTTATAAGAAATTGCGTGTTTTTTAATATCCAACGGCCGTGCACGATTATTACGATACAGTTGATGAAAACTGCAGTGTTTAGGTACGTACAAACGATTAGCCGTCTGCGCGTTCTACAAATCCGTTACACATTTCTGTTTTCAAGATTTTAAATATCTCGATCTCATTATTCTCATCTTTCCGACGTATTCTATTGCACCTCGTTGTGTCAATTTTTAAGCGCATCCATTAATTAACCACACTGTTTAAAATTGATATTTCTTTCCATTATTTACGATATTTCAGAAGTCATGGGTAACTTTGCCAGTAAGTTTTTTCTGCATCAAGTGGAGCATAATGCGGAGATCAAGTCTCACGATCTGTCGTACTCTCAATCGACAGTCTTACAGAATCACGATCTATGCACTCCACCCGTTCTAAAAAAGATTGGACCTGTAGACCCTAGATCCGCTACCATGGGAATACCTAGGACTCCGATCGAAGTATGTTTCTGATTCTTTCCTTGTAGTATTCATAGATAAAATATGGAGGGTGCGCTGAGAGGAAAGAGATTAATACCGTATTAACCCTTTAGGTAAATTATACACCCCCGACATATACCAAACGTATGGCAAGTGCAATACCGAAGCATTTGCAATCAAAAACATACTTGGAGACAGACTTTGATGTTATCATGCCACCATTGTCACCAAAGAAGTGCTTAGATCCAAGATCACCAAATACTGACTATCCACGGACTCCCATCTTGGTAAGCACCTTTTTATTTACTTGTATTTGGTCTTTGTAGAGTTCTGCTGACAAGTTACAAACGACACTCTACGTAGCATTTTAATAGCAATATTACAACTGAATTGATTGCAGCAAAAATATATCTTTAAAGTATTGCCATAGTTTGAAAATTTATGTACAGAAAAATAACGTTACAATTCATGTACAGGTGGAATCAAGTCCAGAGGCGAGCGTACCGACCACTTGCGTCCCCGTTATTACGGTGCGACATAGCGAATATGGTACTCCGATAGAAGAGCTGCGACGTAAAATACTGGGACTGGACCCTAGATCGCCGGCTGCAGATTTCGATAGAACTCCGATTCTGGCACCAAACTCACTGAATCGCATGAAAGCCCGATCGCAAGAGAAATTGGCGAGACGCGGAAGCTACAGCACCGACGTTCTGCGCGGTTCGAGGCTCTCCTATTGCGAGACTACCACGTTGGATAATCTTCCCGAAATTCACGCCGTCTCTGATGTTTTGGAAAGTTTGTACATTGCTCCAGCGACCGAGAAAGCTCTTTTGAATAAGCGCGACTCGTCGAGCTCGGACAGTAGTTCGAGTATCGAGACGATAAGCGAGAGCAACGAGAATATTACAGTCATCCGTAATGCGAACGTAACTGCCGCCACAGATCCCATCATTCCGAAGTTAGATTCTAAATCCTCGCCGTACGATGAGAATAATTCTAATGGGGAGGAAAATACTCCCGACGAAATTGAGGACGCATTGATCAAAACCCCGGTAGACAACGTACTTGCCATGGCTGTTAAAACCGCGCAACATCCTTTCAAGCGTTCGGAGGGCGAAGGGAAAATTAAAGTCTGGCGAGATTCGATAACTCCGGAAATTTCAACGGATTTGGAAATCGTCGCTTCTGGAATTTCGACCTCGATTGAAGAGGTCGAACAGTCTGTACCAAAGGAGGAAGTTATCATAGAGTTCGAAGACGATACAGTTGTCAAGAATACGCGGTCATCGCCTGCCGTTAAGAAGATCGCGAGACCAGAGGATAAACCGAAGAAACAAGAGCCGTCGGGAAGGAAGAGGAACGTGAAACCGGATAACAGGATAGACGTAGACGATAAAAAGTTTTTTACCCCAGACAGAAAACACAAAAGCAAAGCACAGAGGGTAATATTGAAATTACTGCCGTAGAGATAGAAATTTTAAAGTTAATCCTGCATGATATCGCCAAGAAAAGGGGGGAGGGGGGAAGGAAATAATACTATAATAAGCTATCACCAAAGACGTTCTATAGCCATAAGAACAGGATTCTTTTATCTCGTTATAAAAATGGGTGGTTTCACTATTTGTGCAGTTCTAACTATTATTAGTCGAAAAAAACTACAGCCTATATCCAAGGGCGTTCCAAACAAAATTTTCTAATTATACTTAACAGCTTTTCTTCTTGCAGAACCGTACACCATTGAGTAATAGATCAAACAATACCGGTCAACTGCAAGGAATACCAACAAAATCCCCACAGCAATTATTGCGCAACAAGGCTACGACCACCAATGTTTATCAGGAGAATACACCACCTCATAGTAATAGAGGTACAGCGAAACTAAAATTGAACGCCACTCAATGGGATCCCGATTCCACGATCATTATTTAAGGGTTTGAGACTGGTTTGGTGTATATTTATATTATAGCTTTAGGAAATATAGTTCACACATAAACGAATAGTAATAGTAATTTTATATTTTTTCACGAATCGTAATACCTAGGAAAACTCGAAACCTTCATCGATCTTCTATTTATTAAAGATAATGTAACAGTAATTTTAATCTCCATGGTACAACCTGTTGTATAAAACGCACATAAGTATCCTTGGACTCAAAGTTTCTGCATTACATCTCGTATGCGAGACTTAGTTTCCTGTATTGACGCGTTAAGATCCTTGGTTGATTGCACCAATTGTGTTATACTGTAAAATTATTATGGAAAACAGTTTGCAAGACCTATTTGTACGTGTGAAGTTGTATATGCGAAGCTCAATAAAGTACCTTGGATTTTTTATAACGATTCGTTTCTTCCCCTCATTTATCTGTGGTGATAATTTAATTGTAATGCCGCTTTCCACTTTCTTTGCATTAACAAATACATCCTTCTTGGTGGAAGTCTCGGCTTTCGCTAAACCGGTAGTATCTATTATCCGAGGCCGTACGATTTTGACTTTAGCCTTTTCATTGACAGCCTGCCCTTTGTAATTCTTTCGTTTGAGTTCATTTGGAATTAGTTTGGACTCTCTAATACCAGCTGACCTCATAACGGCATCAGACGGATGGTACGGTGCTCGTAACAGTTCTGTGGCAGGTTTGAGTTGAGTATCGCACGCGTTAAGCCATTGCGCTGGCAAACTGGGCTCTGAAATCGGACGTGGATCAATGTCACGTGGGACTCCATCGTAGATGGTGGTTAGCGTTTCGCCGGGATAACTTTTAGCCAGACGCTCTTCCGTTAACGGCAAAGCTGGCGTTTTTTTCTTTCGTTGATACTGTTCTCTGTGCAGGAATCAAGTGTTTTATAAATATCGCTCTGGATGGAAACGTTTAAATAACTTTCTGATTTTTTGAACTTACTTTGGAACGAACTGATCGACCTCTGGATTTGTAGGATCTTCTCGATGTCGTTTTATTCTCGTTGAAACGTCTTTGCGACGCTGAATTAGTTTCGCCCTCGTTTCCGAAAGCGATTCTAATTCAGGCGTGTAAAATACATGAAGCAGGCCGCCAAAAAAGTTTTTACCATCGATGAATCGTTTTGCAATTCTGTGCCGTACCATAAATCGTTAGTTTTCTTCGTGTACATTACAAAACTAGCATTATATTGACTATCGACGACAAGTCTTAGCATCGAGCTCTTGCTACCTTCATGCCATTCGAGCGATATGCACCTTGCGCTTTGTATCCGTGCGTAATGTATATGATACGCCTCTGTAAACTCCTCTGTAGGATAATCCAGGACCGTTTGGACTTTCTTGACATTGCCGTAAGGAGAAACGAGTCTTTTCACTTCTTCGCTTAACTGCAGCTTTGGTACGCCGCATATCATCAAGTGTTGCGACTCGTCGTTAATAGTATAAACCTGTTACACAGAACTAGCGCGTCAAGGAAATACCGAATGCGAGAAGAGAAAGCAGACACTATCAGAAGTGAGTGTTCACTTTTAAAAGGATACAGCAGTCGTTATTCCGAATCACAGAGTACGACGTACTTTTATATTGTGCAAGGCCAGTTGCACCTTACAATTATATTTATAACAGTTTTATCATAGCTCGGCAATTTGTCATAAGGTCATGACGATAGACCATTGTTTATCCTAACCTCAAAAACTAAACTAACGTTCGCGATACTGAAATGGAAGCTTCAAAAATTACGTTGAGTAGGATACAAGTCCACCACGCTACCTTGATAGCTGTCAATCTTTTCCCTTGCCTGTAGGGTGGTCGAGTTTGGCATAATTCTTGCTTTTCGTGATGACTGAGCTTTGAAACAGAACATTTTTCCGCCATGTTTCTCCTTTGTTTTTTAAAGAACTACCAATGCCACCTATCAATCTATACTTAAAATAAAACTCGTATATAACCCTTCAGTAGCCCGTCTATCGTTGGTCGCATCTGACTGCAGCGTTATTTGAAAGCTCCGTGAAAATGGCTCTCGTCGAAGCGTATCCAGGAGGAATGAACTGCAGGAATATGGATTCCGTGGGGCCAGATTGGCTGAATTCCGCAGAGAGTACTGGAGTAAGTTTAACAATATAATATCACCAATACCGCAGTCGTTTGCATGATGTGAGAACGTAAAATTATATTAATATAGGTTAGAATGACATTGCAAACTTTCGTCTTTTACGATACGTTACTTTTTTCTTATAAAATATCTTATATCTTTGCCTGTCAAAGACGACGAAGATGAAAAGAGTACTAGAATCAAACGTTACTGTCATAGGAGTAAAGAAAAAAAATCGGACTTAGATCTTACAATCCATGAAACGATCCCATTAAAATTTAAGAATGATCCGTCCAGTCGTCTTTCTTTGAAGAGCATTGCCTGTAAACGTACGAACAGAGACACGTACGAATATTACACTTTTTTTTCTGGTGACGAGAAATAATTCCAACCATTTACAGACCTCCATTATGGCTTGCGAATTCGAAGGAGGCGTCGTAATCGGAGCAGACTCTCGCTCTACCACTGGGTAAATAAAGAAGCTAATTCCCAAAAGTATGACTGTACTATCAAGAATTTCACCGAACTGTATTCTCCATTGCTTGCAGAGCTTATATCGCAAATCGCGTTGCCGACAAACTCACACGAGTAACGGATCATATTTATTGCTGTCGCTCGGGATCCGCCGCCGATACCCAAGCGATCTCCGATATCGTTGCTTACCACCTGGCGTTTCATCAGTAAGTTTGAATCGCTCAAAGAAATTCCTGCCTTGTTTGGACGATGACCAAAGTACTTATCGGCCTTTCCAATCTTTCAGGATGGAACTGGGAACGCCGCCTGTAGTCGAGACGGCTGCGAGCTTATTCCGCGAAATGTGCTACAATTACCGGGACTCTCTTATGGCGGGTATCCTGGTAGCCGGCTGGGACCGTCGAAAGGGCGGCCAAGTATACAGCGTCCCCATAGGAGGCATGTGCGTTCGTCAGCCCATCGCCATTGGCGGTTCCGGTTCCAGTTACGTCTACGGTTACGTTGATGCGCATTACAAGCCCAAAATGACCAAAAACGAGACCCTGGAGTTGGTCAAAAACAGTAAGCACGGCTTTCGAACGCATCGTTGATCGATAGCGATTTTCTTCTGGGACGAGAGGGCCTTTACGCTTCCGTTTTTTCTTTTTACAGCACTGGCTCTGGCCATGTCCCGCGACGGAAGCAGCGGTGGCGTCATACGTCTGGGCATTATCACCGAAGCCGGCATCGAAAGAAAGGTCATACTGGGCAACCAATTGCCACAATTCTATGAAGGATAAGTACTTCCTATCAAACGAAAAGAGTATGTATGAAATATTCCACGTGCATTCGACTGACGATCGAATTTCAGGGTTTTCTTTGTATTTGACAAATAAAAATTACGTGCTTTCAACATAACTTTACGCGTTCATTTTCTTCAGCCAATATGTTGACTTCGTATCATCGTATATTCGACTACGTCTCGTCGGTTCGAACGTATACGATTGAACGCGAGTCGCTATTAATTTTCGAAATTCAACGCGTTACTTGACTTCGTCCGCATCAATCGATGACAAATCCTGTTACATATTCTTATGTGTATAATGTTTGTAGCATAAATTGTTTGTTATTAAGACCATCTAGTCTTAGAAAACTCCGTACTTTACGCAAAATGTGCGAAATTAATGCGTATTCATAAGAGCCCTTGTCTCTTTAAATCCTCATAAGTTTTACAATTCACCATATTGCCGAAAGAATCTTCAAATTCTTCCTCTCTTGCTCCGGGTGCCAGCGTTCTGCCTGCTTCTGCGTTTTTAATTTTTCCCACAAAGCGAGAGCGTCTTCTATCTGCGTTATATTGGCAAAATGTGCCGTATTAGGAATACCCAAGCAGCGCATTCCATGAGCATGCCTCCACTCTGCAAAGTGTCTCTGAAAAGCTTTTGGTCCTTTGTACGTGAAATTGCCGCATATTTCGCAATTGTAACTGATGTTGAGGCCGTGTAATTTATATAGCCAATATGGAATAGGCTTCCCATCCCAGCCGAGCGGTAAATTCTTTGGATTATACGGCACTTCGTTCTCATCCTCTTCGTCGGACTCGCTCGCGCTGGCGTCCGCGTCGGAATCACCGCGTTCTCCCTCGGTTCTCGCTGAACATTTTCCTTGGTGGCCATCCGCTGACTGGACACCAACTCTACGAGTCTGTAGACTTGTGCTTCCAGCAATGCTATTTCCTTCTGCTTCCCCGTGTCCTTGCCCTTTTCAGGCTTCTTATACTTGTTCTTGGCCGATAGATTTTGGTCCAAAGAGGCCTCGCCTTTAGTACTAAACAGCCGTTGCGCCCTTTCCTCAAGAGTGCCACCGCATTTCAAGCCGAGCGCCATTAATGCGGACTTTAATCTGTCGAGTCCAAGGGAAGCCAGCTCTTCCCAAGACGAAAATGCCGAGAGCTCTAAATGCGCTCCGACGTTTGGCAAAGCACTTCCAGTTTCTTTCGGCCATCCGGGAAACGTATTCATCTCCCAATGGGCCTCAAATTCTTTATTAGCCTCCTCTAGCTCAGAGTACAAATCGTGCAACGGTCTAACTCTGTTCAAGTAGTCTGTTAACTACTCCAGAAGTGATTCTACGTAACGTCTGTATTCGGCATTCTTTCGTTCCCTCGGAATGTCAAATAAATGGTCGAATGTTGATAAGTAAGTGATGTAATCCATCTTCTCGATACCTTTGAGATTAATGTACTTCTCGTAACACTCGTGAAGATCGAGATACTTCCCGTAGTCTTCTTCATCTGTGAATTCGACAAGATTTACTAGTTCGTCGGATGGATTTTCACGCTCTTCAAATTCTATGGACATTGGTACGCTAATCTCATTGGGATGTGACGACGATAGAACTCTTTTATGGATTTGAGACGCGAGTAGAATTCTGAGAATTCGTTTGGCCCAGAGAGAGCTTGAACCCCTGTAAACGGAAAACAATGTACAATGTAAAAAAATATTCGAGGATCTCTTCTCTTTTGCTCTCTCGTAGACCGCAAAATTAGAGAGGGCGACCATCGAGCGTACGGAGAATGCGCGAGTTAACGATATCATCCCTGGAATGCACATGATGAGTATATTATTTTTATTTTTGATATTACAAGTGAATGTAATTCAAACGGGTTGTACAAAGTTAATATATATCGTATATATAATATTATAACGTAATTTATAATGTAGATTATGCATTAAGGATTAAACTTAACGTGTTTGCATAGAACATATGTAAACTTGAATGTCTGATCGTTTCAATTTAGGCTTCCTCGTTCGTTAACTTCGAACAGCAGAGAAAGATCAGTTAGCCGATAGGTACTGTCATCAATTTCTGTCAAGTATTGAAGCTGATGCAACCGTACACGTCTGGGTGATAATCTCAGCAAATATCTTTGGTATCGAAGTGCGTTTCCGATTGCCGTCATCGCTAATTTCGTCCGAAAGTAGCGATCGAGCGCAACTCGTCGTGCGGCTCTTAATTTACTCTTTAGAATTCTCTTTGCCAGAAATCATAGCTCAGGTCAAAGAGTATTCCCAATTAAAACTAACGATCAGCCGTACCTATTTCGTACGACGTTTTTGTAGTATCACAATTGAAAAAATAAATAATCAATAAAACGAACGTAGAGCGCCGACGAGAACGTAACACGCTCGGTCGAACAGTAGTGTACCGTAAACACACGAATCTTCGATAAAAGACGAAGACCTTCACAACAAACAAACAAAAACAAATGTAGAATTAAAAAAAAATATTCCCTACAGGAAAATCGCGACACGCGCAGATTTGCATAGGACGTAACGTTGCCTGTCAACCGACCTTCGAAATTCGTTAAAAGAGGTCGGAATAATTTCCGCTCGCTGTCAGCGAACTATCCAAATTTGCTATCACGTTTACACGTCGAAGATATATCTGTGCGCGATGGCCTCGAATCCAGTGATCCTTAAAATTACGAATCGGTAAACTTTGAGAACTACCGCTTTAAACCAAATGTGTTAGAAAAGAAATTGAGCCTCCGTCTGCAAATTTAATTGGCGCATCGTTCGCATTTAATAAGAAAAAAGTCGCAAGAGTGCGTGTATTTTGAAATATTTCTAATATAATAGAAATACTATAAGTACCTATACCCCGTTACACTGCACACGAAGGCTCAATCGTTAGACCGACGATTGCGAATCGAAGGCTTTTCTTCTACTTTCGTTATTGACATACCTAACATTCGATCTTCCAAAAATATGACAATTATTTGTGCCAAAAATTAGAAACTAGAACCTCTTAAGCAGACCGCAGGTGCATAAGTTTAATCGTAAATAGATATTTATAAAAATACTCCTTGCTATGGATATAGCGTCGTATATGAATCTTAATATATCCTAGGCCAAGGCGTGTGCATCCGTGCAGGAAGCAATTTACGATAAAATATTTCATGCAAATACTCCATCGGTGAAAGAGAGACGTGGCATATTTGTTCGCAGAACTAAAACCCAAACTATTGTCGCCACTGATCTCTATTATCACTGACATCCCTCGTCTGAAATGACGAAACTTCAGCACATCCTCCTCTCAAATTTATAAGTGACACGTTCACTACAAATCTTTTAATTGACTGGGTGATATCGCAAGGATTTAATTAACACGTCGCCCGCCAAAGGGTCGCAGTTAGCGTGCTAATTAACATTGCCTTCTACGAGTTATCTCCTACTTGGCAGTTAAAAGATGTAAAGGTTTCATCGAGGATCTCGTTCGAGTTCCGCTCGTGGCGGTATTGTGCAAAATATCGATCGATAGCCGAGGATAATCAAAAACGAAAACTAATATACGACGCTGGAAAATGTATCTTTTCGAGACATTCGATATCTTCTCTTTACTTTACCACCTAACACTTTGATTGCATCGATGTAAGAAATATAAAAAATGATGGAACAAAATCCGCAATATTCGACACATCGCATAATATGAGCGTACAAACTAAAAGGAGTACATTGAACGTACACTTATCAGACGTACATCTTTTGTCTAGTTTTCACGAAAGATTTTCCTTAAGAAGCTTCACTGTCGGCATGTGCGCAGGTGAATAACAATAAAATAGCATACTTATACCTACATATGCGTACAGTAGAGGATCGTTTTTCTTTCGTGCTCGGAACTATAACAAAGCTAAGATATCCGAAATAATCGGGTGGAAGAAATCCAATGCTCTACTGTATTACGCTGTCTATAAAATACCGAGCCAGCTCGAAATGTCATATAACACGGGAAATGCTTGACTTTCTTTCGAAAATAGGAGGATTCCTGACCATAGTACAGGAAGAAACGCTTGTTAAGTGTTACTCACCTTCGGACAATCGGATGTAAATTAATTTGACGTCGACAGTGTCAACATTTTCTGATAAATCTACTCCGTGTTTGGCAAAGCTACAACGCATTGCAATAACGGAAAATAACTCAATCCCTCCACGAAAAGTGTAAAGCATCGTATTTCGATCAGCAAAAGGCAGTTCCTTGCAAATTGCAACAGGTAATAAATGAGCCGACAACGAAACGAGCATCTTCTCGAGAACACTTTAAGTAGAACATAGAAGTATCGTTTTCAGGTAGAATCGGAAAAACGAACCATAGATGTTGCACGAGCACTCGAAGCGATATCCCATCATTATGCAATTTAACGTGAAACTCCGTGAAATCGTGCTGGCTGTTGGTATCCTGAAAGATTTCTATCAGCCCGTTTGTCGAGAGGCTGCGAAACCTCGTCGCGAGCTATGACGCGAACGTTTGAATCGGTGGAAACGGTGCATTCTCTTCGTGGATCATTGCTAGCTTATGGTATTCGGCCATATGTCTCCCCGCGCGCGCGCGTTTGCTCTGCAAGAACAGAAAGGATTCTTCCTGTCTTTACACGCCTTTAATAATTAACAATTCTTTCGATTCGAGAGACTTCGGTTATTGTTAGTCGGTCGAAACAGACTCCCCTTCACATTGTTAGAAAATACACTAAACATCGCGTTGAACCGTTTTACCGACGACACGCGACTCGTTGACTGGTTACCTGGTCGTTCACGTCGTTCTCGCTGTACACGGCATCACTCTCGCTCCCGTTGGAAGTGACACTGTCTTCGAGCATGAGCTTTGCCTCGAAACCCTCGAACTCCAGGTCGAGGTAGAGTTGGTCAAGCTGATTATTGACGGAGGCGGGCTGGGTGATCTTCTTCAGAGCGTCTCTGTCGGACTGTAAAATCTCGCTCAGAGTCCTCGGCCTCAGTTGGTACTCGTAAATGAGTTCGGGAGTGATCGAAACTCCTTCTAACCAGGGCGGCTCCTTTTTTCTCAATTTATTCTGCTGCTGCTGATGGTGCTTCTGCTGTTGCTCCTGCCGAGGCTGCTCCTCTTGTTCGTACGCGTGCTTGCAGCTACCGTCCTGCGCTCTCGTCTTCTGCAATTGAATTCGGACGTCTAGGTTGTTCGCTTCAATCTCGATCGCATCGGTCTTCGCGCTAGAAGAACCTTGTCGCGTCTACCTACCTCGCGCGAAAGTTCGGGAATTCTCTGGTTGGACGTGTAGCTGCTGTCGCTACTCGTGTTGCGATATGTGGTACTGCAGAAGCTCGAACAACTGGACTCGTCGCTATTGCAGTCGATCTGTCGGTGAACTTTGGCGTTGACCGTAGTTGGCGGGTCTACGAAGCTGGAACAGCCACCGTCTACGCTGACGCAGGACGAGAGGAGTTCTCCTGGAGAGAGTACCTGAAGAGACGAAGAATGAAAATTCGCCCTGGTCGATTCGCTTGTTTTTCGGTTCAAGTTAACTTCTCGCGGGATTGCGACGAAACCTGTACCTTCTTCCAATCCGCGGACTTCTCCGGCGCTGAACACGGAGCCTCTTGAATAACGGGTGCGGATGATTCCGATGCGAGGAAGGAACTGTACGTTGCGGCCGTCGGCACTGGTGCTTTGGCCACCGGTGGATAAAGGACACCCGCCATTCCCGTCGCCACATATTGGACTGGAACAAGTATCGAAGCTTTTATAAACCCTTAATCGATCAGGCTGGTCCTATTTTTGCGAATCTCGAGGCACCTACTGTAAGGACTCTGAGATAGCGGCTGCAAGGCCGGTGTGTTTGAAGGCTCTAGCTTGTCTTGACGTATCGCCGTCGATGTATCTTTGCCGTGAGGTACAGGGAAGCAGTACATCGGGATCACTTGTACTGGAAACCTCGATATTGCTTGAGGATACATGCTTGAAAGTAAGCGAAAGGAGAATCAATCTGTTATTTGGATTTTCTTCAGGTTCAGTTCCTTTTGAAATATTGTACATTTCATGGAAAACGATTACTTATGTGATTACTTACTTATGGGCTGTGATGCACGGTTGAAGCGAGGAAGTCACGGTTATCGAGAGCGGTGGTCGGATAGTGTTGCTCATCGTGTTTTGTTCAGTGACAGGTTTTTGGTCGACGCTCATGCTGGTTGCGCCATTGTTGGTTGGCATCGTCGCCGCGGAAGTGGTTTGAACCGCTTCTTCGTACTTCGAGATCTAAATAAAAAGTAATATTATTTAAATTAGTAGTTTTCTATCAATTAATCTTCCATCAAGATCTAAAAGATCGTTGTAAGTGTGATCGGCCTCGGTCTTCTCACCTTGGCATTACGAGCCTCTCTACTGGGACTGCCGCTTCTCTTGAACCTGGAGCTCTTAGTCATCTTGTCGTTGTTTTTAATACCCGACCTGCGTTCTCGGTGCATCTGCATCATCTGCTTTTCCATGTCCTCGTTGTGCTTGCTGAGAAGCGACTTCGTTAGGATGGGTGGTTTGAAGGTTTCGTTGCTCGTGGCATTGAAATTCGAAGCATCGCTCGTGCTCGGATTGTTCCGATTGACGGGACTATTGCTGAGGCTCTCGGCGGTACCACTTCTGCTTCTGCTAGCGCCGCTTTCGTTGAGCGCTAAGGTACAATTTTCTGCTGAAGGGAGGAAGATTTTGTAGCAGGAAAAGAATAAGTGAAGACGACGAACGATTTCAACGCGAGCCGGAGAAGCGAAAGACTCGTTACCTGGAAGTACCGGACTGGATTTCCCCGCCTCGTCGTTACTGGGCGTGCTGGAGTTGACGTTCTCCTCGTCACTGCAGTACATCGTCGTGACGAGGGGCTTGCTCTTGAAGAATCGTTCCAGATTATCGTTGTAGTTGAGCTGATTGTAGCTCGGTGGCGTCTCGGTGGAGGATTTGCTGTCGTAGTACTCGTGATGGTGGGACATCTTACAGAGCATCACGCTATCGTGCTCCTGTAACAAGGGATTGCGTGATCCCTTCACAAGTATATTGTAGCGACTTAAGAAAGAGTTCTCTCTCACTGATTTCATTCGGATGCTTGGATCAGTCGTATTAGATTAGTTACTCCGTATCCCCGGTGCTGCTAAATTAATTCAGCTGCTACTGTAAAGTTAGCTGCTACTGTAGTCGTTTTATCGGAGTTGTGCTTTCTTATTCTCGCCCTCTCGATTCCCTACGGCGACACCACAAGCTTGCGTAGCTCATCGAGACGCTAGATCATCGGTGACCGTGATAACTGATCGTCGATCGAGCTCCCTTTTCATCTATTAGTTTCAAAACCTTGTAAGTGGAGAGAAGAGCGGGGGGGCGATAGTGTAACTGTTTTTGGCTTGTAATGTGCGGCCAATGTAGCTCGTACCTTGTTGAAAGTCAAGACGTTCTAAAAGGTGAAGAAATGTGAATAGATCCTTTGAACAACGAGTGAAATGAATGGGTAAAAAACGATTTGCTGCCCTTTATAATAAGAAATGCGATACAATTCTCAAATTCACGGATGATTGCAATTGTTCTCGACAGCAAATGATAAAGTGGGGCTGTTGTATTAATGATGTTCTCGTCGATCGATGAGAACGAAGTACGCTCAGGTATGTGAAGATACCGATGGATAAGTATACGTAGGACAGATAATAAGTGATGTGTAAACATATACTTATTTCTTCTTTCGACTGAGCCTCCTGGCGTTGCCGTTAAGATCATACCGATTGCCAGTTGCAGGAAGAAGTCGCGTTCCACACCGATCCTGATTGGCCTTCTCATTGACCGGTGACGTCCTGGACGGAATTATTCAGTACTTTAAATCGTACAATAGTGGAAGTTAAGAGCTAATTCCATGGAGATGGGCCAAGGTTAATCTTGAGCCACAACTAATTAGGGACCATGTCCGTGGAATTGACCCTTTTAGAGAAGTTCGGTCCATCGCCCGGGAGGCGACGCGGAATAACGTCCGCGAAGCGGAAAACGTCTGCGTTACGATTCTCGAATTGGCGGAAACAACCGCCGCATGCGAATCTTTGACGTTAAATCGAGATCGAGATTCGAATACGAACTCGATAATCGCACTTTTGACCAGGACATGGTCAGTCTCGCAATTAAGGAAGAGGCGAGACCCTCGTATCTTCCCCTCGTCGCGCCGGACGCTTTCGATTGCATCGATGGAAAGACGGCGGGGGCGAACTCTCGATTCTGCGCGAATCGATCCATCCACTTATTGTACGATCCAAAGGAATTAAAAACTGCGGAGCCGATCCGCAAGGACTTTGCTTATGCAACATCACACAACTCGAGTGTCATTATAATTGTATAAATGGTGACTTACCAATACGCTTACAAGGTTTTGAAATTGACGCTATTCTTCACCGGCCCTACATGCAATTGCCTTTACCCTCCTTGTCAGTGTCTACATACAAAACTTGACGGAACGTCTATTAAAATTTCTTTCCTCGCGCCGTACCACATTAATCGTAAGCATTTTATGTACACGTCGTTGGCACATCGTAGAAGGTATAGCGAAGCGACCGAGCGTGTGCGAGCTATCTTTTTACAAAGCTACAGCTCAGAGAATTCGTTCTGACACCATCCAAGCACAGAATTCAGCACGCGCCGTCGTTCGATTCATTCGATGACCACATACCCGCTCAAACAGAGTTCAGAAAATATCTCGATCCGTCATTCAGAAGTAGCGAGGACTTAAAGACGCGTCGCGATGCGTTACCGCGCGCGCGCAGTCGCGACGAAAGAACGATTTCTCATTGCCTCGAGGTTGCACGAGACGCTCATCGTGCCCGATGCCGAACGATCCTGCATTATGAAGCTACTTTTGCTAAATGTCATCGTCGAGATACCATCCACCTCCCCGTAAGTGTTCGCCAGGCGCGCGCGGCGAGCCGCGCTTATACAAACTACACAATCAGAGCATACTAGCAAAGTGCGAATCGTCGAGGCGTAAAAGTACGTGAGTCAAATAGTCACCGAAAAGCCCCTGTCGACGCCTGCCGCGTCCTTGCTCTGTGCCAGAGTCTTGACTCCCTGCTGAAGGTTCTCCATGAAGGAGGCCAATTCCTTGCATCGCTCGAAACTGTTCTGCTCCGAATACTCGTCAGATTTCGAGATGCTCTGCAGCCACAGGAAGATAGGGGTTGAAGGGAAAGCAGAGATAGAGAATGTATTAAAAAAAAACAGGGTGGATACATTGATAGACAGATTCGTATAAAGGAGCGGGCGAGAAGTTTCTACGAATAAAAGAAGCCGTTAGTCGGCACCGATAGAACTCCGCTAAAGATCGGAGCCCCGTAAAAGTTGAAGAGACCTCCCAACATCCGGCTATTTCCGTTCAGGATCTCACGCGTGAGCGAGTATCCCTTCGAACCGGCTGACACGACGAAGCGTCAATCCTTTGCGAGGCAATCGGTCTCGCGTCGCGAATTATCGCGAAGTTCGTCAATCGTGATTACGTAAACAACGAAAATAAGTACCTGGTCGAGCAGGGCACGAATCTCGCTCTGAATGATCTTGCTCTCCTTCATCACTTCCTCGCTGATGTGGTCCACCCCGTTGCTCGGGTCGCACTCGTCGGCCGGCTGAAATACGTCGGGATTCGCGGGTCCCTTCAGAACCCTGTGCTGACCTACGACAAATTCTAGTTTTCTGCTCCAGGGATTGATAAAGGACGACCACTCGGTCTCGAGCACGACGTAGCCGCCGTTCTGCACTGCGAACCTGTAGGGCTTCGACCTGAAGGACGAGCCTTCCGATTTCATCACCTATTCAAAGGACATTCGCAACGATATAGAAACGACGCGTCCCGTACCGGCTCGCTCGAGGTGTCGCAGGGTATTCGATGAACACATTCGACGCCCTGAAGGCTCATGCTCACAGTCTCATAGATGTCTTTGATGAAGGGCAGATCCTCGGGATGGTAGAAGTCAAATAGTGAACGGCCCACCATATCCTGAGGTAGATAGCCAAAGTATTGGATTACGTCGGTATCGACATGGGATAGGTGGCACGTCGCTGTGTGGCGGGTTGTGAATTTTGAAGATATTATTGTTTCTTCGGGTGCTGCGGATAACGACAACAAACAGCGCATTGTCACTTTTGCGATGAAGAACCGGCCGTGCGGATTGGTCGTGCGGAGTTGGCGTGCACAAGTTCAACGCTGATCAGAGAGTTAGGTGATAGTGATTGGGGGGGGGGGGGGGAGAGGACGAATGAATGCGTAGATGAAGGCGATTAGACATCCTGGAGTTATGATAAACGCTTCGACTATCTATCGCTTTATCACCCAGTCGAGTTATGCCCTTCCTCCCGCCTCCTACAAATTTATCGAACCGATCAGTACCCTTGTAAGCAGAATGCACCGGCTGAGCTGCGATGACCAGGAACACGGCTTCGGGCTGCGGATGCTCCGTCGCCGAGGTCTCCTGGAAGGTCTTGAACGTCAGTATCAGGCGGAAGGGAAGGTACTGGAGCGAGGCCCTCGAATCCCGATGAGCGTTGTCCGTGGTGTCGTTGCGTTTGGAGGGTTTGAACCGTCGTAGCGCGCAGAAGAGACTTGCCTGTTGGCTGTCGAATCCTACAGATCGAGTTGAATATCATTTAGCAACGTTTTTCCCCTTTCGAAGATGAGCCTTTTTCGCCGTCGAACTTGCCTTTCGAACGTTTCGCGTGAGGCGAAAGCAGCTCGCCGATGATTCTGTCCGCAAAGCTGGCGCGATACTTCGGATGAATAAAGTCGATGAATGAGCTACCGATCCACGACTCTTTCGAGAAACCCAGAGATGTATAGATCGTTGGAGTCACGTGGATGACCGTGCCGTCGTGCATGGATATCGCCACGCAGAAACCTTCCTGTTCGAAAACAGACGAAAAAAACGTCTATATGTATAGCCTTCATTTAATATAGGAACATAAATATTATTTCGCAATATTTAATTAATGATTCATTTACTAACATCAATCTGAGTATCAGGGTCGTCTTGCGCGTCGCTCTGCGAAACAAAGCCCGCTTCGGGATCAGAAATGAAATCGGTGTTGTGCTTTCCGGGATCCGTAACATCCACCAGCTCTACGATCGTGGTTTTTTCTGGTAGCGAAAGGGAAAATTAAATCTCCGTTAAATCTTACAGTGAAATTGACAAGGCAAACGTAGAAATGTATCTTTTAAACTATTTATCTCTTCCTCTTAAATCAAGTTAAAGATAGGAAAGCCCTTTCCGAAGTATTACAAACGCAGTAGCTTCGTCACATTGAAATGATCGCCAGGAGTCCTTTTACGCAACGGTACGAATTTCCTGAAGGCACCCTAATTCCTTGAAAAGCAAAGCTAAATTTACGCTCGAGCAAGAGCTTGTTATATACGCGCAACCCGCCCTATAACTGGGCACAAACATCTATTTTCGTATGAAGGGACGAATACTTTTAACCCGCGTTTCAACCCAGAGTGAGCGAACCGATCGGCTTTGTGCGGCCTACCGTGAAGAGCGACAATTGTGTCGATCCTGGGATTAGGTACGACAAATGATATAAATAATTACGTAAATGACAGCCCCGGCGCGTTCGTTTAAAGCGCATCGGAGTCGAACTGTAGCTATTAATATCATCCTCGTCGTAAATGCGGGTCAAAATTGTCCCCCGCATTTTCAAGGTATTTAAACCTTTACATTGCATTACGTGACCGACGACGGATTGGTAACGAAGGTGGGTAATCAATTTGCTGGCCGAATGAAAATACTGCGAGATAAATTTTCGAATGAGCGCAGAAATGGAAGACTATATAGATCATAGAATTTTTTAATTCGCTAAACGTAGGAATTTAATATAATTTAACGTAGCTTCACTCCAATTTCGAGCGCAAGTATACCAACCAGATTTTTCGGCGGATGGCTGTGTCGGGGGTTGTATGATGGTATATGGAATTGCATTTGGCGGTACGGGAGTATTGTTCAGGAATGATTCCGACAACTCGATGTTGGCTGCCGCCGAGGTCGTCTTCGACTGCTTTTTCTTGTGCTCGTTATCCTTCCGCTTACTGATCGGCTGTGGTAACGCCTCATTGCTGATCAAGGGGATACAATTATAATATTATACCAGACTGTAGACCTAAGATTTAAATAGATAATTCCGAGAATGCGAGGAAATCGAAAACGAGAGATATGGAGGAACTTTATATATACTATTGGATAATAACTCAATACTGAATATCCCGAACAATAAGATCTACATTGATCAATAATTAACTGATATTGGCGTAAGTAATATACCTGATATAACAATTATATCAGTTGCAGTTACTGTATTATAAATATTTCATCCATTATATAAAATAACGAGAGGACTTCGATTCTCCCAGACGAACTGAAGAACTGAATTGCATTTCCGGTACTATGCAACACATTGCACAACAGAGCAAAGGAGAAAGTTCATTTTTCCCGAGCGTCCAGAGAAAGCTTTCTCCTTTCGCCTTTCTAGTAGACTGCCGGAAGATCGTGAGCTTTTCATGAACCTCGCCGGCGAACTAATAACGTAAGGATAAATCGGTAATAGGGCAGTGCCATTATTATCCAGCAAGATCCCAGGATATTGACGCGTTCGCGCTTCGACTCTTGTCGGAGCTACGTTAAATAACCTTAATAAGACAGATACGTGAAAAGATTGCGGAAAATCATTCATTGCTAATTTCTTAAAAGCGTTTAAACTTCACATTACATATGGTATAATACCAAAGGTATAATTAATTAAGGGTAATGCGGAGTTATAATTATTCTACTCATAGAGATATCCACACACACACACACACATTTCAATTGTAATTATTTCCCTCGCTACGCTAATTCTACGATATACAGGCTTCACAACCCCTATTTATTTTATTTTAGAGGAAATAGTGGAAATTTGAGCAATAAAAGTGGCAATTTTGATTAAAAGAGATCTACCAGAAATTAGAAACGTACAGTGGTATTAAAAAATAACGATTTTTAAGATATACAATGAAACATCAATATTTATTGAGCGAAAAACGAATTTTTTTATAACTTAAAAATTTATATCTCATATGAAATAACTTAGATCTGAGTATCGCAATCTGATTTAAGGAAATGGGAATCTAGTTTCCTGTAAGAAACCTTCATTCACAACTAGGCTTTTATATTTTAAACGAAATATTGATGTAGGGGTAGATGATATAGGGATAATAATACTATTTCATAAAAAAAGGGGAAAAAATGAACCATTTTGACCTTTTTCGCGTAATCCGAAACGATGAAAAGCTGCATAATAGATGCTTTTAGAGGAAAAATATTGAATTATAGAGTAAAAAGGGGAAAATCGCAAATTTTAGAATCAAATAGGATAAAATTAAAGGAATAGAGAAATAGGGGATAAACTGTAAAGCCTGAATATAAGATTTCTTCGATGGAGACGTTATCTTTAACAAAGCATTATACCATTTTCGATATAAAGTTCATAGATAAGGAAATAGTCGCAGATAAAATGAACATCAGTGTGAGCGATGTGACCTCTCAACTTTAGACGAACTAAAAAAAAAGGGCTAGAGAAAGTATTGCAAATAGAAAGAGGTCATGATGTGACTTCTATATTCGATCTTTCGAGTTATTGAACACGATCACACAGAGAATGTAGGTGGTCTAAATCCTCGATATTACTGTATTCACATAAACTACCCTCATTTGGTCCGATCTCGTTCCATAGAGCACAGTTCGCGGCCCAAATCTTCTATGCATAAACGAACTCATTATTTCAACAACCGTGAAATCATTCGTCTTTTTTCTCCCCATACATGAAACGTCTGTGATGCAACGAATTAACGTTAACGGAGAAACCGTGAGCGAGATTGGACTATAACGAGGAGGAAATGCCTGCACGTGAAGTGCCACGTGAGGAACGTGGCCTGTTTACGAGGTGATATCGCGAGTCGTTGTAACACAGCCGCGTGCGCTATAGGTATATGTATGTAGGCGCTGGTTTCAGAGGGGGACGCGCACTTTTGCGATCTTTTTTTAGAATCGCAAAGCGCTACAAATGTTTGCGTCGTTACACAAGAACGCGACGGAACGAGAGACGAGGCGAGAAGCGATATGGAACAATTGTTAAATATCTGTCGTAACTTCATCGTTCCGAAAAAAGAAATCTGTAAGAGCATTTGATATAGTTTTGAAAACTGATCAATGCAGAAAAATGTACTCCCGGCGTCACGGATTCTTTCGCTGGTGACTTTTTAAAATCTTATTTTTAAACATACTAACCAATGATCAATCAATTATCATGCTTTCGTTAATCAGAGTAAACGCCGCCGTAGCTAACGAGAGCATGATAATTCATTGTTCATTGGCTGTGATACGTTTAAGAATTACACTTCAAAAAGTCGCCAGAAGTACAAGTACAAAAGAGACGTTTGTCCCGTGGAATTTTTCGTTGCGTAAATGCCGACCGATCGCCGTCGATCGAAAACCAGTGAAGAATTCCTCGAACCGCGGAGGAACGAAGACGACCTCGCCCGCGAGAAAAAGCGATCGTCTGAAGTGGAATTAATTTTATGGACGTTCCTGGAAGACTTAGCGTTTCCGGATTAGTCGCACCTTGCACACGCGAGACGATTACACCTGTAAAGAGTGCTGGAATTATGCATACGTGATACGTATGAATATAAGCAGAGCGCACTATCAACTCCAGTTTTACGGAGTGCCTACCAGCCACATTGAAAAAGAGGCTGATGTCTACATTTAAAAAAAATCGTTCCGCTACAAAAGGATTTTTATTGTACAGAAGCATCAATGGATTCTATTTCTTTACGACATAATAATCCCTTTGTGTTGGTATTACTTTCGATTCGGAATAATCGGTTTTTCTTTTACAACTAATAGAAAAAAAGCGAGAACGAAAGCATAATCACTTTGCAAACTAAATTAACCAAGCTTTATCAGGGCTCCCATCCAGTCAGATGTTCAAAAATAATGAGTTTTAATAACTCCTTACTTGAAAAAGATGACAAAGGGGAAATGACCAATCTTTCTTCATTTGAGCATTACGAAGGGATTAAAAAAGCAGTCTTATGGTGTTTGTAATAAATTCGGTAAAATTTGGAGGAAATAATATTAATACAAATACAAAATGATTGAGATTTGCAATCGAAATAATTTATTTTCATAAGAACACATCGAAATTGTGAGATATGGAAGATAACGAATATAAAATCACTCTTTAACGAATAAGTACCTCAACAAACCTTATCTCATACTACAAAGAATATGCGCAACGATACCGACTGCTTGTTCCGCGTCATCATAACGATTTACAGAATCTGGGCACTGATAGCATTACCATTTCAACACTGAGAATTCATACGAATATTGTTACAGCGTTTTAGTGGCGGGAAGGTATCTTGAAATTATTTGACGAATTTTAAGAGACGAAATCTTAAAAATGACTTAAAATTAAAAATGACTCTACTGACTTGATTGAAAAAATGACCAAGTAAGAGCCCTGCTTCATTCTACCACATACGTATTCCTGATTTATGACTTTAGCTTTGCTGATAATATTGCGATGCGAGAGTGCAATTTCCAGCGAGATTCAAAAATTCGAAACAAATATAGAATCTCTCCTCCATAGTTATTCGATCTCCTCGCAATGATGAATGATTGAATGAACAAATGAGAGTTTATTATATCAATTTTAAAAAGAACCATGGATACTTAAGAAATATTGAAGAATGAATTAATTATTAAGCTGGTGACTGTTACCTGAAGCTGAATGTTTGTCGTCCGCAATAACCGCTGCTATTAGAGCGATTGCTGTTCCTCGAAACGGAACCATCGCTGCTGCAAAAATAAAAGGAAATCGTATAATTAAAATTAGCACCCCTCTGAAAAGTACAGCGCATAAGCAGAAACGTGGCTCGAGGGTCGACGAGCGCTTGACAATTCTATTAAGGAATATAATAGGATCGTCGCGTAATCTATAGAATCCGTGTCGCTTCATGTGACACTCATCGATTTTCTCATTCATCCGGCAAGCCCATAAATGGTATTATAATTATCAACAATGATGAGGGTTTGCTCGAAATAATCGCCCAGTAAAGGGGGAGAGAATCGGTAGGACGGAGTGGATCGCAGCGACGCATTTATTATATCTATAGCGCATTAGACCTAAAATATTCCTGACTTGGGGTGGACGGAATTCTAAACGAATCCTGGAGAATTTGTCTGTGCGATAAATTCCTCATCAGTTACTCCGACTGGCCAATAAATAAGAAGTTTATCGAGGAGATGAATTCTATATGGAGAACGGAAAAGCCAGCCCTAAATGATCGAAGAGATTGATGTAAAATTTCATCTCATAAGTCTTTTTGTATTCGCTCATAGAGTACGCAATGATCTCAGAATCTTAGCCAAATGCATGGTAAAATAGCCTATTATGCCGGTGAGAATGTCCTCGACACATTGGCCGATTCTTCGAGAGGAAAAGTCACGCGGTTGGCTCACTGACACGAAAATGCGAGACCAGTTTACCAACTGGAAAAAGGCCGGAGCTCACATGTGCGAGTAACGTGACTAGGGGGTTCTTCTGGCCCACATTGCGGCGTAACGACGGGACTCTCTCGCGGTCCTTTCACCGTCTTCGTTACGAACTCTTTGCCAATACAGAGATGTTGCCCCCCCCCCCCCCTATACGATAGAATATGCCTATAATAATTTTTTCCACCTTCTTTGGGTGGAAAAAATTGTTGCATAAGGTGCGACTCTTATAGCACTGCACGTTGAAAGCCTCGTGACTAGCGGCGAACCGCGTCAATGCGTCAGGGGTATACTGATACCATTCTATTAGCGCGGAACAAGTGAAAGGAAATGCGATCAATTGCAAACCTTAATTAGGAAGTCTATTTGCGGGTATAGCGATTGACATGGGGCTTCTTGATTTTTCGGAAAATTTCGAGCCTCGATCTTAGCCGCGACGCGTTTTTTCCTCTCTTCTCTCGATACACTCTATCTATCTGTCTATCCTTCACCGTTTGACTCCGAGTATGGGCAGTAAATAGTGTCAATGCCAGAGCACTGCATTAGCGCAGTGCAAGATATGCAGCAGCGGCGTTCGCGTAGACAAAAGCATCATTCTACTCGAAAACGAAACCTTTCCTCGATATCCTTCACAATCTAAAACTAAAATCTACCTGTACCCTTAAAAACCAGTTCAATACCCCCAAGTCACTCCATATAATTTCATTCCTCTGTGAAATTCTACAAGTTAATCCCAGATTTCGCGTTGCAAATTGCTGACGAAAATGATCGAAAAAGAAGTATAAGGCCGCTTCTTTACGTGCTCCTGTAACAAAGTCTTACGTTACGTAAGATATACTGAATTAGCCGGAAGAAGTTACGTGGAGGTGGGAGAGGAGAGGGATGTAAGGATTCACGAATACAATTTATAGACATACAAACATAAATACACCCTTATGAACCAAAGTGAAAGGAAGGCAAAATATCTGTATAATTATAGATAGATGTGGAGGGTTCAGAAGCCAATCAGTGTATGTCATCAAATAAGTTAAATGAGGTAATTGAATATTTTCAAATTGTTACAAATGAAAAATACCACGTTTTATATCGGTTTCAAACAAACTTTTTATTGAAAAGAAATAACGAAATAGAGTTTGTTCCATTGAAATTAAATGAAAATTACAAACGTTTTTGAAATAACTTGTGGAAATTTGACTTACACTGATTGGCTTTTGAGTCCTCCATATATCAATAAAAAAAAGAGGGGTTTTTCCGAGGATCTTCATTCATTAGGTCTGCTTCTATAAATAGACTTTGTTCCCAAGCCAATCCCATCGAACAACGCGGCGATCATATGAAGTGCTCTATCAAAAATAGTGCCTGCTATCAAAATGTCAGCCTATCCGAAGGTAACTTTTAAACTGGCCAATACAGAGACGGACATACGGTATACCCATATTCTCAACAAAACTGTGTGTCGCATAGATGCACACACATCACTATCACCACGCGTATGATGCATCGTTGCCAATTCTATTTAACGTTATGTTTTATCGTCAAAAAACTACGTTTTGCTGTTTACGAGCATCAATATTTTTGTTAAACAGTCGATGACCTTATATTTTTATGGCTACATCAAATTCTATGCAGTTTTCTGAAGATATGGAAATGGCTTTATTTAATGTGTATAATATAACATGCGGATGTCGGCATTAAAATGTGGAAGAGTGGATTCTTCCGTAAGGTTACATGTTAAGTTTTCAAATTTAAAAATCAAAATTTTTTCTTATATGCCCGGTGACCGGACCTGATACTTTTCAAAAATAATCTTACGATGTTAATTTCATTTCTACAAAAAAATTAGCATTCTCTGAAATGTTTAATCTCGCGCTAGTAATACCTTAAATCTCGTGTATTATAAAAAATCTATTAGGAGAGTCACATGTCCCTATCGGAAACGTGACACTTCTGTTTGAAACCTTCCGTTCACCTCTCAAAGCAGAGAAGCTACTCACGTGCACCACTTCTGGTGAGCGCGCGCTACTCTATATAATGCCTTTCCCTCCAGTGATTATTATTCTAAAGTCGTCACGTTTTACAACCCCTTTTAATGGAAAACGTGATTTCGCTTAAGCCCAAACGGACAATGCCATTATATGCTTAACCCTTAACCACCGTAGTGCGGTCTCGGTAACCGCAACGGATATTCTTTCCTATGTGTATACGAGACCGCACTACGGTAATTAAGGGTTAAGTCAATTTAACCCTTAATTTGGCAGTGTAAATCATAAGATACATTGTTTTTTCTTAACTCAAAACATACTAAAAATCCTTAACCTCATACATTTTCTAGTCTAGGATACTTAAATAGCTTAATAGATATACCCACAAATAGCTCGTTGCTCCAATTAGTGTTAACCACGGTAACTACATGTCAGTGAACAAACATGAACGCTAGTTGCAGCGGGTGGTGCACGCCACAGGTAAGTTTTGATGGTGCACGCCATAGGTAAGTTTTGGGTATTTAACACGTGAATTAAACAATTGATTCATGAACTTTGTAGTTTTACTTCAAACTAAGCAATCTATCCAATTATATACAATATATTGTCAAATTATTTTCTTCCAACTAATCAATTTATTCCTATACATAAAATTAATAAATTTATTCCTATCGGTTTAAATTTTAATTTTTTATCATAAATGTGTTTAGTAAGCCCCAATTGATAAAAAAAAACAATTATCCCACTGAAAAATGTTTTATTAACATTTGCCAAATTAAGGGTTAAAAGTCACTGAATAGAGAAATGTAAACGCGCGGGTCAGCAGTGAAAAAATTGCATTATACGTGCATGTAATGCAAAAGTACTGCAGTTGAAGATCTTACGAGATTTATGGATCCGTACATTATTGTGAAAAAAACCGGTTGACGAAAATCGAGATTTAATATCGAACGTATCGCATTTCAACATATATCGCGCAGATCGTAAATTGTAAACTACATCGAAACATCAAACGTCGTCGACTCACCTATTCTGCGACTGACTGTTGCTGTAGCCATTCGAGTATGCGGAATCCGAAACTTTGGCGTTTCCAATCGAAGTCACCTCCATTTTTTCCAACATTGCTGACAACACACAGTCCTATTAAAAATTCTCCCGTGGCTTCTATAACGCAACACTTCGTTTGGGGGCACAGTCCAGCATAATTCACTAAGCCCGTGAAACGAGAAGAAAAATATCCAAATGAGTTTCGCAAATGCCGGTCACACGTTTAAACAGTAAATCGTGGAATACACTTCATGCTTTTGTCTTGTTCGAGAATTCTCTGAAACGCTAGTAATTCAGTGACTATGCGCCGATAACGTTTACCGAACACTGAAGAGCATTGCGCGCTGCTAACCCTCTACACGAACGCGCTATGCTTTCCGTTATCACGCTGCCCGACACGTGAGTTGTTACCCCCACTCTTCTGAGCCGTAGAAGGCAAAACGTGTCCCGCCTGCCACTCCTGAATCCGGGTAACTGCCGGGTAACGAATGCGAAAATAGCCCTCCTATCTCTTCCCCGATGGCTTCTCCACCCCTCAGAGGACCGCATTGAAATTAACGCGTACCCATCCCTTCGAGTGTATCGAGATAAGATTATTTTAGGATCGGTACTAC
Organism: Xiphydria camelus; assembly: GCA_963678675.1. Classification (NCBI taxonomy): domain Eukaryota; kingdom Metazoa; phylum Arthropoda; class Insecta; order Hymenoptera; family Xiphydriidae; genus Xiphydria; species Xiphydria camelus. The sequence goes on along the minus strand of OY783191.1, from coordinate 37,729,225 downwards.
GCATCCGTAACCATCCTTTTGGGACACATACGTAAATCTCTGATTAAAGTGTTGAGTAACTGCTGAATCGTTGTGGTAAAAGTATATTTTTATTAGACCGCGGCAAACCCTTTGACACGTGTTGTACAATGATACGTAAATGTCTCTCTGAGCACTGTACTTTCTCTTAATCTCGACGTCGCGCAACGATCGGATGCAGTGGTCCGGCGAGAAGCGATGCCGCTTGCATTTCCTGAAAACAAAGTGACACAAGTTAGACCGGCGCGGGAAATTTCGTAATGAAAATAATTATGGAAGTCTGATATTAATCTTACCGTTCAGCTTTACGTCTTCTCCCATTCGCGACTTCCAACGAAGATACCCGTCGCTTTTGCGACGAACAAACACGTCCTATTATCCTTTCGACGTGATTGCGTAAGGTTTCCTCATGCAACGCATGTCCCTTTATTGCTTCCGTTTAATCACATATCACAGTAATCAGGTACACTGGACTTGCGAGAACTATTCTCGTTCTCGTGCGTTCTGCAAAATGAGAAGAAAATACGTGTGAGTTCGAGTGCACTTGTTGGTCCTGCATGGGGAACGCCGTGCCGTGCGTGAGAGGTAAGTAGGAGTCGTTTGCCGGCTTTTGCGTATAAAGAGTGTGTATTTGATTCCCTCGGAACGAGTAGTCTGTTACAGTCTTCCCGAAAAAGCATAGCTGTGTACAGTCACACGGTAAAAATCTAGCGAGAACGAGTCCATCGGATGTAGTGTTTCGAGGGTGACTACCAAATTCAACAGAAATCAACGTACATAATCACGTTTCATTCGCGATAATTGCAAATCTATCAAACCTGGAAATCACACGTAGGTATAGCTTATGTTTATGTATACAACTCCCTCTCCTCGTTTTCCGATAGGCGAAAAAGAAATCGTTCCAAAACAAGATTTATCCGCACTTCAATCATTTTCACGATCAAATATATTTCAACACCAAGGTACACGCAGTACCTGCGATACCTACAAGTTACATCTACTTACTACCTATGAGGTCCATTGTCTGCAATTATTATAGTGTACAGGTAACACTAATTTGTGATGTATCGTTTGAGCGAATAAAAATCAGCAATAGTAAGAAATATCCAACCTTCTAATTACGACTTATAACAGAATGAACTATACTCCGCTTTGATTAATAAAAAACAACAACCAAGGACTCTCCTAAAATTCGGAATAAGGTCTACTGATATATTATGTATCGATAAATTATTTTAGACGGAATTAACGTTTACGAAACGATGGTTATTCATTTGTTACGCGGCAGTCGAACGAGTTGGCAAAATTGCGTTGCCGCGGTCAATAGCTTTGCAGGCTCCACTTCCGTTGGCGCGTGTTCGTTAATTTCAAGGATATACCTTGCTTTGGAAACGGCTCGTTATGCAGACGACTTACACGTAATAACCAGAGATAATCTAAAGTTAAATAAAGATTATTACTGTCCAATTATAGCGTCTGTAGTACAAACGCAATGCAGCATACCAAGATTCAACGTTTCGCATACTTGCTATTCCCGTGAGTTGTAAGTTCGTATGTGTGATAATATCGTAAAATTATTCGAATCAAATGTAGAGAATCAGGTATAGTCCAATTGCTAAATCTAAGGCACACAGGTTAAACCTGATAGCCTGTGCGAACAGTTTAAATAATTTAAATAACCCTAAAGCTCGTTCTACAGCTTTAAAATTATTTTTTTTTTGTTAGTTTTGCAAACGCAATCGTCCGAAATTATTTAAATCCTTTTTACAATTTTACCTCTATTCAGCGAATCCCTAGCGAATCTCTCAGAATCAATATGCAAGTTATTGAAATGTTCGCGATTGCGTATTCAAGAATTTTATAAAAATATATTTAAGTATAAATTTCTTTGCTTTCTCCCGGTGAAAGTCTTCTAGCTAAAATTATAAGATACTTCAGATTGTTATTACTGGCGAGATCGGGGGATCTTATCGATCGAATTTCGCGATGTCACCTGCGAAAGTAAATTGGAGGGGGTAGAGGGCGCGTTGGCCCTAAAGATCTAACGATTCTGTTAATCTTCCTTTCGTTTAGAAAGCGCGAAGTCTTTAAGAGCGCGCATGCGAGTACTTTTCGCACGGGCCAATTCGAAGTAATATTTCTGATCAGAGTCCGATGTACGTGGAGCGATAAGTAAGGAATAAGTAAAGTAACGTTAAAGTTTCAGTAACGTTGAAGTTGCGAACGTAAACGATAGTTAAAGGTAGGTAGTTGGAGCGGTTTCCTTGGTTGCAGGCCCGACGTGGTCAGTGAGTCTTAAAATTCGTCTCTTTTGTTGCGTGCGTCCGGCTTGTGTATACCAGTCAGTCTGTGGAGACAAATAGAAAAATTACATTTTTTCCCCCTCGTTCCTTGCGTTTGGTAATCGTCAGCAATAATGTCAGGGAGAAATGATTTCTACGTGCAGAGAGCCCTCGGCCGCGCGGGATCAACGTGTTTTACTTACGTGATACACAAAACAAGTTTAGTTTTCGTCTTCATCCATTCTCAGACGCTTCCTACAGCCATCGCCGACATTGCGCTCTTCGGCTTCTAACACTTTTAGTCGAGACCCACAAATCTCTTGTCCATGCAAAATCTATACACAAGTATTCAAGGAGTCATTCGAAGTAGCCGTGAAATTGTTTGTCTCGTTCGTGAGTAATAACGTTAAGTTAATAGTCTCTCAAATGTTTTCGTCGTATTCGATAATCGAAATGGGCTGGTCGTTAATTTCTCTAAGTCGTTACACGATAAATAAACGATTCCAAAATAGTCATAAAACAATCGACCAACTTAATACAACGAGTTCGTGTTATTGGGAAAAAAAGGGGGGGGGGGGGGGGACCGATCGATATCCGCGTACCTCGATAGCTTTATTCGCACTTTCCACACTAGCGTACTTCGCATATCCGCAATTCTTCCCTGGGAGCATGTATACGTCAATCAGATTGCCAAACCTGCTGAACGCGTCCTTCATAGCGTATATCGGCGGTACCGGTGGGCCGCACACAATGAAACACCTCTTTGCGACCTCGGCGTCTATACTGGCCATCGGTTGAACGGGCGGCAATTTCACGCTCATAGAATGTTCCAAACCTGAGCAACCAGTTGGAATAACGGGAGAATAAGAACTGCCGTTTTAACGACTCTACGTACGAATTGTATTTCGCAATGTCGAGTCGTTCTAGCCGGGGTCTTTAGGTGCGTTCGAGCTGGAATACTTGGAAGCAAAGTTGCACAAAATGATACTCACTCGGTGCCGTGAGCCCCGCAGCTTGAATCAACGACGTCGCTTGAGCGATAGTTTCCGCCAAATGCGCGAGATCCGTTCTGCCGCCGGTGATCCCCGTAACGTTCGAACTTCCGGGCTTCGTGGAACCCTTCTGCGGCGGTACGCCGGTCAAGTCCGGTTTGACGATCATCCTGTGACCGGGAGGATACTCGAACCCGTGAAACTTTTCCCTCGCGTAAGCCGCCGCGCTGGGATTCGAGTAAACCACCGATACTTGTCCCCGCGGCATGCGGTATCTAACGTCCGTTTTCAAGGTGCAGTAATCCATACCGGGCACGATATCGAATAGCTTCCACAATTGATCCTGATTCAGGGCCGGATGCGCGATCACTTGCAGTTTGGTGTAACCTTCGGAATTTGGATAATTCGTGGCAATTTCCAAACTGATGCTGCTCTTTCCGAAATTCGACGAAGAGTAGCCTCCTCCGAGACTGTCGAAAGGCATGGACAAGCCGTTGCTGTATTTCGTGTCCGTGTGATCCGGCTTTGGTTTTTTCGGCTCGGCGAAGACCGCCTTGTATTTTCTGTCACATTCTTCGAACGCCTTTGCCGCGCTGGAAACTTTCCGGAATTTTACGTAACCGAAACCCTTCGATTCGCTCGTATTTCTGTCCTTAACCACAGTGGCGTATTCGATCGCGCCGAATTTGGAGAACTCCTGCTGAAGCTCGCCGTCGGTCATTGATTTTGGCAGGACGCAGAAGAGCCTCACCCAACGCTCTTCTTCGTTGGTTTCTCTGACAGAGCCCTGGTCGCGACTAAAATTACAGGGCTTAATTTAGTTCCGGAATTTAGAATACCTCTTCGCGGACAGCTTCAGATTTCATATAAATCCTTTAAATTACCGAGGGGCAGTTCCTAAACTAGATTTTAATTTTCAAACGTAGTTTGAATCATTCGTTCTACCAATCCAGAAAACGTAAGTCAGAAAATTGTCTTTTAGGCAGTCTAATGTTTCACTTTTTGATAACTTTTATCTTTCGGGGAATAAACACTCAGACAGCACAAAGCCAAAAGACGCCTTTAAGTCGCCTTCGGAATGTCTTATGACTCACTTTTGGATTGCTTTTATCATTGGAAGACGTCTTTTAGACAATTTATGACCAAAAGTCGTCTGAAAGTGGGACATAACGACGGGTACAAATAGTAACATCGTAACTCGATAGGTAAAATCGTCGAGTTACGATGTTACTGTTTGCACCCGTCGATAAGACGTCTTGAAGATTACTTAATCCTTTCGCACATGACTTTTTTAAATCCACGATAAATTTCTGAAATTAAATTCTGTGGTTAGATAATATTTTTTTATAATTTTTGAGCAAGAGGACATTTTTAGTTTGTCTGTTTTTGAGTTTTATGATGTATTCAATAAATTGAAAACACTGATTTTTATGGCCAATTTCCAAAAAACCAGGAAATTTTATTGTTCAATCGCTAAATTTAATCAAATTTATTATGCTTTCTAAATGAAATATACTAATCACCGCTCAAAAATATTACAGTATTTTAGAATGATGTGGTAATCGCATGACACATGTCTGACCTCAAATGGTAATAAAGTAAACTGAAATTTTTAAATCACAGTTATGCTTCCAAGCAGACAAAATAAATGGCGACACAGAATTTCACTTGATAGCAAAGAAGTGAAATAACGACGAGAAAGTTGTTAATTAAGCAAATAGTTTTCCAGATGGCGGTAAAAAAGGTTTAAAACTGGTGTATTCATTTGAATACCTCATGAGCAAAAGGGTTAAAGACGTTTTTCAGCTCGTGTGCTGTCTGTGCACACAAGAGAGTTTAAACATCGCTTAAGATTTAAAATCGAGTTGTGAAACTGGCCCTAAATTTGCGATGCTTACTTGGAAGCTATCATGACTTTGATCGGCCGTCCAACAGATCCCAACATTTTTCCGTTCATTTCTTCCAGCGCGAAAGCGGCTTCCGAGGTTTTGGAGAATTTAATGTACGTAACTCCTGTTCAAAAAATATACAACATTGAATTGATATCTCCATCTGATTATAGAACCAATATTAATCAGATCGGCCTGTTTATTATTAAATCCATATCGTTTGAAAGGTGCTGGCAATTGATTACCTACAAGTGATCCCTCTCTCTCTCTGCTCGATTTAGCGAGCAGTTTTTACCGTTAACTTGGATGAAGCGCAATTATTTCGCAGCAATAAATATCTCGACTAATCAATGGAGTCTCTATACGAGTGAAATATAACCGTAACATTTTTCCGAGACCGCATCAATAGTACCTTCAGCCGGCGGATGAACGAGAAGTGACATTTCCGTCGACGATTTATAGACGAGTTTGCGCGGTGATGTCGCATAATTTCAACGAGACAAAAATCCTCTAAAGTGTTACGAGAGCGCACGAGAAAGCGTTAGGCGAATAGACTAGAAAATGACGTGAAAAGGCAAAACAAATTTATCGATTAGTCGCTCGAGAAACGAAGTTGATTACCCTTGTTTTCTCCCGTGTTGCGATCCTTGACCACCCAGATGTCCTCGATCTTCCCAAACTTTTCAAAGGCCTTCCTGAGATCCTCCTCTTCCAAACTTTTGTGGCAGATAACGAACAGCCGCGAATTCGGTGGATCATCATTTTTTGACCGGGGATCCGTCTGCGAGTAGTAAGAGTCTCGTTCTCTGTGGTCGGCCATTTTGCAAATGAGAGTGATGGCGGGTGCCACTGCCGGCCGCTGCGAAGCCGTCGATTTCTCAGGGCCGTAATATTGGTACGCCTTCGCGTCGCTGCGCCCGGACGATTTACAAAAAAGAAAAACCGAGCAGCACGCGACGCACGAATTCGTTGCACGCACTCTCGCGTGCGCGATCGTTCGCGAAGAACAGCGTTCGCACGCTGGAGGTGCGCCGCGGAAATGTAGCGGATCGAAAACTCGACGCGGCTGTAATTTTTATCTCCCACCCTCTTTCCTCGGAAAAGCTGATCGTAGATTTACAGGGAAATTTCCGTTTGCACACCCGTCAGGAACGCTCGTTTACGCAACGCGCGACTTCCTCGACGGTCACGGAAATGTTGCAGCGCACGGGTGCTGTAATCATCACTGATTGTCGATAAGAGACTACTGCGATATACACGAGCGATCGCAGATTATAGAGATCAACTTTGCAGATTATATCGCTTTCTCGCGTAATACAGTCTCTCGCGCGAATCGGACTGGCAAAAATACCACTTTCTATGAATTGCCTCCACTCATTCGTCCGCTATTTCAGTTTCGTCCGAATAACGGCAGGTACCACTTTGTAACGAACTTGCCCAAAATTATGTGGGAATGGTCGGAAGTCGACGCGTTGCTATGTGCAATGCCTATTAACGATCGTATTCTTCGTAGAATTTGCCAAATATCGCCGAATTATCCTCGAGAGAAACTGCGCGCGAATAAGCATTGCGCGTAAAAAGCGAATTTTGACTTTCGCGTAAAATTGCAGCAGTTCGAATGAGACCTTTTCGGTGGAGCCGCGACTGACGTGTACGCGCACACGATATACGTCGGCTACTGACTTTCTCTCCGCGATTTTACTTTCATTTTATGCTTCGTCAATCACTGTTCCATAACAAACGGAATCATACGCTCACTTGTGATTTCGTTGCGAACGAAGCGACGGACTTACGTGCGAGTCGCGTGGGACGGAAGTACACGCGGGCGATTGCTACTTACTTGAGTTGAAATACGAATTTGAGCGCAATTCGTACGCTCTGCTAACGTGGCGAGTTACGATACGAATGTCAATGGTTCAAAACTTTGGTACACAATAGAACATCACAGCGAGAAATCGACTCGGGATAAGGGCCGTTCGGAGAATACAAAGCGTAGAGTTGACATAGCAAATAATGACCTCCGAGTTTTTTATATTTGCTGATGCTGTACTTCATTTCTTCTCGCAATGCTTGCTGAGGAATGTACAAAATGATGAATGTATTTACAAAAACGTTGCCTGGAAATAAAACAGTTTAACCCTAAATATAAGCGTTTATATACCACTTAGTCCCAATAAGTACGCCTTCAGTTCAATATTGTCTGGCGAACTCGCGGACTGTAAACACCGTTTGACGGTGCCAAATTCGTCCTTCGCGTTCGTTTTTTGATAAATATTTTTAACGCGTGTCTAATCTAAAACGCGACCAGGAAAAAACGTAATCATTTTCCAAACCGCTAATTTGTTCTGAATAGAAAAATTGTCGCGAAATAGCGCCAATCTAGAGAGCGAAAATTGCGAAATCCTTGTATATCATGTAAGACTAAACTTGCTCGCCAGAAAAAAACTTCAACCACTCTTATCTCCATTATCTATGAGCTTTTGGCTCATATTTGTATAATTACTTTTTTGAGAATTACATTTTTATCTGCACTGAAGTCTTATATCGATGTAGGCTGATGTTCATAAATAATGAGATAACAGTGACTGAAGTCTCTTTCCTGACGAGTAAATTTAGCCTCACATGGTATACTTCCCAAGAAAGATGACAAAAATAGAGAGATTTCTCAACTTTCGCGAATCGCCATGGTTCACGCCTCTAAGCGCATTCGCGAGTACCGGAAGTGCCGTGTGTTGTACCGCTGTGCAAATGACTTTTACGCGTCGTACGTGGATGCGGACACGTTGCCACCATGACCAGTCCAGTTGGTGTGTATAAATTTCCCTTCTTGGCCCAGCAGTTCGTAAGTATGAGCACCGAAGTAGTCGCGCTGCGCTTGAAGCAGATTTGCGGGGAGACGAGCGCTTCTGAAGCCGTCGTAGAAGGCGAGGGCCGTCGACAGCGCGGGAGTGGGAATACCGAGGGTGACTGCAGTGGCGACGACGACTCTGGCACTGGCTTGGCATTCCTTCATGGCCTTGGCGAAGAAATCGTCCAGCAGCAAGTTGGATAGCTTGGGGTTCTTGTCGAAGGCTTGTTTGATATTTCCTAGGAAAGCGCTGTAAACAGATGGGATGTTCGTTAACGATGTCACTGAAAGCGGCGTTTCGAACCTGAAAGATTCATTGAGGATTTTGAATTCGAAGCAAGAGTAACAAGTTCGGTAATTATTGATGTTCATCGTATTTTTCACCATTATTCAGGGTGTCTGGCAGAGAGAATCAGAGTTTAAAATTCCCCGACTTTTCCAGGATTTCCAGGCCCAATATAATGTATTTTTCTCTAATTAGTCTAAAGTTATTCTTTTGTTACTAAAGCAATCATTCCCACATGGAAAAGATCTACACGGATTATATATATTTTGTATCTAGAACATATATAAATTTGGGCTTATTTAATTTATATATGATTTATATATAAACCATATATACCAACTATAGATATTTTCCACCTAGGTTGAGCTCAGATTTTAAACGCAATGATTGATTCATTATAATAAATTGAAAATAGTCTAAAGGGTAAAACAAGACAGATTTAGTTACGTGTTGCATTCTCAACGTCTCGACCAATAAGTCGATGTGATCTACTGTACGCCCTGGGTGGAAGTCAGTTCATTGGAGCAATTTTACATATAGCTGACCAGGGCCCAATAAGAACGCAAACTATCCGAATGATCGGAATTATAGTAATGCAGCAACGCGATATAGCTAACTTGCAATTTTTAACAATTTGATTTTCGTAAAAGCCATTCTACAGGTTTCAAGGAAAAAATCCAGAAAAATTTCAGGATTCTCTGACGATTCCCTGATTTTTCCAGAAATATCAAATTGCCTGACAATTCCAGGTTTTCCAGATTTCTTTGACTGCTAGATACCCTGTTTCTTTTTATGCCACCCCCATCGGGCCTTTAGGCTCGACAAGCGATACGGGGATACGTGACGAATAAAAGCGTTTTAGAAGCACGCGCGCGCGCGTCGATGATAAAATATCTCTACAAGTCTCAAATCATAGGAAATTATGCGCATCGCGATATCGCTACTCATTTCAGAACACTGATACGACTTTATACATACGAGCCTATCTTTGAGAACGTGCTACGAGGGAATTACATAAATCAATTCGTCTAATCAGGTCTTCGGATTCCTCGAAGCGTTTGAGGGGCCGTGACCCTCATTCAACGTGCGACCATTCACTTTGCAACGAGCACATTTTTACACCGAGCGTAAAGTCAGTCCAGAACGAGCGAGTGCGATAGGTGTGACGAATGAAACGTGCGCAATTCGTGGAACGGAAATGCTCACCTCCTAATAATGCAGCCACCTCTCCACATGAGCGCGATTCCGCCGTAATTCAAGTTCCACTTGTGAACCTTAGCGGCCTCCTTCAACAGCATGAAGCCTTGAGCGTACGAAATGATCTTGGACGCGTAGAGCGCCTTTCTCAGATGCTCGAGGAACTGTTTCCTGTTGCCTTGGTAAACGGCATTGGGGCCTTCCAGAACCGAGGACGCTTCTATCCTCTCGTTCTGAAGGGCCGAAAGACATCTGGCGAATACCGACTCGCCGATCAGAGTCACCGGGATACCGTAATCGAGGGCGGCAATCGCGGTCCACTTTCCGGTTCCCTTTTGCCTCGCCGTGTCTCTGATGCGCTCGAGAAGGAAGCCCTTCTCATCTTTGTACTTCAAGATATCGCGCGTTATTTCGATGAGGAAGGAGTCGAGCTCTCCCTTGTTCCATTCGTCGAAGACGTTGGCCATCTCCGGCGGACTCAGGCCTAAACCATTTCGCATCGTGTGATAAGCCTCGCAGATCAGTTGCATATCGCCGTACTCGATTCCATTGTGAACCATTTTTACGAAATGTCCGGCCCCGGCTTCACCCACCCATTCGCAACAAGGCTCTCCGTCGGCCTTGGCACAGATCGCCTAGAATACGAGCAGCGCTGTACTACGCACGTCCAGATGCGCGGTGTCGATATGATTAAGGATACAGCGACCGTGTCGTCGATCGCAGTTCTGCTGAAATGAAAGTTGTGAATCTCCGTTTACCTGGAAGATGGGCTTGATGTACGGCCACGCTTTCGGGTTGCCACCGGGCATCAAAGACGGTCCGTATCTGGCTCCCTCTTCTCCGCCGCTAACTCCGCTGCCGACAAACAAGATTCCCTTCTTTTCCAATTCCACGCAACGCCTTTGAGTGTCCTGGTATTCGGAATTTCCACCGTCTACGATGATGTCTCCAGGGGATAACAGGGGCACGAGTTTATCGATGAAAGCATCCACAGCTGATCCGGCTGTGGTAAAAAGACGAACTCCGTTAGTATTATATTTTAGGCAGTTTTAATTTGCCTAGGATCGGACGTAGAGTGTGATTCTTTTTTAAGCAGGTGCTAAATGCTAAATCCAAGGGTCAAAATGTCCATGAATTTTAATAATTTGCTTTGGGAGGAATTGCGTCAGCAATGACGTCGATGATTATACAATGAGAAGGATCTGAAGAATGTTTCCTGTTTAAAAGGAAACGTCGAGATAGCGCATTTTAGATTACCTATTTATGGCCCAAAATACTGTGAAGTGACATTGAAATTTTCATTTCTTAGTGACGTTTAACAGCTCCTTAGATCTCTCGAGTAGAAAGGTATAAAAATTGAACTCCCGTAAAGTAATTTTACATGTTCTACATCGTCGTTTTACCTTTGACCAGCATCATCACTCTGCGAGGGGATTTGAGCTTCTTAACCATTTCCTCCAGACTGTAGGCTCCCACTACCTTGGTGCCCTTAGCTTCGTTCTCCAGGAACGACCTGACCTTGTCTGTCGTGCGATTGTAAGCGCAGACTACGAAACCGTGATCGTTCATGTTTAGAATTAAATTTTGTCCCATGACGGCCAGGCCGATCAAGGCGATATCCGCTACTCTGTAAAATAAAATATATTGTCACTTACGTTCTCCTGCATCTCGACGATTATAACGCTACTAAAAGAAATCTTGCCCCGTACAAAAAGTACGAGAAACTTTAGCGTTATTCCTAACAATGACCTAGGTACTTCCGTAAAAACTAATTTATCGATTTTACGATCGCCTAAAGATGTCATAAATTGTGCAATGGCTCGCTATCAGGAAATACGCGCGAGTTCGAGGTCTCGCGGTGCGTCTAAACTATCTCTACCGATGGAAGAATTTAAAATTATTAAATATTAAATCGACTTACGGTTCTGCCATGCTGTTAAATGTACTGCAAACGATTTTTAAACCCGGCTTCCCACAGCAGAACACGCATCAACAAGTGGTCGAACGTTTCTGCTAGTGCCTCGGTTGGAGGACGTTCGATCGAACCTACGCCGCACACAGTCAGCAGGCCACTGGCGAACCAATCGCTGTGCCCACAAGGTCAGCACCACTTTCCATTATCTCCCGTTATTATCCAGTCACGATTCATACGACTGATTGACAATTATCACGACGTCACCTCGAGTGCCGATTCTTTTTCGACACGTGCACATCTCATTAGAGATTATCTCACTTATTTACGCATATATGTAGCTATTTTTATAGCTGGAATCGACGTGACTCCAAATCAGCTGATAGAAAGTGCGGCAGATTTTTTCCCGCACTTCTTTCTGCGAAATTCGCGGAGGAAATGTTAACGCATCGGCCGTAAAGTCATGAGTGGAACTGGGTGGATTAGAGAAGTTAATTTATAATGGCATTACATTGCAATGGGGCCGTTGATAAGCGAGCGTACTCCAGATTTCGCGGTGAATTACGAATTTCGTGTCAATTGCTATCCCACAAATGTGTGTGATATATATATTTTTTTTTTACGCGAGAGTGTCCATAAGAATCATTGACCCGATTTCTACCAAACTGGAGATTACGCACCGAGCTGTGAAGTTAACCATGGGTACTGATTAATCAGTTTAGGTAATGGCGCAACGCTATATTTCCCTAGTTACAAGTGTGTTACGAGTTAATGTTTGTCATCACAGTTTTTAAATAACGATAAAAGAAGTTTTATCGCATTTTAAAAAAATACTGCAGTTTTGATTATGAAGATTAAGATGTGAAGAAACAAATTAGTGCTTCAAAAAAATTACTGGTGTTTATCGTCATACAATTTCATATTATCTCTATCCCCGAAACCTAACCTTGTAATTGTCAAACAAATTTGCCAAGTTCTATTTCGTCAAAGGAAGATTTCTCGTTTGTAATCCCTCATATGAGTTCTGCATAACTCAAAAGTGGTACGTTATATTTGCCACCGTCATGAATGAACAATCCGACTTACAAAGCAAAGAATCTGGGTCTTCCGTTATATCGGAGCAGGAACGAGAACTCGCTCAGAATGCGCTTTTCGAGTTTCAGAGAGGTTTCTACTCGTCGTGCCTCTCTTATCTTAATAAATTGGAAACTTTGAGACCGAAAGATCTCAAAGTCACTCACAATAAATTCGTCTCGGAATATTACAAAAATGATTTGAAGAAAACAGATCTCTTTGGAAAGAACCTGAACGCTTTGTACGGTCAGTTTTCCACTGCCGAATCAGGGGAAATCGTAGACGATGTGGAGAAATGTGTCGTGCGGTACAATCAAGCAGTCTTGCTGTATCACACGAAACAGTATAAAGCTGCCCTTCAAATAGTAAATAAATTGTTCACATTCGTCGAACCAATGGGTTAGTACTGCATTCCAAAATCACGTCGCATAGATTTATGTCGTCACGCTTAATTAAAAGTTGCATCTCTTTCAGAGGAAAGTTTAGCGCATAAGGTGTGTCTCCTGCTCATCGAACTGCATATAATAACAGATCAGCCTGACGCGGCTCTCTCGTTATTAAATTATATTGAGAGTCAATTCGTATCGACGGATGCCTCAAAGATCACGTCGACGGATGGAGAGAGTTCTATCAAGCCGCCTAAAGAATTAAAAGAGCGGAAGAGAGATAACGTGGATGCCGCTACAGATGCATTTAGAATAAAACTGTTAAAGTGTAAGGCCAGGATATACCTCATGACCCACCAGTTAAAACTCTGTAAGAAAGAATGGAAGGCGCTAGTGTCCTTGAGTATACCTATGGTAAGCATCTAATGGTTCACAAAATTGTTTCACAAATTGATTTCCCGTATTTTGCCCTTTTTTTCAGAATGTATCGTCCATTTTTCTGAAAGCTAATCTCGAATATCTAAGGGGAAATTGTAAGAAAGCAATAAAAATATTGAATTCTATCACTTCGGAAAGCTTGGACTACAAGTAAGCATGGCCAGATTAAATTTCGTTCTTGTCTCAAAATTGCAGCGGAGCTACGCGATTTGTTCAACGATAACAGCTTTCCTTTTCCAGAGTTTGCGGAGAATCAACTGCAGTATTATTTTACAATAATATGGCATGCTTACATCATGCACTGGGTAAATCAAACTTGGCATGTTTTTATTTGCAAAAAGCTATTCAAGAGAATAAGAATGCCATGGAGAGCGTTCGAGTTAAAGATGCTGGTAATTATTTGTCATTTTTACTTTTGTTCGCACATAATAGTCAATGTTAATCTCGTTACCAAGATGTAATATTTCTATGCAATTTGTTGTACTGTCAATAAGTGCTTGAACTTTTCGAATGACTTCAGTCTCTCAGTGTTGAGAGTACTGCAAATAATATTCATATCAAAGATTACGTCAGGATTAAAGGTTTTTGATACGAAACTGAACGTCTTATATTTGATTGATAAATCGTTTTTACAGACCCTTTATCTTCTCAACCCTTGCACACACTTGGAGGAAATAGACATTACGAATTAATGTACAGCCTGGGTGTATCGTTGTTACACGCTGGTCACGCTGTACAAGCTTTTGATTGCTTTACAGAAGCAGCACAGAGATTGCACAATAGCCCTAAACTTTGGTTGCGACTTGCTGAATGCTGTATCTACTGTCATAAACCTGTAAGTACGACTAAATATTTTCCATTCGCATCAAAGTATCTTTGGACTCACTGCATTGCTGCATGCAGCTAAAATGCAGTTATTGATAAACTAAAATTACGCGATCAGCACAGATGCTGCGATGCTTTTACAAGTACGAAAACGGTTTTCCTCGGCTCCTACAGCATCTAGCGATTTATCATTCATGTGTTTATTAATTACGCACTTTATAAGGTTACATTTTTTAAACCTGAAAGTCTCCACATGACACGTTTTCCCGTTTTACCATAAATATAATTAAATTACATATCCACATGGTTAACGTTACTCGTTCTTGCTGCGTATACACTTTGAGTTTATTGCAGACGAACGAAATTGACTTCAATATCCCGAAACGTCGCAAAGACCTTGTTCAAGAAGTTGTGGGAACTGGATTGTACAGAAAAATTATATTAGCCTCGGCACTATCTAAAGATACGAAATATCATACGGAAAGTCTGTCGTACGCCATACCGCAGCCGACTTTGGAGTTCGGAATGCTCTGTCTGAAGAACGCGTTATTTCTATTGCCAAGTAACAACGAGTTAAACTTACCTTTAACACCGGTAGCTGGACCACAAACTGTGTCGATGACCCTGACTCCCGGTCATGCGTTAGGTACATATTAAGAATTACTGTTATACTTTTAAACGCTCTGTGTTATTCAGTTAAAATTAAAAAGACTTCTCACATTTTAAGGGCATCTGCTGATGCATAATAGGGTTTTTCTTCCTAGGCGGACAACATTCTATTCAGGTCTCCCAAGCAACGGCAACCGATGCTCTAAATCTCAAGATTAACGTTTTAGCTGCAAGTGCCTACGTATCGCTATGCCTCGGTGACTACATCGTAGCACTGGAACACGCGAGAGCTTTACTGACTCTCGATAAATTACCAGGAGCTTACAAAATGCTAGGCAATTTGTACGCTGCTGAAAGTTTAGTCTCCATGGACAGAATTAACGAGGCCATCGAACATCTCAAGCCGGAGAACATTCAGGACTTGTCGACATTTGTACCGATACCAGAATTCGTGGAAAAGGATAAAGAAAAAGCAGAGGAAGCGGCTCGTGGTCAACCGATAAAACGTAAGGACATTTGGTACACGAAACTTTTATACGTATACAGTTTGGCACGCGTGTAGGCGTGTGTAGAGACACTTTGGTACCCGGAAGGTGTGCGCGATTCGCTGGGATCGGCATACTCAATTGCACCTGTATGATTTCCTCGTTCCTGACTCTGTATGCACATGCACGAGAATAATTATATTCCTTTAACCAATAATATTACGCAGCTTGGTATCCGAGAAGCCTTCCTACGGGCAAAGCTGTACTACGTTATAATTTGGCGGTAGCCTACGCAATTCGCGGTGAGCTCGACAAGTCTGGGGAAACTTTGAAGCAGGTAAAGGACATTTCTTTCGTAACGTACGCTTTATGTTGGAGTTTCTTTAACACGACATATTCGCGCATGTACGCGCGCGTGTATATCGCAAACGCACGTTTTTCCTGTAGGTATGGATATCGAAAGGACAGGATTGCGACGTCCCGATTCATGTGATAATGTTGGCATTATATATAGAATTGCAGTTAGGTACGTACTTGGGTTTTCTATCAGTTATCGAATGCTCATTTGAACAGCGACAGAAACAAACCGATGTCGTTATTGCAGTTACAGAGATTAAGAGAAAGCAAGCAAGGGGAAATGATAAGGTCTGCTTTAATTTCAGGTCATGCCGATATCTCAAGGTCGATAGTAAAGCAACACTGTCCGCAATATCGATGAAATGCTAGTCGAGTTAACAAGTCTTTATTTTGTCTAATTTGCCTTAAATAATTTCGAAATAAGGTGCGCGCGCATGTTCCTTCGATCGCATCGTCACTTTATTCCATGATGTCCTCATGGAGCGTTCGTCGTGTTGAATAGAAACTTCGAGTTTTACAAAAGACGATTTAATTGTAAATCAATAATAAATTATGAAATTTCAAGGTAAATCAAATAAATGTGTACATATATATATTTGTATATAGATCTTTGCGTTAGGAACTTTCTAGAAGCCACTTATTATGTATACATATATACAAATATACGAGTAGTCCTCGATTCAACAAATATACAAATTTGATTATATACCTATACAATAGTGCGTAAGACGCACGAAATTCACTACACCCGATATTGATGATTCGTACCATTTTTGTTACACAAAAGCGACATTTTTCTGAGAACGATTCTCTCTCTTACATGTATAATCTCTCTTTCTCTCTCACACGCTCATTTTCTCTTAGGACCTATTTGTGTAGTATTTACAAAAATATATTTCTCGAAATAAATCTCTCCATTGAGCAGTCAACGCTAATGAGAATGAGGTTCTTTTTGGTAGCTGTAGAACAATATCGATAAAGGCATCGCGCGCGTATAGAGTATACATCGGCGGTATTAACGCGAAATCACGTATCATCGAATCTGCACGGGGAAATGGAGAAATTCAAAATCTAACGCATTTCACCGCAACTTTAGAAATGCAAGGACGTATTTGAGTAGCGTCGACCGTTTCGCACGGTAATTTCTCATAGATATTTGTCACTCCGCGTCGTTTAACGTAGTAACTTGCACAGAGCAACAGATAGTCAATCCAAAATTGCCATACAAAATCGTGAGTGTTAGAAAATTATGATGCATTCCCGCTCTATCACGATTCCAGTAAAACGAGATCGATATTTCGAAGTACTCCTCTTTTCTGTGTACTTGAAATCGGCTTCTGCGTATAAAAGTGACTCCCGATAAGTAAGTGATATCAAAAATATCTCGCTATGTTATCTCAGCATCGAGAATACCATTTTCGCATAGCATGTGTAGTGACACGTTAAAATAATCTCACGTTCAATTATCGATCAGCTCAGGGTCGACGCCCTTCTTGCCGATAAGTAAAAACACATCCATGTTATCCTTTCCCTTCACGTAAACCTGACCGCGATGTTCGAAATCGTACTCCTCTCCGACAATACTTCCAGACAATCGCCATGAAGTCGACGTCATCGGAGTACGCTTTATCGGACAATACCGCAATTCCTCGAAGTACTGTACAAGTTCTCCGAGAGGCTATCGGACTACCCGCCAATAAATCGGAGTCAATTCGTTTTTGTACATTCTCGATGTACTTCCGACTACTAACGAGATTATTGAAACCACGTTGTATCCATCTGGCAAATATAATAAGAACTATATTAAAAGTTTTAGCAAAATGTCCTTCTCTGCTGTACCTAACGTAAATTGTATTGACATCGGTGCACTAACACTTAGCTATGATAGCGTAAACGGTATAATGCATTGCACCTGTATAGGTGATCGGCAGGGTCCATTCGTGTCGCGTTCGCGCTCATATTTGCTTTGCTGAAAACGCATACTTTACACAGTACAAACAATTTTCATGATATACTAGACCTTCGACAATATGTATGTCTCTTCGTTGAAATGATTCGAGATTCTCTCAAAAATCCAAGGAGTATCCTGCAATAAGAACGTAGTTTACGATAAATTACAATGGCTTACATATCCTAGAGCGTGGAAAGTTTTATACAGAGCTAAGTAAAGCTAGCTAGACTTATCTCTTTTCGGTGTAAACGCTCATGTCATCAGAGATATTTGAGAAGTCCGTACCTTATTCCAGTTTCTTATAAAGAGAGATAATCTCCGTAAGTGTTTCCTCCGTTGTAGCCGCATCGATCTAATAGTTTATCCCGGCAAAGTCCGAAGCATTCTTTGACCTTCTCTTTGCTTCTCTTCTTCGTAAGTGTGGACATAGTTTGATATAAGTACAACTCCGCGAGTAAAAAAGGTCCGGGTTTGCTTTCATTCAGAGGCGTTGGAGTGGAAGTTATGCATAAGAACGACAATAGAACTCTATGCCCAACTTTCAAAGTATCAGGCTTATAATTAGAAATAATATCAATTATATTTGTCTACCTCGAACTATCACTAGAAGTAATCTTTCTGCTTTAAAAATTCGAGTACTTTCCCAAAAAGTACGAACATTGATGTGTGTAGATGTACGATATACCTGCTTGGACTTATAAGGACCACTTAGCAAGATCATATAACTCAAAGATTACCGATATATCGATATACCGATATACCGATATACCGATAGGCAAAAGTTTCTTAACAGTACATTCTTACAAAATTATAATAATAACTGCAGACTTTTAAACTCATTTCTCTTGAGTATTTGTCAATCTTGAGTCATTTCACTTCACTATTACAGCAAATAAGCAATATGTTAATATGCATGAAGAGCTCCGATAGAGGCTCGCGGCCAAGAACAAAAATGTATCTTTATCCGTTTGAATTCTTCCCGGTAAACATTAAAACTTATCACTAGGAAAAATATACCTATAATATAGTTTTATGCGTTTGCCTAGACTGCTCGAACCAACACCCGTGCCCAACTTCAAGCGTGCCTTGCGCGCGCACGGCAAATAGCCGTTTCTCCGCCAATCAGCGGACCGAGATCCGTCCGTCCTGTTACCGTCGATTTCTCTGAAACCGGATTGGGCAGTACGAGTACTTTAACGTGAAGTGCGACTTGTCGCGATTTGCTTGATTAGATTAGGGCAGATCCGCGTACTTTTTTTCATGTTTTAACGTCATTTTCATCCTGCCTAAGTTAATTTTTCGAACATTACCACCCGCGACCGTATCGAAACCACGCGAGGGCCATCGAGGTTTCGCATGCAGTTCCAAAAACGGCGAAATGACCAGTCAAACATAACCCTGTGACTATGAGATTGACCTTACCCGACGTCGTATGCGTCCCATCTAACGCGATTAAAGTCTTTACTCGATACAACTGAATAAACAGTAGTGTTCAAGGTGTGGAAGCCACTACCAGCAATATGGGGCTGCTATTTTCGAAGCTGTGGAGTCTTTTCGGGAATGAAGGCAAGTGCATGACGTCCATTATTCTTTTAGGCCATAGGTGGCTTTGTTTTAAATAAAGCACCAGCTGTATAATCGAAAGACCCATTGTTCGTTCTCTCTTGACTCGTAACGCTTTACTTTCTTTTTTGTACGAGGGAAGGGAGGAACATATGGTTTGCGTTTCTTGATTTTTTGAACGCACTGCTGTTGTTAAACTTTTTACCACTCAGTTTTCAATTAACACGGATATAATATTTTTGAATAATGGCTTCTTCCACCTTCTGTTGATCCGCATTGCTTCTGGCATTTCGCTGAGACCTTGAAAGGTACAAGGTTGTACCCGATTAACAAGAATCTTGGCCCATGTCTCCTCAAACTTTCGCCATGTATTAAACACTATATCTGTAGGCCGAAGCAGAATTTTAGGAGATTTAACATTTAACGTTTGTACGTAGGATTGCTTGTATCGAATAAATTAGTAGAACTCGATCCAAAAGATAGGCGCTTACGAGGATAGAAATCTAAACTTGGAGCTGTTGGGAAAGTAGGTTGCGAATAGACTAAATACGCGCCGGCGATGAATTGTCCTAGATTTGAGAGGGAATCAAAATAATTTGTTTTTGGCTGTTTCCTTTTGATTTTTTATTTCGTGAAGGCCTATGCATATTGGTGTGTTTTATTCATCTCGCATCTGTAATTTGTTTTCCAGAAGTTCCTTGCATGAGAATGTACATTTTTGGAAAAAACATTTAAAATCGCGCTGATAAGAAAGACAATAAACCTTGAAACACAACATTATACTTTAACACACCGTCTCGGTTCCCGTACCTCCATCTCCGCTCCTTCGTATCTCGAATCTCGAGATTCAAACCAATACGGCCTTTACTCCTGCCATCCCCCTGCACGTGTCACTGAAAATTAAAGCGCGAGTATTGGAAATGTTGCAGAACATAAAATAGTCATGGTCGGTCTGGACAATGCCGGCAAAACCACAATTTTATACCAATTTTTGATGAACGAAGTTGTCCACACCTCTCCAACTATCGGTTCCAATGTCGAGGAAGTGGTGTGGAAGAATATACACTTCATAATGTGGGATTTGGGTGGTCAGCAGAGCTTGAGGGCAGCTTGGTCGACTTATTACACCAATACCGAGTTCATCATCATGGTCATAGACAGTACCGATAGAGAAAGATTAGGCATGATCAGAGAAGAGCTCTATTCGATGTTGAATCACGATGAGCTCAGTAAAGCTAACGTGTTGGTCTACGCCAACAAGCAAGATCTGAAGGGGAGCATGTCGGCGGCCGAGATTTCCAGACAACTTGATCTGACTTCGATAAAGAAGCACCAGTGGCACATACAGAGCTGTTGCGCGTTAACGGGAGAAGGGTGAGCATCCGAATTTCTCGATGTCGAGTGCGCGTTGTCGAGAACGAAACGATGTACAGTAGGCTTTCCACATGGGGTCGCCTTGGGGGGGGCATTAGGAAGTAGAACGAGGAGAAACGGTGTGCCCCTGCTGCTGCGTGTGAAGCTCGGACTCGTTTTCGTGTGCGAATGATACGGGCAGGGCTGGTCGCTTTTTCTTCACTTTTTTCATCAATGATCCCTTTTACACTCTAATTTTGATATTTTGACTTTTCATTTGTGATTTTATTAATTATATAATAGCAAAAGTTCTATATAGATGTCACACACAAAGAAGTCATTTTTTTTCAGCAAGCTGCATACAAATTTTTTAAATTTCGCGTATGCATTATTGTCCTAATGCTATGAACGTATGCATATCCGAATAACAGTCCCTAGCTGGTGCTGGTTGTTGTTCATATGTGACCAAATGCTTTGTGTATCTTGTCAAAACTGTAACTTTCCTTCAACATATTAAGGTCATCGAATGGCATAACAATTAGTCATCAAAGTACCGATATAAAAGTAAATGTAATGCTTAATTTTCCTTTTAAATAGACTTGAAATCATAAACATGAAATTGTGATACGTATTTATTCCTTGAAAATTAGTTAAATTTAAGTGAAAAACTAATTTCCTTGTAAATCAAAAATAAATGTTATTCTGGTCACACTTCTTTGCGCTCGTGGAGTCACTATTTCCCCTATTTTAGAGGTCGTAGACCGCTTCAAGCCCAGTATGGGTGAATGCCAGCGAATGAGTTTCGTAGTATGCTTCGCGTGCAAAATCGTACATGCAGTAGGTTTTTCTTGCGACCCCACGTAGAAAAATCTCGCCAGGTAGAAAAAAAATGGCGATATACATAAAGCCGACCGATTAGTTTACGAAAAGTATGCTTAATGCCCGTTCAGAAGCTGACTTTTTCTCGTAGGGTAACAAAAAGACGCCTCATCGCTGCCTAGAAGAAAAAGTTAACTTTTGGTCGGATATTAGGCATACTTTTTGTGAACTAGTCCATCCGTCAGTATATCGCCATTTCTTACTATCCAGGTCGACCAAACTCGAGCGACGTCTCGGAGTGGGGTCGGGTTCCGTTGTTCGACGACGCGCGAAGCGACTCCTCGTAGAAAGGGCCCCGTAATGAGACCCTGCTGTAAAACAAAATCACTTCCACAGATTGTACCAGGGCCTGGAGTGGATCGTCAGTCGACTGAAAAAAACATGACGCACGCTGTGAACGTCGCGAACAACTCTATCAAATTTATCTAAAATGTAAAATATGCGATGGGTCTAGACGCATCGTCGCTCCGATGGTTGTACAAAGCGAGGGAGGGGACGAGATCAGACTTCCTTTCAACCCAGCTATATATTCGTTATGACCCACCGTATCTAGCTGTATGCAAATTACTCGACGCTGCGCGAAACGTTGAATTGGTAGACGGTGGGCGGGAAACGCTTTCGTCGTGTCAGGATAAGACTAGCCGGTGAAACGAACGTTTTCGAGCGTGGGGCGAGACGGAGACTGAAAGTTGCCCCGGGGTAAGCCTCGTATCGTTCGATCCCACGCTCGCAAACGGAATTGCCTGGCCTCTTTCTCTTTTTCTTTTCGCGATGCGAATAATCTCAAGAATGCCCTAGACTGTCATATCCCGTCCACCTGCAGCGAGACTCGAATTTCCAGCACGCTTGGTCGACGTGTGCGAAACGACGACTCGTCGGGCTTGTCGTGCAACCGAGAAGAGGGGTGCACCGTGTGTACATAGGTTTTATACTTTTTAGTTAAAAGCAATCCACTGTAAAAAGCAAATCACGATGTAGCTGTGCAATAACCCGACACGTTTGATGTTTGTGAGAATTCGAGCAGTTCTATCGGCGTCTGTTACACGCGAACATCCGAGACATCACACCGAAGTTACGCAACAAGCCCGACGTAAGACCTCGAGGACAGGATGTTGACTGTTCTGTGATACAACGTGGATATAACGGGGAGGCAGCTGTTTATCGGCAAAATATGATCGCCGTATGTTCGTGATTACGTACAGGAGAGATAGAGCGGGATACCCGTGGTTTCGATTTAATTGCAATTGGAAATGCTTAGTAATGCGGTGAGAAGTGGCGTTATTGGCCGAGAAATGGTTGACGCGTAAATCGCGCGGCGAACATCGTTCAACTGAAGTAAAATACGAGTTTCTCGGAGTACGAGGTAGTACATTTGCGCGGGTCGCTGGCTCCCAAAATGTACAGTTCCGCATAGGCCGACGCAAGGAAAAATGTAAGTAAAATAGTTCGAGGAAATATCCGACGATCGTTAAAAGGAGAATATTCCACGATCACACAGCGATAAACGGCTGCCTCGTTGCTTTGATTCGAGTTGTAAGTGTAACGTCTAATTTTTATGTAGCTAGGAATACTCTTACCTAGTAGTTTTAATTATCACTTAAAACTACAATAACGCGAGTAAGGGATACCGAGTAAAAGACTAATTTTTACCATCACCGACAAAGGGAGACATTCGAAAGACACTGTTCAACGCCAGAGTGAGAAAGCCCTTTAAATTCACGTATAAAAAAAGGATATTCGTTTTCTCATATTGAGAAAAAGTTCTTAGAGCGGAAAAGCCTATAAGCCGATCGTATATCTCTTTCTTCGTTCACACTTCCCCACGTCGCGTTTCGAAATCTCTGCTGAAATTGTTAGGATCTTACCGCTCCCGCGGCATCTATTAGATAAATAATTAATCAAAGAAAGTTATTCATACCAATTCACTTTAGAGCGTAAGGAAGGCGTACAGTAATTTCCGGATGAGATTTTTATTCGTGAGTTGTACCATGAAATAGATAAAGAGCATTAGGTACAAATTTGTTAACGGATTCGAGGATGGAAATTCCGAAATATGAAACAATAAATTACGATATGACACTAACATGTTCTCGTTATTTTGATTACTTCGATTGCGTTTGGCTCTCTTTCTATTCATTAGCGACGCGGGCGTCGTGAAATTCGTTTCTTCACCCCTGAAATTGATGAGAATTTCACCGAATAAAACGATGAGCTGTACCGTTATGGCTTGCGGATAGCAGACCGCCACTTATCGCTTGAACTGTACAGTAAAAGTTCCGATGAGCACGCAGTCGTGAAACGGGGTAGCTGTAACTTTCTCGATAGTATCTATCGATTCGAGTCATCGGACGATCGGGGAGATTGGTTCGACGATAAGCCCGCACCAGCAGATACAAATCATTCGTCCATACGCGTTTGCAATTACTATTTATTTTTACTTTTGTTATAAATAAAGTATATAGCACACTCTCTCATTCATTCTCGCGACGGTGGATCTACCACCAGTCACCCTCCTTAATTTACACAAATTGTTATAACTTAACGTATGATTGAGATATCTCATCAGTTATGTCCGGCATCTAAAACAATGGCTGGTGCATTGGGCTCCTCTTACCGTCATCTAATTAAGTATCCTGTCAGTTGCGACGAGTGTGCTTCGAATTTTTATCAGACTTCGTGAGAGCTAGCAGCTAGCTTTGATCGATGAAGATGATTTTTCCTGAGGATGAAACGGTACGCGACACCAGGGCAAACTAACGTTACATCTAGATCACGGCAGCACCAAAGGCATATTTGGCGAGTAGCGCGTGCCCTGCTTCGAGTCCCGCTCTTTTCCGCCGCACGAGCGAACACGAATCACTCTGGAGTGACGTGCGGTGATATTATTGTTCGTTAATCACGCTGCGAAGTTTAATACCCATATACTTCGGCAGTAATCACATTACGCACCTACAATTTCAACAATACTAGAACAATCTAAATCGCCCGTGACCAGCGACACTCAACCTCCTAGCATCGTGAAAGCCGGCCTGGCGATCGGGAAACATTCTAACGGCTGATTTATCATCGATTATACCAAATTCCTGCGTATCTATACATTAATTCGGACATGTGACAGTAGGATTCTAAAATTCGATTATGTCGGAATACTTCTCTTCGTTAGCTCACGGGTCTAACTACCCGTACGAAGGACGCATTCGCCCGACCTTTCACCAATCCCTATAACTACACGCGATCGCGAACGTCCGGCAACGTCTGCGCGGCGCGTTCGTTAATTTTCCTACTTTATAAACAATACGTGATTACGTGACAACGCGACAACACGATCAACACCTTGCACTTCTGATACTCAGTCGGATGTTTTGCCCCTCGATGCTTGGTAATTCGCGCGCGGAGTACGAGCCTCTGTAAAAACCAGTATCAAAAGGTATCGAGCCGAGTTCTCGACATCTACGGTATTATCTTACAATTGCCGGCTCGATAACGATAGTGATTGAGCGAGCGCATCTCCCGAGCTTGCCATTACCGAGCTCAACACAGCGATGGATTAGTTGCGGAACTGTGAAACGATTTGCTTGAATTCGTGCGAGCGGGAGGTCAGTTAAGCCTTGACGGCCTTCATGAGGAGCTCGGTACTGAGGGACTTGGGCCTCTCGATGGGCAGGCCGAGCGCGCGATCCCAGACGAGGGACGCGAGGACGCCGAGTGCGCGGGACACGCCGAAGAGCACGGTGTAATAGTTCATCTCCTTGAGACCGTAGTACTGCAAGAGGACACCGGAGTGAGCGTCTACGTTCGGCCACGGGTTCTTCACCTTGCCGGTCTCCAGAAGAACGGGAGGCACGATCTTGTACACTTGGGACACCAACTGCAGGGGGGAGAAAGTCAAGGACGAGCGTTCGGTTAATCGCGTATCGCACGAATTGCGGCGGAAAAGCATCATCGAGTCCGATTTTTCCAGCGCAACTTCTTACCTTGAATAGACTGTCATTCGGCAGGTGCTTCAGAGCGAACTCCCGCTGGCAGGTGTACCTGGGATCGGTCTTCCTGAGCACGGCGTGACCGTATCCGGGCACGACTTGACCGCTCTTCAAAGTGTTCCAGATGAACTCCTTCAGCTTCTCGTCGCTGGGATTGTCGCCCACCTGCGCGCGCAGTTTCTGCAGCCACACTAATACTTCCTGGTTGGCGAGGCCGTGCAGGGGTCCGGCCAGACCGTTCATGCCGGCGGCGAAGGACAGGTACGGGTCGGACAGGGCCGATCCTACCAAGTGGGTCGTGTGAGCGGACACGTTACCGCCCTCGTGGTCGGAATGAATGGTCAGGTACAAGCGCATGAGCTCGATGAATTGAGCGTCGTCGTAGCCGAGCATGTTCGTGAAGTTCCACGACCAGTCCTTGCCGGAATCGACCGACCCCAGACCCTTGCCGTCCCTGTACGTGTTTCTGTAGATCGTGGCCGCGACGACGGGGAGCTTGGCGATGAGGTTCATCGAGTCCTCGTACACGGGCTCCCAGTACTTGCTCTTGTGCAGGCCGCTGGAGTAGGCCTTGACGAATTCGCTCTCGCTGTTCAAGAGGGTGATCGCCGCCGAGAATTGCGTCATGGGGTGGATCGATTTGGGGAAGCTGTTGAGAGCCTTGACGACGTGGCTCGGCAGGGAGCTGCGCGCGGCCCACTCTTGGGAGAGGGCTTTGGCCTGAGCGTCGGTCGGTATGTCGCCCGTGATCAAGAGCCAGAAGAGACCTTCGGGAAGCGGCTCCGATCCGCCGGATGCCTTCGGCAGAACCTTCTGGCACTCGGGTATGGACTTGCCGCGGAAACGGATACCCTCTTCCGGGTCCAGCACGGAGGGTTCCCAAACGAGTCCTTTGATGCCTCGCATACCACCGTACATCTGTTCGAGAATCAATTACCTAGTCATTTGTTTGTCCGAAATTAACGTACGATCACCAAGGGTTTACTTGAGCCACAGGCTTTAATTTTGAAGCTGACTGTACTTCTTCTTTTACAATCATAACTAGACCCTCGCCAGATCTCGGAATAATTAAATAGCTTCTTCTCTTAAACTCGTACTACGAACCTTCTTTGGATTTCGAAAAAAAATCGTTTTCGAAGTGTGCACTATAGAACTCTTTATTGCATGTATTATAAGAATCATCCGTAGACTTTATTAATAAAACTCAAAAAATAAAGAAGTTATGACACTTTTATAGTAAAGCAGCTCATTTTTCATGCATCTACGTTTTCTTACGTACACACAGTGATTAGATATTCTAAAATGTTCGAAGAATATTCCGTAATTTGTCGAGCATGGAAACGAGGCGCTCCTAGTTGTGGCTAAACTTTTCCAACGTTCCAACTTTACGCGAGGGATGTCATCGAAGAGACATTAATTACTCAGAGTCAACCGTTTTTATCTATTCGTAAAGAAATTAGTGGTCGATGAGCCGTTGAAAAGAGATTTCGTAGAAAACAATACTTAACGGTCAAAACGGTCAACGACCTTCATACGGAAAGAATTTTCATTTATCGCTCGTGGAAGGTTTGATGATAATACGTATCAATAGCTTCCGATATCGCCTTGAGTCGCGTCCGAATTAACCGTAAAACGAGGAGTGTCGATCGCACTGTAAAATTGAATGAGAACCGGCAAAGAGAAACGGGAGACGAGATAAATTCACACGTTTTACAATCACGCCTTCCACTCTATCGTCACATGACGCATCTACTCAACATCGCTAAAAACTCATCTGGACGGCGTATCAAACCATACTTCTCACATTTCTTTTTCTCAAATACTTCGAAAATGTTAAGCAAAAGTTTACCGATTCCGATAACAGTTACAATTGGGCTACTCGAAGATAAACTCATCACGGTCGCACAAGAGCCTCTGTATCGAACGCGGCGTTATCATAAGCGCTCTAGAAAAAATAAATTATCATCCTCTACATATAGAAATATCTCGTCTTTGCAGATATAGCGTTCGCGCCATGAAGATTTTCAAGAGTGCACCTATAAAGCGAATTGCTGATTCTTTGCCCTCTGTACTTTCGATTTGGTTTTAGAACTAATTTTTTTATTGAAGATTTGAAAAAGTTGGACTATATTATGTACCCCGTATTTGTTATTTTTCATTTTCCGTCTTATTTAGGCTGGAAAACAATATTTTTAAATGCAGCTACGTCATAGTCTAGTAAGACTATCTTCCTTGCACTCATTTCTTGGTATAAGTGCGTCTTTCTGCCTTTTCAATGACGTGACAATCTTATAGAGAGAAACGCACTTATAACACTGCGAATAATTATTTTTTCGAACCGTTTCTTTTTCGTTTGTTATTGAGTTGTATGTATACGGATTACACACACAAATTATATTTAAAAATATGAATATTTCTTTTTTATGTTAAGCCGATTGAGACTAATGCACTTTCTGTTCTGGTAGGACATCTCCCTCGCACACGTTGCAGCATAAGTGCGTCTCTCTGTCTTTTCGATGACGTCACAATTTTGTAGAGAGAAACGCACTTATAACTGCGAATAATTATTTTTTCGGATCGTTTCTTTTTCGTCTGTTATTGAATATGAATACGGATTACAAATTATATTTAAAAATATGAATATTTCTTTTTTATGTTAAGACAAAATTCAGACTAATGCATTTTCGGTGCAATAATTGAATCGTCGGCTGACGCATCGCATGCGGGCCGTAATACGATCCAAAAAAAAGCATCATACGTACCATGTCGACCGTAACTTCTCCGACTTTCGTGCCGCCGTGATTCTTGCGGAAGGCCTTGACGCGTTCTTGCTCTTGAGGGATCTTCTCGGTCAAGACCTTCTTCAAGTCCGTGGACGCGTCGGACAGTGGTCGCAGAACAGTCGTAGTGCTCAGCTTCTGGAAGGCCAAAGAGAAAACGATATTTAGAGTACGAATGCGCTTTGGAGGACGAAAAACAAATTATCGGAGAAACATTGCGAGATAGACGGGAGGTTCAGAGTGCAGTCGCAATTGCCGTCGAGCATCTTAATATCAGGAGACGATAACATCCCAAGGGGTTCGCGTACTTTTCATCCGATTGTACGTTCTTGACCGACGGATCGACTTTGGCCGAGAAACGCATTCAAAGTTCAAACGAAATACGCGCTGCGTCGTGCGTTTAGTGACGCGAGTTATCGAAGGCTGTTTTCCGTCTCAGATAATACCGAGTCGTCCGAAAGTTGTCGAAAAGACGTCCTTAAAGATACACGGATATCTTTTAGTGATTATACCCAAGGACGATGAATCCGTTCGACCCGCTGACGAATCGACGAATGTTTAAACTCGTGATTGGTCGAAAAAAATAATTCTACCAATCGCCGATCTTAAATTTCGTTGATTCGTCAGCGGGTCGAACAGATTTATTATTGTCCTTGTGAAATTATACTGCAAATCGTGTCTAATATCCCGACTTTTCCAGGTAGAACATGATAATGATTTTCAAAAAGTTATCTAAATGTAATACAAAATGTGTAACTAACCCCAGGCGGAAAGGTTCTATATGATCAATATATATGGTTTTCGTCATATATGGATTATATATGATTTCTATATTAACCATACAAGAATTATACCTATACAGATTTTTGAATGTTTGCACACAATCCATATGTAGTCCTTATAATATGGTTAATATATATATAGAAATTATATATAATCCATATGTATATGACCAAAACCACATATGGATCATATACAAAAGATTTATACATAATAGAATCTTTCCGCCTGGATAATTTCTGTGCGAAAGATAACTTCTTTTTCGAATACCTTTAAGATATCTGAAAAATAAGTGGATTTTCAGGCAGACGCTAGTTATACTTTTTTTATTAAATTTAGATAACTTGAAAAAATCGCCATCTTGTTCTACCTGGGATTTAGATATTCCCGGCGTGTCCGTAAGTTGTCTTTTCGACGATTCCTTTGGAACGTCTAAAAGGCAATTTATTGTCACAGTTGAAAGTTGTCTTTTGGATAAGCGACAAAAAATACCCGTTAGACGTCTCTGGCGTGTCCGTAAGTTCTTCCCGATATCTCCTTTAGGATGTCTAAAAGGCGTCTTTGCGACAATTTTTCGTACGTCCGTACACTGAGAAAAAAAAACGTGGCAGATTTGACTAAATTAGCAGTCACGGGCGGAGGAACGCAGATCGAGTTACTTGAACTAATAATTTGCTAGAATTGACCACAGCTTGTTTTCGTCAAACGTTTTTTTAATCATTATAACAAAATTATTTAGTTCAAGTAACCAATTCGACGTCTCCCGCCCGTGATCGCCAATTTAGTCAAATCTACTATTTTTTCTTCTGCATGTAGAGGCACCCCGAAGTATAGACGTCTTTTAGACGCCTTTAGGACAAGCGTGTAACGCGCGATAACGGTGCCTTTCTTCGACGAATACCTGGAGAGGATGGCTATTCTACGTGCATGAAAAAGTGGTGCGCGATTAAATACGACGCCGCGATTCGAAGCAATTGGGTCGATGGCCTTGTGACGCAAAAAAAAACCGAAGGCCTTGATGATATTGCAACGAATTCGCGTTCCGTCGAGTTGAAAGGTCGACACGCGTACGCTATTCATCTCTGCCAATTCTTATCGAACGCCACGCCACACGCTAGGATCTTCTGTATCGGCGCGCGTCTCTCGATTACGCAAAGAACCACATGTGTGTGTTCGCTTCCGTCTCGCGCTCGTACGATGCCGACGGGAAGTTGTTCGCGCGGTAGACGACGACTGGGTCGCGGCCCGGTAAAAGCTCTTATCGCCGTCTCGCGTACGCTCTTATCTGTCGGATGGTTCGTCCTCGACCATGCGAATTCGCGGCGGGTAATCGGAGCCTCTTTAAATGCGATACTCTCGCACTTGATCGTTTATAGAATCGCATGGGGGAAATAAATCCCCGGATTCCGATTAACACTCTTATCGGCTCGTCGTCTAATAATTATTTGACAATTGTGTAGCGAGGTTTTCTTTTTGCAGATTATGCGACGACGCGGATATATTATTAGCGATACACGTACTTTCGGATCTAAGAATATCGCGCGTGTTTACGTCTGCCACGCACAAGTTCGAATTCCAACGAAAAATAAGCTCGGAACGAAGGCCGATACGATTTTCTTTTCAATGTGCATTTTTAAGGTGCGTCCGTTAGCCTTGTTAGAAGTTGGCAAAATTTATTCAATTTAACGGGCTCGTAATATCTGCGTTTCTGCTTATTTAATTATTTACGGAGCGGATTGTTTCATTTAATAATCTAAAAATTTATTATTCAATTTAGAAAATCGCAAGCGATGAGCATGATGGCTGATGCGATTTCAGTTAGATATGACAGGCAGTATTATTCGAGCAATATTAGATTTATCGTGTACTTACAGGAAATTCGGACACGCGGTAGCGACCCATAAATTATTCTGCTGAATCAAATACAATATAAATATTACAGCGTCGTATCTATCCCCTTTATTGAGTTATAACGAGCCGCGTGATAGATACGGCGGTGACTGCTTTTCAGCATTTGGAAAATTATTTAGTTCAGATCTGTCTACTGAAGCGCAGCATGTCAAACAGGCGTGGATAATATTAAATAATTAATCAATGAGGATTGAATACTGATTTATACCGATTTTCATCTGATGAATCAGTGTATTTTGACTATCACATCTGGAAAATTCCTACGAGCTGTTCTCCAAATCCCCAGAATTAAAACACGTACCTCTCAACGGCCCTCTAAAGGAATTCGGTTTTCTCGCGATTTTTTTAACCACAGATTCGAAAAATTTAGACAAAATTATTCACTCCGTACTTTTTCATTTCTCATTTTTGGCCTTATTTCTCGCATCATCGTGTTACAAGCCTATTGCTCGCGCTCGCTGCTTGGCATAAGTGTGTCTCGCTTTCGTTTCGATGACGTCATGTAACGATGCCGAGAGAAATGCGCCTGTAACTCTGCGAATAATTATTTTGTCAAACATTTTCTTTCTCGTGTCATATTGAATATGTATATTGGGATTTGACCCGAGGGCGCCACCGTCGATTCGGAACTAACACAATCGGGCTGGCCGTCAGCTGTAGCGACGAATACACACGGGCGCTCATTGCATTTGCTAACGACTTATTATCAAAACAAAAGGCCATGTTCTTATTATTAAGTGAACTTTTCGAATTTCTGAACGCTACGCCGAGAAGTCGAAATTGTGTTGAAGGCCAGTCTGTAATAAACGCGGGTCACTTGGTTTACTGTGGAAAAACAGCTGAGGATGACGAGCACTTCGATCTACTGGCGTATTGTTTACAAACGTCGGATCTACAAGGAAATCCTCACGAAATTAAGGCAGTGATACACAAAAAAGGCCAGATTATATCTGCAGAGTGTAGTTGTGCAGCCGGATTGAGCGAAAAATGTAAACACGTAGCCGCAGTGTTATTATTCTGTACCCAGTAAGTTTTCGGTGCTATTTGAACGATAAAATACTTGTATAAATAATTTTTGAATATAAATAATTACATATACGTTATGATATATATTTTTTTTCAGTAACGATCTCACTAAAATCGAGACAGTTTCATCTACGAATAAAAAATGTACATGGAGCAATCCTCGTAACTCGTGTTTGGAGCAGTACGAACCCAAGCCATTGAGCAGCCACGATTGTTTTGATATTGTCCAAAATCGCCTACAATTTCCAGATGATGTCAGGATGGCAATACGGGAGAAATTATTTTCTAATAATTTGAAATCTGCACTATCTCAGCACGTGTATGGGAATTAATGATTGATCAATTTACTGCTTCTTTTTCCACAATCATGATGAAGTAATTCAAATCAAATTTGCACATCGAATCAATTTTTTACAGAAATTATCAGCAATCTTTATACCGTTTTTTAATTTCATTCTTTAGAATGAATATATGGTCTACTGTTAAGAGATTTTCACTAATCATTGTTATATCATCAAATTTGTAAATATTGCTCCTTTGAGAATGATTTTTCATGAAATGATGGTGAAATGGTAATCTTACTTCATCATATTCGGCATAGTGATGCAAATCATTGCTCTTATTTTGGTTTCTGCCATTTTCACCTTCATTTGTTTGTAATAGAGAGGGAAGGCACCCTTGTGTGGAGAAAATACTAGAATCCCCAGCACCTGAATACGCACGTCGAATCCAAATCCTTATCGACCAACAATCATCTTCGGAAGTCCTATCGAAATTATCCAACATATCTCATAGACCTTTGAGAGAATGCTGTGAGCGTGTGTTCGAAAGATATGCTCAAGAAGCTTACTCTATCTGTACACAGAGCAAAGAGTTTTTCAGTATTTGGAAGCAGCAGCGACAATTCAGAATAACAGGCTCTAGGTGTTATGGATTGTATACATATAGAAAAAATATCCGGGCTGATTGGGAAAATAAATCTTCAAAATACTTCTATGCACCAGAGGTGTCAAATCAATATTTGAGACACGGTTTGAAATTTGAATCTCACGCTCGAAAATTATACGAAGAGATCGAATCTATCAAAGTCTTTGAATGTGGACTTATCATTTCAGTAGAAAATCCTTGGATAGGTTATTCCCCAGACGGTATTATATTTGAGGAAGATATACCAGTCAAACTATTAGAGATCAAGTGCCCTTATGCAGGAAAAAACCAGACTATCGATGAAGTTGCGAAAACTTTAAGCTATCTTCAAGTTGACAAAAAAAATAATACCATTCTCAAAACGAAACACACCTACTATGCCCAGATTCAGTTCGGTATGGCTATTTTGAATCTGAAACAGACGGATTTTGTTTTATATGCACCTCACGACAACAGCATCAAAATAATACCCGTCCAATTTGACCAAAAATTTGCTGAAGATTTATTCTCCTCCTTAAAAGTAATTTTTTTCGATCACATGCTACATTTTTTATGTACAAATGAAAAATCTACGTGATTGTCCATGTGTTTTATTGGTCACAACTTCTTATTGTGTGTATTAGAATGTCAATAAAATTACAATCAAATACGAAACACTTGTGAATATACATTTTTTATTCCTCTTTATGCCTGTACATATTTTCAAATATCATTTCTTGTTTCTAATATTATTGCTTATGAGTTGAATTTATCATTTTTCAGAATTGGTGTACTCATATTGACAACAGCAGCTATAATTGTTAATATTTCTTCACCTTTCTTAACAAGACCCGCAGGCATTCGTGAGCTTAAGACATTGAATACTTTGAGTCTTTGATTAGCACGTTCAACGTGAACTCGAGCTTTCGCAATCTGTGCATTGAGTAATGCTTCTTCTTTAGAGAATTGGCGTTTTTCTCTCAAGAAAGGAGGACGTACCAATTGAATATCTTTATTCTTACACAGTTTATCAACTCGAAACCCTTTATCAACCATTATGGATTCGCCTTTTTCTAAACGATTCAGTATTTCACTTTGCTCGAATATCGCATCATCCGAAACTCTCCCCCCATACATTCTACTAACAAACGATATTAAACCACCAGGAGTCACTCCTGTCATGAATTTAATGGTATATGTACTTTTGTATCGGGAATACGTTGCTATCTGACAACATAACTTTTTCGGCCTTTGAATGAATACTTCTGTACAATCTAGAACAATTCTCACGTCAGAGAAATTATTGAAGCATTCAGGTATGTTTCTAGAAATTTCTTCTCTACTAGGAAAAGGTATTGCTTCTTTCAAAGAATTGTACAAGACATCAATCATGTTGAGAATAATTCTTCTACATCCAGAGATTGACGAGTGCTTGAACAAGACCGTGAGAACCGAATAGGATAGGTTATGTTTTAACTTTACGAAGGTCATAATGATTTTACTCCGAATATTGAATCGCGAAGAATTATACTTCAGATACGCTAGTTTGACGACCTCGATTATTACATTCAAAAGCTCAAAATTGGGGATTCCAGTCATCGTGCTAAGTTCCTTTTCACTGGTAATGACATCACAGAAATCCGTAGTTAAATCTCCACTCTTGACATGCACACCGAAATCTACAAACTTTTCAACAACTGCTGGATCGTCTTCTTCAGAGAATCTTGGACTAGTTTCGTCGGGTAAATGATTGTGATCAGTTGAATTTTCCACATTCTTTTCAAGGGCAGCTGACTCCAGTCGTTTTTCCCTTTGTAATCTTCTTTCTGTTCTGTCAACTCGTTTTCTAATTTCATCTTCTTGTACTTCCTTCTCTGTAGCAGTTTTCGGTAAATTACAAGAGGGCACTGCATTGTTTTTCAGATACCTTTTTCGTTTACCTTCAAGTTCTAGAGGAATTAAAGATCGTGTTAGCAAAAAAAAATTGTTCACCTGCATTGTGCGAAAAAAGTATCAATGAATAACACAGAAGCCGATCCAATCGAATTTACCTGGTAAAATGTAATCAGATCTTTTGAAATGTAAGGAGCAGACTTGCATGTGAGATGTGATGTCTTTTCCGATCTTCAAAACTCGTTGCCACATTTGTCGACAGTCAATTTTGTCATAATTTCCGAATGCATTTTCCGTTTTGGCAAAGTATTTACCCGGTTTTGGGAAATAGTGGAAACGTAGAGTGGGTTCACTGTATGCTTTACTCTGACACCCGTAGACACAACAATACATCCGACTTTTAGTTTTCTTGGGTGAAAACCTGGTCCCCGAACTGTCTTCCATATTATTGATCCGCACTTTTGTTATAAAATAATAGAATAACAAACAAATTAGTTGAGCGCTTGTGTCAACGAGACTATGCCGCTCTCACAGCTGACCGGTACCGCAGCCCGATTGTGGTAGTTCCGACTTCTGCCGCGAGACAGCGTAGCTGCAACGGTCAATTCCCAATAGATAACGAATTGAATTTTAAAATATGAATATTTTTTCTACGAGAAGACCGAATTGTCGGGATCAAGTTATAGTATTTTCGTGGTATTTCTAATTCGTGTGTTTTGTGATGCACGTAATTGAATTATAATACAACTTTCGTGACTTCTTATATAACAATATTCGCAATATACGAGCGCAAATCAACGCGCGCTATTCACGCGGCGATCCCGTATACTGCAAAGAATCAAAGCGTATAGGTATGATAAAGCTGGAAGACGGCCAGACTGGCTTCTAATAATAATCTAAGGCTCGATGTACGCACCGCAAACACTTATCCGTCCGGCAATCGATAGCGGTAACAGGTGTAACCGCGCGGCAATCTCGCGTTGCGAATCGTTGGAATAGCAATCGAAACCGGACCAGGTAAACAACGCGTCTCGCCGTCGGTACACGGCATTTCAACGAGCGCTCGTGACAATGAACGCGTGTACACGTATCGTCGACCCATTGCGTAATCGCGCGCGCTCGCGCGGTCGCCCGTACATCTGCATATCGTTATCAACGAGTGACGATCGGCGTGCGTATAGATTTCGCGTGAAATCACGCCACCGCGTGCTTTTCACAGGGTCAATTCTCTCTGATTCGCATGAAATCGCAGCGAGTGTTGTTTGCGTTTCTGTTTCTTTTTCGAAGATCGCGACCGACACGTTGTTTGCGAGTGAACGTCGACGATACGCACGTGCAAAATGTTCGGATTAGCACCTATACGGAGTGAACACCTAGCTCAGTAAATTAATACATAATATGGCCGGTAATGATACACTGAGAAAACAGTTTCTTTTTTAACTTAATAAACGTATACTTGATTATGACGAAAAAAACGT
Source organism: Xiphydria camelus (assembly GCA_963678675.1). Taxonomy (NCBI): domain Eukaryota; kingdom Metazoa; phylum Arthropoda; class Insecta; order Hymenoptera; family Xiphydriidae; genus Xiphydria; species Xiphydria camelus. Next base: position 37,693,127 of record OY783191.1, on the reverse strand, counting down.
TTCGTTGGGCTAAGCAAATGAATGTTGATCACACACATCAGAAGATTTATTTCATTCGAATACGAAATGTTTCTTTAGCCATAATCAAGTATACGTTTATTAATTACACTGAGAAGAAAATTTGGTTGAAAGATTTAGTTGGTTTAAATTAGTCGAAACAACAATATATTAATTTAATTGAAGACAATTGTGTGCTTATTTTAATATTCGTTTACTCATAACAAGTATATAAGCATATATATAATCAGTGTGAATACATATTAGTCATGATAAAAAAATACTTATTTGTGGTCCAACTGCACATAAATACCTAGTCATACATGGTGGACTAAATATGTAAGGTTGTAGCAACTAAATAATATCTACTTATAGTGATTAAACATTTATTAGTTGTAAATGAACGGGTTTTGGATTGAATGCAATTATTTAAAGTAAGAAAATATTTAATTGCTTGTAATAATTTAAACCAAATAAATCGACTGAACAAATTTTTTTTCTCAATGTATGACGAGGGAAATAAACTATTAAATAAGGGAGGGAAATGAAATATTGTTTTCAATCAAAAACATGATATAATTTTGGGATCAAGCCATGGTTTCCTTCGGGTGAAAAAAAATATTTGATGGGCTTAAGTAATTTTTTGTTTCGCATACGAAGAATTTCTCATCCCAACGAAGGTATTTTTGAATCAGGAATATATACACATCGCGACGTATCCTAAAACAAATCACGTAACTCGGCATTGAATTTAAATTACGTATACGTATTTTGTGACTGAAACGCCAAGTTACGTGACTTTTTTTTTTTAGGATACGTTGATATATTCTTCGACCAAGAATTTGTATTCTAAAAAATGTTCAAGATCACATGTTCTTGGTTCAAGAAATATTATGTTGATACTAGCAATTATTTCTCTCGGTGTACAAATAAATTGCTATCTCAGAGTGTATGGATTAAATCATTAAATTTCTACCGATAAGTTGCAGCTCTCGCGGGCATGTTCGTCCGATCGTCTCTATCATTGGCATTTTTGCCGGTTAGAAGGCGAGAGCGATACATATGTATATCGGTTTGAAATTCGTGTGATATGACGTGCAGAACGAGCCGTATTATTTGCACAAGTGGATCGTCAGTCGCGTGTGCTATTACACGTTTTTCCTTTTCAATAGCCGCAACTTTAGTTAATCCTCATAATGTACGCTGAGAACAAAATTTGCTTGATCGAAATAAATGTGTTTTCGTACAGTTCTAAGAGCAAATTTATTCGACTCGAATCCATAACCGATTTGATTCAAATAATATTAAATTAAATCGATGATATTTATACCCTATGTGAAGCTAAACTTACTCACCAGGAAAGGAACTTCAATCACTATTATCTCATGATTTATGAACTTTTGGCCTACATCGATATGACACCTTGTCACAGATAAAAATGTAATCTTCAAAAAAGTATTATGCAAATATGAGGCAAAAGCTCATAGATAATAAGATGATAGTGATCGAAATTTCTTTCCTGGCGAGTAATTTTAATCTCACATAATAAATGTCCAATCGGTATTCATTCTAATTGAATAAATGTGGTGTTGGGATCTAAAAAAACATGTTTATTTCAATCGAGTAAATTTTTTTTTCCGAGTACACAGGAGAGGCGATAAATCGGAATTAACTTTCTGCCATCGCCGCGTCACCGGTTCGAATTTATTGCGCAAAACCGACTTTGGTTTTGCACCTGCACTTCGTATATACTTATTCGAGCTCGTGGTTGTTTTCGCAAACGCACCGCGCGATAAGCGTGAAAACGGGCCAACTTGAGCTTAGGAGCATTCGAGAGCCTCTTTACGAAAGTCGAAGCTGGAGAAAATAGTTATACGCGCTCTGTGTAAGTTTCTGAATGTTTGATTGATAGCTGTTTTCTGAATCGGAGACGAATATTTGACGAGAAAACATCCGCGATATTTTCGTATCGCGAGATCTACAGAGGTATATCTCGATATTGTCGCAGCTACGACACTTCGCCTTTCTTTTTGCGCAAGCGAAATGATATACGATTGCGATAAGAACTCGTCGTGATTTTCCGAGCCAGATAAGATCGCGAAATTGAGTAACGCGGAATCCTACGACGAGCTGGAATAAGATATTTCGGTTGTGGAGGAGGTAACGTCTAACTGAGTATGTACACGGAGAAAAGAGTATTATAATATTAATCACTGTTATATAGATAATAAATTTGATACTTTTGGAAAAGTATTGCGTTCATGCTCTACCGTATGACAGCAATTGACATACGTTTAGTGAAGTTCACTAGATGTATGTCAGCTGTAGTCATACAGTTGAGTGTAATGAACGCAATACTTTTCTCAAAATGTCAATTCTATTATCTAGTATAACAACCCAGTCAGACACCCCTGATTCACGGCGTGTGTCAAGTTAAAGTTGCTTTAGGTTTTCTTAATTTTTACGTCAAATTAACAGAAATTGTTTGTTACAAGTGTAAATTGCAAATGATATTATACATCAAATTCATGTAAAATTTAGCTTGCAAAATCACAGTAATGTGTAAAATTTACTCATTATTTTCGAAACATAATAGCTTCATTCAATTACACAAATAACAGTGCCAATAGGGAGGACTCATAAAACACACGTAGTTGCTGCACACGCCGTAATCTAGGTTTTCGTAGAGTTGCTGCAAAATTTACATCAGTGTCTGGCTGGGAATGATTAATATACTCTTCTCTCTTCATGTACCACGTGTATCGTTACGTGCACCTACGCGCACGTAACAGGTCAGGTGATTACAGCCCGATAAGTGTATCGCGTGTCGCGCAACAGCTGATCCGCACGTGTCTTCCTTCGGTGAGGTTTTCTAAAGTTTTCCACTGCGACTCTCTCTCTCTCTCTATCTTTCTATAAGTATATATGTACACGCGATGTCTATCTGTATATCCACATATAAACGTTGCATTCGTATTTACATTGTTATGCGAATTGAAAGGAAATTTGAGTTCGTTCAGCAGAATTCGTCGGAGGTCGATGCTCCAAAGAGAAAAAAATTATCCCTATTTTTAATAAATTCCACGATAAAAATGTTTAAGAAATATACAAGTAAAGAGCGCTGATACGCCTCATATATTTCACAATAAATGTGTTTCGTGATTGCCTACTATTAGGCGCAGTCGGAGTGAGCAATGCCGCGCCTGATGAAAGGCAACCAAGAGTCGCGTCGCGTATCGCAAAGTAGGGTAGATCGAGGCGAATCGGATTATAGATCTATATTTCTTAAATCATGGCAGAAATGAGCATTTCGATTATTCATATAACTTCATCGGAGAGGAACGAAGTAATACGAAAGGTCGAAATGCTCATTTTCAAAACGATTTAAAAAATATGAATCTATAATCCGATTCGCCTCGATCCATTATACTTTATAAAGCGTATTGGCTATTGTAGGTATTTGACGCGAGAGATTCGATTTTAAATTCGAAATACAAGTCCGTTTAAAAATGCGAAAGCAGAAGGACGGTCCTCTCCCCAGATAGACTTGTATGATCGCCATGACGTTCATACAAACTACAATAACTGATCATTTTAAAGTTTACGTTTATTTTGCCGTGTGAGTTTATAAAAATAATTTTTCTTCAACAAATTGATAAATTTGTATTTTAATGCGATTCAAATTAATCGCTGTATTTATTGCAGCAACATACAATATTTACGAAAAATTGCGCTTATGTTGGATACGTGTTTAACATTTTATTGGTATTATTTTTGCAATACTACTTAAGATATTCCTAGCGCGAGATGAAAAATTTCAGAGAATGCTAATTTTTGTAGAATGGAAATTAATATCGTAAGATTATTTCTGAAAAGTATCAGATCCGGTTACCGGGCATTTAAGAAAGAATTTTGATTTTTAAATTTGAAAATTTAACATGTACCCTTATGGAAGAATCCGCTTTTCCACATTTTAATGCCGACATCCACATGTTTAAAAATTATACACATTAAATAAAGCCATTTCCACATTTCCACAAAAGCGCATAGAATTTTTTGAGTTCATAAAAATATAAGGTTTAAGGACTGTTTAACAAAAATACTGATGTTTTCGTAAACAGCAAAACGCAGTTTTTTGACGATAAAACATAACGTTAAATAGAATTGGCAACGTTGCATCATACACGTGGCGACAGTGATATGTGTGCATCTATGCGACACAGTTTTGTTGGGAATATGGGTATATTATATGACGTAGAATTACTGATGTATGAGGGGCCCGCCTGTGACACCTTGAAAATACGCTCCTAAGCGCTAGGAATACCTTAAAGTTATACAATTTACGAGAAATATATAAATAAATTGTACAAAAATAAAAGATAGACATCTGGGTCCCGTCGCGTTACTTCGTAGGGCGAATCGAGTGAAACCGAGCGTAGCGGGAAGAACGAAGAGTCGTCCGCCGAATTCGAGAGCGCGTGGTGCCTCGATTAATTAATTCGGAGCCTGTGTGCCGCGGCTAGTGGTATGGTAGAAGGCGGCGGGGGACGGCTAGCCGCGAGCGAACCGGTGGAATAGAAGGAACGGGAATGACGTCAACGAATTTGGTGGGCTCGCCCGCACGTGGTGTGACGATACCACGGCCTGACGTCACGCCGAGCTCACATTAATCCACGGCAACCTCGTATTAATACACTCTCGCGCACGCGCATACCTATAGTAATCGTGGATCTTTTTTTCCACTCGCTCGCGTATCACGCGCGCCGAGTGCATCTGTAAACGAAACGGTGTCAGATTTTTCTTCGAGATAAAATAAAGGGGAAATTCGGGACTAGAGGGCGAATTTGTTTTCATAGGGACCGGCAGCCGCGGAAGGTACCTACGTCAAAGGGAACCTTGATTTATATTGGAAGCGCCGAGAAACCGACGAGAAACGACGTTCCTCTCTTTCTTAGCGCGCTCATCTCGCCAGTCGCTTGGCTGGAAAACGGCGAGGTGCGCGTCGCGGGGCTTTCCTTTGAATCCTTTTCCGCGGGAGTATATAGTATATTACGTGCGTGCGCGCGCGCGTCCCGTTCGCCGATGTATATATGTATGGTAGGTACAATCGATTCGCCGTTGCACACATTTTCCTCGGAAACTTTCTTCGCCTACTGTACCCGCCGAACGGCTTCGCCTTTCTCCGTGTGCGATCCGTCTTGCACGGTATTCCTCGTGAGATACGTCGAAGGCTTCTCAGATAGACAAATGTACATGCAGAGAATTGTATGATAATCATTCTTATAAAGTTAATGATAAATTTGACTTTTTTTGCAAGGATGAGCGCGTTGGTGCTATAAATCTATCTCTTTATTTTAAATACGCCAATACATTCTTTACTTGTGAAGGGATCATTATCATATTACATGATAAATGATTTTGCAGTTTTCAAAAATCAAAATGTATGTGTGCATGTAACTTTACTTTTTTTTCATACAAGCTATTTGAAAAATTAAATTAGTTGATTAAGAAGAACGTGAAACGTCATGTAGCACAGTATTATAATCGCGCTTATTAAAATACGTAATGATGATTTACGTACACGTCAATTGTACAAGTTTAGATAGTACATATTGGCTCATCTGATGCATCAAGGTTGTGCGCTTTATGGATCATCATTAAGCAAGCACATTTGTGACAGGAAATAATTTCAAAATAATACAAATAAAATGCTAAACGTGTACTCGATATAAGAACAATTTTTTGTAAATAACCCAGATATTCAGATAGATAAATATATGTAACTTTTTGAGCAATTTTAGATATTATTAGCTCATCAGATGCATCCAGATCAATTTGTGCGCTTTATGAGTCATCAATAAGCAAGCATATTTGCAACATTAAATGATTTCAAAATAATACAAATAAAATGCTAAACATGCATTTAGTGTATTAATTTGAATCACACTATAATGTAAATTTAATCATTTATTTAAGAAATAGTTATTTTATCACGCGGCAAAAAAACGTAAATTTTAGAACGACTAATTATTGCAGTTTGTATGAATATCATGACGATCATACAAGTTTATATGGGTTGTCTTTAACCCGTCCGTCGATTCGCGCGTCGGTGGGGTCACGATGAGAATGAATATGAAAAATGTAGAGCAACTTTTTTATAGTAAAAATATATATAAGTACCTACATTTTTTCTTTAAGCTATTCTTCGATGTCTGCAATTGATTTCAAGACAATCAATTTTAAACGTGATATTTTAGACCATTTTCTTTTCTCAGTGTAGCCGACAGTCAGTTTGAAACCTACCGCTGAAAAAATGCAGCGGTATGACTTAAGTAAAACTGTTAATTATTTTTTAACTGTCGCTGATCGTCAATCATTCTGGCTGATTTAAACTCGCAGTACATACGTTACACTCGTCGAACATACCAACAGACGCGCGACGACGTTCGGAAGCGCGCGATTACATAAAACTCGACGTCGCGTGCGAAGGGCATTCCCGGATAAACGAAGCTATTATCGCTGGTAATTATCCAGTTGCTTTTATAGCGCCGAAGCCGCCTCTGGTCGAGCTTTCGGTGCGAGAAATCGAACGATAGCACGCGCGCGGGAGCGAGGATAATTGCAACCGGAACGCGCGGCGATGACCCGACGACGCCAAAAAGAAAGTGCTAATAAAGACGCCCCCTAAAGCGAATCGCGGGAATTCGATCGCCCGCGCCACGTTGACACGAGCCGCATCGCATTTATCGCTGGACGTACGGCGCGCTAAAAGGGTTCGCGATACATAAGTCAAATCATTTACCGCCCGATGCCGGCGCAGGCCAATGAGACCGTGTTGACACCTAGGTCAGGTCAGACGGGACTAATAATAAGCCGCGGCAAGGGGGAATGACGAACACGAGGAAGCTCTGAAATAGTTTGTCACGGGAGCAGGCCGCGTCGTTTGTTAGGTAACAGGTGAACCGTTTGGAGGTCGGCCGCGCGGATCAGCGCGCACGCGAGTGTACCAGCGCTCTGCCAAATCTCACGGAATCGAGCGTGGCGGTCAATTTCGAAAATTTCGACCCGAGCGATAAAGCCCCTAGACCTACGGCCAAGTGGCAAATAAGTTACCTCATCGTGGCACAAGATGTGAGTTTTTGTAGTAAAAGTACCACATATATGTAGCAAAAAACTGACGTCTGCCGGAGCTCAATGGTCAACTTCTCAAAATTTTTTTGAGAAAACAAATTTACTATTTATTTTTGAGAAAAAAAAAGTTTCAAACAAAACTTATAGAGAATAATATTCTCTATGATTTTCATAATAACTACTTTCTACCTAAGAGGCGCTGGAAAGAAGATAATGCAAAGAACCAGGTTTGCACTAGGTACCTAGGTACCCAGGTTTGCAAGAACCTGGGTTCTTTGCATTATCTTCTTTCCAGCGCCTCCTAGGTAAAAAGTAGTCATTATGAAAATTATAGAGAATATAATTCTCTACAAATTTTGTTTGAAACTTTTTTTTTCTCAAATAAATAATCTATTTTTATTTGTATATCTAGATTGTTTTCTCCAAAAAATTTTGAGAAGTTGACCATTGAGCCCCGGCAGACGGTCGGTTTTTTGCTTCATATATGTGGTACTTTTACTACAAAATCTCAATTCTTGTGTCCCGATGAGGTAGCTTATTTGCCACTTGGCCGTAGGTCTACCCGCGGGGAGCCCGTATCGTGGAAAGTTTTCGCGCGGAAGGTCCTTTGTCCGACCCGGGTCCCAGCCCCTTTCTTCCTCGTCCGTTGTTCACCGATATCCTCCCCCACTTGCTGCGAGTCATTCGCGCAGGCTTCACGGCCCCTACTTATATTTGAGAGGAAATAAGAATTTTTAAGATATACAACGAAACACCAATATTTATTAAGCGAATGAAGGATGTTTTTATAGCTCAAAAATTTATATCTCATGTCGAGTAATTTAAATTTGAGTATCGCAATCTGATTTAGGAAAATGGGAATCTAGTTTCTGGTAAGGAACATTAATTCAACTGGGCTTTTATGTTTTAAACGAAATATTGATGCAGGTAGATAAAATCGAGATCATAATACCATTTAATAAAGAAAAAGGGGAAAAAAGTAATTCATCTTTTCGACCTTCTCCGCGTAATCCGAAACGATGAAAAGATAAACTCAACTGAAAAGCTGAATAACAGGTGGTTTTAGAGGAACAATATCGAATTATAGAGGAAAAAGGGGAAAATCGCGAGCTTTAGGGTGAAAAAGGGCAAACTTTTATAAAAATAGGGGAATAAAGGGAAACAGGAGACATACTATGAAGCCTGCATTCGACGAAAACGATGCTTCGTTCCTGCCAAGGAAAGTCGATTGAATTTGTGGAGGAAAAATCGCCGTCTCGTTCTGAGAATACGTTGAACAACGCGACGGCGATGTTCAGCGCGCGAGGCGTTTTTCCCCCTTTCCAACCAGTCGTACGCGCCTCGAGCGCTCGGATACCTCGAAATCGATCGTCGCTGTGTATTCAGCGGTGGGAATGCTACTAAACGACTCGCGCTTCGAAGAATGCTGCAATTGCGGTTCGAAGTGGATTAAAATGACGTGATGTACTAGACGCGATGCGCGTTTGTGAGAATCCCAAGGCGATAGGTGCGCGTGATGGACGCTATTACGTCTGTCGATGCCAGGCGTCTATTTCCATATACATATACAGGGTGAATGTTAGCTCGCGACACGTGCGTATAGCGAGGCCGAAAGTGGTTGGGAGAGGGGTGGTCGATCGGGTGCATCCCCGTTACGCCCGTATCGAGCGGACGGGGACGGGAAGGATGCGGGATAGACAACGGACCGCTGTATACACTGAGAAACATAACCTGGTCAATTTAACCAAAATCTTGGAGGCTCCAAATATGGATCCTCCATCTATCTGGTTAAGCTGACCATTTTCTGGTTGGAAAAACTAGATATGTAGTTAGAATAACTAAATATTTGGTTAAGCTGACTAGTATTTTGGTTAGAATAATTAAATATATTTGATCGGATGCGTTTTGTCATTTTAACCAAGTCATTTTTTTCGTTGTATAAGCATTGTATTATCTATCTATGTTCTACACTGAGAGAAATAATTGCGCATCAAACAAATTTTTCTTCGACCAAAAATATATGATCTTAAAAATTGTTGAGAGAGAATACAGATTTTTGGTCGAAGAATATATAATCTTGATTCAAGAATACCTTCGTTGGGATGAGAAATTTTTCCTGCGCATAAGAAAACAATTGCTCGTGCCTATAAAATATTTTCTTGTACGAAGAAAACCATGGCTTGGTCCTGGGAATATCATATTTTTCATCGAAGAAAACATTTTTTTTTTTGGCACTAGTAATTACTTCTCTCAGTGTATTTTCATTCCAGTATATCCATTTCCTCCCAAATATACTACATTTCGACGCTCTCTATTAATTCGATCCGGGCGACAATAATAAGAACACTTCGAGCCATCGAATTTGGGTTACGCGTCACGGCTTTAATCTTCAACGTACAAATGTGGTCAGAGTTCTCGCGTTCATCACGTGTAGTAATGCAACGAGATCCCCTTTCCAATTTTCCAACGTATTACAGGCCGATATCCACTCGGTATAAACGTATATAGGCGCGGGTGGGCGTGTATACAGACTAATTCGAAGTACAGATAGCGAAAGAGAGCAAGAAAAAAGGAAACGTCGAACGAGGCTGTGCCACGCGCGCGTCTCGGTCAGTCGGGATGGCGGACGAACTGCAGGTGGGTCGTTGCAAATGTGGATCACTAGAGCGAAGCGCACCGAGGGAAATAATATTGCTGGTGCCAAAACCATTTCTTCCTCAACCAAAAACATGATTTGTCATTTCAGGATTAAGCTATGGTTTTTTTCACGCAAGAAAATATTTGACAGGCTCGAGTAATCGGTTTTTCAAGAATTTTTTTTATTGCAGATTCGAAAAATTTGGATAAAATTGTTTACCGCGTATTTCTTTATTTTCGGCCTTACTTTAGTTGGAAAATGACATTTAATGCAGCTACATCATTGTGCTGTAAACCTGTTTATCTATTATCTCTCGCACTCGTTGCTCGGTAAGTGCGTTTTGCTCACGTTTCGATGGCGTTACACAGTGTCATAGAAATAACACGCTCATTACTGTGCGAATGATTATTTTTTTCGGATATTTTCTTTTCCGCGTGAATTATTTTAATTGAAATTGAATTAAAATTATGAATATTTTTTTGGAATACTGAATAGTTTTTTTCGCTCAACAAGAATTTCTCGTCTCAAGGAAAGTATTCTTGAGTCAGGAATACATTCTTCGACCAAGAATTTGTATTCTTAAACATTTTTAAGATCATTATGTTCTTGGTTCGAGAAATAATTTGTGTGACACTTGTAATTATTTCTCTCAGTGCGACTTTTCGTTCCTGATCATTCGTCAGTCTAATAACGCGACGTGATTTTCTAAACTCACTCGCCAGGAAAAACTTCAATCACTTTTATCTCATTATTTATGAACTTTTGGCTTACATCGATATAAGACTTTGTTATAGATAAAAATGTAATCTTTAAAAAAGTATTATATGAATATGATCCAAAAGCCTATAAATAATGAGATATTAGTGACCGAAGTTTCTTTCCTGGCAAGTAAGTTTGGCCTCATATGATATCTACAGTCTTCGACCAAGAATTTGTATTCTTACAAATTTAAGATCACATGTCCTCTGTTCGAGAAATATTTGGTGACACCAGTAATTATTTCTCAGTGCCGCTTTTCGCGTTCCCGATCGTTCGTCAAAGCCTTATAACGTGATGCGATTTTCTTGAGTCTAGAATATATATTCTTTGAACAAGAATCTCCATTCTTAATCCTTGAAGGACACCGTGGGGTCCGACAGACCCCGAACCCATGGTATTCTACGTATACGAATAATAACGGTGACCGTGTGGAGGGTTAAACATTTCTAAGATCATATGTTCTTGGTTCGAGATATATTTTTTGACATTAATAATTATTTCTCTCAATGCTCCTTTTCATTCTCGATCATTCGCCAAAGTCTAAAAATGCGATATATTATTCGACCAAGGATCTGCATTCTTAAAAATTGTTAAGGTCATATAGTGTTGGGGTTCGAGATAGTTATTTTCGTTCTCGACCCTCCGCCAAAGCCTTATAACGCGACGCGCCTTGCAAAATCGCGTCACGGGGGTTTTCGCACGGCCGGCTCTCCTCGGCCCTACGAAGAACGACCCCGATAGGCCTCGAAAGTAATCGGGTCGGCCAGCAGCGCCGCGTCGTCGGTCCAGATCTACTCTCTACCCGTCGACGCACGGAATTCGATTCGCCCTTCGCCGTGCTCGTGTATCACCGCTGCTAAACGCGAAGGTCAATTGGCCGGCCCGCTGACGAAAATTCTTCCTCGAGATTACATAACGATTCGACGTCGCGGTGGGTGTGTGCCGGCAGTGGCACAAGCCCCCGAACTCTTTATCGGAGGAGCGGTGCGATTATACGTGGGCCGCGAGATTACGGCGAAACGTCTCCGCGATTAATCGAGCCGCTCGCGAGTCGATCGAGATCCACGACCGTCGCGTATCTGACCTGGCGGCGCGGCGGTGTTTCGCGAGCGTCGAACTTGTGGGAGAATGGTGATAACTGTAATATGCCGTAGGTACGAGAGAACGTATAGTAGCCAAGAGAAACGATCTAGAGAAGAGAGACGTTCAACGCGCGGTTTATCGTAAATAATTCATAGGCATATTAATAGCGAATTTATGCACATGCGGGGTTCTGTGAATCGTTCATCAAGAAGAAAAATTAATTAGTCCACCACGTGTACAAAATAAGGCTTCGCGTGGGAATTGAACGGGATTGAAATCGGAGCTACGAATGATTTTGCGGTTCCCACTGGTAAAAGTTACATAACGATTGACAATTTTATTTGCCGTGTGAAAATAGAGCGCGAGAAGCGGCGGTGGAAAAATTCGCGTCGGGGGGAACGTCTTTAGGTCTAGGCGCGTCGGTATAGTAGCTCTGTTCCGTCGTTCATTAGTGACACCGAGGCAACTCTACGAGTACTCGAGTCACCTGTTCGTAGCGTTCGGGCGCCTTCGAACCTCGCGAGAAACGCCGTTCGGACGATACCTGGCTTTCCTGGACGCACCGCGCGATCGAAAGGAACGTTCACTTCCGCCCGGATTGATCCGTAACACTTTACATTCAAACCTTTCCGTCGATTCCTCCGTCGAACGAGTAGAGGGAGAGAGACGGCGCGAGCGAGACCGTCTTGTAAAACTGTATCCCCTTATCACTGATATCGCTGAACGGTTCAGCCGGGGCGATTGGCGACTCGACGCGCGCGTGTCAAAATTTATCGGAATTCGCTGACCGGTGCTTCGCCGTTCCGTCCCGACGCTCGCAGTACGGCAGGACTGTTCGAATTTTCGCACCGCAAGGGCCGGCCCCTTTTTCCCTCTCGACGAACTCCGCTCGGTGAATTTTCTCCGCGACGACGCAAACTCTCCACGTACCTGCACTTCCAGACAACGTTTCGCGCTAAAACGGAAGAGTGCCATTGTCCTCGTCCTGAGTGTTTCCTCTGTTTCTCGACGTTAATTCACACCCGACCGACTGCGTGGAGCTCTGGCGCCCAACTCGACTGGAGGGCTCTTTCTGGTTCGCACATTCGGCGGCTGCCGCGCATGCGCCGGAGTACTGCGGAAGGCCGAGCACGCGCGCCACGTGATTTTCCAACGCGCATCCACCGTCCGCTGGCCATTGGTCCCGGCGGCGTCTCTCGGGACGCGTGTGTCGACTTTTCCGAGATTCGATTAAATAAAAGATGAATCGCATTTCCGGGAAAGGGTCGCATCGTTGCGAGATGGGTTTCGGTATTATTCCGACACACGTCGAAGGGGCATGATCCGTGGTGGCGTTCGCGTGATAGGTAATGCGCGCGCGATTCGTCACCCGTGACGTATCGAGGCGGCGAGACGCGCGTAGCGGTAGCGTCGCCAAGTTTGAACGCCACGTGCCGCGAGACTTCGGCGGGTTGTCCGTACCGCTCGCTCTTGCGCAACGTAAACGGAATCCGCGACTATTTCGCGGGTCAATGAATCGCCCGCGTTAATGAATTCGGGAGGGGGGGAGTTGTTAAAAGATCGGGGGAGATTGGGGGAATGTGGTAGAAGGCGGAGAAAATTGAATAATAACGATTACTACCTATGCGAGAATAGAAAGTAGGTGATAGCTTCGACAATGTTGTGTGGAATAATCTGTAGTATAGTAACAATTACAGTTCGAATGGTAATGCTTATTGTACTGTAGAATATTCGACACAATATTGCCGAAGTTTTCACTTAAGTACTTACTTTTCTGGTTTAGTAATCGTCACTTAGATAGCACGAAGACGTTCCTCTTTCTGACGTCTAGACCATTTAAAAATAACGTTTTATTCCTATTGAAAAAATATCATAGATTCTTATAGAAAACTTATAAAAACCCCATAGAATCCCCATGGGAATTCGATGTTTTTTTGACACCGCAATTCTGAATATCCACTAATAAAAATCTAAGAGGGATGAATAGAAACTTTGTGGATTCTATGTGTATCTGCAGAAACACATAAAATCTTGTAACGGCATGTACAGGTCTTTATTTTCTTTATGGAATTTTACTTGTTTTTGTGGATAAATATAAAATTCGGTATAAATCCCTATTTATTATCTCAGATACATATACAATACAATGAATTCTTATTCGTCCTTCTCAAAGTTTTCTCTTGGATATTGGGAATTGCTGGGTTAAAAGCACATCAGATTCCTATAGAAATTGTCTATGGAATCTTTTCAGTAGGGATGTTCACTGAAATGACGTTTTTGAGACATTTTACCACTAGTCTCTCGAAGACGTCTTTAAAAAGACGACTTTGAGACGTCATTCTGACATTTGTGCCATCTGGGTAATATTTAATTTTAACTGCAAATATCAGTTTTTTCAAGGTAATCGGAGGATAATAACGGGTTTGAACGATCACAACATTTTCCGATAAATGAGCGTGCGATGAGAAACAGTTGCTTAATCAACAATTGCGTATATTGAGCTTTCTGGTACATATAGTAGCGTTCGCGCGATTCACATTTAACTGGTTCCGATACATATATTATGAGTATTAATGAGTATAAAATGAATTGAGATTACCGTGACGTTTCCGTCGATCCATTTTTACACGAAGATCGCGTTGCCTCGCCGCAATATGAGATTCGATCGTTGGTTGCGAATAGTTTCATATATATATATATAATATATCGCGCTCTCATAACGATTCTGTAAAATTTTCGCTTTCACGCGACGCTTGTCGTTGTCGACAAGCCCGAGCGTCTACATACTTCGTAGACTAAACGGGGCCTGCGGAAGAAAAGAGACGTTATTCATTCGACAATGGGTATATCCAATTACACGCGTCCGTAAGCGCAATTGCGAATGAGATAAACGGTATTCATAATTTACGCACTAACGCAATAAATGGTTGGTTTATCGATTACGCGCCTGTTGTTAAAGCGACTGTAAATTCTAGCCGATACAACGCGCGCTTTATTTTGCAGCTCGAAATAGCAATGCGATCGAAATCGGAATTGGATTTTGCTTCTAATGTGCGATTATCTCGTTATCGAGATGCTTTTGGACCATATTGGTAAAATACTCTTTTGTAGATTGTGTTTATGGCTACAAAAAAGCTCTATACGAATATCGCCAGAAAGTTAACGGATGAGAAGATAATCGCGGTTGAAGCGGATTTAGCGTTTCGAAGTACGGATATTCGTTTACGAGCTAGTCGAAATTCACCTGTTGAGCGTAAAGAATTGAAAGCCGTTCGAAACGCCGCTGGCGATTATGTCCCTGATTAGATCGCATGCCAATTGAACTCCAAATTCCGCTACGGCTTCGTCATTCTCTCGTATCGGCGCCAGGGCACGCAGTATTGCGTCGGGAATGTCCACTTTGCAAGTGCTCGTCATCCTGAGCAGCGTTTTATAATTGGGCACCGGAATGATGCCCGGTATTATGGGTACCGTAATTCCAACGCTCCTGCAGTTTCTCACGAAATCTATGAAGACCTCGGAGTTGAAGAAAAGTTGAGTTATGACGAAATCTGCGCCGGCGTCTACCTGGAAATTAAGAAAAAAGATTACGAGGGCAGTATGAAAAGCCCGGTACTTTTCTAGTAGATGGTGGTGCGATCGCGAAGATGAGTATATGCCCCCATTTGATGAAAAAAAAAGTTCTGTTCCACCATGACAATGCATCTGCTTATTCGTCTGCCGTTGCAACAGCGAAATTGGTCGATTTGAAGTTCGAATTGATGCCGCATCCATCTTATTCACCGGATTTGGTTACTTTACAGACTTAGACAAAAATTACTTTTTGGAGGGTTTAAAAAATTGAAATATCGTTGGACGAAGTGTATTGAGCAAAAAGGCGACTATGTTGAAAAATAAACGAACAATTCATAGTAGAACATTTCACTCTGCCCTCGTATACCGATTAACGCGAAAGCGGGAAAAGACGAGCGTATAAAAAGGCGTACACACCTTCGCTTTCAAATGAAGAAGGTCACTCTCTTTCGACGGCGATTGCGGATGTGTCTCTGGATATCCCGCGACGCAGATGCAGAACGTCGAGCCAAATTGATCCCTGATGAACTTGACCAAGTCTTCCGCACGATTAAAATCCCCGATTTCCGCGGCTGACTCTGAAATTTAGCGAAAAGGAAATCTTCTGCTTCAATGTTCTTTAAAAAAAATTCCACTTATGTTAAAAAAAAACACATACTGACCTCCAAGCAGCGCGAAAATGTTCGTCTTCTCGTACGCCAAGGCCTGGTTCAAAATATTTATCACGTCGTTTTTTTTTAGATCCTTCGCTGCCAGGTGTAGCATCGCGTTGTTCGGTAATATCTTGATCAATTCCAGGGCGGGATGATTTAATGACGTCCCGGTGACGTGCCACGTGACCGAGTAGAAAAGCGGAGTGCAATCCCGCGATTCTGGAAAAAATCTTTAAAAAGACGCGTTACTCTGCGCGTATCGGACAATGTAGTTCGCCTGGTACATATTTAAGTTTTTTATACATATTTAAATTTCAAACTACGAACCTTTTGTAGAGTTCATCGCGTTTGCCGCTCACGGGGAAGAGTTCGAAACTGTAAAACTTCTCGTTCCTGCTCTCCTTCTCCCTTATCAGCGATCCCAAATTTATCATCTTCCCGCGGGGTTTCGGGGAAGCCCGTAGTAATCCGGTCGGCAGTTCGGCGGCGTTCGATTGGGCGTTTCTTTCGTCCGTATAATTACCATAGTTTTCCTTAATTACCGCGTCGGTCATCGTCGAAAACGAACGAAACTGAACGAGGCACCGCACGAGAGCTGAATAATTCAACTGAGCGCGGATGTAATTGTACAAATAAATATAACGAGGAAACATTATCTGTTTATATCGTTTATAAGGTTATATCGATAACCTAACCTATGATTTCGCAACTTCGCGGAGCCGGATTTCGGCTCGACTCCGGGAGAAGTTCCCGAAGGGACGCTCCTTTACGAACAGCTCGGACAAAATTTTCCATTGCTTTCCCCATAACGGATCGTAAAATGCAAGGTCACTTTTTTTATCCGATTCTGAGGTGCGTCACTTGTTGTCGCGCTCAGTCAGAAAGGTGCACTCGTCGACGATGGCCAACTTGGAGAAAATCGCGAAAAATAAATTGAAGAATGTCGCCACGGGCGAGGTGAGTTGACGATTACCGCGGCGGTTGCTTTCGTTTATTTCGCGGATTAACGTCGCTCGTTATCGCGAAAATTTTATCACAGTCGAATAATCGCTTCAGATCCTGATCCACGATATAACTCGCGTCGTACGCCTTCGTTTCTTTGACAGATCGTATCGATGGGCAGCATCTGGGAGGATCAAGCCTCCGTTATCATTTTCTTCCGAAGGTGGGGATGTTTGCTGTGCAGACTGTGGGCGAAGGAAGTGTCGGCCATCAGCGAGACTCTGAAGGAACACAACGTGAGACTCGTCGGGGTGGGCTTCGACTACTACGGCGTGCAGGATTTCGTGGAGGGAAAATTCTTCAAGGGCGGTGCGTAAGACGTTCGTCGAACTTCTCGAAAATCGAGAAGCGAAGATAATCCGTTTTACATCGCAGAACTGTACACGGACGTCAGTAGGAAGACCTACATCGATCTTGGCTTCAAACGCTTCAATTTCTTCACGATAATCGCGTCCTTATTTACTAGGAAATCGAGGACAGCCATTAGCAAAGCCAAGCGACTGAATTTGCCCAGTAATTTCAGAGGCGACGGCTTGCAGAACGGAGGAGCGATAGTCGTAGATAAGGGCGGTAAATTGTTGTACGAATTCAAACAAGAAGGACCTGCGGATCATGTAAGGAGTTCTGAAATTCTGGAATTGCTTAATATCCCGGTCGACGATGGGATAGATGACAAAGTTGGCGTTTGATCTGTTTTTGTACTTTTTACAATTTTGTATTACTTTGATAGTATTGTTATTGTGTAAATGTACCGCATAAATACAATTTTCTGTGACTCTTTCGTACCCCCTGCGCTCTTTCGTTATTTTATAGCCTAGGATTTTTGGCGGGAAATTTTCAGCAAATCGAGAAACATCGTCGATTGTTAGTCGGCCTTTATTTTCCTTTCGTACAAGTACAGCCTTCTACAAACTTCCGTTATAGGTATGTCCGATACGGGTGGAATGCCTTCCCGTATTGTTTTATTGGGCCGCAGAGAAAATTTGTCCCTTATCGTCCTAATGTCGTCGATATCGGGCGTCATGTGCATGTTAATGGCCGGGTAAACGACGAATGCGAAAACTGCTACGCCTGTTAAAAACCAAATCGGAATGGCTACGGCCCAGTATTTCACGGGCCAATAGGTCAGGCCCAGTTTCTCGTGTAAGAGTTCTTCGGGAACCAGGGCCCATATCAAGTACAACAAGAAAAGTATGTTCGAGCCGATGTACAGAGCGTATCCGTAGGCGGAGCGCGGCCTGTAAGGGGCAGGCGTGTGCTTTGTCATCCTTCTCAAAGAATTACAATCGATCGTCCAAAAGTTTGATTACGGATGCGTGTATTCTGATAAGGGTGGTCCGAAGTCCTTCATGGTTTCCGTCACGAGAATGAGATTTTCGAAGAAGGAGGTAAGCGCTACGCGTGCCTTGCGAGCCTCGTTAGCGGAGAATGCTCTACAATGTGCAACGATTATTCACTTAACGCGACGCTCCTTGGACGTGTGTTTAGAAACGTGGCAGTGTCAATTGTGTACGTTTCGTGGGAGAGAGGCGATGGGGTACTCACGCTTTCAGGAAATTTCCCTCTAAAGTCAGGGTTTTCTTAACGCCGCTCCTTTTGGGTTCGGCGTCGACTACCAATACGTGATAAGCAACGTTTGCTTCGTTGGCGGAAGGAAAGGGCACGGAGATCTTACTGTGAGCCGGAGTTAAGGTTACACGTGGGAAGGAGCCGCGATAATGCTTTGAATTTGTGAAAAATCTCGGAGCGATAAACTTGCTTTACGAAAGGATACACTTTGAGATCACTCATAGCACTTTTTTCACGCGACGCATTGATGCTGATATTTTAGGTTTTAATTTATTTATTTGCTTTATACTCGGTAATCGTTCGATTGTGCTTTTAGAATTGCACTGGTGTTAAAAAACGTTCCGTTTACTGATCGAAATTGAGATTTCTCTGCCATGATATTGGGGACGCTAGTGGGACGCTTCTTCTCGTAGGCGCCAAATTTGAACTGTTCTTCGGCTTAGGTGGGGCTCGTTCGACAAGACACATTGGTTTTCTTTTTGACTTTTTTATTTTGTTACTTGACTAATGCCGTAGTACGAGGCTATTAAGGATACTCAAAAACAATTTTTATTACATTCCTTTGCAATGTCATTAGCCCCTTTATAACGTTTTATAAATTTATTTTCAGATAGAGCTTTCTCGCAATGCGAAGAACATGGCGCCATCGCATACGCAATGATATATCGTCGCTGTAGGCCTATTCTGTAGCTCGTTACGACCCGTAACGACGGTTGTCGTTAGCATTAGTCCAATCAGGACCCCCACCACAACGGAATACTTGATCCTGATTGGACTAATGCTAACACAACCGTCGTTACGGGTCGTAACGAGTTACAGAATAGGCCTACTGGCACTTTTCGCAAGTGCAGAGAACGACGATATATCGTCGTCCGGCACTAAAAGGGTTAAAATCGTTGTTTATTGTCGCGCCATCACCCGGCCATGCACGAGCCCTATCAGTACGAAAACTATCCTGTCTGAACACTTCGATGCATAAACATTGCCACTAGCAACCGATTTGATTATTTTCCCAAATCGGGCCATTCGGTTTTCGGTGACAAGACCGAATGTCAGTCGCGACCGAAACGGTGAAATTGCCGTATGAGTTTCGAAGACGTACCGTGTGAACGCGCCCGTTTAAATGTATGCGCCACTGCAGAACACGGTAAAAAAACGGATTCGGTAAAATTACCGAAACGGGAAAAAACCGTATCGTGTGAACGGGTTGTAACGATGCGAGACGGCGATACGCTTTATCGCAACAGGTGCAGCGCGGGGAAGATGCGTTTAAATGTCGAGTTTAAACGTCGACGCGATACCAGATGCTTTCCCGCGTTCTCCTCGGTATTAGACGCGGATTGGAAATACATCACGTGAGCTCATGTGCTAGCACAAACAAATGTGTCTCCCCGATGCGTATTTTCATGCGTCTCATGCTACGTGCTAGCTCGTAAGCTCACGTGACGTGACAATAGTGTGTCCCCGGCTTTACGAACTCTTCAGCTTCTTCATCTTCTTCTTCGTGTACTAAATACCCTCGAAAAACGGAGCCAATAAATAGGAGTCAATTACAATTTCATTAAAAAGTATATAATAATGAACTGTAATTCAAATTAAGACAAAAGGAAAAGAATATCATTTTTAGAATGAAATAAAAAAAATTAATCGTTCATATCTTTTATAACATATCCGTATCTTTTTATAACATTTCCAAAAGAGACATCATTGGGTCTTCTGCTTCCACCGGTACTGTGTACTCCCCTCTTCCAATATTTCCGTACAGCTGTTATTATATATTGTACCGAATGTCGCACGGAAAACCGATCAGGTGGGGGCCTTCTGAATTTCTTAATGAATCAATCGAACATCGTCCAAGCAGTGCCGAATTCAAATTCAGAAGGCCCCTACTTGATCGGTTTCCCATGCGACATTCGGTATACGTAACTGCACGATTTACCTACCTATAATAAATAGTAGATTCAGTCTACAACAAATCAGACAACATCCGTCGACCATATGTAGACCTTCCAAGACGTTGGAAGAAGTACTTACCTTACAGTATACACCCCTCTTTTTGCAGCATTGCAAAAATCCTCATTCCCGGGTTTTGCAGTTTACATTGTTGCACTATCTTAAGCCAATGAATAAGCTTTTCTATACGCCTACATTTATCCTGCAACATAAAAATATATACAGGGTGACATTTTGAAAACTTGCCACCCCAATATCTCAGAAACTTACAGAGATTTTCTAAAAAACAAAAATACGGTTTCGGCAGTGGAGAGGGGGAACCAAAATTACATAATCGGAGACGCACCCCCTCCAACCCCCTTAGGGGTAGCCCCCCCCCCAACTTTGTAATCTTAAATAGCAACCCCCCCCCCCATGCGTGATACAGCGTTAGAAAGCTCTTTAAAAATGCTTTACAACAACACCAAATTCTGGTACCTTTCGATGAGTAGTTTTTGCGCAAATCGAGAAACAAAACTGCTAGAAGTAAGTTTTGTCAATTTATTTATTAAAGGTCAATTACGTTACAATACATTTTCGAAATGATTTCCATTGATTTTTCGGACTTTTTCAAATGTTGTTCTTGAAATTTTGCGACATTCTTGCATAATTCTCTGTTTCAGTTGGTTAATGCTTGCTGGTTGAGTTTGAAAAACAACAGATTTTTCAGATGTCCCCATAAGAAGAAATCGTAGGGAGTAAGATCAGATGATGGAAATCACTTCGAAAATTTATTGTAACACAATTGACCTTTAATAAATAAATTGACAAAACTTACTTCTGGCAGTTTCTTTCTCGATTTGCGCGAAAACTACTCATCGAAAGGTACCAAAATTTGGTGTTGTTGTAAAGCATTTTTAAAGAGCTTTCCACCACTGTATCACACATGGGGGGTTGCTATTTAAGATTACAAAGTTGAGGGGGGGGGGCTACCCCTAAGGGGGTTGGAGTAGGTGCGTCTCCGATTATGTCATTTTGGTTCCCTTTCTCCACTGCCGAAACCGTATTTTCGTCTTTTAGAAAATCTCTGTAACTCTCTGAGATATTGGGGTGGCAAGTTTTCAAAATGTCACCCTCTCTCTGTATGTATTAACATACAAAATATACAAAAGTATTTATTATCAACTGACATTAATGAGTATCGTACTTCCTGTTTTGGAGGTTATTTAGTAAGCACTTCATGTCTCCGAAGTTATCTTTAAGTAAATGTAGTAAAGCATCTACGTCGCTTACAGAAGCTAAAGTCGGGACTTTAATTGCCCATGTGAATGCCGTAAACATCTGGGAATTCTATAAAATTTTTCTGAAAAGATGGATTTTCAAAATATAGACAAGAATTTGATCTAAAAAAATAGAACGACAGAAATACAATACATGGGTAGCAAGTTGATCGTACTCATCCCTAGTTGTGCAAATAATTAAAATTTGCTTTCCTTTGTGGCGACCCGTCACGCTACGACGGCCTGCCGTCAGATGGCGCCGACACTCTTGGCCTGTGGCGGCCCGCCACCAGATGGCGCTGCCTTTCTCACTAGTGGTCGAACACGAGTACGTTTCTACATAAGACCGAAGCTGTTCGACAACCACGGAGGACAGAGCACACAGAGCGTCTAAGGCAGGAGTCGGCCTAGCCTTACTGACGAGTCCACAGGCCGACTCCGGGACGAAACGCTCCGCCGATAACATGGCGATCGCTCTTTTCGCCAAAGTGGTGACCCCGACGTGATGCAGCGGAGAAGATCATCATTCCTGCAGCATACCTTCTGGACCAAGGAACTCCCATGATAGGACACCTTCATCCGGAAGCAGAGCCAACCACACGCACACGGCCACGACGCTCTCAGCCAGCACCAGCCACACCAGCGCTCACGCACACGGCCACGACGCTCACAGCACCAGCCACACACACACGGCCACGACGCCCCAGAGCACCAGCCATGCCAGCGCACACACACACGGCCATGCTAGACCCACGCAGGCAGCAGCCACAGCACCAGCGCTCACACACAAGGCCATGCTAGACCCACGCAGGCAGCAGCCCCAGACCAGCGCACGCACACACACGGCCATGCTGGACCCACGCAGGCAGCAGCCGCATCATCACACACACACACACACACACACACACACACACACACACACACACACACACACACAGAGGATCGATCTCTCACACGCTGCGACGAACACCGGCGGAATTTCCAACTCACGATGTCCCAGTCACATAGAACCACGCTCACACAGCCATAGCCACGCACACCACCATCTTCCACATCGTTACGCCTGCCTCCAGCAGCCGTCACTGGGGGGAGTACTGTGGCGGCCCGCCACCAGATGGCGCTGCCTTTCTCACTAGTGGTCGAACACGAGTACGTTTCTACATAAGACCGAAGCTGTTCGACAATCACGGAGGACAGAGCACACAGAGCGTCTAAGGCAGGAGTCGGCCTAGCCTTACTGACGAGTCCACAGGCCGACTCCGGGACGAAACGCTCCGCCGATAACATGGCGATCGCTCTTTTCGCCAAAGGCCATCGACTCCGCGGCTCCCGGCCCACGGCTCTCGGCTTCTCGTTAGTGTCCGACAACGGTACAGGTATATAAGAGCCCCCCATCTCTCACGGAGGAGTCACGGATCGTTTAGACGCAGGAGTCGGCCTAGCCTTACTGACGAGTCCACGCGGGTCGACTCCAGGACGAAACGCTCCGCCACGAGTTTTCATGTACATCGGTGATTATCTGGAAATTGCAAAATTGGAATTAGTGATGCTTTTAAATTGCATAAAAAATCTTTATGGTCCCTTACTTGTTGTATTATTGTATACTTTTGATACTCCATGGACCCGAGAATTGACATTTGATTCAGTACTTTAACATAATCGAAACTGGAATATTTTATAATCTCCGCAGCAACTGAACTAGTCCCCGAATTCGGAGGACCGTGGACGAGGATGCTTGACACTCGTGGAAACTTGGGATTCTCCGTGGCTTTAAGATACATTTCCAAATCCATCATTATTTGACCGATTTCGGAACTCCATTTGAGTAAACCATATTCAGCAGTTTTTTCAAAATAGCTTTCGGATCAATCGGTTTCTGGAGTACAAAAACATGACGTAAGTTTCTTTTAGGGCCGGTTTTACAAATACGATATACCTACCCCCCTCCCCCCCTATACGCGGTATAGCGCTATACTGAGAATAATCAGCATGAAGCCTTATGGTTATTCTCAGTATAGCGCTATACCGCGTTTATACATGTTTGTAAAACCAGCCCTTAGGAGGAGCAATAATTTTGAATGCCTTACCTGCGTATTTTGAGTTCCTGCATTTGCTTCTCCGACGTTCATTTCATATGTGACATATCTGCGGGTACAAAATAATAAGAACCGTTATATTCTCTTTCTGAATTACAATTTCATTAATATTCTTATAACATTTTCCTAAGAATATTCGTTTAAATGAGTCAGACAACTAGTAACAGTACTTCCAGGGGGGACTAATCTTGTTACTGTAGAATTAAGCTTTTTACATGTATTATTGTCATTTGTAACAGTGTATACTCTGTGAATTTGGATGTATCAAACAAATATAATATGTACATATATTAGACTGATTCCAAAAAAAGCTTTTTTAATTAATTCTTTTGGCGGGCACTTAAAAAACGTTAGTATTTAATATAACTTTGAATATGTCGCTGGGTGCACATTCTCACTAAACATTTAGGGGTGTCTAAATCGCTTTTTCTGATTTCCATTTGAATAACACGGTGAAATTGTTGAATCATTGGTTTAGTGCTAATTCCTTCTACGATACAAAAATTTCCCCGTGAAAAATTAGAAAAATTGAGTTTTAGGGGTAATCGACGTAAAGAAATATTATTTTAATTATTAAATAAAATTAAATGTTAATCGCGGGGGAATAAATTGTGCAATTGATTCCCCTATTAATTCCTGTATTAATACAAGCTCTTCGTGCGTTCTTACCTTCATCGGCGAGTATCGTTCGGAGAGGGAGAGAGAGAGAGAGAGAGAGCGCGCACGGCGGCGCGTCGATACGACGGATTTTTGTTTCTGGCGATGAGTGGGACATACCTAGGTACGGTACAGGGACACCTTGAAATTTACCTTCGGTCGGGTTTGGTCGGTATTCGACCAATTTTCCGGTAAAAGTCGAGTCGGTAGTTACCTATGTTCCCTGCAGATGTCAGTAAGCTTCGTTTCAACGGGGGGCGCTCAACTTCTCATTTCCACCGCTTCCGACGATAGCGCGAGTTACTTCCTGTTGTCGAACCGTCGCGATCGTTTCGGTATTTCGAGGCTCTACTGTGTTGTAAGCTTTTTCCGGGGCTGCTAATCTAAAAGCCGTACGTGAGTGATTCTCGTACCTTCTGTGCATCCCGTGAACGAGGAAAACGAACTTTCCTATCGACTACACAACCGCAAGAATACATACGACGCGCGCGCGTTTAGCAGCGGCTCGTTGTCGGCGCGTTACATCGTTGAGAATCGCGTGTAAAAGAACGGGCGAGTGTCTAGAGTATTCGTTACGCGTTGCGCTTCGCTCGGACGAGGAACAAGAGATGTTTCTACAGCGAACACATTGAGGAAATGCCGGTTAGTCGAGCCATCGGCGCAGGGAGCCTTGGAGGTAGTCGTGTAGGCCCCGAGAATTTTGGCGGGACCGGCTGCGCGCGCAGCCGGAACGCGCTGCCATTTCATTTTCCGGTGTTCGTCGCGGTGCTTGTCGTTGTCGCGTTGCATCGTGCGAAATCGCGTATAAAAGAGTAATCGAGTATCTCGAAGATTTGCCACGTGTCGCGTTTCGCCCGGGCGCGAGGAATTGGATTAATTTTCGCGGTGAACGTGTCGAAGGAATAGAATGCCGGTTCGTCGAGTCGCCGCGTTACGACAGAGCAGCCCTGGAAGTAGCTAAGTAGTCCCCGAAAAAAGCGTTGATATCTCGCGCCCGATTGATGGAGCGCGTTTCGCGTGAAGCTTCATTCTTACGCGTTGCGCATTTCGGAGCCGATTTTGACGCGAGTGTAACTGTAAATCAATTGCTCGTTTTCAATTTCTTTCCACTTCGAAGCGAGGTTATACGAAGCGATCGCGCGTCAAAAATTGCATGCGCCAAAGTACGTGCGCGCGATATACCTACGCTTTACTTACCACGGTCACGTCGATGCATCGCGTTTGGAGGTTGCTTCCTGCAAGGGACGATGAGTCGGGAAAATGAGACTTCGTCGAGTTCTGCCGCTCGTCTAATCCAAGTTGGGAAAGGACAAGATTATGGTGAAAATTGTCACGATGCTGTTGGATTTTCTCGCTGCCGAACATCCGGTATAATTGGAATGTGAGTTAATCTTTTCGTTCGATAGGTGCGGCATTTAGATTGGAACACGTGAATATCTCTAAAATAATAGGTATATTTGAGAAAAAAGTGTTTCTTATAAAAGTTATTTGTTTTAGAGAGGGAAAAAGAACTGTTTTGTCTTTCATTTAGTAGACGTTTTCAAGGCTATTTTAAGGTCAATGTTTTTTCTTTAAATGGAAGCCTATATTTTTTCAATAAATTTTTAATCTACCCGTAAAAACAGGCAACTTTTGTCTGAAAATTTTCTTTTATTTCTTCATTCCTTTCTATTTAAGGAAAAAACATTGACCTTAAAATGACCTTGAAAACGTCTACCAAATGAAAAATAAAACATACAGCTCTATTTCCTCCTCTGAAGCAAATAATTTGCATAAGAAACATTTTTTTCTAAAATGCATTAATTGTGTTACAGATATTCATGTGTCTTATTTTAAATGCCTTGTCCTACTCCCCCATATTTACGTACATATCATTGAACGATTAAAATGATTGAATTAGGTGGTTATGAAAAAAAGCATTGATTATTACGTAGGTACTAAAATTCTAATTTAATACAGCGCTGCGTATTCAAAAAAATGGACGTGCCTATATTTTACACGCACCGTAGCGCAAATTTCGCATTCTCTCCTCCTATTCAAAACGCTCCCCTTTACAATCGAGCCTGCAAACTTTACTCGATACGATTGAACGCATTTTTGATCGCAGTTAACGGTGTGGCATTGCAAGGAAAAAATCTCGGCTTATTTCTTCTCTGAGGGCCGGTTTATCAATGTCCAGTTAAATGTCTTAACTGGTGAATAAAATTAAAGTGGTAGCTGAACTGTTTATCAATATACAACTAACGTTTACTAAGAACTTAAATTAAGATGACTGGAAGTAAATTTAACTGGAAGGTACTGGTGCCAGATACTGAATAAACTGGCAGTTATCGCAATTTATAGGTTAGAATTCTCTCTGGTTTTGTGTTTGTGTACAGTCTAAAATGGATAATATTTGAGATAATATTGGAGATTTTTTGGAAATTAGCGGCGATGAAGAAATTGTTGAATTCGTACAACACGAAAGAAGAACGCACAGAGTTTTACCACGGGAAGAACATTTCGACCTGCGCTGGCGAGAGAGTTTTCCGCGAAGGGGGACCGTAAGATGAGCCTCTCGCTATTCTCGGGCCATGAGAACGTCGCAGCATCCCCTCTTCTCCCTACCTACCCTATCTCATTCCTCGAGTGACCTTCCTTCTACAGGAATATACGCATAAAGAAAGAAATATGCCAACGACGAGGATTTCTAAAATGCATCAGTTTTAATTTGAGGGAGCTTTGAATAGACCGCGTTCTTTAGCGGAAATTAAACCAATCGGAATGCTTCAAGACAGTGTTCATAACTGACAGATAAAACAGTATTGAAATACGCTACTATTCGGATAACTGTCAGATGAGAATAACTGTTAGATAGTTATCTGACACATTTAACTGGACATTGATAAACCGGCCCTGAGAACTGAGAAATTCCAAATCAAATCAAGTTCTTTCTCATCGACCGCGCCTCGACATCCACAAAATACAATCCCGCTTCCGCGTAGCATGGAGCCTCTCACGAGCATCTTTCTCGCGCGTTGATAGACTCAACGAGGCGAGCGATACGGAACACGCGTCATTGCCATTCCCGCTCTCTTTCCCGGCCCGTACCGCGCGGGAGGCCCGCGGGAAGAAAAGTTCTCCAGAGCGCGAGCGAGGATCTATATCGCCCGTACACAAACACATGGCCCACTTCGTTTCATTCTCCGCTTTGCCACGCGGCCGGATGGACGAGCTCTCTCAAAACTTTGCGCTGATGTTTAGACTGGACTCTATATTCGGACCGTGCAAAAATCCGTCTTCATTTCTCCCGCACCCCCTACGCTCTTTCTCTTTCTCGGTACCCCTCCCACTTCTCGAGCAAACGACCGCTGTGTCTTGTTACACACCTACGGATAATATTATAATATTATATATCAATTACTAATCGGATTCTGGAAGAATGGTGAAACTGTATTTCACTATGTTCACACACTATTGCAAAGTACATGATAATTGTTGTGATCAGCTCACCTTTAATTTACAAATCTTCGGATTTGAGGGATTAGTCAAATTTGTTATTCCTATCAATCACAGATACTAAAAATCGTTAATTGAAAGCGGGTCTATCAACATATCTATACGATATTACTAGTATAGTTATGATTACCTGATCGGATATTAAACAGGGCATATTTCCGAATATCAAGAGCTTTTGAAATATTTACGAATATTTTCTGCTTAATATCTGATCACAAATATATACTAGCAATATCGTATAGATATTCTGAATATTTTCAGATATTTTCGAATATCCTAACGATAGGTATTTAGGCCGAATGGAGTTTTAGGGGTCCTCTTTCCTGGTTTAGAGAAAAATGTAGGTTGGCACAGTTGTCTCGGACAATTCTTACGTCTTCATATATTGCTGTAATTTACGCTTTATCATAATTTCTACAGACTTACGTACACAGACCAATCGTCATCGATTCTGGGTGATCATTTATACATCGCAATGCAGCGTTTTTCTGGAAAAAATGTTCAAATTATGTGCTATTCACTTACGAAAATTGCGAAGTAATCGAAGGTAAAATTGACAGCTGCTGTACTTCAAACAAAATTAGGATTTTTTTGGGTATTTACGTTAAAATCGGGCTGCATCGTATCACGCATCCTATCTCGCGTACTGTCCAACAAAACTTATTTTCACGCCCATACATTTTCTTTCACGAGAAATCTTGTTTTTCTGATTCCATCTAATCAGAAGCTTTTCCGCGATGCATCCATTTACGAAACTGTCATTGCATTTTTAATCGTCTAGTCTGAGAATGCTCGGAGTGCCTTTTCTCCTGATTCCGGTCAATGATATTTCTAGAAACAGAAAATCTCGAAGTACGCTTTTTCTTGATACGACCAATAATATTCATCCAATTCCAAGCACATCATTCGTCAAAATCAAAGGAAGACGTTCTAAGAGTATTCCAATTTCCAGTAACATTATTGGTCGAAAACAGGGAAAATGGCACTCAGAGCATTCCGAAACTAGTCAATCGAAAACGCTATGACAGTTTCGTAGAGATGGATCTATCGCGAAGAAGCTTCTGATTACATGGAATCAGGATAACACGATTTCTCGTAAAAAATAACAGCTGTATGGGCGTGAAAGTAAATGTTGTTGGATAATATTGTACGAGGTGGGATACGTGACACGATGCAGCCCGATTTTATGGTAAGTACCCAAAAAAATCCTAATTTTGCTTGAATTATAGCGGCTGTCAAATTTTCTCTTCGATTCCTTCGCAATTTTCGTGAGTGAATAGCACCTCTATTGAGTATTTTTTTTCCGCAAAAACGTTGCATTGCGATGCATAAAATGATCACCCAGAATCGTTGACAGTTGGTCTGTATGCGTACAAGTCTTTAGAAATTACGATACGTGGTGTATTGCAGCAATGGAGACATGACAATATCGCGCCAACTTATATTTTGCTCTCTAAACGGGAAAGAGGTCCCTTAAAAGCATCAAAGCAGGGGTAAAATTTCGTCTCGGGTCGCATCGATTCCCGTCGAAGGGGCAGAGTGAAACATCGCGCCCACTTTATTGAGCGGTATATCAAACCCGCAAATTATATATATCCCGCGTCTCATTGACTCGCGCGCACGTAGTTATTACCGCAGAGCGACTCGTTGGCCGATCAGCGCGCGTATGGACGTGCTCCGCGCCGGTGCCTGCCTGCCTGCACACGCTAGCGGACCGTTTAACGAGCCCGGCCTTCTGCAGGCGCGCAGACTAAATAAAGCCGCGCGCCCGCGCGCGCGCGAGTGTCGACATGTGTCCGAGGGATGCCACGGCAAAAAGCCGACATTAGCCAAAAATGCGGTCTTCCTTTTTGCGCGAAATGAACCGAGGGAACTCGCTCGCATGGGACGCGCGGACTTCGCAGCGGGCTGTTATATTAATCGCGTTAATTATTGTCGCGAACGCGCGACGAGCGGCTGCAGTCTTCGCTTCGCGCGATGCGGATGAGTAATGACGAATTCAACTCTGTACGTTTTATGGGGTGATATGGGATGATTTAACTCGGTTGCGCGCTGAGCAAGCGAACGCGGCGTAAGTCTTTTGATTTTCTCGATGATTTTTTCTAAATTTTTTCGAACCACGCCCCAATTAGCGTATCGACGAATCGGTCGGACGAAGCGCTACGCTGAAAGAAATAATATTGCTGGTGCCAAAAAAAATGTTTCTTCGATCAAAAACATGACTTAATCGTAGGATCAGGCCACGGTTTTCTTCGTGCAATTTTTTATTCGCGCGGAAAGAATTTTCTGTTTCAACGAAGGTACTCTTGAATCAAGAATATGCGGGGTGTTCTCAAACCTCTGACCCAGAGGAAAACCCTATGTTCATTAAAAAATTACGAACATAATGCAATTGATTTTATTGAAATCCGTTGAGAATTTACGGAGAAATTAATTATTATAAAAGTAATTAATATTTTGCATTTATTCGGCATTGATGACGTTATATAGAAGATAATCGCAATTGCTATCGTTATTATAAATACTATCTTCACATGAGCCTTGATATAACATCATCAATGCCGAATAAATTCATAATATTAATTATTTTTTAATAATTAGTTTCTCCGTAAATTCTTAACGGATTTCAACAAAATCAATTGCATTATGTCCGTAATTTTTTAATGAACATACGGTTTTCCTCTGGGTCAGAGGTTTGAGAACACCCCGTATATTGTGTTCGACTAAGAATCTGTATTCTTAAACATTTCTAAGATCATATCGACTGGTACCAGAAAAAAGCGCGTATCTTTTCACTGTTATTGAGAAACGTCGTAACTCGTTGCCGTGTGAGGAAACATCGCAAGTCCTTATTGTCATCGATGTGACTTGCGATTTTTTTTCTTGCATAGCAACGAGTTACGATGTTCTATAATGTCAGTGTAAAGATTCGTGCTTTTTTCTGGTGCCGCTCGATATGTTCTTGCTTCAAGACACATTTTGTTGACACTAGCAATTCATTCTCTCGGAGAGAGAGAGTGTACATCTTTTTCTCCCCAGGTAGACAAATGTATGTAAATTACACAGTCATTTCAGGCAGTATTAGTTCATCTGATGCATCAAGGTTGTGCGCTCAATGAGTCATCGTTAAGCACAAGCATATATATTTGTGTCATTAAATGATTTCAGACTAATATAAATAAAGTACTAAACATTTATTCAATATACGTACAATTTTTCGTAAATATAATATGTTATTGCATTAAATACAGCGATTAATTTGAATCACATTATGTGGTGTAAACTTAAGAATTCTTCGAAGAATAATTATTTTCCTAAACTCACGCCACAAAATAAACGTAAATCTTAGAACAATCAATTATTGCAGTTTTTATGAACGTCGCGACGATATATAAGTCTATCTACACCGAGAGAAATAATTGCTACGCCAAACAAAATGTTCTCTTCAATCAAGAACACGACGTAATTCCAGGATCAAGGCTTTCTTCGTGCAAGAAAATATTTGATAGGCTGGAGCGCGCAATGGTTTCTTCCGCGCAGAAAGAATTTCTTGTTCAAACGAACAGGTTCTCTTGTGATTCAAGAATATTCTCTGACCAAGAATCGGTATTCTTAAAAATTCGTAAGTTCACATGTTCTTGATTCAAGACATATTTTTTCGACTTCGGCAATTAAAATGCCAAACAAATGTTTTCTTCAATGAAGAAAATAACATAATTCCAGGATCAAGCCATGGCTTTCTTCGTGCAAGAAAATATTTGATAGGCTGGAGTGTGTAACGGTTTCTTCCGCGCAGAAAGAATTTCTTGTTCAAACGAACAGGTTCTCTTGATTCAAGAATATTCTCCGACTAAGAGAATCTGTATTCTTAAAAATGCGTAAGTTCATATGTTCTTCGTTCAAGACGCATCCTTTTGACTTCAGCAATTATTTCTCTCAGTGCGAGTCCGCTCTCGCGGTGAACATTTCGCCGCAGATATTTTCTATGCAAACACGCGCTTCTTCGTCCGTCACTTCCCAGCGAAACGCGCGCTCATATATATATATTGTCAGTATTTAGGCCGAGAGCGCGGTCGCGGAGGTTACGGCGCGGGGCGCGAGGTCTTACCCGAGCCGCCGCGTTTCGTACACGGCCTTGACATCGCGCCGGTGAGGAGGAACAGCCTGATGCGGCTAATCGGAAGCGTCCGACGATAGAGAGGAATTATCGCAATTCGTTACAGACTCGGCCGCGAACGCCCTCATTATACGATTGATATGCCGACCGGTCGTCCGTCGCGTCTCGCTTCTCTCGTTCGGATGCCGTATACGGCGAAATTCGTCTGCTCTCTTCGTGCGAGATCGCGGCCGGGCGTCGGATGTTATCTCGTATGCGCGATCGCGGCGTTCGCTTGTACAGAGACGTTCACGGCACCGCCTTTCGTAACGATACTACGCGCGCGAGGGGTTCGGCATCACAAAAGGAATTACAGTGCGATAAAAAGGGGAATGACAAAGAGGTCGGACGGTGAACTTTACGTAATGGCCGAATGCCGAAATAGCCGGGCGATTTCCGCCGTCGCGGATTCGAATATCTCGAGCGGCCAGCACTGTAAGCGGAGTCTGGTTCTCTCTCGCGCGCGCTCTCTCTCTCTCTCTCTCTCTTTCTCGTTACGGCTATTTTCGTTATCTTACGCGCCGCGGAACGTTCTTCATTCGCAAAGTTGATCTCTCGATCGGACGAATTTTCCCAGGTATTACTGAGAAAAATGAGTTCGTCAATTTAATAAAAATCTTGGTGATTATATACCTAAAGCGTATGACAAAATATGGATTCTCTCTTCATCTGTTTGGTTAAACTGACCATTTTCCGGTTAGAATATGTAGACATGTAATTGTAATAACTAATTATTTGGTTAAACTTACTAGTGTTTTGGTTGGAATAACTAAATTGGATTAATTCGGTGCGTTTTTCATTTTAACTGATTGTGAGTTATTTTTTTCAGTGTAGATTCGCAGTTGGTAAAATTAATCGTTACTGATTAGACGAGCGAATCTATAAAATATATACGTAGTAAAAAAGTGGTGTTAATTTTTAACACCATTTCACCGGTGTCAACCTATATGTACCACATCTGGAATCATTCAGTGTTATACCCCTGTTATCTAACACCAAACGTGATCTATACATTATAGGTCCACACCTCAGAATTTTTTATAGTGTAGAGAGCATGTTATGGAGACGTTTTGTACGAATGATTTCTCTCGTAGGATGTGTGCTTTGATTTATTGCAAATTTTCTTACATAATTTCCTCTTTCGAGAAATTAAAAGCTCGATATTATTGTTATACGTAATTTAGAAACCCTTTTTATGAATCATTGGGACAGAGTTTTATAGGATTTTACAATAATTGGTAGGAGAACCGTTAATTTTTGTTCCGTTAGAGCTTTAAATTTTATCAAGAAACTTGCATCTCTGTGATATATGCTCCGAATTTTAACTACCTATCGTCTTTTTCCAACAGGTCTTAATGAAATTTATTCTCGTCGAATGGAGATGTGTATCCGATCGGATGAATGTTCTCGTCAATTCGTATTTATTTAAATTAACCGTCATTGATTAGACAAGCTAATCTATAAAAAAATATGGAAAGCATGTTATGGAGCTGCTTTAGCTGGAGGATTTCTCTCCTATAGGACGTGTGCTTTCATTTATCATAAATTTTCTCACATGATTTCCTTTTTTGAGAAATTAAAAACGTAATATAACGCGTAAGAGCTAAGCGTAAGCGTAGTATTGATATGCAATGTCTACATCGTTTTTACGAGAAATTGGGAGAGCCTTACAAAATTTTGCATCAATCGGTATCAGAATTAATGATCATCACTGTTTCTCCCACAATAAAAATCTTCGAATCTTATTCAAAAAACTCTCCTTGGAGATTGCAATTTTCAGGATTTTAACTTTCGTCTCTTCTCCAAACAGACCTTCGGCAAATGCCCTTGAAGAGTCGGAGTCTGTTGAGATGGATGGGATATCGAAAATGTAGGGCGAAGAAGATGACGTCGAAGAAGAGGCCGCCGTAAGACCTCCGATCTCCTTAGCGGTCCTTCTATAGCGGCCGTGACCGTTAAACGGAAGATGGAAACCCGTGAGTATAACATATGGGGATCCATCTTTCGTTTCACGTTCAGGTCACTGTAGACGAATCGCGTAACTGGAGGGATCTTCGGGGGCAGTGCAAGAAGAATTCAGTAAGCAGCCATCGCCTCGACGAAGGGACGAACGCAGAGGGGTTTGCATGTTTTTTGGTCCCTCGAGGCCCCACCATGCCGCAGGACGATTGGTCCGAACCGGCACGGGGTCTGGTTGTAATTTTTCATTATCGACAATGTGCACGGCAGTCACGAGTCGATACCTTCACCGGTATTCTCTTTCCACGTTTATTTCCAGGTTTAGCCTCTCATCGCTTCCTTTGCATTTCGGTAGATCCCCCGCGGATCTCGCGTTGTCAATCCTGAAGTCGGATGACCCTCCGTCTTCGCTGGTGAATATTTTTTATCCGCTACGCGCGCGCGCGTTCTCAGAGTAATTTGTCGAATTGAGTTTCATCCAGAAGCGATGAGAGAGATTTCGCGACAGTTCGTTCTCCGTGTCGAAGCGAATGTTGGATGCGAATTTTCGAAATTTTAGTTGTTTTCCCTTCTACGCGGAGAACGCCTTAGGTTTTTTTTTTTTTCAAATCAGTCGAGTCCTTAAAAAGTCTTTTTAAAGTCAGCAGAGTTCTCAGTTTTGTTCAAAACAGTCGATTTCTTTGTCTTTTTTAAGCCAGTCGAGTCTTTAGTCCGCTTAGATAAAGAAAATCTGTGTTAACCATAGGCATGTACCATTTTTTTTTCAGCTTCGTACGGTAAGTGTACATTACTCAGGTGTGTTTTAGAGCGGCTGAGATGTAGCTCCGGTGACGGATGCGTCCCGGGACGTTATCCCTAGTGCAGGCCCTTGCACCGGGGCGGAGCGAATCAAAATCGTGGGTTGTGTGCATCGGGGAATGTGTGGTTGCATTTTTTAGATACAGTTAGGGAGGCAGGCTTGTCTTTCTGAGCGAATGTGTGTCTAGTCTTAAGTAGGCAGGGCCGGAAGCGGGAGTTCCTTCGCGGAACAACGCGAAAGCTCTCCCGAATCCGACGATGAAGTATTTAAGACGTCGAAGTGCGCGAAAAAGTGTTATCAGTGAGAAAGAGAGCTCGAAAATTCGAAGTAAATGTGCACGAACGTTTACGGACTGCGATTCCGCGAATCGGAGGTCGTCGTTCGAGCTAGCCACTTATTTAGCTCGGCGAGGAAATATTTGAAAGCGTTCGCCCTTCGATCCCGATGAATCTCTGCAGATTTATCCGAATCGAAGGTGGACCGAAACGATTTGAAACGTCACACGGACGAATACGTGGGGGAAAGTCCGGGGAAGCCCCGGACACTTTGTTGGCCCCTAACCATCGTCAGCAACCACGGAAGCTAAGGGCCATCAAGGTGTCTGGGGTTACTCGACTTTCCGCCATTTCCATTTCATTTTAGCGAACGTTGGTTCGATCGAAAGTGAGGTGGAGAGTCGAAGCTGTTCTTCCGAGCGAAGTTTCGATTAGAAGGATTTGATTTTCGTATTTAGGGAATTTTCGAGCCAGTGAATATATTTCTACGGGTCATCAGGAGCTTTGCTCGAAGAGGGGATTCCCCGAAGAGGATGTTTTATTTGTTTCATGTATCTACTTGTGTTTTCACCGTGTGCATTGTCGTTCGTACGTTATTTCGTGTTTCTGTTGTTCATCCGAGGATATCACGTTTTAAATTTCGAAGCATATTTTGTCATGGCTTCGGATTTTAACGTTTCTGTAATTTCTGGGCTTCTTATCGGATTGATTTCCTTGCCTTTCCAATCTGATTTAATTTAACGAGAATATATGTAATTGATATCGTACGTGATATCCTTGTCCGTATCAAGAAATATGCAGCAATTATCGTATTTGTATTCGGAACATCAAACTTCCGTTTAAAATGAGATGAAATATTATGAGCTTTCTGCTCTATTTTGTTTTAAATTTAAAATGATAGACTTTCATAGATATGTTTTCCTTTTTCTCGCAATATACAATATATGCAGTCGAAATGATCTTTTTATGTTCGCAACTTCATTCATTATTGAAAAAAAAAAACGACGAAAGTTAGTTGTGATACTTTGGCTGCATATTTCTACATGAAATCGAAAAAGTCACCGACGAGAGTGTCCTCGACGATGCTAGTTCGTCGAGAAACGTCGTGCGTGACTTGTTATCACTCCACTTTCAACTGATCAGTCCCGCTGGAATGTTTCAGGATGGCGCCTTATTTCCAGCGTGATCAATTGGAAATTAATCGACGAATTAACGAGGAGCCGATGGATTTCTATTAAATCGGATAAAGAATTGGATATTTGGAATGCCGACAATATCAAACGATGGGAGGCTACAAAACAGCGGCGTTCAGAGGTAAATCAGCATTTCTCTAGTCCATCGTTATCTCCTATTAATCCCGTTACTCGGAATCACTTATATCGCATACGCGTCGGCGAGGGGAGGTACGCTCGTCTGAATCACGAATACGCGTATTTTTAATAATCCATTTTTTTTATCAGCTTGTTTCGCGGTCGAGCGTACCCTCGGCCGCGATTATATTTAGAGAGATTGCCTCATCCGCGCGCGCGCGCGCGTCCCGCTGCGGTTTTCCGCAACGAACCTCGAGTGCATCTCGCGCGCCGCGAATCGTACAGCGGTAAAGAGCCGCGCGCGCGGCTGTCACGGCGTATAGCAACGACGAAAGGGGGGAACGCCGTGACCCATTTAAAAAATCGTACGCGCGCGTTGGGGCTCGCGAGCGTGACTGCAAACCGACGCGGGTATCGATAACCGCTCGCGCGCTATAGAGAGGGCTTCGAGTGTATATCGCGCGCCGGGGGGAAGAAGTTTCTCTGCGCGGTGGTACTCCGCGCGCGCGCGCGGTCCTCTCTCTCCAAGACGATTTTCCTCGCGCGGCGTTTTATGTCGGTCAAAAGTCGCCGTAGAACTCGTATCTTCGTCTTTTCTCTTGCACACACCCAGATTTGGCCTCGACCCGCCTGGAAATTAAACCTCGATCACTCGTATACGGGCGTCATTATCGAACTGCTTTCGAGAGTGTTATTGAAAGATATCGAATATTAATTTACTCCAAATGTCAGTGCGCGTGGGAAAGAAAGTAAGAAAATAGTGTACCGCAGAGATATCGAGTACCTACAGTCGAATCTCGATTATCCGAATTGTCGATTATTCGGAACGCTTCTCTACCATATCCAAACGTACGATTACCTGAATTAAATTAATAATTTTTTCTTAATTTTGTTACTTTTGATATATATATATATATACAAGTACGATTTCTCTCTTTTTAAACCTCTAGTATGGCTGATTCTCCATAAGTGGAGTTATACTATGATTCTTCGCGATGTCTCCAAAAGATACTTATTTTACCTACCATTTTTAAGTATGTACAATAGGTACTACATTGTACATACATTGTATCCAGTGATTTTATGTTTGTCAAGAGAATAAAAGAGTGTTTTAATATAAAATTCATGCTCTCTCAGTTTGTTTAGTCCCAGGCTGCAAAATACTTGTTCGATTATCCGAACGTGGTCCAATCCTGATTAGTTCTAATAATTGAGGTTCGACTGTATACTCGCGCAGGGTGGCCACTGCTAGGAAAAACCTGGAAATGTCAGGGAAATTTTAAAGGCGTCAGGGAAATCAGGGACATGTCAGGGAATGAAATGTTTGTCAGAAAACATTCGTAAATTGAAATTTCGAAATTGGATCGAGACGAATTTATGCTTTTAATTAAGTTTTTCCGATTTTTCTTTTTGGTCAACAAATAACGACGTATTATCTATAGGAGCAGTATTTTCAATTATTGAAGGATTTATTCAACGATTTCCATAATTAACGGAGTTAATTCTTCATTATGAATGATTTAAAATACAATTTTTTATTACATTTATTGTGTGGAGTAAGTTTAATATTTCTTCCTTAACATATTTTAAGTTTAAGAGGAATACCTTGACGATATTTAGATTATCTTGATGCTTATTTATGTTGAAATATAATTTCATCAATTTGATCTATAATTTCATTTATTACCTACAATTTATTTTATTTATTTTTATTTCACGAGAAAGAATTTCTTCTAATCGTCAATTCTGAAAGTTTTGTTAGGGAACTTTTCATAGTTGTTAGGGACATGTCAGGAAATCTTTCTGATCAGAATTGGCAATATTTGTATTCCCAATATATAAATATATTAATATTATTACCCGATTTAATGGTACCAGCCATGCGTCAATTTGGTCTGTACTTTTTTAGTTTTTCGGCGAACGTAATTCATATCACCCCCCCCCCCCTTCTCCCTTCTTCCTCTCGAAGCTCGCGGACTGCACGAATCGAAAAACATATTTCCATCGTCGGTGCGGCGCGTAATCTCACCGTCAACCTTTGACCGAGAATATCATATCGTCACGATTCCGAGGCTTCATACGCGAGTCCGCGAGATCGCATTCATCTTCGCGTCTTGACGAGCGCTACTGATGTCGACCGTCATCGTTATTACGGATACACTTGACTTTAGGAGCGGCCGTATATGTATGTGGCGAACGAACCCGATTACGAGACCGCACTGTTAGAAGTTGTTAAAAGCTTCCAACACATTTATTA
Organism: Xiphydria camelus; assembly: GCA_963678675.1. Classification (NCBI taxonomy): domain Eukaryota; kingdom Metazoa; phylum Arthropoda; class Insecta; order Hymenoptera; family Xiphydriidae; genus Xiphydria; species Xiphydria camelus. Next base: position 37,654,503 of record OY783191.1, on the reverse strand, counting down.
ATTAAATTTACAAAATTAATTGTGAGATTGAAAAACAATTGGGAATTTACTATTCACATTGTGATTTTACGATATCTTATTGTGATTCTACAATATTCATCGTTATTTGCCTTATGGAATTTGTGTTTCCGCATCAAATTGTTCGTAGTTTTATCACACTTTTGTGTTTGTTAGAAGCTTCCAACACAATTTGTGAATTCTAAATAGAAGTTTTTAACAATACGGGAACATTTCGCTCTGGAATCGTTACAAGGCTCCCACTTGGCCATTTTTTAATGATTGGTCACTTTTTTCAATCAAATCAGTGGAAGTCATTTGTATTTTTGAGAGTCATTAAAAGTCATTTTTTAAATGTGTCCCTTGATTCGTCAAATAATATCACGATAACTTTTCACCACTAAAACGCCGCAATCATTCGTATGAATTCTTAGTATTGAGGTGGTCATGTTATCAAAATGGCCAGATTTTGTAAGTCATTATGATGGCGCATAACAAGCAGTCGGTATAGTTGTGCGTGTTTTTGGTAATGTGAGAAAATGTTTGTTGGGGCATTTGTTTGTTAAAGAGTGGTGTAATTTGTTATCTTCCATACCTCACGATTTCGATGTGTTTTTATGAATATAAATTATTTCGGTTACAAATTTCAATCACAGTGAGGGAAAAGGTCCAGTTGAATACGAACTTAGTTAGTAGAAAAATTTATTTCAGATAAATAGGAATTTATTGACATCGAACAAAAGCCTATTTGAATTTGATAGGTAAATGTTTTGCACAACTTTTTAATCGAGAAACGAACGTAGTAAAATATTTATAAAATTTAAATGGACTTTTGTTCACTGCGAATAAATTCCTATTCATCTCAAATACATTTTTCTATTAGTTTCGTACTCACAAGTAAACTTTTTCCCTGAGTGCATTCTCCTTTCCTCAACATTTTACCGAACTTATCAAACACTATTAGATATTGCTTTTTATTATCTCTTCATAATGCTCAGATGGGGAAAAATTGGTCATCTTTTGGTCATATTTTTCAAACAAGGAGTCATTAAAATATTTTAACATCTGATTTTGGATGGGAGCCCTGTCGTTATCGTACCGCGATCGACGCGTGACCCCTTCAAGCCGCGATTTCCCGCGATTCGATCGATCTTCTCGAATAAAACCACCCTCCGGTTCGCCCATCCGATACCGATTACCGATCTTTCCTTGCGAATCGAAACGTCCGTGCACCGATCGCGTCTCCGCAATCCGCGCCCGGGGTCGAGGATTCTCCGAGGATCTCCGCGCGGGGTCACCGTCGTCTCCTCTACGGGTCCACATACTCATCGCCGCGGTTCTCTCCTCTTTACACATTTCCAAGGAGTGACTCTCTCGCGAGGAGGAAAGAAAGATCGAGAGAGAGAGAGAGAGAGCGAGAGAGAGTGAGAGAAAGAGAGAGCGAGAAAGATAGAGAGAGTAAGGGAGTGAACACGAGAGCAAGTCAAGTCGTGGCGGAGGCGCCGGCGGGGAGGAACGATGGCTCGGGGGGTGAAGGGAGGACGGGGAAGCCGCGTGGCAGGCCAGTGGTGGGAAGCCGTGTCAGGGAGAGGGGGGAGACGAATAGTGACTGCGCTGCGAGCGCCGGCCCGCGCGCGAGAGAGGAGAGGGAAAACCACGGGGCTTTTGAAAAAGTTTTATCTCACCGGCACGCTCGGCCTCTCAGACGCTACCGAACGCCGGTACGGTGTGTACGGTGTTCGATATACCGCGCTGTCCGTCTCCGTCTATCTCGGTCCGCACGTCGGATCTCCTCCCGGAATCGTTCCGCGCGAGAGAGGACACGTCTCGCGACAAAGGATTCGCTCTCTCCATCTCCGGCTGTTCCGTCTTGGCCGTGCGCGCGAGAGAAGGAGAGACGTCGACGCCGGTGTCCCGGACGCCCGAGTACGCCGGGGTACGAGGGAAAAATCGGTTCGCGATGCCTCGTCGCCGCTGTTGAGGAGGAGAGTAGCGCGCGCTCGCACACCGCGCCGTCCCCCGGGGGCACCGGGTAGCGTATCAGAGGAGGAGGAAGAACAGTCTCGTTCCCCGATAGTCCGCCGCGCGGTCAGTCGGACGTTTTGCGCGAGCGGGAAGTTGAGGCGGCGAGCGGAGAGAAGGAATCGAGATGAGGGGGAGTGTGTTGCTTGAGAGTGCTTTGCTGGTGCTGCTGGTGCTGGCCGATTTGGCTGCCGGGATAGAGGTGAGTCGAGAAACACGGCGCGCGCGCGCGCGAGAGATCGAGCGCTTGCGATACCCCCTGTAGGAATGTACGCGGCGCGCGTGAACGGTGGTCGAAGCAGAGTGGCTTCCGAGGGAAGAAGGCGCTCGACACTCGTGCTCCGGAATCGTTCGTTTTCGATTTTGCGGCGAAATCGAGCTGGAGATTTTCTTGGAGAGCGAAAAGATGGATTTTAGGTCCAGCTTGGAAACTGCTCCTCTTCGATTGCCGATGAATTATTTGGGCGGGACGACCTCGAATGGAAGAAAAAAGTGCTTGATCGTCAGATCTTGCTCCAAGATTTCTCGTCTTCGATTTTGCGACGAAATCGAGTTGAAGTTTTTCGGGGAGAGGGTGAAGATGGCGATGGATCTAAGATTCAGCTTGGAAACTGCTTCGCTTCGATTTCCTATGAATTATTTGGGTGGAAGGATCTCGAAGAGAAGAAAAAGAAAGCGCTGGATCATTAAATCGCGCTCCGAAATTGTTCATTTTATAATTTGTGACGAAATCGAGTTGGAGGTTTTCGGGAAGAGGGAGAAGAAGGTATTGGATCTTAGATCCAGCTTGAAAATTGCTCCTCTTTGAATTCCCATGAATTATTACATTTGGGAGGGAGGGCTTCGAGTAGAAGAAGAAGAAAGCTCTCGATCGTTAGCTCTTGCTCCGAAATTGCTCGTCTTTGATTTTACGAGGAAATCGAGGTGCAAGTTTTTCGAAAGAAGACAAAACAAGGCGCTGGATCTGAGGTCCAGCTTTGTAACTGCTCCTCTCCGATTTCCGATGAATCATTTCGGCGGGAGGGTCTTGAATAGAAAGAGAAAAAAATCGTGGCTTGTGCTCCAAAATTGCTCGTCTACGATTTTCCAACAAAATCAAATTAAAGATTTTCGGGGAGAGGGAGAAGAAGGCGCTGGTTCTTAGGTCCAGCTTGGAAACTCCTCCCCTTCGATTTTTGATGAATTATTTCAGTGGAAGGGCCTCGAATAAAAGTAGAAGAAAGCGCTCGATCGTTAAGCCTTGCTTCACGCAATCACCCATTTTCGATCCTCGATAAATTTGGACCAGGGTATAGACCTTCGATACGAAAAAAAATGGGTTCGATCTTCGATTCAATTCAGAAATAGCTCGTCTTCGATTCACATATCGGCACGAGATGAAATTCCGGCTGTCGGAGAATTCTACTCGACAATTGTCAATGATGTAAAGGCGCGATGTACCTACATCGGTATCCACAGCGGGAGTACGTAATATGTAGATAGGCGTAGCTATTCGCTTATCTTTCGACGTTCGCACCTTGGTATGTAGATAGTCGTCGGTAATGCCTATCTGATACCGACTACTTAGCGCGTGTGTCGCCGTGCCGGAATGGGGGGGCACCGAGTTTCCGAGGAAACTGTCGGATTAAACTCGTCGCGCTCGTACACCTGCATACGTCGTAGACTCTGCCAACTTCCGTTATAGTTCGGGCCAGGAGGACGTTGGCTTCTATAGTTCTTCCCCGTCGCTCTGAATTCGTTATGGACGACCGATTCTATCGTTCTATTATACCTACATCGAATCGTTCGGAATCGATATAGGGTAAACCACCCAATTATTGGACACTTAAGCATTTTACAACATTTGAGACCGTGTTAAAAAGATATTTTTCTACCTAGAGAGATATGAGTGGTGGCTTGTTTTAATTGAAAATATATTGGCTCTACACTCTAATAACTTACAATTTTAAGTTGGAAAGAATATAACTTTCAACAATAGAAAACTGGGATAAAGTCAAAAAACTTAGTTATTGGACAGTGCAGTTCTTATTTTTTGGAAATACTTAATCCAGTAATCGGACAGTCAAGAATCAATAAGCCAGGTACGATTTTTGATAATATTTATTTAAGTAAAAACTAGTAATCTTGTTTTTATTTATTTAAATCAGACTGTCCAATAACAGCAAGGTGTCCAATAACTGGGTGGTTTACTCTAATTCTTGGAGAGAATTGTCGAACGTTTTTTCGCGCTTTTCAATTTCTTTCCAATCGGAGCAGTACGTCACACGGAAGAGAGATATATAATAGTATATATTGTGTCGAACGGTAACTACACTTCCGGTCGAAGAGCAATTTCAGAATCGATCATCTTGGAATCTGTGGCGGATGCCGAAGAAAAGTTTATATAAAAAGTGTTTCTCTGCATTTTTACTATAAAAAAGCTGCTCTACATTTTTCGATCATTTCCACCTCGTTTTGAAATAATCGCATTCAAAGTTCCCACTTTTGCCCTGTGTATGGGGGGGAAAATATTTTTATCGTGACAAAACGAATATTTGATTGTCAAAACCAAACATTTTAAAATAACGTATTGCTACGACCAACATTTATTTGTCGCAACCAAACGTTTGTTTTGTCGCTTTAAAAATATTTTGTCGTTCACATACCAACGGAACGTGGTTAACATTACTAATAATTTTTGTCAGTGTATAAACTCGATGAAATAAATCGTCGAGTTTGAATTACATCAAGTATTAATGCTGTATGCTATAAATCCAATAACGATGATTTAAATCATCTCGATTATATTTAGGTACAGTTCGGATTGATTACGATTTACTTTCAAGACGTAAACTTATGTAACTATGCAATTATCCCCGTACACCTTCGTATGATCTATCAAAACGTGCAGATTTCATGATACATATATACAGCTATTCCAACAAATATGTAGTTTGAGTAATTAAAATCAAGTTGAGATAACTAGATACCTGGCTGCCTCAACTAAATGTTTGTTCAAATAACTATATATATTTAGTTGGTCGCCCGTAATTTCACAATTTAGTTGAATTAAGCGATTTTTAAAAAATCTACAATAGTTGACACTATGCTTGCACTGTTTGTCTGACAAAAATTTTTTAAGAAACGAACCAAATTAGGTTGATTTAACAAAGCGCAGTGAAGTTTAATTAATTTCCATCTACAAACAAAACGAATTTTATTGAATGAAACGAAAAAATTGTATATTTCCAACTATAATATATATGCAGTCCAACCAAACACACAATTATTAGTATGTCGAAGTTTAAACTTCAGCACAAACAATTTGGCTGGAACGACTACATTTTTTTCTCCGCGTAACCACGAATGATAACGGTGTATTTCCGATAGAAAAGATTGCAGAGATCGAAGGACGCGTCCAGCAGAAATCGAGAGCCGACGACGAGGCGACGAAAGTGAACGGTTCGATCGGCCGACCGTCCGCGCGCGCGCGAGTCAGAATTTTACTCGCGATCGCGCATTATGCAGAAATCGCGCGCGGTGATGTAACGGGACACCCGTAACGCGTACGCGGTTCCCGCCTCTCCATGACGTAGGCAAATGTATATATGCATCCGTCCGGGCATAAATTATCTTTCGTTGATCTTAACGATTAGTCTCGTGCGAGTCTCTCGGAGGAGAGCGCTCCTCCGACGGTATGTGCACACACCAATACCCACGTTCCTCTCTTTCTCCGTCGTATCGGGGAAACTCCGTATAAGTTGTATGTGTCTAGCGAAGAGGCGCGACGGGTATTGGTCGCCGGTGTCGCGTTCTGGAAGCACGATTTCGGTGCGCGCCGCAAGATCGTTAGAAATCGTGAGACGGCAAACGACGTCGCACGAGCCGGGCGCACTGTATGCTTTATATATGCTTGTCGTCGAGGCTATTGCCGCACGCGCGTGCGAGAGAACAAATCGTCGGAGTTCTCCGTTCGATTGGATTTCCTCGCGCGAAAAAGGGAGCATTTTTCGGGGATCGTATGCAGTCCTCTATTCTCACTGAGGAAAAAATTCGATGAGCTCTCAACTGAATATTTAGTCGAACAGGCGAAATTAAATATTTTATTAGCTCAAATAATATTTATTTGCACCGATAAAATATTTTTTTATAACTTAAAAATAACGTTTATTGAGAAAACATATTACTGAAGCCAATAAAGTATTTTGTCGGAATGAGTAAATATTTTTTGGTTATAGTTATGAAACATTGCAGTTTGCTTCATCAGGGCCGACGATGACCTTCTGATATTGAGACGTCCTATACTGGGCGCTACCTTTTATACTACTCATTTTCCCTTCAACTACCACTACTCCCTCCATCGGGGTAGCCGGCGCGTGCGCAGCAGATTCTCGATTTAAAAAAAATATTATTTGAGTTAGGGGGCCGGTTTTACCAACACGGTATAAACGCGGTATGTATAGCGCTATACCGCGTTTATACCTATTGGTAAAACCGGCCCTTAATAAAATATTTAATTCCAATTATTAAACTAAATGTTTAGTTGATTTTATCAAATTTTGCCGCAATTTTAGATGGAATAAACGATTCAACGGTCGCCGGTACACGTGTTTATTCACACCGAAAAAAAGGCTTATTAATGCTTACGAAATGTAAATTAAAATCCGGCGAAATAAATATTTCGTTATATCAGGAAAAAAAATAAATATATGTGTCAACTATTAAAATCTTTCTTTCAACAAATGGTTGTCCCAAAGGATCAAATTGTGCCAAATAAACATCGTAATAGTTAACGAATATTTATTTGATCCAATAAAATGTTCATTTCGTCATACTCAAACGAAAATTTATTAATTACAAATAAACCGTTTTCTGGATGTGCGCATGGATCGAAAAATCTTTATCTCCCGCTGTGTCGCGCGTAAACTTTTTGCGCGAATTATCCGACAATGATTCGTCGGCGATTAATTCCCACGAAAGGTCAATTATCGCTATAGTCTTGCGATAAATCGATCGATAATCGTGTGTGCAACGGATGTACCTGCTCACACCGCACGCGTGTCGTCCCTCCCCCCGATTAACCGGCGATCGTCAGAGCGTCGAACTCGTGCGCGCGAGAGTTACGTATGACCCAAATATATCGCTTTATCTCCCCGGCGCGACCGAGCGCTTCTTTAATACCCGATTATCGCGTGCCGCCGATTTATCGTACTCCCCCCCACGATATTGTCGGGAGGTCAAATCGCGCGGGCATTATAGGTGGCCGATCGGCGGACTATAATCAGGTACGGGACTTTGTTTTCGAGCGATTCTTTCTTCTCGATTTTTGCTTCCCACCTGATAAGTTATCCAGACTCGTGGTTACGTATACAGAGCCTCGAGATTCGACGAATTCATTCCTCTCCGCTCGGTCCGTTCGCGGAATCGTTGCGCAATCCAATTCTTCCGGAGGTTATCGCGCGTGGTTTATTTTAAACGGAGCATCGGCACCGGCTGGACTCGTTCGGTAGCGAAAATCGCGAGGTTGGCTGATTTTTGGAGCTGGGAGAAAATGGATAGGATGATGTCTGACGTTCGGTTTGATTTTACTGATTTTTTTCTCTCCGATCGTGCTGCCGATTGCACACATGTATATCGGCTGTATTTGTACGGTAAATATTCTCGGGCGATCGTATTTGAAATCACAATGTTTGATGCGATTTGTTCGACTGAAAATGTGTATCAACATAAATCGGTAGATATTCTCGGGTGATTGCATTTGAAATCAGAATGTTTAATGCGATTTATTTGACTGAAAATATAATATATTGCAACATATAAATCTATCGTCGTGTATACCGAGAGGAAGGATCAGTAATGTTAACTAAACGTTTCGTTGACATGTGAACGATAAAATAGTATTATTGGAATAACAGATACATATTTTGTTTTGTTGTAATTAAATATTTTTGAAATAATGTGTTGCCATAACCAACGTTTATCAATCGTAACCAAAAACGTTTATTGTTGCAATAAAAATATTTCTTTGCTCACATATCAATCAAACGTTTGGTTAATTAACATTACACTGAAATAAAAATTCGTTTGATCGAAATAAACGTGTTTTTGTCTAGTCCTAAAGACACATTTATTCAATTAGGATGAATATCGATCGGACGTATGTAAATATTATTGATTTAATTGAATATTATTTGGATCAAATCGATATTCATTCGAGTCGAATAATTGTGCTGCTCTCAGGACTATTCAAAACCACGTTTATTTCGACTATGCATATTTTTTCTCTGCAGTGTACCTACACAGAAAAAAATAAACCGTAGCATTCACAAAGTCTGCGGTAAGTTTCTGGATGAGGCTAATTTATTCTTACGATAACTAGAATTTTAGTCAAAATCATAGTAAAATTTATAAAAGTTGCCAGCGTTGCTGTAATTTTTACTAAAATTGTAGTTATCGTAAATATAAATTGGCCTTGCCCCGAAATTTACCACAATCTTTGTAAAAATGCTACGATTTAATTTTTTTCGCGTATTAATCATTTTTCCAAACGTCAATGTATAACCGAAAAAATTAATATCGTCATAGCATCTACACCGCCACGACGTGCGCCGTTATACGTACAGCTCCGCTCAAATTAATCAGCGGCGCGCGGTCCAATCGTCGCGAGTCAACTGACGTCGCCGAGCGTTGCTCGGAGGATCGCTCTCGCGGCCAGATAAGATCGACCGATGTAGCGAATTCTCGCGGGCGATAAGAATGCGCACGGAAGTCGAGCGCTCTCGCGAGTGTCGATCCGATTCGTTTGTTTTCGTCACCGCTTAGATCGTGAAATCGGAGCGATACGCGGTCACCACCTCGCGCTTTGACGCTCCGACCGTCACCGCCGCGCGAGTAACTAATACCGCTAACAGCTCGCGCGCGTTAGATCGAGGCGCCGTGTGATGATTTCAGTCAGCGGAAGGCCAGGTCGTAAGCGCGACGCATCGACCCTTGACTATAATTTCACCGGATATTAAGCGATATCGTTATTCTTGGAACGTATTGGTTACGCTTCGCTGCGACGAGCCACGTGATTGCCGTCGGGGAGTCGCGTGCAGGATTTATTCGTACGCGTTGCGAGACGGGCCTTAGGGTATACTCTGTTTCATTGCGAACGATTGACGAGTGGATAAATAATCGACGCGGGCGTTGTGTGGGGTAAAAGTGAGATAAACGCTCCGCGGTTGTGAGGTATAAGTTTGAAGTCGATTATCTTGAGAATGATTGGAGTTATCGGAAAAAAGTTTAAATAGAAATTGTTCGTCTATGTTTTTACTGTAAAAAAGGTGCTCTTAGTTTTTCCTCTACCTTTATTGTTTTTCGAGATAATCGCGTTCAAAGTTAAATGAAGACCGGGGCGTTTGTCGCAGTTTTATTCGAAACAGTGGCAGCGCAAACGCGATCTGTAGGTACTTTGTATCGAATGATATATACGTGCGAAAAGCTTTCATTGCGTAATTCAATGCGTACTTGCATTGAATTACACGGAGAAAAATAATTAGGATAGACTAAGGCGAATCGCGAATCATAGATCCATATTTCTTAAATCGTTGTGCAAATGAACATCCATTTCAATTTCTTTCCAACGAAGTAATACAAACGATCGGAATGCTCATTTTCACCATGATTTAAAAAATATGGATCTATGATTTGTGATTCGTCTCGGTCAACCCTAAGATGCACCTACACTGTTAAAAATTTCTGCGTTGAATTCACAAATTGTGTTGGAAGTTTGTAACAAACACAAAAGTATATTAAAACTGCTAACAATTTGATGCAAAAACACAAATTCCATAAGGAATATATAGGAAAATCACGATGAATATTGCAGGATCACAATAAGATATCGTAAAATGGCAATATGTATATCAGAATTCCCAATTGTTTTTGAATTTTACAATTAGTTTTGTAAATTTAATTCACAAATGTGTTGGAATCTTTTAACAACTTCTAACCGTGTAGTTAAACGCCTTTAGTTATTTCAACCGAAATACTGGTTAGTTTAACCAATTGTAACCAAATGCTTAGTTATTATAACTAAAAAGTGGTCACTTTAACCAAATATTGTAGATGGAGAGAATTCATATTTTACCAAACAGTTTAGTCCTCGTCTCTAAGATTTTGGTTAAACTGATCAATTACTTTTCTCAGTGTACTTGTGTTGCATGAAAATGGGGCAAAACATTGACCGAAACGTAGAAAAGCGACTAGGGGTGGTACGGAAATCGACGGGAGGGAAGAGTTAGTGAAACAGAGAAAGGGGGAGGCAAAAGTCGCTCGTACGAGCATTGAATTCAGAAGTCAACAGTCAAAGAACTCCGGGCAAGACTTGTTGTTGGGAGAAATCGAGGAGAAAAAGTAATCTCCCAATCAACGAATGTAAGCGACGCGGTTAGTACTCGTATAAGAAACCGTGCGTTCCCGTCGCTACGGTCTCCGGGATTCTGGTTTGATCGACCAGGTTATTTTTCTCAGTGTATGTATAGATAGAGAAGTAGCGAGCAAACTCCTACCTAAACACGTATATAGTCTCCAGCGCCGACACAGAGAGCCAACATTTGGCCGATGTTCAATTACCGGTAATTGGCCAAGTATAGATTACCTATCGTTGGGCCATGAATGGCAAATTTGAGGATGCCAGTTATTAATGGAATAAAGGTAGCCAGTGATAGCCCATACAGTTTTTTGAACTGATTTAAGCATATTTAATTACCGACTCTCTTAACTGTATGTCATCACAGGACCACTGCTCGTATTACGGTAACCAACGTTCGTATTACCGTCGCATCGATACAATTATAAAGACATCGTCAATTTATTATCGTGTAAAAAAAAAACATTGAAAATTTCGAAAAAAAAAAACGTCAATATTAAACCGTCAATAACGATCCAAATTTAAATTAACATCACAATTAAAATCAAATTTAAAGCAAGAGTGTGCCCATTATGGCCTACCTGACTTGAAAACCGTCACAACTAAAAAAAAGTTAATTTTTCAACAAGCACTGACAAGTGTCGCATTTTAGTTCTGTGAAATACTTCTACTATGCGCTAGTAACAAAGTGACACAAGTGCCATCTCTCTCGGGTAATATTAAAAGTTCACATGAGACGGTTTTCGATTTGTTTAAGGCAGAAACTCAATCTTGGAATTTTTTGAGTTGTGACGGTTTTCTTCCGGATGAGCGCGAATTGTAGTATAGCGAGGGGTCTATATTGAGTACACTTATACCCTGCTTATCATTGTTGGCCCATTCAGCAGCAACGGTTAGGCCTATATGAGCCGCCATGATTGGCCCATCATCATTATACACGGTTGGGCCATTCGATACCTGACTTTGAAAACCTCGTATAAGTTCAATTTTGGAAAAATGGAACTTACGAGGTTTTCAAAGTAAGGTATCGATATCCGCGTATTGTTATAAGAAATGAAGATCTCCCTCCACCCTCCCGGGAAGACGAAGACGAATATCGATACCTTACTGCGAAAACATCGTAAGTTCAATTTTGGCAAAATTGAACTTACGAGGTTTTCAAAGTAAGGTATCGCATTGCAAACTATACCGTTTATTGGACGGAGCTGTGATCCAGCTTTTTCCCATTGCTAGGCCAGTTACGTTTGCCATCATTGCGCCATTTTCGGACGTCCGGCACCCAACGATAACCCGCTGTTGGGCCAGTTCTAAAACCCTATAAGGGTGGAAGGCCAAGCTCCGCATCCACTCACGTGCAGCGCGGTGCGCATACGTATGTGGGGGTCTGGGGCGCGGGCAGTCGGTCACAGGATACCGCCTCGATTGGCGTACTTCGGCGGTATCGATCACTAACGAGTAGGCCGTGCACCCCCGGCATACGTCTACACCCCTACTCGGCTTCTCGGGTTTCGCGCGACGGCCGCACACGCGCGCGGGTATAATTGGCGATCGATGGAAAATCGAATTAAGTTTGCGACGCGCGCGCCAGTGGAAAAGATAGAGAGAAAGAGAGCGCGCGGACCGCGCCGCGCGGCACGCGGGTCGAAATTATTTAGTAATGCGATTTTAACTCGATTATACCACTTCGATTACGAGCTCGCATTACGCGCCACGTCACATTATCGCGTCCCCCCGCCGCTCGGGGAACGGCTCGTTTTCGAACGGCCGTTCCCGATCGCCACCCCCCCCCCCCCCTCCCCACCCCCCAGTTCCAGGCGATAAAACTCTCTTCGACTCTCAATTAGATAATTGCCCCCCGACGAGACGCACCGGAATTTTAAGATCGGTCGTTGGGTGCGAACGAGAGACGCGCGAAGGGTGCGCACCCCTTGCCAGGGGCGGTACGGGGGGTTCGACGCGGTCGAGTTGGCCTCGCAACGTTGCGGCACGCGACGGATTATATGCGAGTGCATAGGCTGCAGTTCATCGACGCCGATATAGGGTCGGGGAGTTTCGAGAGCGGCACGGGTTTCGCGTGTCACGCGTGTGGCTTGTGGTAATGTGCGGGGTGGCGCTTAATTGGCGCGTGGAAAGTCGAGAGGGATTATGTCGTGGGATTCGATTCGGTGATAAATGTATCGCGTGGCGGGCCGATTTTGTTGAGGAAATTCGAGCTGATCGACGAGGTTTGCTTAATAGAGGGAAGCTGCAGTGAGAGGAAAATTTGGCTGAAGGATTTAGGTGGTTTAGATTAGTCGAAATAATGATATATATTCATTTGAGTCGAGGAAATTGTGTTCAATTTATAATACGTGTTTATTCACAATGAGTATAAGCATAATCAATGTGAGTAAATATTATAGATATACTTAAAAGAATACTCGCGATTGGTCCAACTACGCAAAAGTAGTGACAGTGAAGAGTTGGCTATGTACGAGCCCGGTTCCGCGCATCAGTTGGCCCATCCACTAAAATAACAATTATTAAATGAATTGTAAAGTTACTGCTGCCTTATATTTTTTCTAGGCTGGAATGTAATTGTAAGACTGTTTTGTGGTACACTACACGGCACTATGTTTCATAATGTACAATTTTAAAATGAAATCAGAATTGAAGAAAATAACGCTTTTGGTCATATTTCATCCGCCGGCTATTTCGAGCATTTTGAGCCTTACTTACGAATTAACTATTTAATTAATTAATTACGAATTGCGGCCGTTATTAAAAGCAAAGGCGATGTGTTACCCAGTGGTGAATTTTTCAAGACGTTGCAATATTTTTTTCATTTTGTTTGCAGCTTGTTATCGTAACACGAATAAACTACTGGTAGATTTTAAGCTCTGTAAAAATGTTGGTTGAAAAATAAATAGCGTGCATATTGACATAAACTTGAGATTTATCTTGATTGGGTGTCAATAACCGGAAAAATTTTGAAACTGGGCCAACTGAAGCGGGAACGGACTCGTATCGCGTGTCATCACCTAAATCGTACTACATACTTACTGATATTTTACGAAATAGAAATAGAGCAGGGTACCTTTGTTTCATAGAAAATCAATGGTGGTACGATTCAGGTCTCAGATAGTACAGGTAGCTCGTTCACTAATTGTTAGCAGCAGATTTTTGAAATAGGTGCATTATTTGTGAGCAATTTATTGGATGAAAATACAAGGAACAAAATGCACCATACGTTATACCCACTGATAAAACTCACGAACGAGAAATTCTTGGATTCTATTGTGAGGTACTTTGTAAGTCGGTTTCTATCGATGTAGTAGGACGAACGTAGAAGTACGAATGTTCACTTGTCGTGCTATCTGGGAGTGGTAGTATTTACACGCAGAAAAAAATGTACTCGAGTAATTAAACGTGTTTTAGAATAGTCCTAAGAGTACATTTATTCGATTAGGATGAATATCGATTGAGGATGAATACCGATAAGATCAATTCGGTATTTATTTGAATCGAATAAATTGCGCTCTTGTAGGATTATCCAAAAACACGTTTAATTCGATTTAACACATACTTCTTTCTCGATATAATCGTACCGCTGTTGGTTTTCTGTGAAACAATACACTGAGAAAAAAAAGTCAGGTTAAAATGACAAAACGTATCTAGTTAAACGCGTTTAGTTGTTCTAATCGAAATACTGGTTAATTGAACTAATTATTTAGTTACCTATACTCTGTAACCGAATTTTTAGTTATTCCGACCAAAAAGTGGTCAGTTTAACTGAACACAGACGAAGAGAGAATCCATATTTCACCAAACAGTTTGGTCATCGTCTCCAAAATTTTGGTTAAGCTGGCCTAATTTTTTTCTCAGTGTGTATATGCTCTGCTCTAATTCTAATTCATAAAACACTAATGGTGGCATATGATTTAAGCGGTGGTACAGTGTAATCAACTCTCTCCTAATATATGTAGTGAACTAAATATCTAATTACAGCGGTGAGACGTATATTAGCCGCGATTGAACGAGTATTGGATCAAACACAGTCGTGCAAATTGAGACAACATTAAATTGCTCGAAATAATTCAAAATTTGACTGCTCAGTGCAGCGGATGGATCGTTTGAGAATCTTTCAATCAAATCACTTTATTTACTCGGAGACTTTATCACATATTGTCGCTTTCCATGTAGATTTGTTTGCATTGACCTAGCGACAAAGGTTCGATATTTCTTTCGCTTCTTCTACGTATTATCCTTAGACGTGCCGGAAAAACGCGGGACCGGAAGTCGGCCTCCACCCAGCAAGACGCTTTTCCCGCTCGTTCTTTATTGTACAAACGCGCGAATACCCCCCCCCCCCCCCACCTCCCCCCGCATCCCATTGTGTCCAAGGGAGAACGCGCGCCGGACAGCGGGGCTCGGAATTTGAATTCGGGCGGATTTTCCGCGCGCACGAGATTTGTCGAACCTTATGAAAAATATGGTAATGTCCCCCGCGCGGCACACGCCGTTCACGGCTACATTAGGATTTATATCGATGCGCCCCGCGCCCTCCGGGTTCGCGCGAAGGGTTAGGACCTCGGTTTATCGTCGGCCAGTTGGAATAAAGGAAAAGAGGGCGGTGGGGCGGCGGGGGTGAGGCTTCGACGCCGAGGTCTTCGCGCGGGGAGGAGAGGTGGGCACGATGCGCCGCTTTCTTGGAATCCCACGCGCGGGCGCGCGCGTCGAAAAAGTTTCCGCGCATCTCGCTGGCTTCTCTCGGAATACGAAGTAATAATGAAGAAGATTGCCCGCCACCGATCGCGGAATGGTAAATCAAATTCTTACTCCCCCGCGCGCGCGCGCACGGACATCGAATTGGGAAATACGAAACTCTCTCGAAGCCCGCGTTCGTTTCCCGGCCGTGCGTCGTGATTGTACGTTCGATATCCTCGCTTTTTTCGGTTTCGCGGATAACTGTTATCTGTATCGTGGAGAAACTGTAGGGTAGGTGTACCAGTTATAGCCATGTTTAAGGATTTTTCAAATGTCATGCCTTGTATTTTGTAAAGAATTAACACATCGTTGCGCACTCTATGGTGCTAAATGATAGATTGTATTGTTTTCTTGCAGTAATTCATGAAAAAAATATAATGGATCTTTCCGTAAAATGAAAAACAAACCATAAAAAGGAAAAACTGCCGATTTTCCCTATTGTAGCCACTCATCGCCATTAATATTAGTGGTGTAAGTATTTGTGTCACGTCAGCTTATACTGTTTTGATCAGCGATTTTAAAGCCCTAAGGATTGCCTTAAGGAGGCAATTTAAAGCGCATGGGCGATTCCAATAGATAGGGCCAATTTTGTTGAACCCGCGATAGCACTTTGAACCTTCCTCCTGACTATATAAATATCAAATTAAAATTCTTGTAAACGAATACAAAGTGAACATGTTACAATGTAATTCTTCCAAGATTAATTTCATTATAAATGATTTTTATTTTATCGTTAATGAACTTTAAGGCTCTTGGTGCTTTCGCTCGAATTGATCGCTCGTCGATTTGACGTAGGTAGATGGAGATAAAAAATTAGTTGGAGCTGCTATACATTATTTGCGACGAGGGTTATGCAAGTAATTCAGTCTTTTTAGAAAAAATATTCATATTTTTTAAATTCAATTTGTAATCTATATACGTAAGTATTTAATGTTGCATGAAGAAGAAAATTTCCGAAAAAATAATAATTCACCGAGTTGTAAGCGCGTTTTTCTATAACGTTGTGACGTCATCGAAACGTAAGAGATAGGCTTACAACGTGATAACGTAACTGCATTTTTAATGTCGTTTTCCATCTCAAATAAGGCTGGAAATGAAAAATGAAAAAGTATGGGGTAAATAATTTTATCTCAATTCTCTCCTTTGAACCTGTAATAAAACAAATTTGTATGAAAGTCGAATTACATATTTATTAATGTAAATTAAATATTGTTATATATCAATTAAATGTCTCTTTCTTACAATCATGTGGAATAGCATGTGATTGAAAGGAAGAAATATTTAATTAATGTGAAATAAGATTTAATTTATGTAAATAAATAATTACTTACAACCACGCAAGTAATTTTAGTAGATCCAACAAATTTTTTGTTCCATATATGCACACGTGCTGAGAAGTGGGTCACAGTCGTGGTTGTTTATAACATTGTAACGATAAATTAGAGTATTCTCTTCGGTACAGTGATTACAGTATTCTTTACTGAAACGATAGGCACCGTTCGGTAAACGGAAAATTGCCGAGGCTGTGCACTTAATTACAGTTCGCGCATGGAATTATAAATAATTATTATTATCATGACAGCCGGAATTATAATTTTCTTTAAACGCATCAAGAGCAAACCGGTCCCGTTCGCCGACGAAAAGTAATACATTGAGAAGAAAGTGTGTCTGTTTTTGAAATAAATACGGTAATTAAATATTTGTAACAGTATATATTTATTTGATTCGAACGAATATCAAACAGATCAAAACATTATTTAATTTAATCAACAATATTTTTATAAATTTAATCGATATTCATTCGAATCAAATAAATGTGTTATTACGAATATTCAATTAACATACTTATTTAAAATAAGCAGGATTCTTTTCTCAGCGCGCGTAGTGCTTTAAAACTTTTTAAGTAGTCGGATCAATCGCGGTAACGCGAAACGAGATTTATAAACAGATCCAATCCGAGTGTACATAAATATGAAATACGATATAGTATCCGGGGAAAGAAATAGCTCCGGAAGTCCCTCGCACCGCAGATCCTTCCGTAATGAACTGTCTGATGGGAATGAAAATCGTTCGACTGTATTTAGACATTCAAAAAAGAAAAGGAACCCAGGCGATCTTCCCCACGGCAGTCCATCGGATTCCGATAATCCCTTTTTTCTCGTGACTTTATCGCTGCGCACGAAAATATCACGCCGGGATAAAGGACGTTGCGAAACGTCTCGTAGAACCGTTTGCAAATACCCGCTATTTTACTTCCCTCGTCCATGGTCCTCGACTAATTCACACCCTCTCTGTACCAACGCACCATTGTGCTCTGCGGACGCGCGAGGGTTCCCGGAAAATAAAATTCGGGGGACGAGAGATCGACCGCGCGCGCGAGGGCATTTAAACGCCGGGGAACGCAACGGGTCCTCGGACGTCGAACGGCGATCTTTCAGCGCCGCGATCTCGCCGAATAAGGGACCCGTGGGAGTCGCGGTGTCGCGTTACGGGGATGCGGCCCGACGCGGAATGGACCATCTGCGACACGTGCGTCCCGCTGCCGGCGGAAGTGCATAACTACGTCGCACGCGCGCGCCAAGTGCGACGGAGAGAGTCGCGCATGTACATACACGGCCGGCGAGAGGATCCCCGCGCGAAGTGACCTGCGGAGTCGTACGGGACCGCCCGCGCCGAGGATCCCGAGTGCCACGGATTAAAAGGAGAAAGGCCTACGCGCCCGTACACTTGGGAGAAGATCTCCGGTGCAAGCGCGCTTGTGCCCTTCTGCCCTTCCGAGTGCGGTCACGGACAAAAGATCGTGTATGTACTTCGAATGCCGCGCGCCTTGTACTAGCGCGACTGAAAACATCCGAGCGAGTGGTACTGTATATATATATATATATATGAGGCGTATAATACCAACGCGTCGCGTACGATTGGCGAGCTCGAGGAGACGAATTCGTCTCGCGGCGCGTTCACTTCGCTCGCGCTCTGGTTGTTACGTGCGACTCGCGCGGCGATGCAAAGGGAGTGATAACGAGTGGGAAGTGGAATAAACAAATTCAAGAGACTAGGGGAATTCGTATAGATGTTCAGCAAGCATATTTTTAGGGGGTCAGTGGAAAAGTGGTACACAAGTCACAATTTGGATTATTTGAGTTAACTGCAGAAATGCGGTAGTTAAAGTAAATATCTGTTTAGAAAAAAAAGTGGTATAAGTGGCAACCATACCATTATACACTTATACCATTTTTTTTTCGAAACAGATATTTACTTTAACCATGCATTTTTGCAGTTAACTCAAATAATCCAAATTGCGACTTGTACCACTTTTCCACTGACCCCCTCATTTGCGACGTCAAATGATTTCCAAATAATACAAATAAAATGCGAAACGTGTACTCAATATAAAAACAATTTTCCGTAAATATATCGCTACAATAGATACAGCGATTAATTTGAATCACACTATAATGTAAATTGAACAATTTATTTAAGAACAGTTATTTTCTTTATGTTCACGCGGTAAAACAAACGTAAACTTTAGAACGATCAATTATTTGCATAGCAGTTTGTACACCGAGAGAAATAATTTTTAGTGTCAAACAAATATGTCTTGAATAAAGAAGATATGATCTTACAAATTTTAAAAAATACAGATTCTCTTGGTCGATGAAAATATACACATTTTTGAGTCAAGAGCACCTTCGTTGGAACGAGACATTATTTCTGCGTAAACAAAAATTACTCGAGCTTATCAAATACTTCCGTGTACGAAGAAAACCATGGCTTGATCCTGGAATTACATCATGTTTTTGATTGAAGAAAACATTTTTTCGGCGCCAGCAATTATTTCTTTCAGTGTATGAACGTCATGACAATCATACAAGTCTATCTGAAATAGTTCCTTGTATTAGAACGGTAGCCCGGCAATGGGGAACGATCGGAGGGGGGCGTGGCACGTCGTCAGTGTGTGTGTACCGAGATAAATTCGTTACCTCATCGCGCACACGTGCGAGTCTCGAGAGAGAGCGTGTTGTTTGGTCTTCGCGCGGGATTCCGCTAAAATTATAGGCGCGTCGGATGATCTCGATCGCTGGGAGAGGGGGCGAATTTTTACGGGGAGACGAGGGTACGCGCCTCGATCTTCGGATTCGAGATCCTTTTAAATCTCGAAACGGAAATACTCGAGGCTTAACTTGGCGGCCTTCGACGTCGTTCTTCGGTCACACGAGTGTCATCGTTATTGGGTACTTATTCAATGTCGTTGGATTTCGTTAGCCCGCGTGACACCATTTGCGTTTCCGTAGCGGCTGCGCGTGTAGGGCAGGGCGGAGCAGCTTTCGTTACTTCATCCTCCCACGAATAGCCGTTAATTGTTGTTCGGTGGACATCGTTGCGCAACTCTGGTCGGATATTTAATAGTTAGGCTTAGGAAAACGAGTGTCGTTGTGATTTATCGTTCTTCGGGTCTCTTATTCGCGTTCGCATTTCCGGTTCGTCCTTTTTGAGCTAAACCGAGAAAAAAATTCGGTGAAATCAAGTAAACAGTTAGTTTAACTGTCGTGATTGAATATTTTATCAGCTCAAAATAATAATCGTTCGTCCTGACAAAATGCTTCCTTGGCTTAACATATTGTCTTAATAAATGTATTTTTTAAGCAAAGAAAATATTTTATCGAGCCGAATAAATATTATTTGGACTAATAAAATATATCATTGCGACTCTTCGACTAAATGTTTAATTGATTTTGCCTAATTTATTTTTTAGCGTACACAGACGTAAGAAAACCTTGTTCCAAATACTCAAAAATGATCGAGCCGTCAGTAATTCGCCCTGTCCCGCGTAAAAACGCGTTGCTGTCGAAGATAATTAACTGACCCGTATTCTATGCAACGTCCCGGCGGTTAATACGCGTATAAGACGCAAGTGCATTCAGCCGCGTTACCTTCTACGAGCGTATGTATAATATATTAACCGTGCCACACGAATTCGTCGGCGGGTTGAACTGCGCTCCTCGTGCATACACGCGCATCGCTCCCCGCGATATTGCTCGATGTTTTCCGGACGCGCTACGCGACTGTGAGTCGTGGGTGTAGCTGCAGCCGCGTCGCTATATGATTCCATTCGCAGATGTCGCCGAGAGGGTGGGCCATAAAAGTAGGATAAATGCTCCGGTTGAAGTTTAAGTTAAAAATCGATTATCTTAAAAACCATTAGAGATATCGAAAAAGTGTTTTAATGAAAAATGTTTATCCATACATTTACTGTAAAAAAGGTACTCTTGGTTTTTCATGCATCTCCACTGTGTTTCGAGATAATCGCGTTCAAAGCTAAATAGAAACTGGAGCGTTTACCTCATTTTTACACCCCACTAGAAAACCGCCCGCGACTTCGTCGCTTCGTGCTATCGCGTACTTTATTGTAGATCTATTTGTGCTCTACAATTCGCCCATACACATCATTTTTATACATCTCTTACCGTAAAGGCAGCGTTTTCCACAAACTCGTCCGTTTGTCCGTTTTTACACAATGATCTGCGTCACTAAAATCGTCACTCGTCGGCTCCCTTTTGTCACAACTTCGTGAAATATAGCCTATGTTCATTCAGAAATTTCAGGCTCCTTATCAATGAAAGATTTTTTTCTTAATCTGATCACTAATTTCAGAGATTACCCCTGACAATCAAACAAACTCACAAACGTTTCCTCTCTTTATTATTTAATATTATTACACCGGGGCTATAAAGACGCAACGCGTTGTTTGATTGCAAATCGTAGAGGCTGTATTCTTGGGATGTGCGTCTACCCCCGTGCATCAATTACGCGACCCTCGCGGATCACTTTAAACGGGATGCTCCGATTTGGAGAACGCGGGGAGAGTTTCAGCGCGGTTATTCATCCGAATAGCGCTCGTTATCGAAGGTTGCCAATCACACGAATTGGCATCCCATGCCAATAACTGCATTCGTTATCCCAGTTCCCTCGAAGTGCGGAGGGATTATTTTTTTCAGGCGCACGCGCGCGGCGATCACATCCGCGCGAGATGAATGGCGCGTCTGTCGTTTCTATTAATCGAACTTTCGATATCGAGTACCTTTGTCGGTGTGTGTACCTATACGTTAATGTCTATACGTATTCGTGCGATAGTGACATTATCGGCGCATCGAATAGATAGCGTACGAGTATGTAGGGCTATAAATAAGTTTCCAGGTGCATAGTGTGGATCGGTCGATTGTAATTGAGTTCCCTCTTTTCCCTGAGGTACATCGACATGTGCTTCGAATGACGCGTACTGAAAATACAAACATTTTTACAAACCACAACTTCTCGGGCGGCCAACTAAATATACAGTCGAACCTCGATTATCCGAAGTAAATTAGACTTTTTTTTTTTCGTAATTGTGTCACTTTTGAAATACAAGTACGATGTCTCTCTTCTTGAACATCTAGTATGGCTGATTCTCCAGAAATGGAGTTACACAATGATTTTTTTTCAAGACGTCTTCAAGATACTTGGTTCACGCATAATTTTTACCTATGTACTACATTATACGTACATTATATCTAGTGATTTTATGTACTTGTTAAGTGAATGTAAAAATGTTATAATATATTATTCAATTCATGCTCTCAGTTGTTTAGTCCCAGGCTGCAAAATACTTGTTCGATTATTCGAACTTTTGATTATCCCAACATTGTCTGTTCCAAATTAGTTCGGATAATCGAGATTCGACTGTACAGTTATCTCAACAAATATGTAGTCAAAGTAACTAAAATTTAGTTAAGGTAACTAGATAGGTACCTGCTTAGCTGCTTCAACTAAATGTTTATTCGAGTAACTATTTATTTAATCGGACGCCCGTAGTCTCAAAATTTAATTGAGTTAAACGATTTTCTTCTTTCAGTGTAAGCACAGTACTTCCACTGTTTGTCTGACAAAAACTTCTCTTGAAACAAACCTACTCGGATTGATTTAACCAAGTAGTAAAGTTTAATTAATTTCCGTTTACCAACAAAATGAATTTTATCAAATGAAACGACAAAAATTGAGCTATTCCAATTACATTCAGTCCAACCAAACACACAATGGTTAGTTTGACGAAATTTAACTTTCAACCCAAACGATTTCATTGGAACAACTAAATTTGTTCTCGGTGTATTCCAGTGGAGCAGATCTGACAGTTTTTCGAGCTTCTGTCGGTATTCGTATTCTAAACACAGATGGAAATCGGTCCACCCATTTTTAATGGTACGTTAAAATCGACCGGTTTTTTAAAGGATAAAATTGGGATAAACGTTCCGATTGAGCTTCAAGTTCAACATTGATTATCTTGAAAACAATTGAAAATATCAAAGAAAAGTTTCAATAAAAAATGTGTGCCTTTGTTTTTACTATAATAAAGCTACTTTTCAGTTGTCACATATCTCTGCAGCGTTTCGAGATAATCACGTCTAAGGTTAAACGAACGCTAGGGCATTTGTTCCACTTTTACCGTATGTTAAAATCAATCAATTCTTTGTGTCAATTTAATATTTTTTGTTGTGTTATAATATTTTATTTTTTGGTATTAAAATTAACGCGAAGAATGTTAAATTATCACGAAGAATCGGTTGATTTTAACGTACGAGTACAAAAATAAGTGGAGCAATTCCAATACAAAATATCCATTAATTCTATGTGTATATGACAGGGCGTTTAATTTCAAGAGTGCGTGAAATCTCGACGATAAACAGATAATAGTTAATAAACACGCAACGAAATCACCGCGGGAGGGAGGACGCGACGTATCGGCGATGGAAAAAAAAAAGTCGGAACCACGACGCTCTAATAATTGATTTTTCTCGCAATCCTCTCATTAAGGTATTAACGGTATTACATCCCCGCGTTTTCGCGTTCCGTTTGCCGCTCGCGGCCCCCTATAATCGTCCCATCTCGCCCCCCCCCCCTCCTCTCTTTCATCCTCACGCCGACCGTACGATTACCAAAATTAATCCGATATCTAGCCGCGGGCTCGCGAAGGCCGAGGCGCACGCGGGATATCAAGGAGATTGAAACAAAATTGCGAGCCTTCCGATATTGCGCTCCTACTTCGCGCTTTGATAAAAGATTTCAATTATTTCCGAGTGCAGGAACTTCGACGCCCGCGCAAGCAGTGCGCCTGTTCAACCCTCGAGCCATACATATAGCACCTACGGCGTGTACGCCGGGGAAAGGGAAAGGGTGGTCCTCAACGTTCATTTCGTTCGGGTTTCGAAATTTCGTGTGTATTACCGTCGTGATAATTACAAAGGAGGTAACTGACATTTGAAATATTGTGCAAAAGTACGCTTTGCAAGGGTGAGGAGAAAATATTTAGCCGAAAAAGAAATTAATATAAAATTCTATAATAAATAAAAATTAATATATTTTGGCACTTCCCAAATTTCGGTTTTTTGACCATTTTGGAGCATATTTTTGCACCGGCTTTGGAATCTCGGTTACTCCCCTTTGCGCTTAGCATGTCAGTACCCCGAAAAAAACGGTTTGCTAACAGTTAATAAATGTAATTTCAAATAAGGCGAAAGCAAATATTTCGTTAAGGCAAGAGAATATGTGTTAACTATTAACATCTCTGCTTCATTCAAGTGAATATTGCAATAGTTAACGAATATTTACTTGATCTAATAAAATGCTTTTTTTCGCCATATTCAAACAAACATTCATTAACTGCAAATAAACTGTTTTCTCGGTGTAGATCCGTGCTAAACAAGCATTTTTAATTCGTCTTGGGTCTTATTAGCGGCCTAAATAAGAATTTCATTGCAAATTTTGATTCTTGATTAGGATTTGAAACAACTAAAACGATATTAGTCGGGATTAAACTAGATTTTATATTTCCATCTCGGCTATTCTTTCGCGCGGTGATTGATTATGAAATAATTGAAAATCCGAATACTTCGCGCTTGTTAGCAACACACTGGAGAACGCGTCGTACCATATGCTCCGCTGTACAGTGAAAAAGAGAGAAAAAGCGACAGACCGTCGCATACCGCTATACGTCATACGTTCGCTACGGTCGCAGCAGCAGTTGCAGTATATTCGTCTCCTCGCGTCGCGCCGAACCCGTTTACTTCACCTTCTTCTCGATGGAGCTCTTAATCACCCGATGTACGCTTCCACCTGGACGCGTTACCGGTTCCCCGCATCCTAACGTGGTCACTCGCGCGATACGAATCGCGAAACGGAGCTGCTTACTTGCACCCGCGAACGCTGCACGGAGAAAGATGAAGTTGAAATGAAGCATTGGATGCTCGAATTCTGGCATTGCGTGCCTTTTTTATAGCATTACGTACGCTTTGTATGGCACTGTAGTAACAACTCAAAATTATGAAGATCATTGCCATACAGAATAGCATTTCATTCTCTGCATATAACAAGCATTAATCTAATGCGGTATCTTTTAAGATAATTTGGCACTTGTCAATACAGCTCTTGCAGCACTTTTTGCAAGCCATTGGCATTCTTTGTAATATAGCTAATTGGTGTTTTCTATAATACCGCTATATATGGCAGTTTTTACAATACGCCATTGGCATTCATTGCAGTGAAAAATAATTAAATTACCCTTTTAAATTATCTGAAAATATACGACATTGTATTAAAGCTTTTTATATGCAGAGAATGAAATGCTATTTTGTATGGTACACAATTTTTCATAGTTTTGATTTCTTACTACAGTGCCATGCAAAGCGCATGCAGTTGCCATACAAAGGATATAACATAATGTTAGAATTCGGGCATCCAGTGCTCGTCACTTCAACTCCATTTTTTCCCGTGTGCTCTTTGATTAAGAAAAGACAAAGTAAAAGTGGAATAGATGCCCCGATTGAAGAATAAATTCAAAATCGATCGTCTTGAAATCGGTTGCAGATATCGAAGAAAAGTTGAAACAAAAAATGTTCATCTATATTTTTACTGTAAAAAACCTGCTATACATTTTTCATGTATCACCACTGCGTTTCAAGATAATTGCATTCAAATTTAAACAGAGGCTGGGGCATCTATCCCACTTTTACCCTAAAGAAATTTGCAGAGAAAGTATTTCCTATACTCTCTCTCTCTCTTACGATCGCAATTAGTGAAATAGCGATTTTTTTTCAACACGATTTACTTTGCTTAAAATCAGTTCACATTCCAACCTTCCAGCGCTTCCCTGTACAAATTTATATCGCAATTGATCCCAAAACTCGACGAAATTGGGACTCTCTTCGAATCCTCGAAATATATTTCTCCACTTGTTAATACGACGAAAATAACGGCATTTTATAATAATAGCTGCCTACTAAATAGGGACTACGATCTAGTGTCACTTTTTCATCTTAATCGTACGCGTGGGTTCCCGGCTATAAAGACGAGCGACCACGGGCGGACGTATACCCTACCTACCGCCGTGCCGTACGCCTTTCGGCCGTAGATCGCGCGCGGGTGACGTCCGTCCGAGGACTCCAGCGGATGTCCCGCCGTTCTCATTGAGGGACAAAGCGAAGAGGAGCGGATGGCGATTCTCGGGCGCACGCTCTCTCTCATGAGAGTCTCTCTCGCGGTGCCAGACTAGCGCGTGAAACGGCAGTCCTCTCTCCGCCGAGAGCCGTGTGTATAGCCGCGTGTGGGCGACGAGTCAAACTGGTTTTACCATCGTACGTCTGGAGAGAAAGAAAAAAAGTCGGAGGCTCGGGGATTCGCGTCACGGTGTTACACAGCCTTGTCCCACGAAGTCGAAGGGGTTGGCGGCGCGAAGGGGGGGGGGGAAACGACTATAGCCGCGTCATTTGCAGTCTGATAATCTCCTCCTCTCTCTCTCTCCCGCCAGCCGTGCGCTCCCCTAGCAACGCGCTTCGCGTCCGAAGTGACTCGTGAATCATGCGCCCATCGTCGTCGAGAGACCGTTCGCTGTGTATACGCGGTTTTCGCTCTTTTATCTTAGCTCTCGACGTACGTATAATACGTACGTTTTCATGCGGCATGGAGCGAGCGATTTTCGCTCGTTTCTCCGATTGATTAGCACTAGAACTTTCGCAGGCGGTCGATTTGACTGGTGTTTTATTCAGTGCCATTCAACCTCGATTGGTAAACAAAATAAATATTTAGTTCAACTTAATAGTATTTTGGTTAGAATAACTAAACTCGTTTAGCCAGATGCGTCTCGTCATTTTAATCAAGTAGGTAATTTTTCTCAGTGTACTATCTTGGATTTACAGTAGATCGGTTCTCCATTGTACTGAAATCCTATGTTGAACCCCTAAAAATGGCCCATTTGTGAACATTTCACCAACTTTAGGTTCAAAAGAGGAGCTTATAGACTGAGTAGGCCAATGGTAGGCTGTGAATGGAGTATTACAAGCATCAAAGTAGAGATACAATTTTGACTCGGGTCGATTACTACTAGAACTACCGCAGCCAGTCAATTCGATCTCGATTATCTCGTAACTCACGAGGTTTTTGTTGAAATTGGTAGAATACTTTTTTGTATAATATATTTCGACCTGCAAAAAAGTTCCACAGCAGTATATTAGCTAAAGGTCCATGTGGATAACGAGATAATCACCCACCAGAATGATCGCCTCACAGTAGGTCGATTTTTCATTGTATTGTGAAACCCTACATTGAGCTTAAAATGGTGAACATTTTACGAACTCGAGCTTCTCTTTTGATGCTAAAGTTGGTGAAATGGCCAATATTGGAATATCTTTAGGCTCATCAATGTAGGGCTTCAATAAATGGAAAAATGATATGTTGTAAATCTAAGATAGTAGGTCTAAAATTTAAACTACGAAACCCGAATTAAGAATGGCCCGTTATTGGCCATTTCACCAACTTTAGGTTCAAAAGAGCTTATAGTCTGAATAGGCCAATGGCAGGCCGAATAGAGCATTAAAAGCAATAAAGTAGGGGTAAATTTTAGTCGAAATTGTAGAGCTACTATTTTGGGTTTAGAGCAGGTCGATTTATCATTGTATTGAAATCCTACGTTAAGCCCAAAATGGTCCGTTAGTGAACATTTCACTAACTTTAGGTTCAAAGGAGCTTCAATAAATGGAAAATCGACCTACTTTATACCCAAAATAATAGATCTAAAATTTCGACTTGCGCGCGGGAACCCGAGTCCTCCGGCGAGCCTAAAAGTGGTCCGTTATTGGCCATTTCACCATCTTTAGGTTTAAAAGAGGGACTTATAGGCTGAGTAGGCTAATGATAAGCCGGATGGGGCATTAAAAGCATCAAGGTAGAAGTACATTTTTTGACTCGAGTTTGTCGCGTCGATGCGGCATGATATACCATACCTATATACCTCGAAAGGTGTTTAAATGTGAAAAGTACATTTATACTCAAATAACTCGAAGGTGACGGGGCGATCGTGACGGACGTTCTCGCTCGACTGCAAGTTTAACTCGAGTCTCTAATCGACGAGGACCTCGATATCTATATTGAATTGGACACGCGAGGCGGCGAGAATTATTCTCGAGAATTGAACGTGTCACTGAGTCCATTATTATAATATACTCCTTGCATAAAGAGGCCATCTATGAAGAATAGGAGAGACGGGTGTTAATTCCAAGATAATTAAAAATATCTATCGACAAACCGTTGATCCCTTCGCCTGACGCGAATTTGTCCCGACGCGTACGTCCCCTAATTGGTCCTCTTCGAGAGCCGCGACGTTTAATTTTGATTATTTGTCGCGAGAGAAATTTCGCGCATCGATATTATTATCTTCCGCCGCGGACACATACGTATTTATCTTTCGGTCGGTTTAGTATGTCAAGCGTACATACGTAAGAGATTCGGAGAGGTATTCGGAGAGTGACATTAGTCGAATCGAGAGATGACATCACGGGAGGTCTGACTGTACCGCTGACACACAAATTCTCGACTCCAATTTCGTACGCGTGTCGTCTCGATTATACAATTAGGTGCCGTCTCCCGTCCTCCCTCTTTTTCTCTCTCTGCACATATCTCGATCTCAATCGCCGTTATACCTACCCTTGATCCGCCCGTGATCGCCTCCCGATCGAATTGGGGAGTTCTTTGCGAGACGAGCTCGAAAATCAGCGACGGATCCTAATCCTCCGTAATGAGAGAACGCGCGTCGCCCCTCGTTTTCATCTTCTTCCATTTCCGTGCACCGAGTCGCCTTTTCTTTTTCTTTCCTTTCGAGTCAACCGTCGACACAAAGATGCTATACTCATTAGGACAGCACAAAACTGGACGAAAATGCACATCTTTGTCCACCTGACATTCCACTTTAATGGTCTGAAAATTAATAAAAATTAAATCAAATGTGAAAAAACCAAAGACACGATCTTGTAGAGCATAAATGACTCTTCCGAGTAACAAATAATGTTGTGCCAAAACGTTTTTTATTCTGTACGCATTTTTAACTTAAAAAAAAACGCTATTACTTATTAGCCAACCCGATATAAAGCCAAAATAGTGGTTCTAAAATTTCGGCTCGCGGGAATGCAAAACTAATTGAACCTGAAAACAAAAACGCACTACATGATGATGAATACTAACAGCGATTTCGACAGAACTGCACCATGCGCACTGAGTGTAGTTTCCATAGCTTATCAGTATCATCATTGTTTGAAATTTAGGGGAAATACACTCAGTCGAATTCGCCAAAAGAGAAAGAGAGAGAGAGAGAGAGAGAAAGAGGGAGAGAGTATCCTGCAGCAGGGAGAGAACGATCGGGAATCTTCGCCGATCGAGTCGAAGAGATGCACGGATTCGCGCGACACAGCGCGCGAGGATGCACGGGGAATCCCCCCCCCCCTCCCGCGCTATTTCGCCGGTCCACAGGTGGCGCGCGATCGGTCTTCCCGCGGAC
Source organism: Xiphydria camelus (assembly GCA_963678675.1). Lineage (NCBI taxonomy): Eukaryota > Metazoa > Arthropoda > Insecta > Hymenoptera > Xiphydriidae > Xiphydria > Xiphydria camelus. Next base: position 37,625,494 of record OY783191.1, on the reverse strand, counting down.
TATCGCTCTACACGTGCCCCCCTCCACCGCGCGCGTTCGATTACCACGGGGGAAATTTTAAGAGCGCGATCCCGACACGCGGGGGCTGCTCCAGCGCAAGGGATGACGGGATTCGCGCGGATAGCCGCTGCAGCCGCGCGCGCGATGGTTACGGATGGATCTCGGATTCATAGGGCGTGAATAATGCACAAGAAATCAGACGTAAAGTCCTCCGACGACGACGTCGACGCTCCGCGCTGCACGCGCGCGCGGCTACGTGTCCCGACTGGAGACGGACTCGGCTCTCCGACGCGCGCAAGGGACATCGCCGGTCGCCTGAATATTTCATGACGAGTCGAACCGCGATTCGCGCGCGGTATACGAGTTCCGCGCCTTTTCCGTTCCGCCCGGCGACGGAATCGGTCTAAACGTTCCGGCTTCCGGGTGAGAATCGTCCCGGCGTGATTTAGAACGGGATATTTTCGCGGCTGCGCGCCTCTCTCTCCTCGCGGAGAGAGAAAGGCGCGAGGGTCGCGCCGTAATGATCTAGACTTTCGGAGGAAATGCATTCGGGGATGATAAGTATACTGACAATGAGAAAAAGATCGGTAAAATCAACTAAATATTTAGTCGGACAGTCACAATAAAATATTTTATTAGTTGAAATAATATTCACTTGTTCTGATAAAATATTTCCTCGGCTTAGTAAAATATATTTATTGAGAAAATATGTTAATTAAGCGAGGAAAATATTTTGTCGGGACGAATGAATATCATCTGAGCTAATAAAATACTTGATTGCGACTGTTCAACTAAATGTTCAGTTGATTCTACCGAATATTTTTCTCAGTATACACTAAAGAAACAGTTTACTTGTAGTTAATAATTTTGGTTTGAATATGACGAAATTAATAGTTTGTTGGGTCAAATAAAAATAATTCTTTAACTAGGTATTACAATACTTATTCGACGTAACTGAATGCTTCGCAGCAACTGTTTGACTAAAATAATCGTCCTAATAATAAAACTATACTTTTTTACCTCAATGAAATATTTATTTCGCCATATTTAAAGATATTCACTATTAATAAATTGTTTGTTCAGTGTAGAGCTTTGTAGATATTTCGCTAAGTGGATATTGCTGATGTGCACCGAGAAAATAGTTTAAGCGGACTAATTGTAAGCCAATATTCGTTTACTATTGCAATATTTATTCGGCACAATTAAGTCCTTTGAGCCAGTCATTTCAATGAAATAAAAAACTAGCATATATTTTCTTTTCCTTACGAAATATTTATTTCGCCATATTAATAATTTGAACCAATGATTAATCAATCTTCATGAGAACCCCGCTTAACCGTGTCTCCAACGCTCTCAGGAGTTTCCGACGAGGAGACCTACTAGGGTGCCCATGCAAAACTCGCAATTTTTCTATGGTCTGTTTGATCGCGGACATACTGTACAATCTGCTCACCGATGTTCTGGCTCTCGCGAAGATCGAGGAAAGATCAAATTTTTAAAGCTGTAAATAATCACACAAAACCGTAAATTGAATTGCGCGAAACAGTGCCCACCTATCGGTCAGTACCTGTAGCTTCGATCGGTTAACACTTCTGCTGAGGCGATGACGCGTTTCATAGATGACATTCGCCTCAGCAGAAGTGTTAACCGATCGAAGCCACAGGTAGTGACCGATAGGTGGGCACTGCTTCGCGCAATTCAATTTACGGTTTTGTGTGATTATTTACAGCTTTAAAATTTTGACACAGCGGGGGCACGGCCCCCCAGCGGGGGTACGGCCCCCAAAGCATTTCGTCCTGGAGACCACAGGCCAAATGTTGCGGGATTTTATCCTCCGCTAGATTAATTAATCACGTCGTTGTGTCAGTTGTGTGTGTGTTCGGTTTCTAGATCTTCCACAGTCGTCATACTCTGTAAAGAGAAAAGCAAATACTGTTAATTAATAGTGTAATTGTGAGAGGGTAATCATTTAAATAATTCTTCATATCGACTAATAAATTCTTTAAATTCAAACGTTTTGTGTACGATGCTCCTTCATCAGTTCAGTAAGGCCCAATACAGATGGAGCGACGCGACATCAACGCGACACACGAGTTAGTTATAAAATCATCTAAAACTATACGAAAGAAATCTTAGAAGTGAGAAATTTTAAATATAAAGGAGGCTTGAAATAAGCGTTAGAGCCTGGGCACACAGAGCGCGGTCTGGCGTTCCGCGTTCTGCGTTCAGCGTTCTGCGTTCAGAGTTCTGCGTTCCGACGGCACACAGGCGGCGGTCAATTAACCAGCGTTCCAGTTTTGTTCAAAATATTATGCGTGAAACATGCTCTCAGATAGTTCGTCTTCCGACGAATAAGAAGCATTGCTTTTGTGGAGCCTGGAGGCGACCAGGAGAAAAAGAAAAAGGAAACACTGGGTGCACCCAATAAACAGCAAGCGAGAAGACAAAGGAGAATTTCATACTCTTTTTGCTGAATTGCTTGACGATGAAGAACGATTTCTTATTTATTTTCGTACGTCATATAACAAACGTCTTTCGCGAACTAATTCAGTTAATTTTTCTGTTTCCGACATGGCGTTCACGCGTTCTCTGTCTTTCTGTGAATAGAACGCCAGAACGCAAGAGTTCTCGTTGACCGCAGCGGTCTGACCGCTGGCAGTGCGTGTTGTTACTTGTAACTCCATTCATTACAAAGAACGCAGAACGCAGAACGCGAAACGCTGACCGCGCTCTGTGTGCCCGGGCCCTTAACCTTCAATAAAAAAAAAAACCCGACGGGCGTTTGTATTTAGACGAGGCGACACAAAACCAAATTTTCACTGTAGCCCGAGAACAGTACAGTTCCGATTGACAGTTAGGAATAGAGAGAAAAAACGGTACAGAGATGCAAGGATATTAGGGACCGAGTCCCCGTCATCGCGTGGGACTCGGAAGGGAAAACTTGAAATTGCGGGCATTACAAAACGCCCGAGAAAAAGCCGTAGAAATATTTATTTCGCCATATTCCATATTTGAATTTATTATACATTTATTTATTATTAATAAATTGTTTTCTTGGTGTATATATATACATATAAATAAATAAATATATATATATATTTAAAGATATTAAGTATTAATAAACTGTTTTCTCAGTGTAGAGCTTTGTAGATATTTCGCGATGCGGATATATTGCTGATGTATAATACTTACATCGAGAAAATAGTTTAATCGGACCAAGCAAATATTCGTTAATTATTGCAATATTTATTCGGCACAATTAACTCCTTTGAGGCAATAATTTGAGTAAAATAAACATTTTAATAATTAACATTTTATATTTCCTTGTCCTTACGAAATATTTCTGTCGACATATTTATTTAAAATTACATTAATTAACTATTAATAAATTCTTTTTTCTCGATGTATGTATAACACAGCGCGAGATCACGGGCTAGTCTCGGTAAGGAAATCTCGACAGATCGAGATTTCGTCGACGAAATTTCAAAGAAAGATCACTACACAGGGGCGCCTTTGGTCGCGCTCTCTGATCGTAATTTTTCTCGAAACTCTATAACCGAGCAGCTCCGCGCGATATTTCGGAGACCCGCAGAGCTGCAGATTCGCGCGGATCCAAACGGCGCACAGGCGGCGCAACAGCCGGAACGATCGTTACGACGGGCTCTAATAGCGATGTCGCGACGACGAGCTTTCGGAAACGTCGGGGAGGCCGCCTTCCGGGAACCCGCTTCGCTCTTACGCGCGTCCGGTGACTTTTCGAGGTGGAAAGACGATTCTCGAAACTACCACAGCCTCGCACCGGCGCGCTGATCGCCGGCGAGGTTCAACGACTACCGTTCACCCGCGCGCGTTCCCGCCGTTTCCTCCTCGCAGCAGTCGTTGACTCGCGCGCGACAGGACGACGTTCCCGTCGCGTCGACGTCACGTTGCTCGCGGCGCGATCGTAAAAAACGCTCGCTTTTTGGCGCGTCCGATCGCCGAGGCAGGACGCGTCCGAATTATTATACGCGCCGGCACATGTCATCGCGGCGTCGCCTCGCCCGCCGCGGCTTCGTCGCGGCGGGTACCAATGAGACCGTCGAAATAATAGCGCCTCTCTCGTTCGGGTCGTGTGTCATCAGGGGCGCCGCTTCGCTCGGACCTCGCAGTGCGGAGGCTAAAAACAGCGCGGAGATTTTATTATCGGGGCGCTTCTCGCATGATAATTGCCCCGTTTATCCGTTTACGACCGCGTTTCGAGGCGCAAACGAGTCTCTTTCGGACCTCTGCTGATATGGCCTCGCGATTTTCCGCTCGCTCCGGTGCAGGCGGAATTGCGACTGTTGAAGATGTTCGATTTGATGGCCGGGCGATGATCTAGGATTCGAGGAGAATTTATTTGAATCGTGTTATTTAAGGGAAGATAATTTTATTGATTTTTTTGAGAAATCGTTTTCGACGAAATATTTTTGGTTTGAAAATGCGATCAGGGTAAAATTGGGATAGACGCCTCGGCGCTTGCATTCAACTTTGAACGCGATTATCTCGAAACGCAATGGAGGTATGTGAAAAATTAAAGTAGATTTTTTATAGTGAAAACATGGATAAACATTTTTTGTTTAAACTTTTTTTCGATATCTCTAATCGTTTTCAAGATAATCGATTTTGAATTCGTATTTAAACTGGGCCGATTATTTTACTTTTATTTGAATTTAGTTTTATGAAAATCCAAATAGTCGGAATTGCGACTGCTGAAGATGTTCGATTTAATGGCCGGGCGATGATGTAGGATTCGAGAAAAATTTATTTGAATCGTGTTATTTAAGGGAGGATAATTTTATTTGAGAAAATCATTTTCGCGACGAAATATTTCTGGTTTGGAAAAGCGATCCGTGTAAAATTGGGATAGACGACTCGGCGCTTGCATTCAACTTTGAACGCGATTATCTCGAAAAGCAATGGAGTTGCGTGAAAAATTGAACTAGCTTTTTTATAGTGAAAACATAGACAAACATTTTTTGTTTAAACTTTTTTTCGATATCTCTAATCGTCTTCAAGATAATCGCGTTTGAATTCGTATTTAAACTGGACCAATTATTTTACTTTTATTTGAATTTAGTTTTATGAAAATCCAAGTATTGCCGCTCCATTTTTTCGAGATCGCAACGTCCATATCAGGAAGTGACGCGCGTGCACGTACATTCGTGGAAGTCCTATACATACCGGCTCAAATGTCCCACGATCGTCCTCGGTATCGATTTTCTCGTTAAGAAACTGTAACTCGAGTTCAAAGTTCGGCGCGCATACGTAATACGCGTTCCAGTAACGGCTGTGCTAAGGACTGCAGTGCGCGTGGACCTTTTCGCCACCGCAGCCGTCCTCGTCGGATCAATCACGATTCAATTCGGACTAATTGAGGTCGGTGGGCGGAATAACGACGATATATATGACTGGCCTCTTTCTCTCTCTCTCTCTCTCTCTCTCTCTTTGAAGAGATCTCGAATGACAAATTGATCGAGACGATGACGAAGCGCGTCGTCATCGCGGAAGACTTTATGGGACCGATTTGTGAGCACCTAATTGTTACAGGAAAATCTCTCTCTCTTGGTGTTATAGTTTCCTCCTTTCAAGCATATGTCGCGCATGAGCACAAGCGTCGTATATGCGCTTTCTGTTTCTTGTGCAATCTTGATTGAACGGGCAACTCTTTCGCGGGCCGAATGCTTCCACAAGTCGAAATTTACTCCCACTGTTTGATGACTTTAATACTCCATATGGATATTCGGACTACAATCGGTCTACTCGATTTATAAGCTCCTCTTTTGGGCCTAGAGTTGGTGAAATGTTCACTATCTTAATAAACACCCATCCTTACAATTATACATACAAACAGGTAATATTTGCTATGTTTATTCTGAAGAAAAATTTTCCTCTGTTAATTGTAAGTATATTTAGTATTTCGAAAAACCGCGCGTTTACTATATATGTCTTTTAAACGAATACGGAAGAAGAATTACGTATACGTTTAGAAAAATTATATTATATATGTTGTATGTATACATACATTGTATAAGGACTGTATAATTCTATATATTTTATTTTCGTAACGTTCTGACACCAAAAATACGCCAAATAAACGTTTATTATACGCGTGATATATGCGAATGGGTGTTTATTGGGTAACGGTGTGTTTTAATCTTAACGTAAGGTTTTAATACACAGAGAGAATCTTAATCATTCTCATAAAGTGAATAATAAACTTGACTTTTTGCTAGGATGAGTTTTGGTGCTATAAATCTATTTCACTTTATTATAAATATACTGATACACTCTTTACTCAGGAAGGGAACATTATCGTATTTTCTAATAAATGATTTTGTAATTTTCAAAAATCAAAATGCATATAGTAACTTTATTTCTTTCATATAAAAACATTTTACCGACTTTGGATTCACAGTATTTTACTATACTATCGACTCGGGAAGCTATTGAAAAAATTAGATTAATTATTTAAGCCATTAATGCTCAGTGTCACTTTCTATTGCTAAATAATTTTTATTTGCGTAGGTACATTTAGTTAATTGTTTCTGCAATTTTTGGATTTGGTTTCAGAAGTGGGGTGTTCTTTTTTAATAAAAATAAGCTTCCGGAGAAATGTCTTAAATACGCGAAAAGGCATATTAAGCAGTGTCTTAGACAAGAACTTGCTCGGTAATTAAAGTTACCAGCGAGCACTACATTGTAACAAATTCTGCGGTGTGGACCTATATAGACTATATTTTTGGTGTTAGATAACAATGGCATAGGACTGAATAACACCAGATGTGGTACATATATATATAGGTCCATACCGCTGAAATGGTGTTAAAAATTAACATCACTTTTTTACCGTGTAACGGATTAAGAAGAAAGCTAAATATTAAACAGCATTGTATTATAATCCCATCTATTAAAATGCAATGATAATATACCTACCAGTGTTATTACAGAATCGACCTACTATAAACCTGGAATTTCAACTCTAGTTTCTCCGACACGAAACGACACAGTCCCGTCGCGCGCCCGTGTACCTACATACCTACAATTTCAAAAGCCCAGTTTCCCGCGGACACCGCGCCGCGCCCGCGCGGCCCGTAACAAAGATACCACCGCCCCGCGCGACGGTCACCCACTCGTCCGGAACTCTCGAGGCGAGACGGCGGCCGCATAATACAGATGTACCATAGAATCCGAGGCACCGCTGAACGCGTCGCGCATCTGCGCCCTCGTTGTCCACGTTTTCCGTACACGCATGCACACGGTGTTCGGGGGGGCGTCGGTGCGGGCGGATTTAGGGACCATTTTTCACTGCCCACTGATTTCATTCACAGCCCTCGCCCTCGCGCGGCTACGGGTGTGTGGGTGGCTGCATACGCGGGCCGCACGCTGTCGGTGCGCTCGCGCTAATGCGTCGCGTCGTCGGCGCACGTCACGTGGTGGGGACGCGTTGGGAACGCTATACTCCCGTGTAGAGTGTGGCTCGCTAACTACCTACGAGAGCCCCACTCGACCGGAGAGAGAGAGAGAGACCCCTTCAGAGAGCGCTAGCTATAGGCGAACGCTGCGATCGTAATCACTATCCATTCATGATTTCAACGTTGAAGATTTGCCCGGTCTGTATACGCGATCACTTGCATAATCGGGAGCGTCGTATCGCCGTGCGTTATCTTGCGGCGAAGCGCGGTCGGGTCTTCGACACTGCTTGGCGGGTCGCGGTGCGTTTCGAGTGGCATAGGTATATGTGTACTTTGTCGTCAGTGACACCTCGAGGAGACCGCTCGAAGTATAGTTATGCGTAAGGGGCGAGTCGTTTTTTATGCTTGCCTAGTGCGAAGAATGGGGATTGTGTGTAAATGTATGGATGTACGTATGAGCAGGTGTCTCTTACTTGCGGTACGAGCGTCGAAAGCGATGGAATTATTGTTTCGATGGGTGGAATGGGAGAGGGATGGATAGGTAGATGTGAATAGATGAAGCATTTATTCGTTACTCTGAAATGTGAGTAGTTTATGGGCGGGATAAAAGCACGGTTCGATGAAAGATAGAGAATAAAAGAAGATAGATAGACGGATAGATAGATGGATAAAAGGTTCATTAGGGTTTCTTAAAGAGAGACGAGTAAAAAGAAAGATTCGAGAAAATTAAACTAATAAATAAACTGAGGTAAGAGAGATAAATAAGGAGGGGGGCCGAGAAAGATTTAATACGTATCTAATCTCGAAGATCGCGGAAAAGAAAAAAGAAATAAAAATTCCTGGTGATCTTTGTATTGCCATTCCGATAAGAACGAATTCGCTCTTAACATAAAAAAAAAGATTCATATTTTTAAATTTAATATGTAATTTGTACCTATATGTATTTGATAAAAAACGAAAAAAGAAACGCCCCGAAAAAATAATTATTCGCAGTTTCTCCTTCTACGAAATTATGACTGAGTTTTGAGTTTTACTAGGCTGTGGGGTAGCTGCATTTAAAAATATCGTTTTTCGGCTCGAATAACGCGGAAAACGAAAAATGAAAAGATACGAAGTAAATAATTTTATCCAATTTTTTCGAATCTGCAATAAAAAAATTAGCGTTCAAACCGAATTCTTCTTAATTTCGAGAATAACAATTCGTACTCGCGCGGTGTAGAGCGATGGAGAACCGATCAAGCCACGCGCGTCGAGGCAGAAAAAGGGGGAGAGTTCGACCACTTTCAAAATGCACGGTATCAATAAATTTCCCGTTATCTGGAGTCATAAATCCGTGCGCGCCGCCTTTGAGGCTCGACGAAGCATACGCGAGTCCGCTGCGCGCGCGCGCGCGCGTTGTTCGGGGGAACCAACTAGGTGTACCCCTACCACGTGTCTCGCGATCGTTCGTTGCGCGTGTAGGAATGCACGTGTCCCCCGGCGCGACTGCACCGCGGGAATAATTTCGTATAGCGATCGCTGTGTCGATCCACTCTCGGAATGCTTCCTGCGCGGCGTATAAGTACAGTGGTATATCAGTCGCTGTCGGGATACGTACACGGTATGGGACGTCAATCGAATCGGTCAGCCGCGGTGTAACTTATGCACATGTTACATATACGATCGGATATATCGTCGACGTTGGATACAGCGATTAACTCTTCGTTACTCACGTAGGTTTTTGAAACATAAAAGCTCACCTGTGGGGTGTACCCCACACCCCAGTTAAAAATTAACGTTGTCTTAGTGAAAAATTGAAATTTTTTAATACTTTTTTTTTTTTATTTAAAAACTTGAGATATTGCCCAATGATCTCAATGTTAAAAGAAAATAAATTTCGTAACTTTCTAATTAAAAACAAAACTCGAAGTCTCGGTACATGGGGTCTCGGTTTTCAGACGCTCAGATCTCCCTGCCGAGTTTTATAAAAAAAATAGTATAAATAATAGACTAAGGAGAGTTGTCATACTCTCGTTTTATTAACGAAGGACGAATTAACAAATTGGAACAAGTTTTATAGAAAAATATTAAATATTAAATTAATTGCAGATTGTTAAAAAACACTTTTTAACTCTTTGCAGCGTTCTGTCGGGTAAACAAATCGGTTTTGTCTTGCGCTTTTGGTGCCAAATTCTTTAATGAAATGTTCCCGAAAGGTACTGAAAGTGCCAACCTCGAAAAAAAAAACTCTAGGCGTGGCATGCAAAAAAGGAGGCTGGGGTGTAGCCTGCACCCCACGTAAGTAACGAAGGGTTAATATAACTCCGCGTACACTTTGATTTATTCGAATGACACCCCGAGTCGAAAGTGTAGACCTACAATAATTTTAGATTTATCTCATTTAGATTTGTATCATACCGGGTGATTCTTTAATATTGCGACAAACTTCAAGAGGACGGGTTCATTAGATGAAAATAAGAAAAAAAAAGTTCCTATGAACACATGGGTCCGGAAACGCTGAGTTTCGGAGAAACAGGGTGTTCATTTTTATACGAGGGGGTGTTCATATTTATACCGTTCGCGGTATTTCTAGTGTTAAATGGTCCGTATTAGTGAACATTTCACCAACTTTAGGTTCAAAAGAGGAGCTTGTAGTCTGAGCATTGAAAGCATGAAAGTACGAGTAAAATTTCGACTCGCGGAACTATGCGCAGCAGTGCGAGAAAAAGTATCGATTACAGAATTTTGTCTCGTTGTACAGAAAGTGAAAAGCTGTCCCGCGGCTATACATATCAAAAAAAGCCGACTGTCCAAGGTTACGTAGAGAGCTCGCCGTTGAAACCAACCGGTTAACAGGACGGACTTTGGGGAAAAAATGGAAAGTACAAAAAGTGCTAATGTGGAATCGTCTTCGCGCATACGCCAGAACGTTTGTCGACGCGCGTTTGTAATAACGTCGCGGTTGCTCGATTTCGAAAGTGAGTGGTGCGATGAAAGCGAATGAGAGATGATAGCGCGGGGGAGAGGGGAGGAGAGCATATCGAGCGGCTCATCGCACGTCGCAGACGAAACAATTTTGATATTCGGATCTCACCGCCGCGCCGTCTTTGCACGCCGCCGGGCGATAAGTCGGAAATGCAAGCGCGCGCGCGCGCACTGAATAATTATGTCGAAACGTTGCGCGCCGCCACGTCGTCCGTTCGCATTCGCGACGGAACGCAAATAGCCGGTGACATCACTCCGCGATCGTAAACCATAACCATGGGAGACTCGCGTGGCGCGACACACACTGTCACTATTTATGAAATTATTGTGTTACTTATGGGCGCGCGCTTTCGTTCGACGTCGGACTTGAAGCGCGCGCTGGGGTCGCGATATATCGTGATTCGTAACGAATCGTTAAACGTGCTCGTGAGGGAATTGAATGTTTCGCGCGGTGCTTTCAACGCGAGCTTGTTTAATTTTAGGAAATTGAAAATAGAATTTATATCGAATTTTTTTAAATGTATCTATGCTTTTTTTTTTGACGAAAGATACATTTTCATCGAATTTTAATAAAACTCTATTAATTGTTCTTGGTAAAGGTAATTTTGGACAACATTATTTACCTCATATTTACCTCATATGCTATAACCGAAAATTTCAGGTAGCGATCTTTCAACGACGTTATATCTGAGTATTATGTACACTGAAAAAGAAATGTCTTCATTGAAATAAACGTGCTTTTGGATGGTCTTAAGAGCACATTTATTCATTTCGAATGGAGGCCGATTTGGTCCAATGTTCAATTAGATTAATAATATTTATATACGTCTATTTTTGATATTCATTCTAATCGAACAAATCGTCGGTCTTATCACGTAAGGGCGTATCTCAGTTTTGATGATTTCTCAGGAGAGCGATTTGAAATATTTTACGATTTTTCATTGCGAATAAGTCCTGCAATTATTTTTATAGCTTGGTGACTTTTTTTTATATACATATAAAATTATGCGCCTGAATGCCTTTTAAATCACACGTATGGGCCTATCCTAAGTTAGGCCTACTATACGTGAGATTTCAATGTTGATTATTTTGAGATACGACGAAAAATATATATGGGGAGCAAAAGTATAAAATATTGAGGTACGCCGGGTCGTGAGATAAAAATACAAGGCTTTTAAGAGCAACCTATTGGCGGTCTTAACTCAATTTTCAAATTTTCTGAGATACGCCCTTACGTGATAAGAACGACGAAATGTGCTCTCAGGACTATTCAAAAATACGTGTATTTCGACAAAACAATTTTTCTTCTGAATATATTTATCATGTGAGGTTAAACTTATTCGCCAGGAAAGAAACTTCAATCATTATTATCTCTTTATTTATGAATTTTTGGCCCATGTCGACATAAGACTTTATTGTGGATAAAAATGTAATCTTCAAAAAAGTATTTTGCAAATATGTGCCAAAAGCTCACAGATAATGAGATAATAGTGATTGAAGTTTCTTTCCTGGCGAATAAGTTTAGCCTCATATGGTATATGGACTCACGTCCGAAATTAGAGACACGTCTTTCGAGTCCTCCGAGCGATTCGATTTAATTAATTCGTCGATCGCCAATCTGACTTCCACGAACGATCCGTTATAATAAATTCGCTCTCCGCTCTCTGCCCATCGCTATACGTATACGTATATCTAACATCAAGTCGGTTATAGAAAGTGAGCAGCTTCTCCAACGTTTATTCCCTCTCATTTCCCTCTCGAACGAGATGTAGTCGTTCAATTGTTTATAAAACGCCTCCGCCTAATCTTATAATAGACGCTGACACGATGTTCCGCGCTAACGACTCGCGGTAAACAGACGGAAGAAACCGTCGACTGGGTCACGATTGCCGCTTATACCGAAACGTTTCCCGTTATCGCGCGCAGTTATCGCATATCCGCGGCAGACGTCTGGTTCACCAGGTGTGCGCCACTGGTATCCGCTCGGAGATGACTCGCCTCTCGTAAAGCGTCCGATCTGCGAGCGAGATCGAGGGGAGTCGAGGATAAACACGGGTCACGACTACTTTGTACTCGATACGCGGCGCGCGCTACGTGCGCTCGTTGCGTGGAATCGTAAGTCACGCGAGATTCTTTGCTTCGCGCGTATGGCGCTACGGGAAGCTGTCCATCGTAGTTACGCGGGCAACGCGAAGAGTTTCCACGGGAAAACGACCTTGCACTCGACTTATTTATCAGAGTCACATACATACATACGTATGTCGAGTCGTGAGTGAGCGTACCTGAACGATCGCGGAAGACGCGTGACGAGAGAGATCGTCCAAAGAGCATCTGGTCGAGGACGACGCTTTCGTGACGATCGACGTCGCTGTACTGTGATTGTTTGCGATAAAATCTATTGCACGGAGAAAATTGAATAGTAATGATTATTATGCGAAAATGGTAAGCGGACAGCAGCATTCGACAATATTGCGTTGAATACTCCGTAGCCTGCAGTGAGAGAAAATAGGTTGCACAGTAATAAGTATAGTTATGATATAGCTATACTTTAAGGCTAAATGAGGTGAACTAGACGGTATATGGGTAATGTAGCAATATCAAATAGTAATACTAAGAGCAATACACGTATTGCTGAAATAACTATACGTATACACGGTGAAAATTGAATAGTAACGATTACCAGCCGGAATAGTAAACAGGTGACAGCTTTGACAATATCGTGCGGAATGCTCTGCGGAGACTAGTGCAGCGGCCCGACACCAGGCGGCGCCGATCCCTCTCGGCTCTCGGTAGTCCGATACGAGGGCAGTTCTTATATAAGACCGCAACCGTTCGACACTCTCGGGGGACAGTCTGTTTAAAACTGTGGTCTCTTACTGACGAGTCCCCCCACAGACCGATGAAATTGGCTTGCGGTATTATTTCTGCAGCAATGGTACTGGTTCCTCACCCACGGGATCCAGGTTCCCCCTTTATTAACATTGAAATTAATTTTGAAGAGCTTTCTTGGCCAAATTCGTGCTGAGACTCATCCATTATATCCAGTAGTTTTCCGTCTTCTAAAATTTCTTGAATCTTCGGATTCCAATGTATGATTCCTTGTTCTAGATAGTTATTAAGTCTATCCAAGATTCTCAGCCAGTCTTAGATTACAACAATTTTGAATACTTATACCTGCAGCAATCTATTTTTTTGTTCTATCGACGAGAATGAAATAACGCCCGTCGTTAGACTTTCATTTCTATTGCCATAAATCATATCGCTCGTGTATAGCTACGTATTTCTTTCAGCCAGGAATGGGAACTCGTGATTGTCGCAACGTAAAGAAATCGTGATGCTCGATGTTTTTCTATTTCCATTGCCGAGTGAAGAGAATTAGCATAGAGCTGTCGCGCGTTAAATTTAATCACGCGGTCGTGGATGCAGTTAACTTTTTACTAAAAAATCAACTTTTTCGTTTCTTTTTCGACGATGCTCTGCAGCGCTGCATCTCGATGGACGAATGAATTATTACGCCTTCCGTAGAATTTTTAGTTGTTACGCGGATACGAGGAATCCTTCTTCTTCATCTTCATCATCATCCTCTTCTTCTTTATAATCGTTATCATCTCGTCATCGTCTTCTTCTTTTTCATTTTCTTTTCCTTTTCCGGTGTGTATCATCGTCACGGAAAAAAATAAATCATAGCGTTTTTTCAAAGTTTGTGGAAAATTTCGAGACAAGGTCATTTTATTGTTACCATAACTGCAATTTTAATAAAAATTATAGTACAACTTGTAAAAGTTATAAGCGTTGCTGTAATTTTGGCTAAAACTGTTATTATCGTATTATAATAATAAATTGGCTTATCTCGAAATTTACGACAAACGTTGTAAATGCTACGATTTATTATTTCCCCTGCAATTATCATGGCACGGAGTTTCCAGCGTATGCGTTAGCCTATCTCTAGGCGCTATTCCCGCTTTGCCAGACCGGGGAACCCCCTGAGCGATTCCTTCTTCGAAGTACGTAACTGCAGCGACACGTAACGCGCGGAAACGCCAAAAGGAAAGTTGGCACGCCGCCAGTTAAGCGACGAAATGCCGAAGAGATTTTTGCGAGAGCATCCGACTTCGTTGTAATCGTTCTCCTGCGTTCACGGAGAAAAAGGATTAGTAAATTTTACAGTAGATCTCCCAGTAACAGAACTCCTCGGGAGGCGAAACTGCGTAGTTTTTACAGTTCGTAGCAGTATAAATATCCGTATATACGGTAAAACTTGTTATGCACCTGACACATATTAACGGGAGATTGGTAAATTTTACCGCATAAACTAATGTTTCTACTGCTACGAACTGTAAAAAGTACGCGGTTTTACCTCCTGAGTAGCCCTATTACTAAGATTTACTGTAAAAAAATTACTATAATTCTTTTTCTCCCTGTTTCCTCCTCGCGATCGTTCTCGTCTTCTTCATCGCTTTTTACGACATCACGGTTATGTGATCACTTTTATTTTCCTCTACGTAACCTGCCATACGAAGCTAAACTTACTTGCTAGGAAAGAAACTCGAATCATTATTATCTTATTATCTACGAGCTTTTGGCTTTTATGCTGGTATAATACTTTTTTGAAGATTACATTTTTATCTACAATAAAGTCATATCGATGCAGGCCAACAATTCATAAATGATGAGATAATAGCGATTGAAATTTCTTTCCTGGCGAGTAAGTTTAGTAAGTTTATGGTATATCCGTTCGCATAATCGCTCGTCCCTCTCGAGTGGTACCGCTCGTGTCGCATCTGCACCTCTCATTGGTTCCCACGAATACGCCGAATTTTTTGAGTCGTATATATATATATCGCAAACTGAAGCTACTAATCGACGTTGTTTTTATGGTAGATTACGTTCTCCTCGACTTTTTATGGGCTGCCAAATGAAATACCTTATAAGTCATTACGTCAATTAGGTTACTAACGAGCCCGGCCTCGTTCGTCCTCGCTCGCCGCGGGCTCCTCTCGTTGGAACGCCTTTTTCGACTTTGTATGTACGAGTAATTTGCTTCCGACCGTTTCTCGTCGTTCGAAATTTTGACTCTCTCTTCGTCATGGTAATTTGTAATAAACCTTTTTGTAATATACCGAACATTTCCTCGGTTTAATTAATTCTAGAAAATTGCATAATATTGTCTGGTTTTTCAAAATGACACGTGGTTTTCCACTCAGTCCAAATCCATTTGATCGAATCGATATTTACGGAGAAGACATCTTTCCGTCGAAGCTGCAACGGGGATCCTCTGTCACGACGAGACGGTTTTCCCGTAAATTTTGAGCGATAAGGCAGACTACGTCATCGCACCACGGCGACGTCGCGATGAATGGACGGGCGTCGGCCAGAAGCGGCCCAAATAACCCGTACGGGGCGTTTGCTTTTTCCGACCCTTATCAAGGGTTCTTCTTCGCGTCGCCGCGATATCGTAAAGTAGCGAGCGGACCGTGTGTCTTATCAGGAGAGACGTTTCGTTGTTGTACCTCTTCTAACGCACTCGAAGAATGCGTCCAAACAACGTCCGGCCAGGGTTAACGCACGCACGTTCCACGGTCCTCGCTTCAAGGAGATTACCGTGTAACTTTAAGGATTCTGTCCTACGCGCGAGTAGTTGGATTCACTAGGGAAGCCGCCACGTTTTTTCCCAAGATTTTAGATCCCTTCTCTCTCGTTTTCAGATAAAGATTGTTTCGTTGACGAATCATGGTTTTTTCCGATAAAAGAGGCCTTCAAATTGTTACACTCTTGCACAGATAAAAAAAGAATTAGTTGCATCTACTACAAATGATTTGCGCGGTCGCAAGTAATTATTTATTTATATCGATTTGATCTTTTTTCATGTTAATTTGATATTCCTTCCTTGCAATCACATACTATTTCACGTGATTCTAAGCAAGAGATATCTAATTGATGCATTTTAAAACATTTAATTGATATAAATAAATAATTACTTGCGACCCCGTAAGTCATTTTCAGTAGATCCAACTAATTCTTTTTCTTTGTGTGGTCTTAGTTTTGTTAATAAATGTTCCTTCAATAAAAACATAACTTCGTGAAAAGTCAATGCACTTCTCGGAATGGACAAATCATTAATTACTGAACTACAATGGTTTACCGTGAAAAACGAAAATTACTCTTGTAACAATTTGATAGTCTCCTTTACCAGAAATGCCATGGTTCGTCAGGGAAATAAATTTTATTTCACAGAGAGAAATAGAATTAGTTGGCTCTATTAAAAATTACTTGCGGGGTCGCAAGTAATTATTTATTTATATCGATTTGATCTTTTTTCATATTAATTTGATATTTTCTTCTTGCAATCACATACTATTTCATACGGTTGTAAGGAAGAAATATCAAATTAATATGACGAAAGATGTAATTCATGTAAATAAATAATTACCTGCGACCCGGAAGTATGATAATTTTTAGTAGATCCAACTAATTCTTTTTTTCTATTTTGGAAATAAGAAGGGTTCTAAATTCTCACTGAGACACCACCTGATGTTCCTTATCCAGATAGACTCTGCATGTAAGAGTGTATGTAAAACATGGCGGCTTCACCAACCAAGACAAAATCCCTAATAAGTCGAAGCAGGGTGGAGAACCTCGCCAAGTATCCGAAACTGCATCATCGCCAGTAGCCCGTAAATTTGTTCAAGTCGAGAATATTTTTATCTCTCCCTGTGCTGAGAAAAATAATAAAGCTAAAATGACAAAACGCATCCAGTTAAACACGTTTAGTTATTCTAACCAAAATGCTGGTCGCCCGAACCAAAAATGTTTAGTCACTTTAACCAAAAAATGGTCAGTTTAACCAAACAGATGTAGAAATCATATTTCGCCAAAAAAATTTAGTTACCGTTTCAAAGATCTTGGTTAAATTGACCAAATTATTTCTCTTACAATTAGCGTAGTTCTTTCAGTAAGTGTGCCGTCGAAAATTTATCTTCCAGAAGTGGTTGGAAAAAAAAGTAACTCGAGCAATAATACTTATCTATTTAACTAAATAGACGAACTCGAGGCACGATGAATTGGCATGTATATAGTCTCCAACCTCGAGGCTTTTTGTACCCACTTACGGACGAGGTAAACGTACGCGTTAACCTGGTTATTAACGGCTCGACCTTGATCCGCCCGCGTGCGGTATCGTCTCGCCGCGCTTACATAAACTCGCGTAAATGTCGAACGGTTACTGCAGCGCGCCGTGCACGTTCGATTGGATCGCTGGGGAGCAGAGGTCCTTGCTATTTCTTCCGAAACAGCGTTTCGGCTTTTCTCACCGCTCGGGGACAGTTATACGCGTCATTATGATTTTCTTTATATTCTAGCCAATATGAGAGAGATTCCGCGCTTCATTGAGACCTCGTCTCATTCTACGCGAGACTTTACTCCTTCAAAGCCGACTACGAACATGGACTAAAAGTACGGGATGAAAACGCCTCAATTTCTGTTAAACTTTGAACGCGATTATCTCGAAACGCGATAGAGATACGTAAAAAATGGGAAGCAGCTTTTTTATAGTAAAAATATAGACAAACACTTTTTGTTTAAACTTTCTTTCGTTATCTCCAATCGTTTTCGAGATAATTTATTTTGAACTTGTACTTCAACTAGAACGTCGATCCCATTTTTATATCCTATAAGTATCGGTTTGTAGAACTCGTCCACGCGTTGTCCGCGGCGCGCGGCAGCGCTATATCACGTCACCGCGATTCGCAATGTCATTCTCTATAGTCTTATCGACCTTGTTATCGAAGCATATTTTTCTTTTATAGATTTTCCATGCCACGATCGAAGGGCGTTATTTTTCCTTTCAACTCCTGTAACTTTATTGCTGCTGACAAATGTTCGATCGAATTTGATATCTCTTTTTTCTTTCCATTAAACACGGAAGTACTGATATCAGTAAATTTTATCGTATTTGCAATAAAAAAAGGTACACATAACGGCTTTCGGATATTCCTACTGTGCTGGTGAACAATTTTTTCTTAAAAACTAGTAAATTTTATCGTAAATCATCGCGATTTAATATTTCCAAAAGAAAAATTTTTGCACTCTGTGCACTGTAAAAATACCCGAAGACCCTCATGCATACCTCTTTTATTGCAAATACAGTAAAATATGTACTGGTATCAATCTTTTCGTATAGATTTTCCTCCAGTTTTCTTTCCTTTTCAGCGTCCCGTATCGCTGAAAAATGTTCAACGATAATAAGTGTACGCTATGGGAAGCGCCGAAATATAGCTTCCGTTTGGCGAGGCACAGAAAAAAAAACAAATCAAAACCGCGCGTTATCGCACACCGCGCGAGATTTGCACGTTCTCCCGGTATAGTAACGCGGCGGGCGGGCGGCGATGACTCGACGGTTTTCCGGGACACTGAGATGAATCATTCCCTCCCGCCACCGGCGCGACGTCTTCCACGTGGCGCGGGAGAAAATTGAGCGATCCAGAGATAAATCGATCTCGTTGGAAGTTATACGCGTGCTCCGGCTCAGCGGGCTTTTAATATCTTTACAGTTTGCCCGAGAAAACGAATTCTTTACAGCGTTCTTTCGATACCCGGTCATTTTTTTTTCTCTTAGCATTGCCTTATATCGTACATAATTGAAGGGTGCCATATGCAAAAAGGTGTAAGTGCCATTTTCAGCAAAATATGGTTTTCTATTAGAATAGGAAGTATGTGCCACTTTACACTTCAATTATTTTATTAAAAAATTGTACATCTATATTAGGCAGCATCCAAAACTAAACAAAATCAGATACCTAATACATAAAATTAATTTTTTTCTCTAAAATTGCTACATTAATTGCTCCTCCTGTAAAATTCTTCTGTTTGTGTACATACCACGTTTTGCATATGGCACCCTTCAATTATTATAAATGCGTACATCTCACGGAATGACGAAATTATCTTAACTATTATTTTAATAACGAACCGATCGTCCGTTGGATTATCGTGTATCGATAATCGTATAAATATTCAATTCCCGTCGTCGTATCTGCTCTGCGATATTCTCTCGTGCGAAGTCACATTTTCTCAGAGCGTGTCTCCGTAAAAAGCGGAGCAAGGTCGTCCCGTTCGTCAATGCGTCCGATTCGATCGCGATTATCTTCTTATCGATGAAGTTTTCACCTAGATAGTTGCATTTTTTTGAAAGATTACATTTGGCTCGACGAAAAATCTTTATGTCATTATCCGTGAAAAGTTCGTCGGTAATGAGATAATCGCCTTTTTGAAGTGGACATACAACTTCGAGACGATCGTCTATATTTTTCAATCTACAGAAATTCGACGCGCCTTTGAAATGGTTCTTACGACGTTACGGAATATTCGCGGTGGTAAGCTGCAAATGCCCAAAAAGAACGTGCGTCACGAATACGTAACTTTCATTAAAGCGAGAAGACTATATCGGGAGCGGGGATGATTCGCGCGCGATACGTTATCTCGGAGGATGTAAATCAGTGGGTTGTGACTTTTTTTTTTATATTACAGCACGTTTCGCGGTATACTCACGTTATTCATATATTCTGTATGAAACTGTAAGTTCTACAAGGTACAATACTACTATATTCTATAAAGTTACATAAAAAAGTTGTGTAATTTTATAGTAAATGTAGCATCTTATAGAGCTTACAGATTCGTACAGCCATACAAATTCATACAGCGCAGGTTTTACCGAGGGTTCTTATTAGTGATACTTCCTGTATACATCCTTAATTTATATTGAAGATTTTTACCCACTAGTCGTTCCTTTCTACCCCATCCAATAATCTGAATTATACTAAAATACATATGTCCGACTACTAGGACGTGTCCTGCTATTAGGACAATTACGTTAGGCATGGAAAGAGTCAAGGGTTTCGAATGAATTGCAACATTATCTCGAAAACATTCAAATAGTCTTTCCTCTTTCACGATTAACCGATGTGTTTCTTTCTTCTTTGTTTCAGGTGAGAATCTTTGCAGTCTCTCGTGATACACACGTTTTTAAGTCAGAGTTCTTCGTATCGGGTGAGTGCCATTAATTACTAGGGTAAGAGTGATCCCAGAAATAATTGATTAACCCGTCGAGAAACTTTATCAAACTCTTTATCACGTGTCTTATCGACGAACAAAAATGTGCTTCATTGAAATAAACGTAGTTTTGAATAGTTCTAAGAGCACATTTATTCGATTAGAAAAAAATATCGGTTGGATTTGTATAAATATTATCGAGATTCAATTGAATATTATCTATATAAAATCGATATTCATTCGAGTCGAATTCGATTATCCAAAAATATGTTTATTCGATGAAGCAAATTTTTGTTCTCAGAGAGTGTACGCATATGAGTACCTAAGTGCAGTAATTCGAAAGGTGCAATCACTCTACGTATGTACGTCCAATTCCGGCTCTACTCTTCACATAAGTATGATACTTTTTATCTCCGCTACAACCCCGATGAAATCGAACGCGTCATCGCTCGTTCGACATTCAGTGTAGATATCGCGAGAGGTCGTCGCGTCACTCTTTTTCTAAGCCCACGATTTCTCGGAGGAGAGTCGTAAAGATTTTTGCAAACTCTTCCATCAGCCGTAAAACGTCGATTGCCGTGCGCGCGTTACGTAAAATAATTTAACGCGCCCGCGTCGAACCGGACGGTTCGTCATCGCGAGACGATTATCATCGGAAACCTTCGTCGGACGTCTCTTTTTCTTCGTTTCATTCTCTCTTTATATCGTCTCGTAAAAGCAATTTGTTCGATTCGACTATATTTATAGCCGCGGATGCTGGCGGCGATGAGAATAACTTTGGATCAATTCTATCGATTGAAATAACCCGTGTAGGAATTGCCGATACCTCGCTAACGACAAAACCGGACTGATACCGTCTCAGTTATACCGGCGAACACTCGAATTTTATAATTAGCCCAATATTAGTCAGCTGTAACCATATTAGTGGTTCAGTATTGGCCAATTTCCCGAGTTAAAATTTTAGACCTACTATTTTAGGTTCATAGTAGGTCGGTTTTCCATTGTATCGAAACTCCACGTTGGGCTCAAAGTGGTCCGTTAGTTAATATTTCGCCAACTTTAAGTTGAAAAGAAGGTTTTATAGGCTGAGTAAGCTAATGGTAGGTCGAATAAAGTAGTAAAAGCATTAAAGTAGGGATATAAAATTTCGACTCGCGAGTGGTTTTACTAATATTGGCAAACTATATTGGCTTGACACTGGCGGAATAACTGGATCAATCTTAGGCCGACATTGCTGCTGAACGTCGGCAAAATAATTAAGACAATACTGGCAAGAAACTAGGTCAATATTGTAACTGATATTGCTGCCATGTATCGGCTGTTTCTTGGCACAGCAATCGGTCCGCCACTCTCAAAACAATTGATGTCCAACCAATATTGGTAGTCAATATTAAGCCAGTATTGGCTTTTAATATTGGAATATTTCTAACGTTGGAAATTAACCTCTGCCCAATTAGTAATGCCAGTGTCGTTCCGATTTGATCATTAAGATAATTGGGCCAGAATTGGCTAACACCGTCGTACTAATATTTCGTGTTTTTTACTGGTCCGATGCTGCTCCAATCGTCAATTCCTACATGTACCGAGAAAAATAATTCGCTCAATTAACCCAAAATCTTGGAGACGATGACCAAACCGTTTGGTGAAATGTGGATCCTTCATTTGTTTGATCAAACTGACCATTTTTTGAATAGAATAACTAAACGTTTGGTTGGAATAACTTAATATTCGATTCAAATGGCCAGTATTTTGAGTAGAATAACCAAACGTATTTAACTATACGCGCTTTGTCATTTTAACCTAATTATTTTTCTCGGCGTGCGAAGAAAAACGTAATTTAATGTACAACCTCCGCACCGATGAACAATTATATTTATAGTTAATAATTTTTGCTCGAATATGGCGAAATAAACATTCGGTTGGTTCAAGTAAATATTCATTAACTATTGCGCGATATCTATTTGGCACAATTTAATCCTCCGTGGCGACCATTTAAATGGAATAAACATTTTAATAATAACCATATAGTTTCTCGTCTTAACGAAGTATTTATTTCGCCGTATTTGAAGTTATATTTATTAACTATTAATAAACTGTATTCTCGGTGCGACGAATCCATTCCGAAGATAGACTCGAAGCGAACTGATTATCACGCTTGCGAAAAATCCCCGCCACGAACGAAAGAAAAATCGCATCACGAGAAACGCGAGAATTAGAGAATAACGAAGTCGCGCCCCGCCCCCCAGAGTTTCGCGTCGCGCGTTCGACATTTGCTCGCTTATTATTTCCCCGCGTCAATGTGGGAGAAGCGCCGCAGTCGCGCACCGGCGCGCGGCGGCTCGCATCGCGCAACCGGCGACGAAATTAATTGCTGGTGTTAACCGCAATTTAAAAAGACATGCAACCCCCGCACGTCGTTTCACGCGCGCGGGATGCATTCGAGACTTTCAGTCCCGCTTCGCGTGGCTTTCCCCCCCCTTTAACCGCTTTATTTTCTCCTTTACTATACCCGCGTCACTCCGCCGGGCTTGTAACTTTCGCTCTCTCCCTTGCAGCGAGAGCGGATGCGTCGCGCAAAAGGAACGAGGTCGTGCCCCGTCGAAGCGCTGTGCGGAACTTGCAGGGTACTCCCCGTGTCACGGATTCTGTCGCTGGTGACTTTTTTAAAATGTCATTTTTAAACGTACCGACCAATGGACAATTAATTCTCATCCTTTTTGTTCACTGGTCGGTACATTTAAAAATGGTATTTTAAAAAGTTACCCGCGAGTCAAAATTTTAGACCTATTCTTTTAGGTTTGCAGTAGGTCGATTTTCGATTGCAATGAAACCAAATGTTAAGCCTAAAATGGTCGGTTAGTGAACATTTCACCGATTTCAGGTTCAGAATAGGAGCTTATAGGGCTGAGTAGGCCAATGATGTATCGAAAGCATCAAAGTAGGGGTAAAATTTCGACTCGGGTACCAGCGACAGAATTCGTGACGCTCTAGGAGTAAAGTATATTAATTGTCCCAAAAGTAGGACACGTCCTACTAGCCGAACATATCTGAGTATAGTTCAAATTATTGAATGAAGTGAAATAAAAAGGAATGACTGGTGGAAAAAAATCTGTAACAAATCAGGAGCCCTGAGTAAAATCTGCTGTGTGAAGTTTTACGACTGTACAGAGAAAAAGGATTGGTAAAAAATCACGGGAAAACCGGTGAATCTTTACCGGTTTATCTCAGTAACATGGCTCCTCGAGGTGAAACACATTAAAGTTTTTAATAGACCACAGCGCACTTCTGACAGTTCGTATCAGCATAAACATCAGTTTACACGGTAAAATTTACCAATCTCCCGTTCATATGTGTCGGGTAAATTGATGTCTATACTGTTACGAACTGTACAGATCGCTCCTTTTATAGAACAATGTCACAACTTAAAAAATTGTCACAAGAGTCAAAGTTTATCAACCCAAGAATAAATCTCACATTACCAGCCAACTACAATACATTGTTTCATTAAACCAAAATAAAAGTATTTCATTTATCTACAATTTTAAACTAGTATTATGAAGGTAAACACAATATTAAAATTTTAAACCGCGATATAGAAAATTACTCATTTTTGAGTTGTGTCGTTTTTCTACAGGGTGAACCAGGTTAAATGTCATTAATTTTGATAAGTTATAGAACAACAAAAATAAAGTAGACTTTCATAAGAAAATTTTTTTCAAAAATGTTTACTAACAAAGATACAGGGAAAAAATGTTTTTTTTCATCATAACTTTGACACCCTGTATCTTTGTTAGAAAACATTTTTGAAACAAATTTTCTTATGAAAGAGTCTACTCTTTTCTTGTTGTTCTATCACATATCATAATTAATGACGTTCAACCTAGTTTTGGCCTGCTCGCAACCCTATACATTAAAATAAATATCTCAAAAACGCGAAGTCATAAATCAAAAATTTGCAAGGGTGATTTTTTTCTCTAAATTAAACGGGGAATCCAATAATGAAATTTTCTTTGCAAAATATCCGGTGGCGCCGTAGATTGGGAGGGGGAAAAGGGGGTACCGGCCCCCAGTATCTACGCCACTGGAGAATTTCTTTAAATTATTTGAGCATTACTCAGAGCTTCATTACATTAGTCTGCGTGCGAAATTTCATGGAAATCGACCTAGTAGTTTAGAAGTTATGATGAGAAAACCATTTTTTTTTTCCACAACTTTGACACCTTGTATCTTTGTTAGTAAACATTTCTGAAGAAAATTTTCTCATGACAGCCTACTTTATTTTTGTTGTTCTGTAACACATCAAAATTAATGACGTTTAACCCGGTCCACCCTGTATAAGTGTAGGTAACGAAATTATCAATCCTTTTTTTTTCTCCATATGTCCGAATACCAGGCTCACTCGTCCAACTATCGAGAGGCAGTTACCTTTACTCTCGCGAGCGCGCTCGTCTCTTCGGGGTTGGAAACCGCGCGCGCGGATTACGCGTCCTACCGGGCAGTACACGTACGACGACATCGCGGTTAGGCGCGAACGAGTGCGCTGTATAAGTAGGTCAGTTTCGCTTTTAGTCGACGTAAACGCGCGCCTGTAATCCTTCAGGAAGTTTCCCACCGTTACGTGTGTTTTCGACTACCGCGGCGAATAAAAACGCGTCGTGGGTAGCGTCGATGCGGTCGAAGGGGGATGAGAGAGGAGACTGCGAGAGACGTACGAGTGAAGGGACCGAGGGAGGGATGGAGATGAAGGAACGCGCGCGATATCTAGCCTAAGGTTACCGGCGCGACGCGATGGGAAAGGTATACACTATCATTTCGGGTCACATTAGACCCGCGGTATGCGGACCGCGGGTTATCGTTGATGCGTGCTCCAGCGGAGCACCGTCAGCTTCTGTCGCGCGGGGACGGGCGATAGCGGGGGATTTCTTGGTCGGTATATTCCGCGAGAGTGCTGGTAATGTTGTCGCCCTCTATTGAAAGGATCTCATAGATTCTCATGGAACATTTCTGTGGGAATCTGATGTGCTTTTGACACGGCAGTTTGAAATATTCGCTAGAAAAAGTTTGAGAAGGATGTGTAGGAATTCATTGGATTCTATGTGTATCTGCATTGAGAAAAATAATTTGGTTGAAATAAAGATAAACGCATCTGGTTAAACGAGTTTAGTTATTCTGACCAAAATACCAGTAATTCGAATCAAATATTTAGTCATTCTAACCAAATGTTCAGTTAGTCTAACCAAAAAGCGGCCGGTTTAACCAATAACACAAATGGAGAGAGGATCTGTATTTTACCAAACTGTTTAGTTATTGTCTCTGAGATTTTGGTTAAATTGACCAATTTTTGTTCTCCATATGAGATGATAAAAAATAGCGATTTACCGTATTTTATATGTATCCGCAAAAACAAGTAGAATCCCTTAAAGATAATAAAGTCCTGTGGGGATGCCGTTTTATTTGTTATTACTAATAGAACTTTGCAAGATTTGATTTCTTTCTACAGATACATACAGAATCCAATATACATTCTTATTCATCTTTTTCAGATTTTTATTAGTGGGTATCCGGAATGGCTGTGTCAAAAGCACATCAAATTCCCATGGGAATTCTATGGGATTTGTACAAGTTTTCTGTGTGAGAATCTATTAATATTTTTTCAATACGTTGTACAAAATTTTGCTGCGTGGATCTATATAGACCACTTTTAGCGTTAAATAATAATGGCATAAGATTGAATGACACCAGATGTGGTATATATGTGGTCCACACCGGTGAAATGATGTTAAAAATTAACACCACTTTTTTACCGTCTAGAGCGCCGATTATTGACGTCTTTACTGGTCGGTTCGCAATCGTGTACGACTTATCGACGGCTATTTCCACTCTCGCCTCACACAGAGAAACAAAATAGTAGTTTTTTGACTAAATTGGCGGCTACGGGCGGGGAAACGCCGATTTGATTATTTGAATTAAATAATTTAGTTATAATGATTAAAAACTGTTCGACGGAAACAAGCTATAGACAATTTTAGTGAATTAATATATTAGTTCAAGTAACTCTTGATCTGCGTCCCCCCGCCCGTAATCGCCAATTGAATCAAATCTACCACACTTTTTTCTCAGTGCACCGAAATCTACATACGCCTTCAATTTCATCCCACGTACATATTCCTCCGGAGAAGAATCGGCGCTCTCCGTTCGCGCCAGAAATTCTGCGAGACTGTGTATAACGGGTTAAAAATATCTCCTTCGCCTCCTGCGGTCGACCCAAGTTTACGAGTGCTCGCGAACAATCCGCCAGCGGAGGCCGGCGAGCAAAGTAGGTTATTCTCTCGCAACGAAGCTTGTGCGTATATATACAAATCGTCGTCTTCGCGCTCGCTCGTTTCCGCGCGTATAACGACCGCTACGAGCGGTAGGTACGCAGGCGTGGAGGGGGGTATCGAAAAATCGGCGTCCCCAAGCGGAATCTATTTCCAGTGACGCCGTCACGAGTCCCGTCGCCGCCGGCCTGTCGAGATGGAAAGCTGGTTGTGGGGAGGCTGTGTATCGCGCGACCATAACCCGACGCTCTCTCCCCGTACCGCTGCGAATGCACTGCTAGATCGAACAGAGCGTAGATCCGCGGGTGTACGAGTGCTCCGATTACCGTGAAATCGGTAATTAGCCACTAGACTCACGGCCGGCGTTATCGTTGACCTGTCCGGCGCGGGTCACGTCCCCTTTTCCCGTTTCGTCATCATCGCCGCGCGGGGAACGTCTGGCGTCGAGATTGTTTTTGAAACGGTTCGATTTTCCGGGCGATTAATCGGTTATCCGCTTAAGGGACTCTCCATGAACTACGTAATGGTTTTTTGAATCATTTTGATCCCACCCTCACCCATGTAGGTACCACTACACCCAGGGAAGAAGTCTAGTTGAATTTAATAGAAAAATTTATTTTAGATGAATAGAGGAAATTGTTCACATCGAACGCGAAAGTCTATTTGAATTTGATAAATAATGTCCTACACTAGGTTCGTACTCGAGTAAAAAGACATGTAAGGCATTTATCAAATTCAAATAGACTTTTCTTCGCGATGTAAGTATAAATTCTCATTTTATCTGAAATAAATTTTTCTATTAGGGGTTCGTATTCAAATATATTTTTTCTCTCAGTGTATGTATGACATTTAGTTTCCCCCTTTCTTTCACCCCATACCCGCGAGTCGAAATTTTACCCTTACTTTGATGCTTTGATTACTCCATTCGGCTTATCATTGGACTACTCAGCCTATAAGTTCCTATTCTGAACGTAAGGTTGGTGAAATGTTCACTATAATGGGCTATTTTAGGCTCAATATAGGGTTTCCATATAATGGAAAGTCACCCTACTATATATGTATAAACCTAAAAGAGTAGGTTTAAAATTTCGATTCGAGAAGACTCAATGTAAGGTTTCAATTAGAATGGAAAATCGATCTACTGTAATTAACCTAAAATACTAAGTTTAAAACTTGGATTCGGTGTGTCACTCGAATAATTCAAAGTGTACGCTGAGTTATATTATACGCTGTGTTTAATATCGACGATCCTATTATATGTAACATGTGCATAAGTTACACCGCGGCTGATCAATTCGATTGACGTCCTATACCGTGTACGTATCCCGACAGCGACTGATATACTAGTTATATGAGGAGCAGACTTTCAAAAAGCATTTTGTCCATTTTCAGGAGAGGCCAAACACTGCCCTTCTTTTAGGAAATAACATTAAGCTTTCAAACTTATGCAAGAAATTGCGAAAAAATATATTATATTATATTTTTTTTTCGCTATTTCTTGCATACGCGTTTGAAAACTTAATGTTATTTCCTAAAAGGAGGGCAGTTTTTGGCCTTTCCTGAAAATGGACAAAATGCTTTTTTTAAGCCTGCTCCTTATATTTACGTCGCACAGGAAATAACAGTGGATCGACACGGCGATCGCTATATGAAATTATTCCTATTATTAACACTAAGTTTCTATTTTGAACCTAAGTTTAGTGAAATGACCACTAACGAACCAGTTTAGGCTCAACATAAGGGTTCAGTACAATAGAAAATTGACCTACTACAAGCCTAAAAGAGTAGGTTTAAAATTTCGATTTGGGACATTACGTAACTTTTTATGTTATTAGTGAATCTCGCCAATTGATACGAAACATGCGTTTTAACGGAGGATGATAATGGCTTGGATTAAAATTTGGGTCGTAATTTAAAATAAATTGTAATAAATAGGCAAAATTAACAAATAGAACCATATAAGAAATATTAAATTGCGATTAAATTCGCAACGTAACGTAACGTTAGTTTAACGTAATAGTTTCATTGCATCCTTCTGATTCCACCCTCTGAATCACGCCGTTACGTGGTTTGTGGGCAACCCCTAACCCCGCGGTGCTTGTATGCATGTTTTCCGCGCGAAGGGGTTGAAATGATTTTTTGAAGGATCGCTAAAGCATCGATCGAAACGCTTATTATGTATTATAGGGTGACTTCGCCGGTTTTCGACCAGATTACATTACTTTGGTTTTCAACAATGCGCAAATCCAACATATACGCAGATGTTTAAACTAAAACATATACATATCGAATCCACAGGAACTATAGAATTAACCTAAATGTTAAAAATGTATCTAAATCTTTCTGAAAATTAAAAAGTACGTATATATGATAAAAATATCTGTTTTTCCCCATTTTCGACCACCCATTTCCTAAGGTTAGTTTTAACCCGTAAGGGGGTGCCACTTCTTATAAGTGTAGTTGAATGGTGGATTTATGCAGTGGCGTAGTCAAAAATATAAAAAATGCGCTGATATTCTTATTTTCAAGGCTGGTCGAAAACAGGGTGCGGTCGGCTAACCGGCGAAAAAAGTCACCCTATATTCTTACGCGCCACATGGAGAAAATTGAATGGTAATGTTTACTATTTTGGTATAGTAATCGTTACCACTGAATTCTGTCCATATAGTTAGTTAATAAATTGGTCTCGTGCCCTTATAATTAATTTACTTGTGTAATTATTACAATCAATGCATAGATTTGGAAAAGCAATCGATCATCGAAATTTAGCGTCACTTCGACATGGACATATTGTGACGTACGCTGTAAACTCCACGATTTTTTTTTACCGATCGGATTGAATTATAAAAACGTTCGAATCGAGCTACCGTCATGCGTCTCGCTTAATCGCGTCCTCTTGCCTTGCACCGAGGAAAACATGTTTTGCAACGACGACGATGACCTCTTTTTTTTTTCTTCGATCGTCCGAAAGTTAACGCGTCGAGAGAGGATGGGAGGGGGGAAGAGAGAGAGAGAGAGACAGATTTCTCTTCAAGGTTCGCTTTAGGTTCGTTGCTTAATTTAATCGAACACAACGGACGATTAAACAGGGAGGGAAAGACGTCCCCTCGAATAAAACCGCCCCACCTTCAACCCAACAAATGTCTCTCTATTTTTACAATTACAAACAAAGTTGCGCAACGTTGCAGTGGGTTTCCCACACCTTTTTTTCCCTTCTACTCTCCACGGACGCGCAAACATAACTTTTCTCGCGAGATATACTCGCGCGCAGTCAATATTTATCTCCCCGACGAGAGATTACCATCAATTCGTCTAAATTTACCCGCCCGTCGCTTCGCGCCTCCCGCGCGCCGCAGGAACCGTTGTCGTCGCGCCCTCTCCATCCGCCCGGAATCGTTCGAGTCGAGCGAGTGACTTTTCCTCCATCGCGAGCCGCGCGAACGACGTTAATTTACTTCCCCGAATCGCCGCGAAGGGCCCCCGGCGCCCTTCTCCGCAGCTATTGCCTCTCGCAATTGGCCTCGCCTCCGGCAATCGCGCGACAGCGCGACGTTTCGTTTGCCCCGGAGAAAGCGAGACGCGAGGAGATTATTTCATAACCGGTATATGTAGGTACGGATGGCAAAGCCGGCCATGTACGGTCGTAACGACCTTTCCGCCGTAACGCATGTGCTGAATATTATTATTTACGCGCGTCTGTATCGTCCGTGTATCGGGTAGCGTCGCGCTCTGTACTGATTTCCGTCGAGTCTGGCCGGCAAGGGAGGGGGAAGGATATGTAGGATCGCGGGAGAGAGAGTGGGGTGCATTTGCAACGCGCTTATGCTTCTGTAGCGAGTCGGACGGCCGATTGAGGCGAGCGCGAATAAGGCTTCGAGATCGGTATGTCCGTTCCCATTGTCTTTGACATCCGTCGACGTATAGGCATTTAATTTGTAGGTGGAAAACGCGTGGTCGTACGATCGAATCTGGACGTCGGATTTTTTCGTTCGACGAGATCGATTATCGTCTTGTAGATATCAGTCGTAACATTGTACCGCTGTCGGTGCGATTAATCTCGGGGCTTCTCAGTCATAAGTTTCGTCGTGTACGGTGTGGCTGAGTCTGTACGGTGATCGCGGAGAAAGTCGTACAGTTTTTATCTACATACATATATGTATACGTCAGAGCGCGTTACGCGAGATCTTTATCGATCGATTTTATAGGAAGGATCGATACGTATTTTGGGGGAAGTAATGTTATATCTGGGATGAGAAAAAAATGTGCTTAATCGAAAGAAACGTGTTTTTGGATAGTCGTAAGAGTACGTTTATTCAGTTCGAACGAATACCAGTTTAATACAAATAAAGACCTACTCTTTTAGACTTAAACTGAGAAAAAATTTGGTCAATTTAACCAAAATCTTGGAGACGATAACCAAACTGTTTGGTGAAATGTTGATCCTCCATCTGTTTGGTTAAACTGACCACTTTTTGGTTAGAATAACCAAACGCATTTAACTAGGTACGTTTCGTCATTTTAACCTAATTATTTTTCTCAGCGTGTAGTAGCTCGATTTTCCATTGTATCGTTGAAAACTGATTTTGAGCCTAAAATGGTCCGTTAGTGAAAATTTCACCAACTTTAGGTTCTAAATAGGAGCTTATATATAGGCTGAGTACCTAGGTCAATGGTAGGACATTAAAATAGGGGTAAAATTTCGACTCGGGAATATTCAACTAAATCGAAAATATTTATATGCGTTCAATCGATATTTATTCCAATCAGATAAATGTGTTGCTCTTAAGATTATCCAATTCGAATGAATATCGATTGGATTCAAATATCATATTCAATTGAATCAATAATAATTTAACGCCTTTTTGGATAGTCCTAAGAGCACGTTTATTCGATTCGAATGAATACCGATTTGATTCAAATAGCATTCAGTTAAATCAATGACATTTGTATGCATCCAATCGATATTCATTCTAACCAAATAAATGCGCTCTTAAGACCGTTCAAAAACAGGTTTATTTCGATGGAGCAAATCGATGGTGTCAATACAATACCTCGTATCTCCACTTTTTTCAAAAATCAAGGTTTCTGTTGCCTTCGGTTCAAACCTATATAATGAATCGATAGATTGCGCCACAATGACATTAATTCAATTAACAACTGCTATATCTGTGAAAAACAAATGCAATACCTCGTATCGCCAACAAAATAGTGGCGGATGGGCTGTGAAGCGTTAAACTTGGTAAGTTTTTCATTCATTATCATTTAGTTTCTATACGTAAAATAATGCCTATTATATTATTTCATGTTTATTTATTAAAGTTATAAATCTTTATTTATACATAATTGTATGACAATTATTACTGTGCAACAACCACTTATCTCCATGAAAAACAAATAGGTTTATTATTTATTAGGAAAACTTTTGAGAATATGTAGAAAATATGCCCATTAATCGGAAAAGTAACATAAACTTTGAAAACAACAACAGGTTACCTTATAAGGTTTTATACAGTTTTTTTCTAATTCCCGTAAAATCATCCTCCATGTGGAGATACGAGGTATTGCATTGACACCATCGAAATTTCTTTTCTCACCGTAACGAAAAACGATCGAGAAATCGGATCCTGGTATTGGTATACACATATACTTATTAGGAAAGGATTGAATCGCGCGGCATCTAATTCAAGATTTAACATCTCCCGAGGTGCAGCCTATTTACGTTGCGAGGCTGATGCACCCGATAATAGCTGTTAACTATCGACGCCCGCGCGCGCGCACCGGGCATTATACTCGGAACACCGAGCGACGCGTATACCCACTAACGCGCGTGATAAATGAATCCGTATAACCGATCCGTGCGAGCGCAGCGATTATTAAATCCGTGTCGGTCCTCTTATCTCGGAGATAACGTCTCTTCGCCGGCGGGTTATAGTTAGACGGATAACGCGCGAACCGCTCGCTTCGTTATCCCTCGCGCGTGTTCGATATCCTACGAGATCGAGACGAGGTTGAAGATCTCGTATAGGCTGTAGCTGGGCGATTCTATGGATCCCTGATCTATCCTATTGATCGCGCGCTCGGTCGAGAAAGACGTCGCGCGCGTGACGTCGATTCGTTCGGGATCGTTATAGGACCGTATTGTTGGATAGATCCGTCGATCCGTGATGCGATCAAAGGTCTATTGTATCGTGTATGTAGGTATGGGAAAAATGTTGTATTCGTATAGTTCGATATTCGAAGGGTATTTATCGAAAGCTATCTACACTGTTGGACTGTTTTATAAATTCACACTGCAAAAGTACATTTTTACAAAACGAATTGTGTAATTCAACAACAATTGTGAATGTGTACGATGTGTATTGTGTCTTTACAATATTTTATCGAGGTTACGGTATTCAATCTTCCTAGACAGTCCCTGCTTTTTTAATTTAAATCAGTGAAAAGTCACTGAAATTCAGTGAATAGAAGGTTACTGAAAGTACAGTATCCTTATATTCGCTGTGTTTCAGTGCCTGCACACTGGTTCTCAGTTATTTTTACTGATTCAGATTAACCCTTTTAGAGTGCCGAGCGAAAACCGCGAAGATAACCGGAAGAATTTGACGAATTTACTAATTTTAGGAAAAAAACTCATAAAAACCACACTAAGAATGATACTTAAAAAATTCAAAATGCAGCGTATTACAGAAGAAAGAGAGAATAATGTAGTGTGTCAATTATATTTCAATATATAATAATATATTGAAAATCATACGAATAACATAAATATTAAACACGATGAAAAACATATAAACAAGCTCCTCTTCTACAAACAATATTTTCACGTAACAATAATCATCGTTTGATCATAGTTTTATATAGGTCACGTAGTATGAAGTATAAGTATTACATTTTCAATCTCATTTTTAATAAAATAACCAATATCGGTCCTGAGCGAACGACGATATATCGTCGTCCGGCACTAGAAGGGTTAAGAGAGTATGAAATTTGTGTCTTTTGGCATCAAAATTGTCAGTAATTTTACCAAACTCTTGTGTTGGTTAAAAGCTAAGCTTCCAACATATTTGTGAATTCATAACAAAAATGTCCAACAGTGTACGTCGATTTGACTTGAATCTTATTCCATCGATCGACGCAATGCTTACCTATTATTGAATCTGATCGAGAGTCGCTCGAATCGGTGCAATTTTCTCCGCGCGAGTAAATTTACCGTTAATCCTTCCTCGAGTGCATCGCTTCTTCGTGACGTCAGGGTATGTGCTGCGGCGACTGATGTCATGACTGTAAGAAAGAAAAAGCGATAAATTGATTGCACTGTATCGAGGATGCCAGCTGAAAGTAACGCGAAGAATATTCATCGGCGTGGTTCAAACTTTAATTGATCTGAATACGAGCGGTCGTCGGAATTATTTGCAATTAAACGACTGACTCAAAGCTGTTAGTTGGCGGTTGATCGAGTTTAGAGGCGGCTGCACTGACGTATGCATCGTTATAGCGGTATTATGACGATTTTAGTGATCGATGCGTCGATCGCTGCAGCGATGCTGATGAATAAAATAGGTTGCACCTATTCGATCGATGCCACGGATTGCTAATAAAGTATTCGGCCGTACGTCAATTATTTCCTTTATACACTGAGAAAAATAACTTGGTTAAAATGACAAAACGCATCTGGTTAAATGCATTTAATTATTTAAACCAGAATACTCTGATGAGTCGAACCACATATTTAGTTATTCTAACCAAAAAAATGATCACTTTAACCAAACACAGATGAAGAGGATCCATATTTCACCAAACGGTTTGGTCATCGTCTCCAAGATTTTGAAAAAATTGACTAGTTATTTTTCTCTGTGTACACTGAGTCTTGGTTAAAATGACAAAATGCATCTGGTGAAATGATCTCAGTTATTCTAACCGAATTACTAGTAAATTGTACCAAATATTTAG
The DNA here is from genome assembly GCA_963678675.1 of Xiphydria camelus. Classification (NCBI taxonomy): domain Eukaryota; kingdom Metazoa; phylum Arthropoda; class Insecta; order Hymenoptera; family Xiphydriidae; genus Xiphydria; species Xiphydria camelus. The sequence continues at coordinate 37,590,780 of OY783191.1, read as the reverse complement.
TTATTCTAACCAAAAAATGATCACTTTAACCAAACACAGATGGAGAGGATCCATATTTTACCAAACGGTTTGGTCATCGTCTCCAAGATTTTGGATAAATTGACCAGTTATTTTTCCAAGTATACATAGCCTTGGTTAAAATGACAAGATGTAACTGGTTAAATGAGTTTAGTTATTCGAACCAAAATACTAGTAACATGAATAAAATATTTAGTTACTTTAAAAAAAAATCGTCAGTTTAACCAAACACAAATGGAGGATCCATATTTCACCAAACGATTTGATCATCATTTCCAGGACTTTGGTTAAATCGACCAAGTTACTTTTCTCAGTATACTACCGGTCGATGCGGATACGGCAGAATCGTCTCGTCGATCTCGACTCGGCAGATCGATCGATACGAAAAGCCTGCTCGTCGTCGAACGGTACTCGTCTCGCGCCGCTCCTCTAGTCGAGGTATCGACGCGGTTTACGACGACACGTGGTAACAAACTCCCGGTCTAAATAAACGGGTCGCTCGAGCCGCGGGGCACGTATCGACTTACGAAAGCTCTCGGGCTCGAAGATCCGAGCAACTTTTTCATCTGAACTTTTGCCGCATCACGTTAACTGCTCGAAATGTGTGAGTTCGAATTTGTTTTCCCGCCGATGCACAATATCGTTGATACGTAGAATCGTCGGATTTGCCAACTCGCATTCGACACAGCGACGATTCTCTTGCGCAATCGCGTCGGATAACGACGAGGAGACGACGTTGAGACATCGACTCGCTGTTTTCTCGATTGCATTCTACACCAGCGCGCGTATCATGACGATGACGTCGATGCGAAGGTCGTCTGGATCAACGTATCCCCGCAAAAAGGCAATTACCTCCGGCGCCGCGCCGGAGGAGGGAATCGCGTAAATCTCTCCATCTCGCGATTATTGATACTTTTAGCTGCGGCGTCCGAGCTTTTTTTCCTTCTCGTTCGCTGGCGGCGTGTCGTCGCGACGAAATACGTAGATATTTTCTACGGTTACGTATGCAACTCGTGCTATCGAGCGATAAACGGTACTGATACTGTACAAAAAAAAATTGTATAAACTTAGTGCAACTGTATATAAAGTTTTTATTCAATATGCGATTATAAAAGTCAATATATTCCTTTATGGAATTTGGATTAACTTGATTATAATTGGATATAAAGAGTTTAATGAATTATAAATTTCGTAAGGGATTATGTTAATTTTATACAATCACACTTGATAAAAGCTTTCTCTATACGAGTATATTCAATTTAATACAGTTTTTTCTACAGCGTGATTGCGGGACTGCTATAGTGTCTTGCATCCAATGGACTAAGCAGAATTGCATCCTCGAAGAGAGATAGCGAGATTTTAGTCCAAAGAAATATACACCCCGTATACACTGAGAAAAATATAATAATTAAATTGAAATGACAAAACGCGTTCAGTTATTCTAACCAAAATATTGATCAGTCTAACCAAACACAAAAATGGAGAGAGGATCCATATTTCACTAAACAGCTTGGTTATCGTCTTCAAGATTTTAGTTAAATTGACCAAATTTTGTTCTCGGTGTAGAATCGGCCGAAAGCAGCCGCTATCCCCTTTTCGTACTTTCACCGTTATAGATCGACCCCTCGATGTGCACTAAAAAAAAATTTATATTTTTAATATACTTCTATACAAAGCTTTCTTCCAATAGATATGTAATTATGACAATATTAATGTATTTCCTTATGAAATTTTCTTTATATGTTAATTTTTGTGTAATCAACGTGCTGGATAAAGAGCTTTATACACAATTATATTAAGTTTAACCCTATAGCAGTGTCGCGCGATAGACATTAGTCACCCTCATTGAAATAAGGATTAAGGAATGAATAAACATGTGAAATACACATTTAGCGTTTTATTATTAAATATCAAGAATCCCACAATGAACAATAACAGAACATAAATGAAATATAAACTTCTCTCTCTTTTTAACAATTGAGAACTTTCAACCTACATCTGCTCATTTGATTTCCGAAATCACATCACGTATGTGGATGACCATTGTCATCCTTGCGATCACTGTAGGGTTGACACAAATTTTCCGACAGTGTGCAAATTCGAGACTCCACAGAGTGACGTCATCTCGCCTCTCCGTGCCCCTTGCACCGGCGACGATGCACGCATAGCGATAGGCGAACGCTTCGCGCGGCGCGCGCGTCTATTTCTGGAACTCCTCGGCCGCTCTCGCTCGATCATCATCGATCGGCACATCGCGCGACAATGACGCGATCCTCCGCCCCGCCGCGTGCCGCGCGGTGCGGCGCGGTGGTGCCCGATAGTTTAAATATTCCGATGTGGGAGCGGTGACATTAGACCGATGATGTCACTCGCGCGAGATGACGTAAGGCGAGAAACAAACAGAGAGCCGGCGCGCACCCATAAAACGCGGGGAAACGCGCGTTAATGGGGTCCCCGCGAACTGGTAACCTCGCGCGCGAGTATCGCGCGGCGCCAGTCGCGCGCTTGATCTTATGAGGGAGGTGGATCGCGGTAGAAGTAGAATAGAATAGCATTTTTATTGAGCTCTAGGGCGTGCCCTCTAAGAGCTGATGGGAAAGCCAAATTAATATAAAGGAAATGAATTAAAAGTAAAAAAGTAGCCTAAACTATAGTAATATTAACGACTAATGATAATAAGCAGAAATAAAAAGTATAGCCGGCACAATGCAATACTAATGAAGGTGGTGACGAGAGAGTAACAGCATTGATAATGATGATTGAAGATGATTGAAGCAGCAAGTACAATAACAAGTAGTAAAGAATAAACGGTAGATAGACAGATAGAGACAGATAGTAATAGTACGGTATCCCTTATAAGGAAAAAAAATGATTACCACTCCTCTCTGAAGCTTTATGAGCAGCTTCATTTTGCCGAGTCTGCCAGCTTTTCAATCTGCGAACAGTCTGGTTTCCGCCGGGGTTTCGAGATATTAATAAACAATCATGTACAATTTATGAATTCTGTTTATTGACGACCATTACTATAAGGGCCCTGCGACATGGAGAGGAGCGAATAGACGGAACGAGATTACGAACGGAAGTAGATAAGGCGGAATTAGATACGAATGTATATTTGTAGTTTAGGCGACGAGGAGTGCAGGGGTGCAGGGTCTATATAATCGGGCGACTGCCGGTTCGCATATCTATTTAGGAATGCGTAGAACAAATTTGTGGGTCAGTGCAGGGCTCCCACTTGTTTGTTTTTAAAAGGATTGGTCATTTTTGTATCAATCAAGTCAATAGAACGTCATTTTTATTTTCAGAAGTCGTGACAAGTAATTATTCTTACGGTTTCGTCACTTTGACTCGTCAAATAATTGCACGATGCCTTTACCGCCACTAAAACGCTGCAACAATAAATTGAAGGGCTCGGGGCAACAAGGGATATAAGCCACATTTTACGCGAAAATGAAATTTCTGCTCTGATGGATTGCTGTAATGCAAGGCCGAAGTCACAACAAATATTACATACATATTGCAACATATGGCGCCAACAGCCGAGAATGCCGTTGTTGTATATTTATTAAGTTGGTACTTATTTTCATACAAGAAGGTTATAAGCCACACAAAAGTCATCATGGCCACTGTGACTGGAAGGACGTGCAAATGAAAACAGACTGAAAACGAGTTCAATTCAAGTGATAGTAATCGTTATTTCGACTCAGATGATTCAGTTAAAGACCGGGATTATGTTGAAACAAGCTCAACTTCTGATGATGAATTCTTCAGCGATTTATCGGTAAGTAAGTTTTATAGTGGCTTATGCCCTTTATGCAGAAATAAAAATGGCTTATGCCCTTCTATAGAAAAAAATAACAAAATGCTGTAATATTAATAAATTTAAATTATTGTTCACTAAAAATTGAATCTTTTCTTAAAGTTGAGGTTTACTAGTGAAAATAAATCTGAGTTTGCACTGTGCTATAATCATGTTCTTGCAAAAACAAAGACGATTCTCTAATTTGTGGCTTGTGACCTTTTTGCATTAAAAATATTTACTAGTCACTGGGTAATTAAAATATTGTTACAGGAGAATTGCAACCAAAATTTTGATACTATTCGTTAAGTGCTACCCTTCTAATCGTAGAATATAAAACTATGTTCCTTTTTTATACCAAAATAAAATACCAAATATAAATATTATATATAAATATTATATATATAATATAAATATAAATATTATATTTATTATTAAATATTATAAATACCAAAAATAGATATTTCTTTTTTTTAATAAAAAAGTAATATGTCACTTGGTTTTTAAATAAATGTTTTTTTCAAGTATGTAAATTATTTTTTAAAATTAAATATTCACTATCAAAAGCACTGCCTTCAACTGTTTGTACACACTTAAAACAAAATTAGTCCGACTTATTTTATGATTTCAGGATTTGAATGATATATTCAAACCGAGTTTTCTCAGAATGATGAAAATGTGGCTTATATCCCTTGTTGCCCCGAGCCCTTCAATTTGTATGACTTCTTAATGTATCGATGCTTATGCCATCAGAGAGAGTGCCCAGATTCTGTAACTCGTTATGATGCGTCGATAAGCAGTCGATATCATTGCGTGTTTTTTGTAGTATGAGGGAAGGCTTGTTGAGATATTTCTTAGTTAAAGAGTAATCTAATTTATCTACCATACCTTAGAAATTCAGGACATTTTTATAAAAATATATTATTTCGATAACAAATTTCAATTATTTTCTTTCAATATTATTTTCTCAAAACTTTATCGAATTTCTTACAAATACCATTAGACAGCTTTTTCTTATTTCTTCATAATGCTCAAACGAGGAAAGATTGGTTATTTCTATAAAATAACGAGTCTACCTACTATTTTTGAGCATCTGACTGGATGGGAGCTCTGTCAGTGGAAATTACGTGCGAAATATTTTCGACAATTTTGCGGGTGTCGAATCCGAATCCGAAGTGTTTCGTCTGATTCCGAGTTGGAGCGGATCGTCGAGACGCTCGATAAACATTTTGAGATGTTTATACACGGTGTAAGAAAAATTGGTATTAACTTTGATCTAATCATATACGAAGCTTTTGTCCAGTATATGAAAATTAACCTACTACTTTCTGAAATTTGTATAAAACATTCATTGACATTTATATACAGTTGTATTAAATTTTTTTGCAAATTTCATAAGGGAATATATTCGTTTTCATAATCGCGTATTGGATAAAAGATTTATACCCATACAAAATTATGAATATAAATGTATTTCTCGATGTTGTAATGCCTCTGATATCCTGATGTGATCGCATCGAGAATAACACAGGCCTGCGATGAAAAAAAATACAAGGGAAGTGACAACAGAACTTTATCTATTTTTTGGTATTGATTTAAAAAAAATAATAAGAAAATTCTATCAGGTCAAGTTTTCTTGAAAAATTCAAGTTTACTTGGATTTTTATGAACATTTCTAACTTTCAAACTCTTGGTCGATAACCTATATTTCATGTAACTTATCTTAACTTATCTTAGGTAACTTATAACTTATGTAACTTCTCTTAATAAAAACAAATTAAAATAGTATGTTGGTGATTTTTCTCTAGAAACTACACCATAAGTTGATGTATTTAAGTTTAAACCCAAGGGGGAACACTCAGTTTTCCTCTCGACCAGCGGCGGCTCCTGCGATCTGGTAACAGTGGTTTTCATCCATTTAAACCTAGATACAAAATAATCGATCGCTGAAAAATTAATTTGTCTCACCAAGAATCGATTGTTTTACATATATTTCAATAGATAAAAACCACTGTTGTGCCAGATAGTACGCAAAATTGTTCGAGATAATTAATTTTCAAATAGGATTCTAGCAAAAATAGCGATATCGATTTTACAAAAAATCCTGACGTGATAGACAAAAATGGAGGTCATTTTAGAAATCAGCACACCCCAAATAACATAAAAATGAGCGAAAACTTCTCTTATATTTATCAAAAACTTAAATTTCGCAGGCCTGTGTAATTCGAACACGAAGAAAAGTGTGCGGTAACCATTCTCACAATCCATGTGGTAAGATTGAATTATAGCGGCATATATATCTATATATATAACGTTCAGTTCTATAAATACGTCGATATTTGTATTACCACACTTGCTATGCTTTCAGTAAATATCGACATATTTACAGCACCGAACGTTGTAAACAGCCGCAATAATTCAATCTTGCCACATGGATTTAGAGAATGGTTACCACAAACTCTTCTCTGTGAACGCCTCAAGCCTCTTCGAACGTTCGCGATAACGCGCCGGAGAAGGCACGCGTGTTGTACTCCAATGAGTCAGAGGTTGGTCCCGGCCATTTTTTTTGTTCTCTCCTTCGCGTTACGTGCCCTCCAGTCGCTTTTACCAAATTTGGTACCGGAGCGACTGCGATCGCTCGGAGGAGGTCGTAACGATCTCGAGCGATATAGTCACGCTCGCGCGGATGTCCGTGGTTCTCTGAAATAAGAATAGCGATAATTTCGCACGGATATGCACATACGTATGTACGATCTCTAATTGAAGAGTGTAACTTCTAATTAGTCTAAGTGCCAAAAAGCTAAAGTTGGGAAAATCGACAAAAGCAGGCAGATGCTTCAAAGGAATATAGTCGAGCATGTGTCTTGCAAATTTTTGAGTTTTAAGCCTCTACGTATGCTTTTGCACATAGACCCTTTTCAGATGCATTGGGGTTTGCACTTACGACCGTTTTCAAGCAAAATATATATTTTTGCAAATATGGCACATAGACTGATTAGAAGTTACACTCTTCAATTAGAGGTGCGCTACACATATTCGTCTTGGGGGTCGATGCGCCGATTCAATGGGATTTGGGAAGTATTTCTCATGTTTGAAATCAGTTTACGCAGCTATCGATCACTGTTCACCGCGCGAGTCGAAATTTTAGATCTATTATTTTAGCTTGATTTATATTAGCTTGAAAATCTTTTATTTCACGAATAATAATTCCTGCATATATAAAAACTAAAGCATAAAGCTTTAAATATAGCATGTGACAATAACTCGGAGCGTTTTCTCAATTAAATGCGCAATGAAACGTATGTTACTCTCTCATCTCGATCTCCGTCCGCTGTATATCAGTCTGCCTCTCTCGTCCGCGACCCTCAACATTTTCGTCAGCCTCTCCTATCGCACGCGCGGAGTGTTATTTTCATAAATAATCCAGCTTTCCGCTCCGTCGCCCCTTCGAGGATTCGTCGAAAGTTATCGATCGCGAGAAATTCGAGTCGGAGGGAAGCAGAGGCTCTCGTGCGGAGAGCGAGCGACGATGCCCGAAGCCTAACGCGATGCCATAATTAACATCTCCGTTTCGTTATCGAGTTACTATCGCCGTAGCGATTATATAACGGTCAGTCGTTCTATTGGGCGAGTGATTAATCGCGCGCGATACTTTTATAGGGAGAAATCCGAAAATATTCATAAAACTACTTGACTATTTTTGAGAAAATTTAAATTTCGGAAAAATCGATCGATATATTTCTTTATTCGATATATTTATCCGCGTTCATTAAAGAAATCACGCGTTTATTGCAAAACTTTTGAAATTAATTATTCAAATATCACGTAATTCTAGAAAACGAACGATAATTCTCTTCTCCGAAATGCAGATTTACGATCCACACGCATTGCCATAAGTATGTCTACACGTAACGAGTTCAATTACAGCGCGATTACAGCGAGTTTGACGAGGATACCTCCCCCTCTTCCGTCGCAGTGATCATTCTCCCTTTAGCTTCTAAAAGTACACAAGTTAACCATTACAATAGGTATTTGTTTGCCACAATTAAATCCTTCGAGGCAATTGTTTGACTGAAATAAACACTTTAGTAATTAACCCTTACTTGCCACACTTCTATAGAATCACGTACTTGCCACACTGGGGTTGATTTACACCCCAGCGAGAAAAAATTGTTATAACAAACAAATTATTGCATATTTGTACTTGAAAATTTTTTCAGCGAGCGTACTTCAAAAGACCGTATAACTTGTACATATAGCCAGAACTTAAAATTAAGTACGCGAAAAAGATAAAATATAAAAGTTACACGGTCTTTTAAAGTACGCTCTTAAGAAGAGCTGATAAAATTTTCAAGTACAAATATGCAATAATTTATTTGTTATAACAATTCGTCTCGCTGGGGTGTAAATCAACCCCAGTGTGGCACACACAAGTACGAATTTTACCATGGGGTTGTTTCGAACTCCAGTGTGGCAAACAAGGGTTAACATACTTATGTATATTTTCTCGTTTTAACGAAATATTTATTCGCCGTATTTGAAATTACGTCTATGAATGAATTGATTAATTAATCTATATTAATAAAAATGTAAATATTTGTTTATTCAAAATCTTAAATCTCCGAAACTTCTTCATTGATTGCTTTGAAATATTTTGACACAACGTTGCATTCGAATATACGCGGGTGTTTTTATATACCGACCACCCCTGTGACAGATGAAATCATACTTTTTTTTTGAAAAACAGTGCTATCTGTTGGACGTAAAAGCAACATATAGTAACGGGAAAGGTGAATAGTAATATTATGAAAGCCCGTAAAATTTCCTGTCGAATGGCGTTTGACCGGTTCCGATCGGAAAATTAGGAGCCGAGAAATTTGAACTCGAATATAAAAAATCGTTTAAAGAGTGGCGTGGCGACACTATGCTTGCATACCGCTACAGAAACCTTTTACAAAACCGAACAAAACCCGGGCAACGCCGGGTGGAACTATGCTAGTTGTTAATAAATCCTTCTCTCGATGTAGCATTACCGTACAATCTATAAAATGTCTCTCAGTGTCTCTTTAATGCTTTGGATGTATAAATAACCGAATCCTCGACCTGGCAAGATAACGCGATTTCGCATGGTGGCAAAGATGAACGAGCCCCCCCCCCCCCCCCCCCATAACGCTCCTCGACCAAAATCCATAATTAATGCTCGGCGAGCTCGAGATAATGACGACCTGTAATGGGCATAATTTCGCCGAAAATGTTAACATAATTGGATCGTGATTGGTAACACGACACCGACGGTATACCTGTATTAGATTCGCTCGAACCTTCCGTGTATCCGAAATGCATCCGGCTGAATCGACGTGGAAGTATGTATGTATGCTTCTCGAGCATCGGGGAGGCGTATTCTATTTTTAATTAGATTTAATAGACGGACATATCGATAGAGTTCGGGCTGAACGAACGAGACGATGTCCAGTTGACTCGGAGGCTCGCTAATTGGTCGGTACGATAGCTTGGAACGGGGATTTGTGTATAAATATATTTCTACTATCTCGATATACGCGGCGCGTAAGTTTCGCAATTCGATGACACACGCCACGAATGTATCGCCGGAGCGTTAGTATTCCCCATTAACGCCTCGGGAAGCCGAAGCGCGGGTCAGAGGTCGTTTCTGTTGAAATCCGTCAACCGGAAAGAACGGCAGAGTGGATGTATCAGAAAGAACAAATCGTGGCGAACGACTGTAACATCTTGTAATGGTGGAAAATTATGATATCTCGTTTGATAATAATTTATCTCTTCGATGATATTCCAGGTAGGTATATCTCTATAGGGTTAAAGAGTGGAACAAACGCTCCAGTTTCCGTTTAACGCGATTATCTCGAAAAGTAATGGAGATGCGTGAAAAATCAAGAGTGTCTTTTTTATAGTATAAATGTAGATGAACATTTTTTATTTTAATCTTTTTTTCGATATCTCAAATCGTTTTGAAGATAATCGATTTTTAACGTGTACTTCAGCTGGGGCGTTTACATCATTTTTATCCTAGTCCATCCTCTCTATGATAATTTGTCTTCGTCTATCAATTATTTATGCGCGCCACTCCAGCGACTCGCATAACATCCACGCACGAAAACGTTTGATTTCCCCCGATCCGATCGCGTAATCGCTCGGACGAGTCGACGAACGCCGTGTAACCGGGCGTCCCGCCGGTTTCGCAATTCCATGCGGCAGTGCGTTCCTCCCAAGACGGATTCTTAAAAACGACACCGTGCGTGCGTTACGCAAGCGCCGCTCGTCGCGCGATGCGCTCACGGAATGCCACGTAATTTGTCGCGCGAAGCGGGTCAATGGCACACGCGGCGCCGATAGAGGGTCAGAATTCCCGTGGAAACGGCGAAAGAGCGGCTTTTTCGCGCCGTCCGGACGCACCGCGCGTAGGATACGCGTCATGTGAGAGCCAGACGCGCGCCCCGCGCAATTAACGTTAATTGTGAGCCGCGGAAATGCCTCTGGTGCGCGCCAACGCACCGTCGTTATCGTCGTTATCACCGTCGCGAGCCACCGGTGATTCGCAACTGGATGCAACTGCAGCGGGAAAGACGAGACGCGCGCGCGATTCCTTTTGCGCGAAGCGCGGCGGGGCGAATTTGTTTTGCCACGTATGGAGTTCCTTGCGGTTCGTCGGTCCGTTTACGCGTGTCCTACGCGATAATGCGTGATTGCGGTCGCGTCTCGTGACATTTCGCGGCCACTTCGTCGCGGGGAGGGAGGTTTACTTGGATTTGATAAATGTACGCTCGCGGATGTGGCGAGGATAAAGGTTATATCGGAGTGGATAAATATTCGTCCGCTTTTGCCAGTACCTAAAATGGGCATGTTCACGATTTTTTGTTTGCTCATTCGTTAATACTTTTTGCGCTTATTAATAAGATGTGTTTGTTTTTTTCCGAGCACTAATTTCTTTTTTTTTAATGTTTAAAGTTTGACTTCGATTCAAACGAAATCCTTAGTGACGTCACTAAAGCCATTGGCAAGGGGTTTGTGAATGGCGGAGAATCTGTTGCCCGACTCTGATTGGTCAGTTAAAATGGCGGTGAACGTGCGACGCTTTAAAACGAATGCCTTTTTTAACATCTCAAAAATAATGGAAAAACATTTTTTTAATGACCCATTTTTTACCTACATTACTTTAATACCCTAATCTTCCGATTCATGTACTTTAAACAGTTGTACAAAAAGTTGTGAACATGCCCATTACATAAGCGTTTTGGGGGGAGAGGGAGAGGGAGGCGGTCAAGCAATTTCCAATCAAGTCTTACAAGGAGGGGAGGAGGTATAATCCAAGGCTTACATAAGATAGTAATATTTAATTTTTGTACAATTTCACGAGTAGAGTGCATTTTAACTAGAGTAACGGATACAATTGTTGACACGCCTACAGTGATTGGCGCCTTTCAGTGATGGCTGTATGAGATAGAGGGGGATAAAGATGTATAGATCACTGCATCCGTTAAACTACCTACCTATTTCCTTATTTAATAAATCGCTGGAATTTTCCTATGCTGAAATCCTACACTGAGAAAAATAACTGATCGATTTAAAACAAAATCCTGGAGATCGTAACCAAACCGTTTGGTGAAATATGAATCCTCCATCTATATATTTGGTTAATTTAACAAATTTTTAGTTAGAATAACTCAATATTTGTTTAAAATAATTAAATATTTGGTTAGAATAACTAAATATTTGTTTAGAATAATTAAAGATTTGGTTGGAATAATTAAATATTTGGTTAGAATAACTGAATATTTAATTTAATTGACTAAACTCGTTTAACCAGAAACATTTTGTCATTTTTACCAAGGCACAGTGTACATTAAGAAAAATAACTGGTAAATTTCATCAAAATCTTGGAGACGATGACCAAATCATTTGATGAAATATGAATCCTTCATCTATTCGGTTAAACTGACAACTTTTTGATTAAAATAATGAAATATTTGGTTAAAATAGTTCAATATTTGATTAAACTAATCAATATTTTGATTAGAATAAGTAAACGCGTTTAAGCAGATGCGTTTTGCCGTTTTAACCGAGTTATTTTTCTCTGCAGTGTATAAAAATTAAATCTTATACATATAAGAAAAATGGGCGGGAAAGAGACATTACAAATGCATACAAAATATTTTATGTAATTTATGCACGCTCCTTTATTTCGACACATTGACGCGTAAGTTTGTTTACAGCAAACAAATTCTTAAAGGTGCAGGCATTCGAGTGCATGTCAAGAGTGATAGTATATTAGAGTGGTAGAAGATTATGTGACGTGAGGCTCGACCTTGAAATTCTGATATACAATAGATGCACTCATCCTCGATGCGAATCGTTGGTTGGTATTTTTCTCCCCGATAAAAACCCCTACAAACAGCTCTCGATAATGCAATTCCAGCTGCGCAGCTGGAAGTACATACCTACATATATCGTCTATAGCTTTCGAAATTGGATCAAGATACGCGAGTCGTTGTACAATGGAACAGATGGAGATTTTGATTAGAGAGTCGTGAGGGATGCTGTATCTCGAGTATTTATCTGCAGTACATACATACACGCATGTGGGGAATAAAATCAAAATCTCTCGAGCATGACGTCCGAGAAGTGCGCGCACCTAGGTATTATATCTTGACTGCGTACAAAGTATTAATGAAAATTCTCATTATCAAATCTCCGATTACGTCGTTGGTACACTAAACAAAATACGAAATGGAATATATAAAGAAGAGAATCACGCAGAGTGGCAACAGACAGGTTGCAAGAATTCAACGTCTTTCGCAACGAGAAAATTGATCTCTCATTTGCCGGACCAAAGTACAGTACACGCGTGGCAAGAGTATCCACGTGACAATCGCTGATAAAACCCGTGAAAGAATCGTCGAGAAATCACCCCAGCAGCGCGATCAACATATCGACTCTCTTCGGTGATCCGCGTCAAGCGTCGAAGCATCCGACCGTCCGGCTCACGCGCGAGCACTCGACGTCGCGACGAGACGCGCACAAAGCTCGGCGGATTCGGTCGACGAAAGAGAAGCGAATTCGAACGAGTGTCGCGGCGGGCAGAGCGCGAGAGGGAGAGGGGAGGCCCGGCTCTCTCGGTCAAAGCCGCAGGGAGAAGAATGCGGGAGCCGCGCTGAGCGGTGGGCGGCGCTGAGACGTCGAGATGGGAAGCCGGGATGAGGATTTGTCGCTTGGATGTTAGACAATAGACTATTAGGACGTTTCGCGCGCGGTAAGCTGCTCCGCCACTCTCTTCCTTCCTCGCCCTCCCTCCTTCTCTCTCGCGTTTGAGGGGACTTCCCGGCTCCGAGGGCGTAATAAATGCAACTTCTCCCTCTTCTCCCTCCCTCGTTCTCTCTCTGATTCTCTCTCTCGCCACCGGCCGACGGGAGAGCGGTTAGAGGGTGCCTCGAGAGGGCGCTCGCTTCACACGCGTACGCGTACAGACGTACCTATACACCGCGCACTGACCCTCTCCTCTCGCGCCTATTTACCTCGTTGCCGACTAAACGTCGACTCCTCCGCGCTTTGTAACGAACCACCTCCTCGTCGCACCTTGTATACATACCTTTGGCGAAAGCGCGCGAAACCGGGGGTGAGGGGGGGGGGGAGACTCGCAATCAGTCCCTCTACGTGCGATCTAATCGCGCGGTGGAAATCGGAAGAGTTTAGGCTCCCTCTCATCCAGATATTCATCTCCCCTTATCGCGCGGGAAGGACGCCGGGGAATCGGAGGACTGGTGGTTCCGTTTGCAGGACGCGATTGCGGCTCTTACGGATTTTCGTTTCTTCCGATTATTTATTTATTTTCTCTTTGGTACTCGATATTTCGATCACGCGTTCGTTAATTCTTCATTGGTTTGGTGAACAAAATAACGTGCATGGTTTAGCGGGGTGTGCGACGACCCACGGAGAAAATATATTAATCATCTGTCATTCTAGTGTATCACTTACGTTTATTATAAAAAAAACTTAGATATACTCAGGTCCAGTTTAAAAATGTGTTCAAAATAATGTGGGTAGAAGCACCTTCGAATACATGTTCTGTAACGTGTACTGGCTTAATGGGTCGTAAATTTCACTACAGGTGTGTTTGTAGAAAATTGCATTAATTTTATCATAAGAAAACAAAATCAACTTTTCTTTCACGTATGTCAAGTGGAGTCTTCTAATATTTACGAACGAGATGTAAGCCCTCGAAAGACGACAATTATGCTCCGGATTTATATACTCATCGTGTAGCTAAAAAATTAATTAGATTTATATCTGTTATCATATTCGTATTATATAGGTAATCATAGTATATTTTCTATTTAACGTTGTTATAATATACATAGTTAATTTAAAGAAGAAACACAGACAAAGCTTATTATAATAATACTTACATTTTTTAATACGTATAATTTATATAATAATCAACTCGTGCAGACCCGATCAAATTTCCCCTTCAAACTTTTTGTCAAGCTTAGCAGCATTATCGACAATTTTGTATGTCATTATTTATCCACCAATCAAAATGCTAGAAATTGGGTCAGAAATAGTAGTTGGTCGGCAACATCGGTAAATTCAATAGAAAGTTTGATCGTGTGCGTTCGTTTTTAGGAAATGTGACGGGTAAATGATTCGTACTGATCATTCCGGTCCGAATTTGTTACACGGTTGACTTAACGGGGTCAGCGCCACCCCAACGCCAATTTAAATTTCTATTCTATCGCTTTGAGAGGTCGGACGAGACTGGCTCCCCGAGAATACGTCCAGGATGAGTATCACGGAGAAAAATGGAGCTCAAATTATAAAAATATGTACTTGAATACTTGAGTTAAAAATACTAGTACATAATAAAGCTGAAATAGATTGATAATTAAAAAATTTTAAGTGATCAATTTATAAAGAATTTAGTAAAACTCATTATATTAGTAGTGAGAAATGACGATTTCAGTGTTATTACCTTAAACACTGTAGTACGTTTTTAACTATTTGCATAGTAAAATTAACTTCTTTCGATTTTTTCTATTTTTACAGTAATATTTAATACGTAATGAGTATTTGTTAAGTAACACTTCGAATTTTTAACTGCAGTACCTAGTATAATTTTTACCTAAAACTAAGTCCCGTTTTTCCCCGTACAGAGGGAAAGATACATTGAGCTGCGACTCATTTTCGTGCGTTTTTCATGCATCATGAACAAACAATTACGCGTTGGGGTGTCCAGCACCCCACCGAATCAACGAAGTACGAGTATTAAGAAAGTCATTCGCGCATCGTTACCTCGTTTTTATTCGACTCTAGTTAATACCCTCAACTTCGTCCGCGTGGAATTTGAATTATTATATTGTTTTATGACGTGAATTTCTGACTACGTCACATGTCCTATATCCCTCCTCGGGTTTTAAAATACCTCTCTGATAAATTTCATCAAAATCGGTCCGGTAGTTCAGCCGTGAATACCCAACAAACATACGGACAGACAAATTATTCACTTTCGCATTTTATTTATAATATTAGTATGGATTACAATCCGCGCGCATCGAGATCCGGTGCCGTAACATCTTCCCCGATCGTCGAGCGATCGATTCCTCTCACGCAATCGCTCGGGGCGTACACCTCATCGCGATCTGTAAGCGATCCGTGCCACAACGACAGCCGCGCCTCGCTCGATGCGTTTATCGTATAGTATGCATCGCGCGCGATCGGTCCGTCGCTTATACTTAGGAGCTAACGGTGACGTCTGTATCGAAGCGGCTGCCCGGCCTGCAATAATAAGTAGGTACAATACAGCGCGCGAGCACGGACCTCCGTATCCCACCCGACGACTTTCTCTCTCTTTCCCGTTTATATATATTATTTACCCCAGAATTGATATACGTATACTTGTACACGCGGGGACGACCGCGACAAAGGGCGCACCAACACTCGTCGGTTTTCCTCGGCGGGGCATCGAGAATAATTGCAACGCGAAGCGTGGGCGACTGTGCGCGTCGAGAAATCTCATTCGAAGTGCGCGCGCCCCGCTGAAAGACTCTCCTCGCCGTCTCCGTTCAACTCCGGATATGTGTGTGTGTGTGTGTGCCGCGCTCGTTGCACGTACAAGGTGCATATTGTTATTATATGCGTATATTTAACCTCCGCACACCTCGCCGAGCTTCGCGTACCTTATCGTGCGACGAAAATGTTATGCGGTCGAGAGAAGTGGGGAGGTAAATGTGGTTCTGTGTATCGCGCGGGGAGAGAGAGAGAGAGATCGAAAGAAAGAGGGAGAGCTTCGCGCGCGACGCACAGTCGAGATGTACTTTTTCAACGACCGTCGCGCGGAGATAGACGAATGCTCGTCGTGCCGGTGCACGAATGACTTTAACTCGCGCGTCGCGGAATGAAATATTCGCGCATGTGTGTATGGTGCGAAGCGTCGGGAACTTTTCGGCGTGGGGAAAATCGGGAGGAATTTGTGTAGATGAATTCGTCGATCGACGTGGAATTTTTCGAGATTTACTGCACGGGGAAAAAGGAAACCCGTGAATTTTAACAGCCCGCGTAGAAATCTCGGCAAGGCGCTTACAGAGGGGCCAAATTAATTTTCCCTGACTATCTTAGGGCCCTAGTTTGGGAATTCGATTGGTGCCTTTTTAAAGGACGGTCACGCTTAGTAAATAGGGGCCTTTCAACAAGGGGAAATTCCCTTCTTGTTCCTGAAGAATATTATTTTGGCTCACTCTCGGATACACCTAAAAGATCCCCATTATTTCCAAAGTAATATCCTTCATCCTTCTATGATAAATAAAGAGGAATATTAATGTAAATCATATTTTTATCAAATATAACGTATTTATTACTTTTCCAAAATTGTTATAGATAAATACGAAAAAAAAGAACGTATCTACGATTATCCATGCAAGTCATCTTTATTTCAGTCGTGGGTAATTTTAACCCCTTCTCCAGACTACGCGATTTATTCTTTGTCTTGTATTGAACAAAAGTTAGTTAAATGTAATTTTTTATAGATGTTTCTTTAATTATAACATACTAGTGCGAAAATACAATTTCTGAAAAGCTAAGTTCATGCTTAACACTTCAAAGGTCTCGTTTGTGGGAAAAAATGTGGTTTATAAGTGAAAAATGCTCTATTTATGTATTTCGGAACAAGAAGATTTAAGAAAATCTAGGAAAAAATATAATGGCTTCCTATGGAAAGTAAAAGGAACCGATTCTTTGATGGCGCAAATGAAATTTTTGGAGGTGGCGAAGATTTCCTTACCATCGATTATTTTTTGCTAATTCGGTTCTTTCATTGATTTATTTTTTAATTTTAGATTTGACGAATTTTTTCGAACAAAATTCTGTATCTCGCATTTTCCTATTTTTCATTTTCGGCATAATTCGAGCTGGCGAACGATATTAAAAAATGCAGATACGTCGTCGTGTTTTGTAAATTTATTTCCTTCGCACTTGTTGCTTGGCTTAAATGCGTCTTCTCTAGCTTTTCAATGACGTTATAATGCAGCAGAGGAAAATGCACTTATAACGTTGCGAATAATCCTTTTTTCGGACATTTTCTTTCGTTCGTGACATTGGGGATATACCTATATACAGATTACAAATTGAACTAAAAAATATGCATATTTTTGTATGCAACGGCCGAATCTCGACGCTTTATTTATATCATTCGCGCATCTTTTCGCGAAGTTCCGACTGCTACGTTCGAATACTGGAAGCAAAAAGGTTTTCCTATTTTTGTAAAATGAACCGCTCGCTCTATCGTTCCTAGGAAAATTCGAAACTCTCGAACGAGTGTTTAGATGAAACGGAATAACGTATAGTTTAGATCGGATCGCGTTTACAGAGCCGCATTCGTTCCGAGGAATTTATTGTCGAAATTCGCGACGCTCTTCTTCTTTCCTTTATAGTCACGCATCTGTTCTCGGAGATATATGCGTATCAAATATTAATCGATCGATGGATCTCCCTCGTAAAAAATCCCATAGACATATCTTCGCCACTCGTGTACCTCGATGCTCCACGTAACGCCGGGGATCGCGACGTCGACGGACCGTCGACGTAAAAAGGGAAGAGGAGAAAAACTGGAACTCGATTCTCGAGTCCACGGAAGGAAGTCCTTCGGCGCCTGTTTGAGTTGACCAAATAAACGCGCTATACGCTTCGCCCTCCTTCTTCCCGTCGGCGTCGACTTCGGCGGGACGCGAAACAGTGCCTCATTTTGTAGCGAACGCAGAGCGCGCGCATGAGGTACCTACACCGACGCGCGCGATTCGAGAAGAAAGCCCGGACAACACAAGCCAGGAAGCTGGCTTTTAGTCATCCGTGGGCAATCTGATGTCTCGCTTTTTGATAACCTAAATAAAATTCGAGTTATATCCAGAGCAGTCATGTTTTGGATAACATGAGATCTATGTACCTAAGTTGACACAAAGTGAGACATTTTACACCGAGAAAACGGTTTATCAACAGTTAATAAATATAATTTCAAATACGGCGAAATAGATATTTCGTTAGAACAAAAAAATATTCGTTAATTATGAAAATGTTCGATTCATTCAAATGTTTGCCTCATAGTATTTAATTGTGCCGAATAAATATTGCAATAGTTAGCGAGCATTTACTTGGTCCAATAAGATTTTTAAACATAAACATTTGCTAACTACAAATAAACTGTTTTTTCTCGGTGCAGACTGCCTCTACACTGAGAAAAATAACGGTTAAATAACACTATGCGTCTGGTTGAATGAATTTAGTCATTTCAACCAAAATATCAGTAAGTTATACCAAATATTTAGTCATTCCAACTACATGTCCAGTTATTCTAACCAGAAAATGGTCAGTCTAACCAAACACAGACGGAGAGAGAGAGAGGATCCATATTTCACCAAACAATTTGGTCATGATCTTCAGAATTTTGGTTTGATCGACCGGGTTATTTTTCTCAGTGCACGGATGACTTCAAGATGACTTTTAGGATTGTGTTATCCGGCAGAGAGGGCCTTCGTTTTTCTCCTTTCCTCTTCGGGCGCGAGACAGCGAAATGCTTTGGCGCGGGCGGAATTCATTTTCGGATGTTTGGACGGGTCGAGGGGATACAGGACATCGGTTTCACGCGGAAGAGGCGACCACTCTCGGGCGCGTTGACGAGCGAAGATTTCACGCGACGTCTCCCGGTGTTGTTTTCACTGAAAATATCGAGAGAGTCGTCGTCGACCGGCTCGCGATTTCTGAAAAGCCTCGAGAAAATATATCCGGCGAACGCGCGTCGTCGCACAGTGGTCGATTTTTGGATTTATGGCAGTCACAAATATTCTACGCTATTTGGTTTCGAGATTGACGTTTTTTTTTTAGTGGCATCTCAGTATCTGAGGTGAATGGTATGTTATATACGAAAGAAAAGAACAATTATTACATTTTCAAATACTTATTTATTTTCAACTTCGTCATCCTTATCAATATCAGTAGATGGGCCCAGTAGTTGAATTACGTCCGGCATTAATGGACCACTTGACTTTGCTGGCGTGCTTACGTAACTGTTTATGACAGGATCTGACGTAATTAGCAACATATGAACTAAATCTTCTATAGTATATCTTCCGTGGGATATCATAGGTATAGGTTCTCTGAAAGAAATAATAATTATGTGTGCAACTTTATGCAGAATTTTTCTTTTAGAACTTACAGGTATGAGTATAAACTACGTAAATATGTTTGATTTATATCCGCCAAATAGCGCTGGACTAAGAAAAGTTTAGGTGAATTTAATTTCGTATTAAAATACGTGTGTACGATTCTATTTCATAACTGCCCCTACCCTTTGGCGCAGGTATACAATTTATTTTTTCAAGGAAAACTGGCCTGAATTTTATTAGGGGGAACCTTTTGGTACCTAACAGTGCCATAAGAATGTTTAGTACTTGTTAATAGCTTTTTGATTTTTGACCACCGTAAATCCGAAAATCGACCACTGTGCATCGCCGCGCGATTCTTATACGAGTACTATACATTGCCGCGCGCCGCGGAGGTTCACGCGCGCGCATTGCGTCTGATATACCTATTATATGACAATTTCAAATCCGCGTTTATCGGATTCGCCGTGAGCGGCAATTGCGACGACGAGCATTTTTCGGTGCGTTTGCAGGCCCTCTCGATGTGGTAATTAGCGCGTCGCCGGCGCGACGGCTTTATACGGTGTAGTTTTGCCGATATACCGGATGGCTGCAGACCAGGAAAACCGAGGAATGTCAGGGAATCAGATCCGTCAGGGGTTTTCGGATTTTTACTGGAAATTATAAACAAAGTGGAGTTTATTTCTCAAAATTTCACTGTTTATGTGTTTAACGAAGCAGTTTGCGCTGTTGCTTAATATATCTCTAGAGTAGTAGCGCACGCACTGAGAAAAAAATTTGGTCAATTTAGTCAAAATCTTGGAGATGGTGACAAAACTGTTTGGTGAAATACGGATCCTCTCCATCTGTGTTTGGTTAGACTGACTACTCTTTTTGGGTAGAATAACTAAACGTTTGGTTAGAATAACTTGACACTTGATTAGAATAACTTGATATTTGGTTCAGCTGATCAGTATTTTGGTTAGAATAACTAAACGTCTCTAACATGTTGCGTTTTGTCATTTTAACCTAATTATTTTTCTATAAGTGTAGTAGCGCACGCACTGAAAACAAAATTTGGTCAATTTAATCAAAATCTTGTAGATGGTGATCAAACTATTTGGTGAAATATTGATCCTCCATCTACATTTGATTAAACTGGCCATTTTTTGATTAAAATAACCAGTAAACATTTAGTTGTAATAACTAAAAATTTGGTAATAGTAACTATAATAAATATTTGGCTCAGCTGATCAGTATTTTGGTTAGGATAACTAAACACATTTAAATAGATGCGTTTTGTCATTTTAACCGAATTATTTTTCTCAGTGCGTGCATCCCATCGACTCCACCATTCACGTTACTTTCTTAACGTGTAAACCTCTTTGCAATCTCTTGCTCTTGTGTTATGATTATTCATAGCTTTGTTGATTTGATTATATTTATTATATTGATTATATTGATTTAAATAAAGCTTCTCTAATACGAGAAAAAATATCAGGAATACTTACAATTTTATTTGAAATAGTCAGGGAAAAATCAGAAAAAACCGGAAAAAGTCAGGGGATATGGTCAGTGAATTCTATAATCAAGTTTCTATAGCCACCCTGATATACCCACCCGCGGAGTTTTTCTTTTTCATGAGAAGACCAAATTATTATTACTACTCTTGGTCTCTTGTGGTATAACCAGATTAAAATTTATTTATCTGCCAACGTTTTGAAAATATTGTAAGTTTGCTTTATCAGAGCGGATAACCTTGTAATACTCTGAGAACGTATTATACATTTACACTCATAAATGGCCGCGAAAGCCTAAAAGTTTTGGTAGATAATTGTTAATTAGAAACGAAGTCTCCCACAGGATTTGCCACAGTTTCCGTCAGACTTTCCGCCGCCTGTTCGGTATATTTAAAACCGCGCGAGCTGCGATCGGTCTGCCGACTTGTGTGTGTTTTCACTGAAAATAAAGCGTTCCCCTCCGTGCGGCGCGGACCGCAATGCCGCTCGCCGTGTTGAACGACTTAAACATCGCTGGATTTTTTTGACCCAATTCGCAATACTCGTTCGCATGCCGGCATAATAAATAAACTATTCTCGTGGTTTTACGTGTCCTTGGCGAATCTCTCTTCGTGCCGGTCTTCGAGGGCGCGTTTCTCGTTCTCGTGGGATTGGCGAGAGTGCTGAGTAATGACATACGCATACGCAAAAAAAGGAACCAGCAATTTTTACTGCTTCATCCAGTAGAGGGTTGAGATTTGAGCTCATTTTCAATAATATGTACAGAGAACACATTTCTATTTATCGTTTACAACTGCATCAAATACTAGTTTAACTAGATATAATATCTGTTTGCACAGGAATTTTTACCGGTTCCCCCCAAAAGAAAAACACCTAATTACTGCACAATGAGAGAAATTTATAGGTCGCATAGCAATAAGTATAGCTGTGATAGCTATACTTTAAGGCTAAGTGAGGTTAACTAAACAACATGTAGGTAGTATAGTAATACTAAATAGTAGCAAGAGC
This sequence comes from Xiphydria camelus, assembly GCA_963678675.1. Classification (NCBI taxonomy): domain Eukaryota; kingdom Metazoa; phylum Arthropoda; class Insecta; order Hymenoptera; family Xiphydriidae; genus Xiphydria; species Xiphydria camelus. Next base: position 37,568,782 of record OY783191.1, on the reverse strand, counting down.
AATACGTATTGCTGAAATAGAAATACGTATTGCAAAGGTTAACTAGAACTTATTCTTAGATTAATGAACTTATTAGCATCGCCGTACAATCCATAAAATTTCTCTCAGTGTGTGTAATTCTGCATAGCTTCCTGGGCGAAATCGTAGTTTAATTCTAGTCAAACTGCAATTCGTGTATCCCTTTTTTTTTCTGTGCGCGATGGTTGTTCGCGTCTCTACATTCGTTTCCACCCCTCTTCCTTCTCCCTTCTAAATGCATGTTTCGCGGAGCCCGGTAAACGCGTCTGTGCGGGGTTTCGGCGATTTAAATTTAACAAACGACGCGGAAGAACGTCGTGGTTCAGCACTTACGTCGTTATTGCTCGAGAGGATGCGGGCCGAATCCGCGAGCTTCGCGTAAAGAGCGACGCGATGATCGCCGGCTCAAACGCGGCGTGACGTCGCAGTGGTTCTCCTGTGATTTCTCGCGCTGGCTCGTACACCTATAAAAAGAGATGTAGTTGGAGGCGGAAAGTCGTCCGAATGTGGAGCGAAATTGATCGAGTCGCGTGAAATGGGAAATCGATATTCATAAGGATATAAGGCGATGACGAAAATGGTGAAGAAGAAGATGAAGAAGATGATGAAGAAGAAGATGAAGAAGAAGATGAAGAAGAAGATGAAGAAGATGAAAATGATGAAAAAGGTGGAGGAGTACACGGAAGAAAATATATCGTAGCATATTTACAAAGTTTGCGATAAATTTTGGAACAAGGCTAACTTATCATTACGGGGTAACCGCAATTTTAGTAAAATTCACAACAACGCTTGCAGCGTCTACACATTTTACTGCAATTTTTACTAAAATTGTAGTTGTCGTAACAATAAATTGGCCTTGTCCTGAAATTTACAACAAACTTTTATAAAAATGCTAAGATTTATTTTTTTTTCGTGTAGAGTAGAAGAAGAAGAAGAAGAGAAAGAAGCAGCGAGCCAATAGCTACAGCTACCGCGTTTAACCGAGATCCATTTTCCAAAATGCTTCACCGCGATGCAAATGATTCCTCGACGAGTATAACCACTCGTTCATTCTGGTCCCTCTCCTTATCAAAACGGAAAACGATGAATAGTCTCGGCGTTCCTAAATTCGCCAACTTCATCGCGAATCCTGCACCGCGAAGAGCGAAGAGAAAAAGGTAGAGAGAGAGAGAGAGAGAGAGAGAGAGAGAGAGAGAGAGAGAGAGAGAGAGAGAGAGAGAGAGAGAGAGACCAGAGGAAGGATCTTCGGTGCAATTTAAACGAAGTCCGCACGACCGCTCAAACGGCCGTTTAGCCGTCGATACGAGGGTTCGCGCGAGCAACCGGGGGGGTGCGACGACGCGTGAGCGCCCCTGCGGGGTCGTAAGTGGTAAGTGAGTTTCGTGATTTGTCGACTCCGCCACTCATCGCCTCGGGTTTCATCGCGTGTGCGCCTCGCGCGCGTCGGAGGGTGGCGGAGGAGGACAGCGACCGACGGTCCGCGAGGGGTGGGAGGATAAACGACGGATAACGGGGCGATATTTAGGCACCTCGCGGAAGACGCCGTCGAGAAGAGAAACGTAGGCATCTCGTTCGCGGGAACGAATGGCGCCAGAGAGGGAGGGAGGGAGGGATTACCCCGAATCTCTCGTCGTCCGGTGGAAGGTGATGCGCTATACGTTACACACCCATTTCGCATCCGTTCGCGAAACGAGAGGATCACAAGCGGCGATTTTGTATTTGTCGGTGGGTCGCGTTTTTTTTTTCGACCCCCGAATCTCGCGCTTTGGACGCGGAAAATTTAGATTTAACTTCGCGATTATCGAAGGAATTCGACATCCGCTACGGAAAGATATAGGTATAGGGGGTGTCCAGCGAAGTTCCCCGCAGCCCCCGGGGGCGAGACGGACACCCCCGCCGCGTCGGGAAGTCGTCTCGAACGCGGGAGTTTCCGCAATTTACGAGACGTTGAGGATCGGGGGGTGGTATTATTTGACCACTGTCGCGCCGCGGAGGATATGAAAGCTCATATGGGATCATCCCCGTGAATCGCTGGGAAATGCCACGTGTGCTACAGGGTACCGCGGGTGAGAAGCGCGGAGTTCCATTTCTTCTCTGGTGCCGTTTATCGTTATCCGGTAAGAAATAGAATGATGTTCGGTGCTCGAATAATCGCATTCATTGATTTATCGCTCCTTACCACCGTTCGCAATGGAACCGCAAGAGTCAATAGTCCACACACTGTGAGAAAAATAACTTTTCTTCACTCATGCCCATTTCGAGACTTTTTCCAGCCTATTTTCAAACCGTAAGACGGTGTTTTTCCCACGTGACACTGATCGGGAGTCCGCAGGCTGTTAAAAGATTGCTTAGTCCGAAGTGGGTCCTTTTTCCAAACTGATAAACGCTACGTGAAATGGGCCGTGTATACTTCTGTTTGTTTTGTTTTGAGAAATGGGCATTCGTGAGAAATAGTATCTTATGTCATTAGGCGGAAATCCGAGATTTTATCACTGTATTTAATTAGGTCGTAACACGAGACATGGTGAAGGGAGTACATATACATAAAATCAAGTACTACCTATACATTTATTAATTACAAATAAGCTCTTTTTTTCAGTATGTATACTTATACGGATCTTTGGTTTAATACACGCCAGTGGTGCGGGTTGCATATCGGTTGGCGCACTCAATCATGTTTCGTTTGTCAGATTGATACGTCTATTTGATGCAGCTCCACTGGTGTGTATTAAACCAAAAACCCTGTATATGTGAATCGTACAAAACTCTTCACGGCAAGAGTATATATATATATATATATATATACTATAGTATATAGTATATAAGGCCATTTTAAGGTCAACGTTTTTTTCTTTAAATGGAATTCCTATATTTTTTTTTCGACAAATTCTTAATCCCTACTCTAAAGCAAATAACTTGCATAAGAAACGTTTTTTTCTAAAATGCGTTAATTGTTTTGCAAATATTTACGTATCTCAATGTAAATACTTCGCCCCGTATTTTCATCCAAAAAGTTGCTTACAAATAATGTCTCAACTTTTGACATGTCTATTTCTAACAATTGGTAGACGAGCTAGACGTTCAATCCAGGGCTACTATTCATCCTTTACCGCGCGGCTCTGATTTTATATCTTGAGCCACGCAGCATCTCCCGTCCGTATAAGCGAGATGATGTACTCTCATATCTCTCCCCCTCCGCTAGCTCGATACACAATCGTCCTACCCCAAATAAATTGATCTCCCCGCGCGCATACATAAGCGTAGCACACCTTCCGGTCCATCCCTCCAATCGCGCGCGCGACGTCCCCCTCTCACCCCCAAAAGTCGATCCACCGTTTAATCGACCCACACGCTCGTCGATGGCAAACCACGCGGCTCATATCCGCAGCGCGACGTCGTCGTCCCGAAACGAAACACGCGAAGCGACGTCGGAGTGATGAAGGGGGTGGAAGGGAGGGAGGACGACAAACTTGGCAAGTTTAACGTCTGGCGACGCCGCGGACAGGGGGTGTGAAAAGCGACGCGAGGTCCTTCGCGGCGAGTCGCCCCTCTCGTCTGTGAAGGGGGGGGGGGGGGAGGGAGAGCGAGGCTGTTAAAATGCAAAGGCGCGGTTAAACGAGCTCTTCTTCGGGGAGATTTGGCGGGGCTCGTTAGTATTCCGGCGGGGCGACCCTCTTCTCGCGCTCTCTTGTAACATGTTCTTCGCATTAATATACCCCGGCTTAAGACAAAAGACGATCGGCCGCCGCGGACTCTTTTCTTCGGCAACCCCCGCACGTCCGACGGGCCGACGTATATTTTCGTTAAGTTGACGCCTTCGAGAAGTCTCTTAAATAGGGGATTTTTCCTCGCCCCGAGCGCGGCGTCGGCGCGGGTATCGCGCGCGTGGAAGAGAGAACCGGGCGCGCCGCCCTCTCCTGCGCGCGAGCTCCGAAGATTGCCTCCGACGACGACGACCGGGAGGAGCCGCCGGTTACGTAAGGTCGGAAGACTACGCGGGTAATTTACGGCGCTCCGTTCGGCTCGGCGCGTGATGTGTAGTCGACTCTTTAACGACGCACGGGTGGAAGCTGGAGACTACTCGGGGTCCTTTGGAACGATCCTTATGAGCTTTTGGGACGCGTGCGAGTCGAGCGTCGGCGGAGACCTCCGTTTCCGGTTGGAGGGGGAGCCGAGAAAATTGATTTTTAGTTAATACGAGGATAATTGAGGGGGTCAGAAGCCACGGGGTCCAAGTAGAAATACAAGTTTTTCGAGATGCTCCACATTAAAGTAGGGTCAACCGGGGCTAATGTGATACACCTAAAAATTTGAGGCTATTATGATACACTTGTCAAAAAACACCTTAATTAGAAAAAAAATGTTTCAAAAAATTAGAGAACAGAATTGTAAGTCTCTCTGACAAACATGTGTTGTAATTTACTTTGGGGTAAATACAAGAAAAATGTACCAAAATAATTGTTGCTCTATACTATACAATTTTCTAACAGAAAACTTTTTTTCGGCAATACAAAACATTTGTTGCAGAATATCGGTTTAACCATTATATTGTTATGTACATGAATTTTTTGGTAGAGGAGATCCCAAACTTTATATTTTGTCACTTATTTGTTAACATTTACAATTTCTAGATGTCAATTTTACAGGTCAAAGTCACGGGGCTATTGTGATACATCTCTTGGGGCTAATCTGATACATACCTTTTGGGGCTAATTTGATACGGGCAAAAGAAGGATGTGTGATCACTTTAGATAAAGTCGTCGCAAAATTACCTGCCCCCAATGTATCATTCTCTGGCAATAGAGAAAAATACGTTTTTGAAAAAATTGTACCAGTGTTTGAAGCACTCTAGGACTGTTTTGTGTTTTTAATGTTCTTTAGAAAATATCATTGTACCTTTTTTTTATAAATAAAACAGTATCTCTTCATTTGGTGGCTATTTTTAAGGATGACCTTTTTTGCAAAAATACACCTGAAATTTTAGATTTCTGTATCTAAAAAACCATAAAAGTTATCATAATCAAATGTGCACGGAAAATAGATAAAGGACAACTGTGTATCATGTTATCCCCGAATGATTTAAAATTTGTTAGAACATGGGTTTACAGTACTGTATCACATTAGCCCCACAGTGTATCAACAATAGCTCCAAACGCGCGGGGTTATTTTGATACACGGTTTTTATTTTTTCATCAATTTTCTCTTCATTTTTTAGAAATTCCAGTGCTCTAGTCTTAAAGGTAACTTAGTTCGCCACCCAAAGTAATTTTTTAAATACACTTTCAACTTATTTTTGTAAACCAAAATCGGAAAGTTATGATTTTTGTATCACAATAGCTCCGATTGACCCTACATATTCTTGTTCTTTAAAAATACCTGCAATTCCTTTGCCTCAAGTGTATAAGCTTTATGAATTATTCGTACAGTTTATACACTTGAGGCAAAAGAATTGCATGTATTTTTAAAGAACAAGAATACTTGAATGTGGAGCATCTCGGAAAACTTGTATTTCTACTTGGACCCCTTGGCTTCTGACCCCCTCACAATTACAGTTTCTGCATTTTCGCAGAGGATAGTCGGTCGGTGCGATTCAATTGCAAATCTCAACAACATCGCTAAACTTTGTTTTAGGGGAGATGGGGTACATTTTTTTCGACGCTGGGTACATTAAAAATAATAAAACAATCATCTCGCAGAGGATAGTTGATCGATCGTCGATGCGATTTAATTACAGGTCTCATCAGCGTCTCTAAACTTTGTTTTAGGGGAAATATGGTATATTTTTTTTGACCTAGGATACATTGAACATAATAAAGTAATCATCTTTGAAAGTATAAGAAAAGTATACATCATACACAAATAAGCCTATAAATAAGACCAACTTAGGTTCTACTAATAATAAGTTGATCTTATTTTTAGGCTTGTTTGTATAATATTCGTTTTATATACTTTGTTTTTACAGGATAGATAACGTATTTTAGTTTAGACGTAATTTATACTTTTAATAGGAACATAAATAACGGAACTACAGGTACAGTGTAGTAAGCAATAGTAACGAAAATAATAAACTTTTTTTGTGAAAACAGGAATCATTTTTGCATATGTAAATGTAAAACATACGTGATAATATAGATTTTATAATAATATCAAATCGTGCTTAATTGAATCTGTTAGTACGAATGAAATCAACTTAGTTAATAGATAGTGAAACACATTTCGATTTTGGGGATGTAAGGATACTTACCCTTACATCCATTATTTCAAATATAGTTTGTTTCTCGGGACATTTTACAATATATCAGGGTATTTTTAAGTTATGGTGCTGAAATAGGATACGTTTAGGGTAAATAGGGGGGGACAGGCCTGAAATTGTTTATAGACAAGATTCTCTTTTGAGATTCTCGAAGTAAACTTTCCGCAGGCAACGAGAAAGTTTCATGTTGCTATCGCTCGCGATTTCGAGAGAGCGAGCCTGAATTTAAATTCCCTCACTAGAAATTGGCTCAGCAAGTGGATAATATATTGTCTATTTCTCTTATATATACTACGAAGTCGTTCCACTAGTATAATTAAGCGAATCGATAGATTTGTTAACCCTTAACCGGGCGCGTGGCGTCTCCAAGACGCCAATGCGAGCCCAAATTACGATAATTTTCAAACAATTGAATTTCACGGGTCAAAGCTTCGTGTATTTTTCAAACAACTGTTCTCCAGTATATGTAACAATTAATTTCGAAATGAAAACTTCGAATATTCCAAATGTTTTACCTCGTCAGTACGATATGTAAAAAAGAAAACGAAAAATCACACTATCCAAAAATGAAATTCCCTATAAAATTGTTCTTTACGATTTGTATCATATCTTTCGTATTTCATGAGATATAGTATAGATTATATCCTCAAGCGCGCCGCTTGATGTCTCGGAGACGACATGTGTCTATAATAATAATTAGACATGTAGAAACGACAAACGCGCCCAGTCGAGGGTTAATAGCACGACGATAATTATTCGATTCCCGCTTTATTAGCTACTCGCTCTCGAGTGCTCTTAAAACGGTCCACGGTCATCAATGCTGCAGCGCGGAGATACCGCGGGCCTATCTGGCGACCCGTAGATTGTACGCTCTAATTGCAATCGGTCGTGTACAGAACCGTTGATGTTCTACGTGTGAAAAAACAGAGTGATCGTTATGTAATTTGAAAGACATTCGGAGAGAGACAGCGATAAGGAGAGAAAGTCGCGTACGGAGACTTTATTAAACTGGGGTACTGAAATAAAGAAAGGGGGCGGGGAGGGAAAGGCAAAGAAGCGTTTAATCTTGTATCGTGGTGCTCCGAAAAATTCCTCGAGTGCATTTCGATATAATCCCAGCCAGACGTATGTAAATATTATGTGTAAATTTTGTAGGAACTTTACAAAAACCAAAATCGCGGAATGTAGTAATCGTGTGTTTTATTAATCCTCCCTTTGGCACTATTATTTATGCAATGGAATGACGAAATTATGCTTCGGAAGTAATAAGTAAATTTTGAACATTGCCGTGATTCGGTAAGCTAAATTTTGCGTAAATTTGTTACCTGGGTTGTATTTTTGCCATATCAATTTGTTAAAAATTATAAAATTTGCGTAAATTTGATATACTCGTATATACAAAAAATTATGAAAATTTACGCATGCCGTGAATCGGAAATGCCTGTGATTGGGATATTCGGTCTTTATTGGCCTTTACGATAGCGTACGTCAGTCTTCACGTAGCCAATTGGCTTTAGCCTTAAGGCTTTGTATATTTCGTGTACTACCTAGGAAGCTCGCAAGGTGTCCCTAAAACAAAATTGTTAACGCTTCGACATTCGCGCTTCAGCTCGCTGTTACTCTTACCAGTGTATTAGAGTGCGGAATTTGGTTCGAAACGTGTCTCAGAGAGTGCTTCTATTCAACTCGCCGGGTACGTTTCCACCTTATTAAATCCGCAGCACGGGTATTTATTACGCGTATGAATATCTCGCGTATTTTTAAAGCGATACTGAGCGCGAGGCTTTTCAATTCGGCAGAGGCTATATCGGGACTTCTCTCAGTAGCGCGATATCTGTGTGTACATATACAGCAGAATTTTAGCGTCGGATAACGCTAAAATTAACGGACGATAATTCGGTAATTAATTAATTAAATTCTGGTCGTATCATCGGTTCTCGCGCGATTGAATGCTGCGAAGACACTCGAAATGAATTTTTAATTACAATATTTTCTACGATAATGGGAATATATCAGTTCTCTGTCCGTTTGTCCTTTTTATGCGTAAAAAGCGAAGGTTAAAACGATCTCGGATTATGAAAAATACCTACGATATAAAATACGTTTGATCTAGTTTTCTCTCGCCGATTTTTCCATCCGAAATTGCAACGGCTCGGTAATTGATAATGATCTACACTCAGAGAAAAATCTGATTGAAAGAACAATCCAGAGATCGTAGTCGATTTTGGCGCCAACCATGATTTTATGGTATAGTTGTTTTAAGTAGTGAGATTCTGGTTACGGTAACAAGAAATTAGGATTGCTGCAACTAGACCAACCTGCAGCATGATCGATAAATGTCTCTATCCCTTTTTTTATATAGTTGACACTACACCGAGAAAAAGAATTTGGTCAATTTAACCAAAATCTTAAAGATGATGACCAAACTGTTTGGTAAAATATGTATCCTCCATCTGTGCTTGATTAAACTGACCACTTTCTGATTAGAACAACTAAACATTTTGTTCATTTGATCAGTATTTTGGTTAGATTAACTAAACGCGTTTAACTAGATGAGTTTTGTCATTTTAACTTACCTAATTATTTTTCTCAGTGTACCATGAAGTAATATTATTGATCTACTTTTGTTATTAATTTAATCATTGTGCAACGGCCATCACAAACTACAATCTTATTGTTACCGCGACCGTGCAACAAAAGTTATTTCGATTGCACGAAAAAAAAAGGATTTTGCAGTCTTAGCAAAACTAAGTTTTGCTGAGGACTTTTTGCTATTACGATAAAAGTATCTGTGGCAGTAAAATATATGTCCAATAATAGAGAGCAAATGCAACTGCAATAACAGTGCAAATTTTTTCGGTATAAATATTCGCTATCTCTACAAATATTTGTACTATTATTTGACATGTCTTTTATCGCCAGAGATAATATTTTTTTCGTGATAATATTATAAAACATTCGCAGTGAAACCCAGTTTTGTTAAAATTGCAAAATCATTTTTTTCCTGTGAACATTCATGGTCCGTTTAATCGTAAATACATCATTCGCGCAACCCCAGGAAAACTCAATCTTAGGGGCCATCCATATATTACGTAAGACATTTTTGGCCTCTTTTTGACCCCCCCTCCTCCCAATGTAAGATACTGTAAGATTCCAGATGACCCCCCCCCCCCTAAATCTTACATAAGACGTAACTTTTTTTAAGTCATTCTTGAGCTTGCCGTTCATACTGCTTTCAAATATCAGATGAATATTAGGAAGAGATTGACTATATTTCGAGACGGTCCTGCTAAACAATAGCATCATAAATACATAGTCAGAACGAGGATGCTGTACATAGGAGCTGTTTAAATAGACTCTTCATTATTCGCTATTCTCTAATCGTGTATCAACAGCGTCTTTTATCCGAGTGGAAGCCCAACACGATTGATGTAAAGTTTATAGTCAACTACGCTGTATTTCTTTATGCACTTCATCCTCGTTCTAACTCTTCGTATCAACGGAAAAAACATTAGAAAACATATATTCACTAAGTTCAAGTAACTTCATTTTTAAACTTCGTTTAATGAAATATATCCTCAGTAGAGACGTCCTGCTCCTTAACCCACTCGACGTCCTCCACTCCTGTTTCACTATCTCGGAAGATGCACATAAGCTCCCGATCACGACGCAATGCCACTCGTGCACAGGTCGCCTCTTCTCTGCTTGATCCTGGGGTTTTGCACATTCTTTTGTCTATTGTTACTGCTTTATTTGATGCAAAGTACAGCGCTTCTTTCAATCTGTGTTGAGTGATTTGACAGCATTTTTGGCTAGGAATTTCTCACGTAAGATGAGGTCTAGACCCCCCCGCCCCATTGTAAGACACCGTAAGAAATATTCACACCCCCCCCCTCCCCCTCAAACGTCTTACGTAATATATGGATAGCCCCTTACGATTATGGTTGGTCGTACTAACCTACTTTTCTCTCAACGTGTAACTTCCTCGCACTACTACCTCGGTCCCTCTTTGCTCCCGTACAAAGAGCTCTTCTCGATCGGCACCAAACAAACTCTTGCATCGTCCCATATGCACGCGTGTGAATCGCGTGCACCGATCTCCCCGTATCTGCGTTAAATGAATCTCGAAAGTGCACCGGCGGCAGAGTGCGCGGCTCTCCCGGCGAGAGAGAGAGAGAGGTCGCAATTTTTCAGGACCAGTTACCAGAGGGTGAGTCATCTCGCGTTCGCGCGCGCGCGCGCGAGCTCCTTGCCGCGCCGCGGTTCGATGACCCCGTGTGCCTCTGGCCGATTATGTATACCGCGACGTTTACAAACGATCTCATTTGTTTTCCATCTCTTGTCACCAAATCTAATCACTCTCGCGCCCCTGCCTCTTCTCCTACCCCTCGATTCCTTCGCACACTCTTCATCCCCCTCCCCAAGTTTTTTCCCCATTCTTACGCGTTCGCAAAGTGCCTATATCCCACTTCTCCGCACGGAGTCTTCTTCTTCTTCGTTGCGCGGACAAAACTTCTTCCTCGGGGACTTTCTTCGGGAATTCTCTGACCGGTCCGACGTGTCGGTATTAAGGGCTCTGTCGCGTCGGTTTTGCGTGGCGGTGGGCGTGACGGATTGTGTCGATTATCTCGTGCGAATGGGTTTCGTTCTCTTTATTTTTTTGAATTCGTGTTCGTTAAATGTTTATGCGGACTTTTTGAGAAATGCAAGAGTGAATGCTTATACATATATGGATATCTATACATAGGGTAAAAAGCATGCAGTTTTTGACAGTTTAAGCAGATGAAATTATACAGTAATTGACCTATCGCTCTCTCTCTTTCTATCAAATGTATTTATTATGAGAGGCGGTCAGTTACTACGAGGAAGTCAACAACTTTATGCCCTAATCTAGTCGGAAATTTTGCGATGAAATCGATCCGCTCATTTTTGTATGTTAGGATCAAATGATTTTTTATGTAAATGTAACATTCCTTGTGTTAATTTTAACATTTTTGTGTGTTAATTTTAACATTCTTTGCTGTTGATTTTAATGCAAAAAATGTTGAATTAACAGGAAGAATTGGTCGATTTTAACATTCAACAATGAGTGGACCGATTCCAATACAATTTTCCAACCGTGTTCCGATTCGATTAAAATGTGCAGGAAAAGCTTCGATCGTTATAATCATTCGCATCTCTTTCAATATATTTCTCTCGCACTACCGAAATTTACCTCTGATCCGTCGCCGTCGATGATTCTGGTACCGATCAAACATGACATTGCACTGTAAAATTAACAGTTATTACGGCCATTTAAAGCTCCGCAGTTTGCTACTCAGCTGCAGGATCTGATTAATCAAATCAATCTTTTTTCTCAGTTCGTATAGTATGTGTCCTATTTTTAGATCAGACGTATAATAGATAGATTTATACGAACATTATCAATCGATATTCGTTCGAATCGAATAAATATATTCGTATAACTATTTGATAGCACATTTATTCCAACCGAATGAAGGTTGATTAGATTTATATGAATATTATCAATCGATATTCGTTCGAATTGATAAATATGCTCGTAACACTACTCAATAATATATTTATTCTATCTGAATAAACGTCGATTAGATTTATACGAATATTATCAATCGATATTCGTTCGAATCGAATAAATATATTCGTATAACTATTTGATAGCACATTTATTCCAACCGAATGAAGGTCGATTAGATTTATATGAATATTATCAATCGATATTCTTTCGAATTGATAAATATGCTCATAAAGTTATTCGATAACGTACACATATATATTCTATCCGAATAAACGTCGGTTAGATTTATACGAATATTATCAATCGATATTCGTTCGAATTGATAAATATGCTCGTAACACTACTCAATAATATATTTATTCTATCTGAATATATAAACGTCGATTAGATTTATACGAATACTATAAATCGATATTCGTTCGAATCGAATAAACATGCTCGTAGAACCATTCGATAGCATATTTATTCCATCCGAATGAACGTCGATTAAAATACGAATATCATCACTTGATATTCGCTCAAATCAAATAAATCAATTCGACAACATTTTTTTATTCGAACCCAGCGAAATTTTTTTTCTCACTACTCACCTCGTTACCATAATCCACGTGCCCACGCGTGCGCGCACCGAGTCTAGCAGATAAGGACCGACGCCAGAAAATTTCTCGCGGTGCACCGCGACAATGCACGGCACTGAGAAATGTCCTTATCTCACGTGCAGCGCGCACCGGCTCGAGAGTAAACGAGATTTAGGTCGGTCCCCAGATGTAGAGCGCTCGTAAAGCTTAAAAAATAGACACGAATCCAAGGAAGCTCCGGATCGGCGTCACGATATGACTAATGCGAGGAAATCGAATTGCCCCTCTTCGCTTTGCTTGCCTCGCGTCACACGTACGCGGACGCGTCTCTCGTCGTGCGCGTCCCGGGGATATCACGTGGCGTCCGCTCGCCTCGCCAAAGTACGAGCACGTAGTTTGCCGCGGAAGGATCATAGAGCGGAGTTAGTCGGGAAATCCCGTGTAAAACTCTCGCGGAATAACCAAGTTCCGCTTCGACGTCGGTACGCCGCCCGTCCGACGACTTTAGGGCGTCCAGGCGCGCTCGCGATTTTTACGGAGAGACTTACAATTAGGTCGGCCCTCGTTCTTTCTCTTGTGCGCACAGCGGGTGGAGTTAACATTCGTGGCACATATACTTATATTTGGCGGTATTGCTTTGATACTAAAATTTCGTAGTAAAGGCATCATTATATAATACCATATCAATGTGACGCCTGTATACATTAAACATATTTATTTTAAACTCCAGGTAAAAATACTGAGGTTTTTATCAAACATGAGTATGTCTCGAGTATCGTTTAATTTTTTTACAAAATTTGTAAAGTTCACATTCGATGGTATTACTTTGACACTGAAATTTCGTAGTACATAAACGCATCGTTATACGTATCAATGATGACTTCTATACCCTATTAACAATATTTACATATTTTAAAGTTCAGGAAAGAGTATTGAAGTTTTCCCTTAAAATACAGAAAAGAGTCGCATTTATCACGGATTTCTGTAAGGTTGTGCTTCAAAATTGAGAAACGATCGAAATATTACGAAGTAATAATTTATTTTAATTCCAAGTGATAACTTGGAATTAAAATAAATTCGCATCTTTTAGAATTAAGCGTATAAATTCGTAAATTTAAGGTATATTCGTGTAGTATCATGTTTGAAGATTTAGGAAACTTTTAACAATGTACAGATTATGTATATTAGTATTTATATGCATACTCAAAAATAAAATGTACTCCAGTCACAATTAAACGTGTTTTTGAACAGTCCTAAAAGCACACTTGTTCTATTAGAATGAACATCGACTGGACGTATACGTATAAATATTAATGATTTCGTTGAATATTATTCGAATCAAATCGATATTCATTCGAATCGAATAAATGCACTCTTACACCCAGGGAAAAGGTCTAGTTGAATGCGAACTTAATGGAAAAATGTATTTGAGATGAACAGGAATTTATTCACATTGAACAAAAGTCTTTTTGAATTTGATAGATGTTCTACTTTGTTCATACTCGATTAAAAAGATATGCAAAACATTTATCAAATTCAAATAGACTTTTGTGTTCAGTGTGAATATATTCCTATTTATCTCAAATAAATTTTCTATCACACAGGTTCTAATTCAACTAGACTTTTTCTCTCAGTGTAGGACTAGCCAAAAATGCATTTCAATGAAGCAAATTTTTTCTCAGTGCACGTATAAATCAAAGAATTTTCATCGTCAGCACTCAGTCTCCACTGATCGCACAGCTGTAAGTGCAAGTTTTTCCTCGAAAGATTAAACTGGACTCAAGATGCAGCACTCGTCTATCTGCACTCGTCGTACAGTTGCTTCTCTCGGGTTGCCTCGCGATGTAGAAGTTTGACGAAGCAAAGACATCGGCGAAGCGGATCACTTTTCATCGCAGTCGTTCTTTTTCTCATTTTCTCTCTCCACTTACCCGTGCATCCTCGCGCGACTCATACGTGGATACGTACAAATACACATGTATTGTACATATGTTTAACGCGAATCACTCGAAGCTGCCAACCAGAGTGATATCGGTCGGCCGCTCGACAAAACGGTGGAATCGACATATTACATATGTTCGAACGTGGAGTCTCGGTGCAATACTCTTCTTACGCGATGAGGGCGACGTACGCGTGCGTATATACACACACGTATGCGTATGCGTCAGTAAGAAGTACCGGCGGCGCAAATGTTTAGCCCCGCTCGCCTTAGGATTGATAAACGCGAGGCGGTGTCGATAGCTTCGTTAAAATTCGAGTCTGTGACATTACGCAACGTTATGAGACTAAGCTTACTCGCCAGGAAAGAAACTTCAATCACTATTATCTCATTATTTATGAACTTTACTTTTACTTTATTTAGGCTCACGCGTCGATGTAAGACTTTGTTATACAGGGTGTAAAAAAAGTCCCGGGACGGCTGAATATTTTGAAAAATATGCGCCGCATAGAGAAACAGAAAAACACGTATTCAATAGTTCCAAAAGTTCTATCCAGCCATATCAAATTCGACTCCCCTCCCCTCACCCAAAATTTTTAATGGAAACCCCCAATTTTTATTGCAGATTCGGGTTTTACGTTAAAAAATCAGAAACTTTTGTCTGAAGTATTTTTTTGAAAATCCGAATCTCTGCAATAAAAGTTGGGGGTTTCCATTTAAAACGTTGAAGTTGTCCCGGCGGGGTGGGAAGAGGGGGTCGAGTTTGGTATGGCTGGATAGAACTTTTAAAAATATTGACCCCGTGTTTTTTGTTTTGAAGTTTTTTTCCATGAATTTTTAGGATTTTTAGGATTTCATATTTTTATGTTTCCCCCCTCGATTGGAGCGCCATCTACCCCTGATACAGAAAAATATTTCAGACAAAAGTTTCTTACTTTTTAACGTAAGCCCCGAATCTGCAATACAAATTGGGGGTTTCCATTAAAAATTTCGAAGTTACCCCCCGCCCCCCAGCGGGGGTGGGGAGAGGGAAGTCGAATTTGATATGGCTGGATAGAACTTTTGAAACTATTGAATACGTGTTTTTTTTGCTTTTCTATGCGACGCATATTTTTCAAAATATTCGGCCGTCCCGGGACTTTTTTTTACACCCTGTAGATAAAAATGTTATCTTCAAAAAAGTATTATACCGGGTGATTCTTTAATATTGCGACAAACTTCAAGGATGGGTTCCTTGGATGAAAATAAGAAAAAAAAGTTCCCATGCTTCGGAGAAAGAGGGTGTGGGATTTTTATACAAATTCTCTTCCATCAACAAACAGTACAAAGTTCTTTAATTTAATTGGAAATAAATATGTTTATTTGTAATAATAGATGATACACGAAGCTAAGAAAAATGCGCATAGCGAAGCAAGCAAACAAATTATTAGAACAAATTAACGAAAAGGAAGGAATTTATACAAACGAAAATATAGGAAACGAACGAAATAGGAAAACGAAAGACGGTTACAAAAGTTGTTCAATGTGGCCACCGTCAACAGTAATACGTGCTTCTATTCTCGGATGCATTGATTGGCAAGCGCAAAATTATACTTCCTATTATAAGTATAGAAAATTTGTATAAAAATGAACACCCTGTTTCTCCGAAACTCAGCGTTTCCGCACCCATGTTCATAGGAACTTTATTTCTTATTTTCATGCAATTTACCCGTCCTTGAAGTTTGCCGCAATATTAAAGAATCACCCGGTATAAATGTGAGCCGAAAGCTCATAGATAACGAGATAATAGCGATTGAAGTTTTTTTTCATGGCGAGTAAGTTTAGCCTCACATGATGTAAACGTGCCGCCGATTCACGAACGATTCGTCGCACCGGACGCGGCCGCGGGGGTAGCGCGTTTGACATCTTTTTCTCGATAGCCAAAATGAACCCGCGTTAATCAGACAGTCGATATCGGCGAAACGTCGATTTCGTTTCCTCCGCGTCTCCGTGACACCGACTTTAGAATTCCGCGGCGCGTTCCCGCAGTGGCACTTCGACTGTCGCCGGCCGTTGGTGCCCCGTTACTTCCGGTCGCAGAGCGAAATCCGATATATCGCGTTGGTCCGCGAAACTCTAGACTCGGTCCTATGGCACCTTCTCTCGCGCCGGCTCTCTTTCTCTCCGGCGTCTACACACGCTTGCGTGTACTACGGGGCGTCGAAGAGTCAGAGAGAATCTCCGCGAGTCGCTCTTCCGCCGGGGATCCTGTCGAACTTTCGGCATACACTGAGAAAAAAAAGTAGTTGTGA
Source organism: Xiphydria camelus (assembly GCA_963678675.1). NCBI lineage: Eukaryota > Metazoa > Arthropoda > Insecta > Hymenoptera > Xiphydriidae > Xiphydria > Xiphydria camelus. The sequence continues at coordinate 37,552,167 of OY783191.1, read as the reverse complement.
CAACTATATTGGACTCGACTGCTCCAGTTTTGTAATCAGTACCATGTTTTATATAGTTGTCGCAACAATTATTTTATTACGGTAATGAAAAATAGTTACGACAACTGTAAAACCTAATGCTAATTACCCGACATGAGCAGTTGAGTCCAAATAGTTGCCAGAACCATATTTATTTAAAAATAATTAGATTAGAATGATAAAACGCACATAGTTATTCTAACCAAAATATACTGGTCAGTTGAACCAAATATCTAGTTATTCTGAGCAAGTGTTTAGTTATTCTAACTAAACGTTTAGTTATTTTAACCAAAAAGTTGGTCGGTTTAACTAAATAAATGGATGATTTCACCAACGGTTTGATCATCGTCTCCAGGATTTTGGTTTGATTGACCAAGATATTTTTCCGAGTGTATGCTCGCAATAATTTCGACACATTGTACAAATATTTATCTTAAACTATAAAAAAGTACTGAAGTTCTTATCAAATAGAAATGCATATTGAATATCGTATAATCGTCCCTTAATAATTAGAAAAGTGTCACATGAATCATGGATTTTTGCTAGGTTTTGAAATATTGCGAAATTCTTACTTGGAATGAAGATAAAGTCCCTTTAACCCTTTGAGGAGAGCAGTGGTATGTACGTACCACCTTTTCTTTTTCAGTTTTTCTCATTTTCGTTTTGTTTTTTGCTATTACAATAGGCATATCAGGACTTTCCGGAGTCCTGAGGATCTGATAAATGTAATTTCTATCGAAAATTACGTTCATTTATCATATAGCAGTTCCTAATATATACTGGATATAATTTATATGAGAAAATGTCTATTTTCAGCAGAAAAATGTGCCCCTCTCAAAGGGTTAAGAATATTTTAATGATGTGGGGACCACTATGCGTTCGAACGACACGTATCATATGAGGCAAAACTGAGGTTTGATATGTAGGTAGGTAGATACATATTAATATATCATACGAGGTTAAACTTACCCACCAGGAACGAAACTTCAATCACTATTATCTTATTATCATGAGCTTTTGGCTCATATTTGTATAACACTTTTTTCAAGAGTGCATTCTTATCTCCAACAAAGTCTCATGTCGAGGTAGGCCAAAAGTTCATAAATAATGAGATAATAGTGATTGAAGTTTCTTTCCTGGTGGGTAAGTTCAGCCTCATACGGTATACCTTACCCACATGTCAAACCCGCTCACGCGAGCGAAACCCGTTCGTCTCTCGAACGCGAGGCGAGCTCATCTTAAAACACAGGTGGCGCACTCTCCGCACTCGGGGGTACGCTCCGCTGCAGCGCATCATCTCTCTCCCTCCGGCTTTATCTTCCGCGCGGCGGTCCCTCGGCGGCTCCTCTCCGTGGTCCGGCAACCTCGTTCACCCCGTTCGTCGGCCGCGCGTTTACGCGAATCAGCGCGCAAAGCCGCGGAGAATGGCCCGCCGATCCTGAATTTATATCGGGTGTTTAGCCGGGAATCGGTTCTTTATGAGGAGCGCGTGACGATACTCGACGATACACATCGCCCCGTCCGAACTCGCGTTCATACGTAATACATGGGATCACGGGCGGTTTAACGGCCACGGGACGCGGAACGGGTGCAGGAGGATCCCGTTTCGACGTCCCGTTGGGCATCGCGTGCGCGGGCGTCGCGAATCTCGGTCGATTTTGGACGTCGCACAGTGGGGTATTTGATCGATTTGGACGGACAAAATTCTTTTTGTACTTAGAGGCCCTGTGACTAACCTATCTAATCGATTTGTTGTCTTTAGAGTGCTAAGTGACATTTATGAACTGTAAGAAATAAATTTTTTTTTTTTATATTTACATACATTTATTTATTTGTTTGTTAAATAAATAATATATGCAAATCGATAGATCAGCAAAATAATAAGCTTTCTGCATCAGAGGACAACTCAGACTCGGCTTGAGAGTGCACGCATTTGTGAAATATTCCCAGTGTAACTATATTTTCAATAGGTACCTAGTAAATAATTTTACTTTTAGCTGTGGGGCTTGAAAGTTGTACTTCTCCCGGCATTTCCCGGCAAATTTATTTGTTGCAGCAAAAAGCATACCTACCTACTCCTTGTAGATTCAATTTTTGGAAAAAGTAGCCGCGGAATCGCGCCCTCTACTGATGAAAACGGGACAAACTTTTGCATCAACCCAATATTTGTATACCATTCTTTTCTAGAAGAACACTATTCCGCGGCTACTTTTTCCAAAAATTGAATCTACAAGGTTTAGGCTTTTTGCCACAACAAATAAATTTGCCGGGAAATGCCGGGAAGTTTACTATGAATTCTATATAAACTACTTTTGTCCGCCCAAATCGACCAAATACTACCCCACTGTGCGTCGATGCGATGGATGATTTGCATTTTGATTTGGATTTGTGTACGGGGTTACAGTAGGATAAACGCCTCGGCTAAAGCGTACGAATTAAAAATTGATTATATCTCGAGAATGGATGGAGATATTGAAAAAAAGTTGAAGCGAAAAATGTTTATCTATATTTTAACTATAAAAAAGCTACTTTTGATTTTTTACGTATCTCCATGGCGCGTTTCGAGATAATCTCGTTCAAAGTTCAACGGAAGCTGCACTGAGAGAAAAATGTACAATAGTAAAGACTATATCAGCGGTTACACTGGTGAGGGAATGCAGATCTAATTATTTGGACTGATAATTGACTCGAATGGACTACAGCTTTTTTCCTTCAAATAGCCGTTAATCGTTATAATCAAATTTATTAATCGAAGCAAGTAATTCTGCATTTTCCCACCCGTAAAATGCTGATTTAATTGATTATACCATTTTTTTTCTTAGTGTCGAGCTCTTATCCTGCTTTTAACATAATCCGCAGAATATGCGAAGATAAGAGACCCGTTCGAAAGAGTTCAGAATCGATGGATAATTTGAATAAAGAGATATTTCCTTCCGATGAAAATTGGATCGATCTAATTTCGCACCTCCTATTTGCTTTGCAGAACGATGACTTGGTCTTCGATCAGGACAGCAGATCATCCGCCGTAGAGGTGCCTTTGATCGAGAGGCATCATCAGCAGTCGATCTTACACAGAATAAAAAGGCAGTGGTTAGATTGGTGGTCATCCCGCAATGACGCTACTACCACTACCACCACCACCCCCACCACTACAACGGAAAGTCCAGGTGAATATATACGACGCAGCTCTTCGTCCTGGCGAACCGATTGTCGATTTTCTCGAGAAGAAAATTTTAATGAACGCGAAATTATATATATTCAAAAGAGATATCGAGAGCATCGCTCCTTCCAAATCAAATAAATGAATTATAATCCCATAAAACGACGTCACGCCTATAAGCAATAAGATAGTAAACATCCTTTGTGCGTCGATCCTTGCGCAGAGGAGTACAACCAAACGGACGATACGATCGACCAAACCACCGACAACCAGGAGACGGAACAATTCGCCGCGGGAAATGACATCGACTTTGAGAAATCGTCGAATCGGCCCGTCGAAAGCCCGGATGACAGCGCTCGCGAAGGGTCCTTGGAGAGGAAGACTCGTGAGAGCGGCGAGGAGACCAACGAAGTGCATCCCGACGGCTCGAGGGACGATAACCTCGCGGTCGAGACCGAAGTACGTTTTCACTTCCGTTCTTCGATTTAAGCGCATTAATTACTTCCGTCTTAACGATTTCTCTACACAGAAAAAAAAATAGTAGGGTAAACCACCCAGTTATTGGACAGTCTCATTGAAATAAATAAAAACAAGATTCCTAGTTTTTACTTAAATAAATATTATCAAAAACCGTACCTGGCTTATGGATTCTTGACGATCCAATTACTGGATTGAGTATATTTCCAAAAAATAAGAACACTCTCTGTCCAATAACTCAGTTTTTATCCCAGTTTTTTATTGTTGAAAATTATATTCTTTCCAACTTAAAATTCTAAGTTACTAGAGTGTAAAGCCAATATATTTTCAATTAAAACAATCCACTACTCATATCTCTCTAGGTAGAAAAATATCTTCTCAACCCGGTCTCAAAATGTTGTAAAATGCTTAAGTGTTCAATATAACTGGGTAATTTGCCCTGATATAAATTTGATTAAATTGACTGCGACCGGCGGGGGAACGCTGATTTCATTACTTGAACTAAATAATTTCGTTATGACGATTAAGAACTGCTTGACGAAAACAAGTCGAAGCCAATTGTAGCAAATTGTTAATTCAGGTACTTAACTTAATCTGCACTCCTCCCGCCTGTGTGACCGCTAATTTATTTAAAACCACCACATTTGTCTCGCTGTACAACATTCTTCCTTCTCTGAAAATGTCTCTTGTTTCTCCCTCGCTTGACGAAGATTTTTTTCTTCCTCCAAGGACAACGACACCGTCGGCGAGGCAGCCGAAGGACGCGCGCCGCCGGCGTACCGACCGCCCAGCGACGACGAGGACCTGGTCGGTTCCGGCGACGTCGACGGGAGCGGCGAATCCGGTCCTTCGCTGGTACCGGGCGACAGCGTAAGACGTGCGTATAAACAATTCCGGTAGTCCCGTCGCCACGCGACGCAGGACGAGGGAAGCAATCGCCTCCCCGTTATTATTTTCTCCCCCGATGTCCCGCTAGTATTAGGACGCATATAGCGACGCAGCGCAGCGGAGAGAACGACCAGCATCCGACGAGCTTCGATCAGGATTGGGACTTCACGCGTCTTCAGAGGAAGCCCAGCCAAGAGAGAGCGCGCCTGTTCCTTTCCCGTTCGCTCTAACCGGATGTCCCGATATTTTAGGTTTCTACCGGACCACCCTCACGGTCGGCGAGCCTTTCAGGCGAGAGTACGCCGACAGGAACAGCGCGGAGTACCAGGAACTGAGCGACAACCTCACCCAGGCGGTCAGGGATCTCTACAACCGCGAAATTCCAGGCTACGAGTACGGCCCGACCATTGTCAAGATATCGTGAGTGTTGAATCTTCCTGGCGATTTCCAAGGCTGGAAGTTGGTCACTTTTTGGTCACTCTTTTCATCAGACGTCATTTTTACAGCCTAATTTGGACACTTTGATTTTTCATTTATCATCTTCAAAGTTATAGGGTAACGTGGGGCAATATTGACACTGGGTCAACATTGACACATTTTCTGAATCTTATTACTTTCTGCTGATAACTCGTAATAATGCTGTTCTTGTCCACCTTAATAAATGCCGCATATAGACCGCCACCTAACGCCGCGCTTTCATAATGATCACCCGATTCAGTGTCATTAAGTTTTCACGTGGGCGTGCATGTCCTATTTTCGACGAAGAAAACTTTTAGAAACTTCAGGTCTTTTTAAAGTGGCAAAAATTTACGAATAAAATGACTATTATAATTAAATCTCTGTACAAAATCACCTACTGATGTCAATTTTGGAATGCAATAAACGAAAATTGAGATTTTTAGCCGATTGCATGCAGAACGAAAATTAGACGAAAATTTTAACAGGTGTCAGTCTTAAACAGAATATGGGGTAAGATTGACATCTGACTTTATTTTAAAAAAAATCAGTATTCAAAAACGATAAGTAGTAAAATAAAATGCGTCTTATATCACATATAAAGAGAGAGTCAGGCTTGCTTATCCATACATTATCAAATCTGATAACTTCAGTTTGCAGTATATTTTAGACCAATAAGTAAAGTGATATGTCAATGTATGCCTCTTTTACCCTATAGGGTAAGTCCGGGATAGTTCGACCAGCGGGTTAGTTTAACCAGTACTTATATAGATTCAATACGAAACATCCACATTTGGTAGAAATGCCGTCACGACGTTTAGTTGGTTCTGCGAAGCTACAGCGGCAACTCGCGGTCATTTTTACAAAGACACAACACGTGATACTCTGTGAATAATATTTTCGTCCTACTGATTTTTTTTACCGTTAAATTTGGAACGCACGTTTAATAATCTGAAAAGGTGAGAATTTCATTTATATTAATATGTTGTGTGAGTTTGTTAGCATACCTAAGTGTGACAAAACGAAGTTTTGTTACTTTAATTTCACGTTAACCCTCTGGTCGGTCTCACCCTAATGAAGTGGTTCAACCAACCCAGCTATCAAGGGTTAGTTGAGCCGCACAGTATCATATTTATTATTCGTTGCAACTGCATTATGTTCTCATGCAACTTTCTAATAAATACTTGTATAGAATTGCTCTCTTAATGGGATTTTAATATTTATGAAAAAGCATACATTTATGTCCACGCGACGCGCTTGATTTCAGACCGACGTCCGACCCCTTCAAGTCGCAAGTGACCCTCGATATCGCCTCGACGAACCCCAACGAGAGGGAGATGCAGCAGGCGCTTCAGCAGCAGCTGCAGTACCACAGTCTTGGCACCATTCCCGTCTTCCCCGAGGCGTTCAACTTCCGTCCTTTCAAAGGTAATCGTTGACATTCTCGTTTCAATCGTTGGCTTCGATGACGACCGTCAATTCGTCATCCCACCGAAGAAGCGCGCTTTCGTCTCCGACGTTCCACCGGCCACGCGCGTCTTACATGACGGGAGGGCAGGTGTGCGCGACGAGGTAAGATCTCTCGCACAGGGCATGCATTCAGCACGAGAGCCAGCGATATTCGAGCGGCCGCGCTGACTACTGTGGAATGCATTCGTCGCAGTGTGGATAGACCAACATTTTTATTATCGTTCGGTATCCGCGTCATCGCTTTTTTTCTCGCATTCTCACGAAGAACGAATTTTCTTTCGCCTTTCTGTTGCCCCGGACTCCGCGTGTCGACGACGTCGATTGCAATCGCGTCAGCGGCGAGTGGCTGTTCACGTTCAATTTGGGTGACGCCCTGATTGCAAGATGTAATCGATTACAAGCGATTGCCACGGCGATTACACTGATTTCGGTAGTCAATGATCACATTGATCGCCACTGCCTTCGAAAGTGACTTCGTGATTATTAAACGATTTCAATGATTACACAGTGAAATTGTAACCAGTGATTACGATGTATTAGCAATCGTTGAAATCACGTCCTCACTCTGTCTTTCTTATTAATTTATTGTTTGTTTAATGAACAAATCGACAAGCATGTTAATCACTCGTAATCAGTGATTACACGTTGATTAAAAAATTGAGTGACACCATGATTACGAGCGTGCATAGCCCCTCGCATCAGCGGCGAGCGGGAGGTCCGCCTCGAAGTTGTCCGGGGGACGCGAAGATTCCGCTTTAATTTGATTTCGTTTTCCTTGTTTCTTTTCTTTCATGTCAATTCTCTTCCGTTTGCCCACGATCGACAACACTCGTCCGCGCGTCGCTTCGCGCTCTGGTACGTATACGATAACTCGGTGGCACCGTCCCCGACGTAACGCAGCCGGCAGCAGCACCACCGAGCCGGAATGCGACCAGATGTCCGAGCTGACGTGCCGCAACGGCGCGTGCGTGCCGTTGGAGTCGCGCTGCGACGGCGTTTTCCAGTGCAACGACGGATCCGACGAAGCCGGTTGCCCCTTCGAGGTCCCGTCCACGGTGATACCCGAAGGTAAGACGAGGGGGCTTCGAGTGGCAGCGCGAGGTGGTCGACGGGGTCTGGAAGAAGGCGATTGGCGCTCTATCGCGAGAAGAGGCAGGGTTTTATCGTGGAGGGGGAAGTTTTTCATTTTTTTTTTCACACCAAGTCTCGATCCATGGGTTTCTCATCACTCGGAGGACTAATTGAGGGGGTCAGAAGCCAAGGGGTCCAAGTAGAAATACAAGTTTTCCGAGATGCTCCACATTAAAGTATTCTTGTTCTTTAAAAATACCTGCATTTTCCTTTGCCTCAAGTGTATAAGGTGTATGAATAGTTCATACAGCTTATATATTTGAGGCAAAGAAATTGCAGGTATTTTTAAAGAACAAGAATACTTTAATGTGGAGCATCTCGGAAAACTTGTATTTCTACTTGGACCCCTTGGCTTCTGACCCCCTCAATTGTCGACCTTCACTCACTTTATTGTACGTAAATGGTACCATTCGGTTTTTTACAAGTTCCTGATATATAAGGATCACTTAGTTTATTGCGTACGAGGCTGTCGAGTATACACACGTAGTCACTCTGTATCTCCACGTGTGCAAACTGAGAAAAATATTTGGTCAATTTAACTAAAATCTTGGAGAAGGTGGCCAAACTGTTTGGTGAAATATGGATCCTCCGTCTGTTTGGTTAGACTGACTACTTTTTGGTTAGAATAACTAAACGTTTGGTTAGAATAACTTGACATTTGATTAGAATAACTTGATATTTGGTTCAACTGATCAGTATTTTGGTTAGAATAACTAAACGTCTCTAACATGTTGCGTTTTGTCATTTTAACCTAATGATTTTTCTCAGTGCACGGGTATTTAAAATCACTTCGAAAGCGAAGCCGCTTTCACTCGGTACATCGATATATTACTGTAACGTAATTAGGGCCAGGGACGTTGAATCTGGGGCAAGAAGAAAGATAAATTGCAGATTATCGTCGACGAGAGAAAGGCGTTCTCCTTCATCTTGTTTATTCATACATATATATCGCCTTATCACACGCCCGATGACATCATGGAGATTCAAACTTGAAACTATTTCCTATACCCTACACGGAGAAAATTGAATGGTAACAATATTACTACGTCAGAGGAGTAAATAGGTGAAAGCTTCGATGACATCATGTTGAATAATCTGCAGTATAGTAATCACCACTATTCGAATAATAATCATCACTGTTCTGCAAATTATTCAAAATATCATAATATGAAGGGCTTATTGGAAAAACGTGACAAGCCCAAAAATCATTTTATTGAGAAAACGAGCTTTGAAGTTTCAAAAAAATCTGTAAAATGCATATTTGATTAATATAACCCCTCAGTTTTTTTTAACAGATATGCTCTAGCTTATATATTAACGTCTACAATCTTAAAGTATAAACAAAACACAGGGGACTACTGTACAATAAACTGTTTATTTTTCAACAGAGTGTGGCTTGTCACGTTTTTCCAATAAGCCCTTTATACGATCAAAGCTGTCACCTACTTACTATTCTGGCATAGTAATCCTTACTATTCAATTTTCTCCGTATATATATGTACGTTCGAACGTAACTTCTTGCGATATCTCCTCCGCGCGTCGGCCACTCGACGCTCGCTAGCGTTATCTCTTCACCCCCCGTCGAAAGACGCGTGTTACGAACCCACGACTCGACGAACGCCGTACCAAGCGATCCGTGAAACGATGTAGAGACAACGAGGATCGTCCCGCCGCCGTTTAACCACTTAGGCGAGCCGAGCCTGAGGAACACCTCGGTGCCGAGCTCGGCGAACGCCACCGAGCCCGAGGTCACCACAACAGACAGGCCGAGGTCCGATTGTCGCGGCGACACCAGGATCGTTTGCCGGGACGGCAGCGCTAACATCTGCGACGTTCAGCAATGCGACGGCCACCGCGACTGCGACGACGGTAGCGACGAGGAGGATTGCGGGCATTCAGGTACGGAGCGCGCGGATGGTGGAGCGGATCGCCGTCGCCCCGAGGAAGAGCGATTTCCGCTCGCGGGCAGGAATTTTCTCCGACGTCGGATCGTCCTCCACATATTTTTCTTCTTTTGTACAGCTTCGTCTCGTGTTTATCTCGTATGTAGGATAGTTGATGTGGAGTAGTCGTCACACGCGTGTCTCATATAGCTATCATTTATGGTATTGTGGTTTACTTGTCGCATCAAAACGTAAGCATTTGGATTTATACGTAGTCGAATTGTTAATGCTTGATCGATGGGGCGAGTTAAACATTCTCGTGGAAATTAATTGCAATTCTTTGACGCAATGTTCGAGCGTGACTCGGTCTAGTCGAATTTTATCTGACAATAAGTACATTGAAAAAAAAAGTAATTCGGTCAATTTAATCAAAATCTTGGAGACGATGACTAAACTGTTTGGTGAGATATGGATTCATCATCTACTTGGTTAAACTGACCATTTTTTGCTTGGAATAATTAAATGTTTGGTTAAACTGGCCAGTATTTTGGTTAGAGTAACTAAACGCGTATATCTGATGCTTTTTGTCATTTTAACTTAATCATTCTTCTCAACGCAACGCGCGCCTGCAGCAGTAGCAGCAGCAGCAGACCCAGGATTCAGTAGTATAGCCGAATCTGTGGTCAGACCGTTCTTAACTGGCCGTTACTACTAGCGCGCTGAACGGTTAGTAATGCTCGATACGGTTTCAGTAGTAGCGGTCGGTTCTATGGTCAGACCGCTCTCGACTACTAATCGACGGCCGACTGGTGCAACCACTGGCACTCTATGCACTTTCTTCGAGTACGTTTAACTCCTTCCTTTTCATTCTACGCTCATTAATCGTTACGCGTATTTTTCGCACGCGCAGCAAAATCTTTCAGCGACTGTAAATTAAGTCTCCCTCCTCTACGCTTGCCGCAATGTCTGGCCAACGCCGGGACGTTTCCACTGCCACGGTAAATCCGTCGCGGTTCGCCAAATCTTTCATCCCCGAAAAGATCGGATCGAGTCCGTCGTTCCTCGATCTCCCGATCGCACTGTCCCTCGCAAAATCGACATTCAATCACCCCGCCACGTTATTTATCTCTCGCTCTTCGCAGGCTGCGGCTTCCGGGAATTCCCCTGCGACTTGAACCGCTGCATCCTCGAGTCCCAGCGCTGCGATTTCCGGCAGGACTGCGACGACGGCAGCGACGAGAACGATTGCGACTATCCCGGTGAGTTTTTACCCTTTGGTTACCATGAAACTCGTACTTCGACTCGGGGGGGGGGGGGGGGGGTCACATCGTCGATCCCTCGCACCCTCACCCGCGCTCTGATCGAACCGCGGACGTTCCACCGCGTGCAGAGGTCCGCGCAGCCGTTGATAAGGAAGAATTGTCGACCTCCTCTCTTCCGCGCGAGAGATAAAGGCGATCCCTCTCTCGACGTCGCTGCAGCTTTCTACCTTACCGGCATCAGGCGAAGCCGCGCGCATCAACGTTACCCGACGTTATTCGCTTTATCATACGTATTCTCGGCTTTATCACGTGGAATTTTACCGTATTTTCGCGCGCCGAAAATCACCCTCCGCGAGAAGGATTCCCGCGCCACTTGCTCCGTTTGCCACCTGTGCATCGCGGGGGCGAAATCTCGCGGTTTCCTCGGGGAAAAAAACGTCATGCAAAGCTATGCAACGGGGACGACCTCATGAATATTTAGGAGTTTGGAGAGCTTTTCCTTTTCCCGCGTCTCTGCGCCCCTTAACCCCGTGATGCCGGACTGGAGAGGATCATCGTAGTCAACAACGCGGAAGGGTGGCTCCGGAAGTCGGCCAGTGTGCCGTCGCTGCTCGTTTGCGATCGCACGTACGACGCGCAACGGGGGTTCACTCGAGGCGTTTCGTAAATGGCGGAGAAGCCTTTGTGCTTCGTCGCGGCGCGGAGCTTTTTTTTGGTACCATCCACACACGGATAAAGTGATTAATAATTCTTACAGTGTATCTCAGTAACAGGGCTCCTCGAGGTGAAACATTGAATTTTTTAATGGACACAGCATACTTTTTACAGTTTTCAACGGTATAAATTCGCAAACAGTATCGCACAAACTGGTGTTTGTACTGTTACGAATTGTAAAATGTACGCTGTGTTTATTTAAAAAATTCAACATTTCACCGCGAGGAGCCCTGTTACTGGGGTACACTGTAAACATTCATGGGTTTCTCCATGAGATTTTATTAACCTTTTTTTTCTTGTGTATAGGTAATACGTGGAGAAAAAGGATTAGCAATTTTTATAGTGTATTCCAGTAACAAGACTCCTCGAGGTGAAACATTACATTTTTGAATAGGCTCAGCCTACAATTTGTACCGGCATAAATTCATGAACAGCCGATACATATTAACGGGAGATTGGTAAATTTTACCGTACAAAAATTGTAAAAAGTACGCTGTAATCTATTAAAAACTTTCATATTTCACCTCGAAAAGCCCTGTTACCGGAGTAACTGTAAAAAGTCATAGATTTTCCCATGATTTTTTACTAATCCTTTTTCTCCGTGTATAGGTATGATTTCTCAATGAGACGATCTAAACTTCTAATGTATCGTTCGATCGATCTTCGCCGAGCACAGAACTACGAAAAATTGTATTGATGAATTTATTTTTCATTTTCCGGAAACGGACGAAAGCCCCGGAAGTACTTACAGATTGCACTCCGAAAGTATAATATATGATTTCTCTCCGAATGCATAGTCTACTTGCAAAGTACACAATTCACTGAAATCTCTTTACTCGTATGCGGAAAATTTCGAAATCGTTCGAGACATTTCACCCAAAAATTCTTACAGCCACTGAAAAGTTTTACGAAATTCGTAGAGTAGATCGGATCGTAGTTCTATACTACTTAAATCGTGGTGAAAATGAGCATTTCGATCGTTCGTATCACTTCATTGGAGATGAACGAATACAAACGATCAAAATGCTCATTTTCAATATAATTGAAAAATTATGAATCTATGATCCGATTCGCCTTGGTCTATCCTACCTCACTATTTACGATTACCATCGAAGAAAGCGTATAACATCATTCCGCGATACTACCGATCCTAGAATAGCCTCTGATTACGTTATTAATAGCAGCCGCACTAAGTAATATTACTTTATACTCCCCACGAACTGCGAAATATCTAAATTATTCCTAAAGGCACGGGCCACCCCGTTTCTCGTCGCGGGGACGATTCATAAAACGCGACGTAACGACGACGACGACGAACGGAAAGACACGCGGCCGTCTGGAAACGCCCGAGAAGGGCATACGCCAACGCAGAAGCGGCTGTAAATCAAATTAAGTTGGCGTTCCGTTCGTTTAACCTATTCCAGACCGAAGACTATTATCTGCTCGTCTCCTGTCCCCCTTTCTCTTTCTTCTCTCGGTTATCCCTCTCCTCCTTTTCTCTCTCTCCCCCCCCCTCCCCCCGGTAGTTTTTCAAGCGCTTCTAAATATCCGTAAACACGCACCCGATGCCGCGACGACGGTCCTGGCAATTCTCGTAACGTGCACGCTCAGTCAATATTCGAGTATTCGCCGGGGCTCGTCACAGGGAGAATTCGCCGACGGAGGAAGGAACGAACGATCGCTCCGTTCTCCGTAATGCGCCCTGGACGCGGGACAATTATGACTCGCGATGCGGTGGGGGAGGGGAGAAACCGACGAGGATGTCAAGGCAGGCAGTCCGACCGCACGCTAGGCACTGCCAAGACAAACGTCAAGCCTTCCGGGGTCGCGAGCATTATTCAGATACGGCGCCGTGCATATACGTATACGCGACGATATCATCGACTGCGCTTTAGGCCCGGCGCACACTTGCGTTTTTCGGACGTGCGGTACCGCAGCGGGGCGTCGGAATTACGGTCCAGAATAGCACAGATGTATAGAACTAGGTGCTGCGCACATACTTCCGGGGATGTTGTCCATCTGCGTCCATTTTATGCCGCAAATCCCTACGAAGATGCAATTCCGGTCTCCCAGTACGTTGTTGTAAAGACTGGATCAGAAATGCTGTCCTGTGAAAGTGGATTGAAATAAAAATAGGAAGGAATCATTAGATACGATTGACGTTTTTTTCAGAAAAGTAGAGGAAGTTTTTAAGCAAGCATCGGTGGCAATGATAAAAATGTGATTCAGTCCCTTCAGATGGTAAGTCTGAGACACGAGGTCCGGCCTTGTGGAGCTGCAATGTTAAATTCCGAGTTAATGAAAGTTATTTGTATCGAAGTCGCTCCGGGAGTTTCGTCCATTTTTTCCCAATAGGGGTGGTCATCGTATCATCCCTGCTCGGAGGATAGATAGAATTTTTTAATTATAATACTTTTTTCAAAATCAGCGTTTTTGATTTAGGTACCTTAAAGACGAGCTTTCAGAGTTCTCATTAATTTTTTATGCAATAAATTAAGTCGCCCCCATTCAGAAAATACAGTTACGAATTTGAGGTAGTTATCAGTGGTATCAGTGTGGTCGAAAACCCCTGAAACGAATTCGCTACGAGTAATGTCAAATAAGTAATTTTCATCCACTCGGAATTTAACCCCTTCAGACCTGATTTTTTTTTCGCGGAGTAAAAAAAATTTTCAATTATGTTTTAGCCTTTGGGGTATTATTATATTTTAACATATTTTCGCAACCTTTATTTAAACAATTTTTTTATATTTATGTGCAAACAGTACAAAGTTGTATTTTTGCGTAACATTTTTTAATAAAATAGCTGAAATCCAATGTACATACTCGTGTACACCAGGTCTGAAGGGGTTAACATCAGAGCTTCATAGAGGGCCGTATCTTGTTTCTCAAATTTACCACCCGAAATTACATATTTTATCACTGCTACTGATGCTCTTGCTCAAAACTTACATCCCCCCTCTAATTTTCTGAGAAGTGACAAAATCGTATCTAATATTTCTTTCCTATTTTTATTTCAATCTACTTTTAGGACAGCATTTCTGATCTAGTTTGCATATCGATCAGTGCATATCTTCCAGTTTCTGCTGCTACATCGCCGTTGCTTCCGAAAAACGCAAGTGTGCACCGGGCCTTAACATTTATAGACCTACATCGCGCTGTCCCGTATAGAACCGCAGCGGAAAATATCATTCCCTTCGTCGTTGCGACGGGAGTGGAAGATTCGGGGGGGGGGGGGGGGGGGGCACTTTTTAAATGCACAGAGAGAGAAATGATATTTCAAAATGCGGCCATCGATCCTAGAAAGTTTTAGTGAAGAAACTCCAAGGAAGAAATTAAAGAACGTTATCATAAATTAGGTTGAGTATTCTATGGTACAGGACTTATTATGTCGGATATAAATAGCTCGTCTCTCTCAATTTATGAGAATATCGTGATTCTACATTTCTTAACCGAAGTGTTCTTTCAAATACTTTATAGGATTCTCAATACTTTATAGGATCGATTGCTATAAAAATTTCGAAACACCTTTTCTTTCAGCATCTAAATCCTATCTAATAAAATCCAGCACGATATAATCGAAAGTCGTGGTCACCTATCACCATTGGTTAGTTGATAATCGATATCGATAATCGAAAGTCGTGGTCGCCTATCCCCATTGGTCAGTTGATAATCGATATCGATATAGTATTCGATAGTTAAAGCGGAGAAATTCAATTTGATAAAATTAGTGTTGAAGTAAATGTAGGTAAATGTCGTTACGAAATACGCTTTAGGTGCGCGCTTGCGCGTGCAAATGGTCTAGTATCGATTATCGTCGTTTTGAATCGCAAAAAATGTAGAGTTCGAATCTCGCGTTGGGAGGGAAACTCAGAAATATACCTTCGATTTCTCTCTCCTCTTCCTCACCGAGATTTTGAAATTTTCATATTTATAGCATAAAAATCCATCTCTGATCTTCTCGTTTTAAAGAATCGCGATCGAAACGCGATCAAAATACGCCCGAGCCTCTGGAGAGTCGCGCGAAAAACACTACGACTAACGACGCCCGACCGCAGCCGCGCGACACCACTCCAGTAGTAATCGGCAGTCGAGTCGGACGGACGAACCGCGCACGGAGTCTCTCCCCTTACACCGAGCGACCGCGAGATCTAGGCACATGTCGCTGGTTTCCCGGAATAGTGGTGACACACAACTGAAAAATCGTAAATTTTCAGGAGAGCGAATTAAAGTTTTCTTACAATAGATACAAGTTAATATCGCGAACCAATATTTGTTTACTAGTTTCACTATTAGTAAATCTCATTATAGGTTTATATTATATTCTTTATTTTCTTTTTTATTTAAATGAAAAAACATGTTTACATCGAATTCTAGATTTATCTAAAAATTTCTCTCTTTTGAGTTGTGTCGTTATTCCGGAGAACCAGCGATACCTATCCGGCGCGAAGAGTGCATTTTGCAATTTCCCTTTCTGAGAAGTGGTATACACCGAGCAAATACAAGTGATAATGCAAGGGAGAAGGAGAAGGGGACGCGTTAGAGCGAATTGTCACTCAGACGCGGGTCGTTCCTCGCGCCCCGTCGGCCGCTCTTTTCGATCGTATCGGGTATCGATGTCCGACGGAGCTTCGTGCGCTCGGTTTAGTCACGCGAATCGATGCGATCGCGACGCGTTTCTCGGCGTGACACGCGCGCGTCGGTCGAAGCCCTCTCTCCATTTTACGATCGCTTGTTTAAACAATGCGACGCTCGGCCGTCCCGGGGGAGCGTTGCGCGTTTTCACGGCGATAAAAATAGACCCGGGAAGCGAATAGCACTCCAGTCAATCGGTCGGTGAACTCGGGAAACGAGAGGCGTCGATGATCGATCGATTCGAGATCTTCGTATTTTCATCCTGGCGTGGAGATGCGTAACGCACCCCGCCGACGCGCGGCGTGCGAGATTCGAGAATAAACACGGCGACACTGAAAGAACAATTTATTTGTACTTAAATATTTCGTAATATATTAGTGATAATTAGTAAATGTTTTTCAATGGGATGAGACAATATTTACCAATTATTAGAATATTTATTTGATTTAAAATAGTTATCGGGCGGAAAATATGATATTGCACAGATTTTGCTGAAAACATTTTGCCATCGCGACGAAAAATATCATCTGCGGCGTTAAAAGATACGTCGAGTAATAATAAAAAGTATTTTCGAAAATTACTGAAAAAAATTGCACCGCGATTGCAGTCGCATTTGCCATAATTGGAATTTGGACATATTTTGCCGTCACGGATAACACTTTTGTCGCGACAGCGAAAAGTTCTCAGCAAAACCTAATTTCCCCCTCTCTCACCCTCTTCTTCCGTGCAGTAACAGTTCACGAATATCCGTCCGTCTCAGCGGAATATTTATTTCGTCGTACTCCAGTGTACATTTATCGCCTGCAAATAAACCGTTTTCCCTGGAGGCGAAAGAGGAGACGTCACAGAGAGTCCTCGAGAGAGAATCGCCGGGAGCAACGTCGTCGCGCGCACACGTGGCAATATCGTCCCGCGGCAAATCGAATCGCGCGTTATTCCGCCGCTTTTACGCCGAGATGCTTTCATTAACGTTCACCCCCGTTGGCCTTGACTTTTTACAATTCATTTTCGGCGTTTCGACCGTTAAGCTCGTTTCGCGCGGAATTAAACCGACCATCGCAATGCCTCTCTCCCCCCCCCCTTGCTCCGACTCGTAAGCAACGGGGGGTAGAGCGGGGAGCAGATTGGTAGGCGTTACTCGGGAATCTCGCGTATTCCCTCGGTCCGGCAATCGCGCATTACCGTCCTCTCCGCATCGCCGGGTATACCCCGTATAGCGGCGACCTGTATCGCGGATATTATACGAGCAATCCTGTTTTTTGTAATTTACGAGACGCCCCTCTCGCCTGCCCGACTCTCCCGACTTTCCGGATGATAGAAGGAACCGCGTCGCCACTGTCGCCTGTACACGGCTAAAGCGATCCCTCTTTATGTTTCGTTCATCTCGACGCTTTTAGAGACTCTTGCGAGTTTCTGGGCGACGCCCTCTTCTCGCTTATTTAATTGGTAACGATGTGATCGATTTATACCAAGGCTCTTTGGATTCTGGAAGAGGTATTATTATCGTTTTTATTTATGACTAGCAGCCCATCCCGGCTTCGCACGGGTAGATTGTGGATTGATTTTGTCCGTCCACCATTGTTTAAATACATTTTTAATACAAAACTTTTAGTATTTTTCCCGGGCTACGCAATGGTCATATTGGATTTGACCTTGACCATGACCTTCAAGGTTATATCGAGGTCAAATTAATTTTTTTTCACGTTCAAATGTGTCCTTGACCTTTTTTTTCATGTTACCTTTATTGTCAGCGGAGGTCAAATTTAGGTCAAGTATAGTTCGACTTTTTGAACACCCTGTATAAGATTTACTAACTCAGAAACCTTCGCGGATATGCGTCCAACTGTTCCCCAAATTTTCATCGCAATCGGATGAACGGTTTAGGAAGGCATAATAATCATCCGTACCGGTACTTCTTGAACACCCTGTATAAGATTTACTAACTCGGAAACCTTCGCGGGCATGCGTCCAACCATTTCCCAACTTTTCATCGCAATCGGACGAACGGTTTAGGAAGGCATAATAATCATCAGTACCGGTACTTTTTGAACACCCTGTATAAGATCCGCGAGAGAACAGTTACTGGTTAATGAATATAATATCAAATGCGGTGGACCGAGGGTTTCGCTAGGATAAATAAGTATGTGTTAATAAAATTGTTAACATTTTTATTTCATTTAAACGGTTGCCTCAAGGGATTTAATTGTGGCAAATAAATATTGCAATTCACCGAGAAAAAGAACTTGATCAATTTGACCGAAATCTTGCAGACGATGACCAAACTGTACGGTGAAATATGGATTCTCTCCATCTGTTTGGTAAGACTGACCATTTTTTGTTTAGATTAACTAAAGATTTGGTTAGAATAATTAAATATTTGGTTTAACTGTCCAGTTGTTTGGTTGAAATAACTGAACACGTTTAACTAGATGCGTTTTGTCATTGAAACCTGACTATTTTTCTCGGTGTAGTTAACGAATATTTACTTGGGCCAATCAAATTTGTATTTCGCCATGTTCAAACAAATATTTGTTAACTACAAATATACTATTTTCTCGGTATATGAGTATAGGATGAGAAATATTGCGATAATCTTTGCAGGATGTATTAATTGATATTTTTATACATCTACTGTGTATACGCAATGTTCGTATTCATTTATATCGCACTATAAATAATCGAACAATATTGTTTTAAATCGCGAAATTTTACATTTTTCGGTTCGGGATCGCGTTGCTAATCTAGATCGTCATTCGAATTAATCACGAATGACAGGTGGGGTCTCTGAAAGTTCCGTCCGCTGCAGGCAGACTAAGAGCGCACGGCATTCCGCACTTTGGTACACACTCCGTTTCGTTCGTTTCTCCGATTCCAATAATTTAACTCCCCTTTCGTTTCCTACTTCCGTAAATTAATTACTGCCGTGTTTATTGAACGTATTAATATCGGGAGTTGCCATGTTACGAATATATGCATACGGATATGAGGTTTCGAGCCAGTCATGAAAGAGGTACACCGAGAGCAAAGTTTATTTACATCGAGAAAAAATGTATTTGATTAAGAGAACCTACAAGAAACTTTATTAATTACAAGTAGGAATTTATTTGCATATAGGAGTCTATTTGAACTAAACAAATATTTTGCGAACCTACTGGAATGTTTATTTACTCCAAATTTCTTGTTTATCGTTGTTAATAAATTCTTATACGTCGTGGATTAATTTTCCATCAAGTTCCTCTTCGGATAAATCCATTTCTAGGTGCTACTGAAGCATCCCCGGAGTGACTTCACACTGTTAAAAAAATATATATTTTTAACACAAATATTTTTATACAAAACTCTTCCAATGCGTGATGATGAAAATTAATGTACTCCGTAATTATGACAATTAATACATTCTCTTATGAAATTCCTCTTCTAAATTTAATAGCGAAGTGTATCAAGTTTCATAATCACGTGTTGGATAAAAACTTTATATACAATTACATTAAATTTAATACAAATTTTTTTTTACAGTACAGGAAACTCCCACGATTTGTAGTTTTCCTTTGATATTCTCCCATCAAACTACCCCCACCCTTTTACCCTCGTTCTCATCTGCACCTTTTTCCAACTCGAAAGCGCATCGGCATCCGGAACTGCGAAGCCGCCCGATAATACCCGGCGTAACCGTATCATCCGGGCGAATCTCCGCGCGGATATTTCGCGAACGAGGAGGTCGATGGGTTGTAGGTCGTTGAAGGCGGGAGGGGGGAGGGGGTAGAGGAAGAAGAAACAAAGTATACGAGGCAAGGCGAGTTGAGAAAGTCCATTAGCATGAAAATGCGATGCAAGATGGCTCTGAATAAACATGCCTCGCGCTCTGTCTATATGCGCCGCCGAGTAGCGCGCGCGATATCTCGCGTTACGCTTTTTCCGGAAACGCGGACCCGCGCGACGTCGAACTTATTTTATTTAAAGTTCCGTCATTTTCGCGTCCAGTCCAATGCGAACGCGCATTGCATCGGAGGTGACTACGCCTAAACGCGAACGCGGCGCGATCTTATTTCGAAAGTCGAGCTCGACCGAAAGCTCGGTCAAGTGCAGCTGCGCGTGGAAACTCGCTCGACGAGAGTTTCACCGAGGAATGTTCTCCCCCGCCCGCTGCAGCCTCTCGGTTAGCGTCAACGGAGGTCGTTCGCGTCGAACGAAAATTGGCTGCCAGGGAAATTGTTAGCGTCTCGACTGCCCATCCTTCGTGTAATCGCTTTAATAAACTTCTTGCGGTCGAAATCGATTCGCTTGGCTCCAAATTTCATCTCTGCCCCCGTCATTTTCGGGTTGCTTGGCACTAGAACTACCGTGCGATCGCGACATTTTGAGTCGTTCACTTTGGAGGGCGATTATCTCGTTACCTATGCGCATTTCGACTATACCGCTGCAGAGCTTTTTTGTAGATCAAAGTATTGTCTGTAAAAAAGTATACTACGCGTTTAGTCGAAAACCTCGTAGTTTGAGAGATAATCGGGATTGAATGGGCGGGGTACGATAATCCTAGCGTTGAAACGAAGAATTCTGTTTTCTTACAATTTTTTTGATTACAGATTCGAAAAATTTATACGAAACTATTTACCCCGTATTTTCTCATTTTTCATTTGCGGCCTCAATTAAGTTGGAAAACGACATTTAGAAATGCAGCTACATCATCGTGCTGTAACTCTCTATCACTCTCGCACTCGTTGCTTGGCGTAAATGCGTCTTTCTTGCGTTTTGATGACGTCACAATGTCGAAGAGAAAAACGCACATATAACTGTGAATAATTATTTTTTCGGACACTTTCTTTTTCGTGTAATATTAAATGTACATACCGATTACAAATTGAATTTAAAAATATGAATATTTATTTACGAGAGAGAGAGAGAAGTCCGAATTTCTTTCTCCGAAAAGAAATTCAGCGAGAACCCCCCGCATCTCTGCTTCGAGTCTCACGTGCACCCGCTGCCGCGTCTAGCCGTAATTGCATGCCGAGGCGGACCGAGTCTGCGCGAACTTGAGCGAAGCGCGCCAAACTCCGCGGCACAAATCGGGGGCCGCGTCTGCCGCGTTACCGACCATTATCCCTCCGCGTCGCACAGGAGCCGCGAGACTGCCGCACGACGCGTTTCCTCGTGTTGTAAGATTTGCCGTATAAGTACGCGATTGCAAAGAAGCCGCGGGACACGCGTGTGGGTTCAAATTTCGCGCCGGGGGAGGGAAAAGGCGCGCGGTGTAACTTCAGTGTTCGCGGAGGAAAACGGGTCGGGAAAGTTTTCAACGCTCGAGTGTCGTTCGTAGACGTCGAAGGTGATCTCGAATTCGTACTCGACTCTTCTCTTCCGCGTTGGGCGGATGAGACTCGCAGATTCGCCCTTCGGGTTGGCAAATTCGCTGTGCTGAAATAAATACCGATCTCTATTTTTCTTTAAATATTATTTTCCGCTGAAAGAATGAAAAAAAGAAACCTTGACTACGATTCATGTGGAGGTGTACGGAGAAAAAGAATTAGTTGGAACTACTGTGCGAAAATTCAATTAAATATCTCTTCCTTACGATCATGTGGAATAGTATGTGACTGCACAAGGAAGAAATATTTAATTAACACGAAAAAAGGTTTCATCGGTGTAAATAAATAATTACTTGCGAGACCTCGCAACTAATTCTTTTTCTCTGTGTGATTTTCATAAATTTTCATTCGCGACACTGAAGAACGACGATACCCGCGCGATCATTCATGAATGTTGCAATGAAAAATGAGTCGTAGTTGATATCTTCTGTTTTTTTTTTATTACGCCGGGAAGAAATTTTTCGACAAAAATTCGAAGCCGAGTTTCGTTGCGTTTTCGTGAGTGCAACGCGCGATTAGATGAAATTATCGCTTCTCCATTGCAAGAGTACACCCGCATATTGTAACGTTACTCTTGATCGGTAATTTGCGCGCCACGTCTGCTCGCTAGGGGGGAACGTGTCGTGTGTAACGAACCCGTCGATCTGTATTATGTAACGCGACACGGATACGAGACCCACCAAATCGACTTTCAACGCCTTATCGCGGTGCGTATCCACATAGCGAGAGGCACGAACCGCGCGCCTATGTTACTCTAGTTATTCGCAAACAAATAACTGCTCCCGCGACTACTTTACGACCTTCCGTATGATTGAAATGTACCGCGTGTGCGCGGTTCAGTCCGGTAACTAATACATGCACGTGTTCTCGTAATCGCTAGGCAAGTAGAACGCGATATAAATAAGTCTTTGACGTACGAAAATATCTCACCATCGTAGCACTTTTTTTTTCCTTTTTCGCAAGTTTTTTGTTTGGTCCTTATACAGCGAGAAAAGAGTTTATTAATAGTTGATAAATGTAATTCCAAATATGGACAAATCAATATTTCGTTAAGATAGAAAAATATATGGTTATATTATTAAAATGTTTATTTCATTGAAATGGTTGCCTCGAAGAATTTAATCGTATTAAATAGATATCGCAATAGTTAACGAATATTTACTTGATCCCACCAAATTTGTATTTCGCCATATTCAAACAAACATTTATTAACTATAAATGAACTTTTCTCGGTATGTTTATTTGGCAAACGTCATTTAGTTTCACTCTCCGTAGATACCGTTAATTTCAGTCACGTTTTGCCGTTCCTCAAATCACAGTCTTCCACAATCCACTATTTGCAATATCACGAGCGGTCGCGCTATTTTCATCCCGATTATCTCCCTTCCCATTGATTTTCGGTCGATGCAGGTTCAGAGCTTTTATGCAGATCGCGTCGCGATCTTTCAAAAGTGTAATGCGAATTTTCATCTGATATCTACGGGTGAGGAGATACGGGCGGTTTTAGTCCGCGCACTGGTGGCAAAGCGAGCATCAATCGCTTCGACCACGATTATCTCCTCTCCCGCGAACTGTTGACCTACCTCGGTAAGGAGCTTTCTTGTAGAGCAATGTCTCGGCTTTAAAAGAGTATCCCACCGACTCGGCCCAAAAGTTCACAGGGATCGAGATAATCGCGATCGAAGTGAATGCCCCTCCGTCAGCGCGATAGACCTGCCTATCCGTGTTTGTTGACGCGTCTCGAGTTGCTCCGCTTCTATACTGTATCGCCGGAGAAAAAAAAGAAAGAGAGAGAGAGAGAGAGAGAGAGAGAGCGCGCGCGAGAGAGAGAGAGAGAGAAACGGCAAAGCGCAGCTTGGTGTGCCTTCGTTTCACCTCCCACACGCCTCTCCGCCGCGTTCTTTGACAGCGGCGGTGGGGTGGCAGCGAGTCCCGCTCTGTTGCTCGGTTCGCCATACGACACCGTCCACAGAGTTCCGCCAGTCCGCCAGGTTCAGGCCGTGCGACAGCTCCTAGCCCGTACGCGCGATCCAGACTTCCCGGTGTCGCGGCTCGGGCGTACTCGGCGTGGCCGTCGCGCGGTGACGAAGAGGCACGCGAGGGAGAGAATTGGTTTTCTTTGGCGTCGATCGCGGGAAACGGTTTTCGGTGTGTACACCGCGCCGGGAATTCCGAGTTCTACGGCGATCTTTCGATACTCCTCCGCGGTTCCTTCACCTCGCATCTGCTCCGGAAAACTTTTTGGCGGGTCGGTTTCGTGTAGTAGAATCGCCATCGACGAGTTCCGGTGTAGCGAGCGGCTTTCGCGCGGGTTTCTTTGACTTCCGCTGGTTCCGACCCGTCGCGGGAGAATCCAACTTCTTCTCGTCGAGCGAAACATGTCGGTTCTCTCTTCGCGGCGAACGCAGCATGACGCGAAGTGTCGCGACGACAGGTGGCTTGGGTTCGCGTTTCTCGCCTCCACTTCGATCGCGATTATCTCGCGATCTATGGACTTTCGGCTTGTGAAGGTGGAATGCTTTTTTAAAGATCGCATTTCGGTCTGCAAAAAAGCCTGACATCGGTGTCGTCGAAAAGTGCGCGGGTTTCGAGATAATCGTCCTGAAAAATCCGGATGAGAGAGAAAACAAACTCGCATCCTCTCTCCGCGTTGCTCCCAGATTCCCGAGTGGCTAAACCGATTCGTCCCGTCGTTCCCTCGTGAATTCGCTCGCGATGCACGGGGGAAAAAAAAACAGAACAATATCTCTCATTAGCCGCGCGTTTCGCTCGCCCCGTGTCCCGCGTTTCGGATTAGCGGCGATTTAAGCGGATTTCAGAACGGCCGCGGCGATTTTCCCGCGGAGGGCGCCGCCGTCGTCTCATTAATCGCGACAATAACGCGACGGGTTTTCATTTAGACGACGCCACATCAAACGCAGCCGCCGTCGCGACGGCATTGAGAAGAATTTAATTGAAAATAATTGAAAAACATCGCGAACGCGAGCGTCATTGTTCCTTCGCGCAATTTCTGCTCGCCCGCCCCTCGTCCCTTCTGTGGCCGCTTTTGACCGGTCCGCGCGACGATCTCTTGATCCCGAGAACAGAAAGCGCGGACGTGGCGTCGGTGCGTTTCGGTTCGCGCGGCCGTTAGAAGCTTCCCCCGCTGCTAACGGGGACTCCGCGCCCCCGGAATCGGATGCTGAGGCGCGAAATTCCTCCGCGAGTGAGGGGTCCTCCCCTCTCGCGCGGCGAGGAACCCTCGCCGCCTCCCCTGCGCTGCTCTGGAGAACGCAAGCGTCGCGGTGAAAGAATTATCCCGGGGGCGCGCGCGTCCGTACCCCCCGTCCGAGCGAACCCTTTCATCGGTGGTTTCGGATAAAGATACATTGACAGGGTGTCTAGCGATCATGGAAATCGTGGAGGTCATGGAAATATCACGGAATATCATGAATTTTTTTTCAAATATAAAAATAGGTATCACGGCACTATGGAAAAAATTATTAATCATAATAACGTCCATGTGCTCTCTGGATGCTGGATACGTTAAAAGTGCGATCGATATAAGCTTAGCGTAAATGCCCGCAACTGAGATCAATGGCGGGAAACAGTGAGAATTATTCTTGGTATCACACACATTGAAGGAAAAATTTCTTTATTTGAGCGGAAAAGTTTGTACAAACACTTAAAAAATCATGGAAGAGTAGAGAAATCTTGCCCGGAAATCATGGAAATATCATGGAAATTTATTATTCCTAATCGCTAGACACACCCTGATTGAGAGAAGTAATTGCTAGTGTCAAAAAAATGTTTTTTTGAATCAAGAACACACGATCTTACAAATTTTCAAGAGTACAGATTCTTGTGATCGAAGTATTCTTCATTCAAGAATATCGTCGTTGGAACAAAAAATTTTTTCTTCGCAAAAAAGCAATTACTCGAGCATATCAAATATTTTCTTCCGCGAATCAAACCACGGCTTTTTGATTGAAGAAAACATTTTTAGCCACCAGGAATTATTTCTCGCAGCGTATGTTGAGAAAAAAATGATTAGTAATGTTAACCAAACTTTGATTGATATGGGAACAACGAAATATTTTTATTGCGACAACAAATGTTTGGTTGTATACAAATATATGTAATATAGTCACAACCAACATCTATTTGTATCGTAACCAAAAGTTTTGTTTTGTCCCAATAAAACTATTTCCTTGCTCCCACATCAACTGAATCTTAGTTAACATTACTGATCATTTTTCTCAGTCTAAGGGAGTATCGAAGACACGCGCGTTGATCATAAATTCGCCCTTATCACGTGATGCGCGCAGACAGAAAAGGAGCAACGTTTAGCCTCTACGAAGAACGCGGCGGGGAAAATAACGAAAGTGCAACGACGAATTCTATATAAAGTTACGAACGCTTGAAGCTATTGAAAGGAAGATAAAAAAAATAACCAAAAAAATAGTGTGATAAATTCGGCAAATGAACGCGCTGGTGTAACACGGAGCCGCGACGAGATGACGCTTCCGAGGCGAACGTGGCTCGTCCTCCTAGTGCTGCTGGTCCACGCGGTCCACTCCGGGATCGCGCAAAGGCAGAGGCGGCCCTACCGACAGCGAGTCAGAGGTAATACCGCACGCGATTATTATTCTCCTAAGCGCGCTGCGTGCGATCATTGCGCGTCGAGACGTCGCGACTCTCCACGTCTGTAGTGTCTTTACGAGAGAAACTGGTGCGAGAACGCAGCTGGAATGTGGGTCGAAGGGATCCAGAGAAGAGATTACTAGAATACGGACTTATAATGGAAATATTTATTCGCGGTGGATAAGGAATTTATTTACGAGGAGCAAGTGGAAGTTTGAAGTAAATAAACGCTCTATTATGTAAGCAAACACTTGTTTCATTCAAATGGGTCTTTGTTCGATATAAAAAGAAATATTTGTGACTAATGAACTTCCTAATAAGTTCGTATCGAAATACATTTTTCTCCGGATGATATTTTCTAATTCGGTCTTTGTATAGAAAAGATATCAGTATTTTTTTAATTAATTTTATAATCTTTGCACATATTCAATATTACACAAGAAACTGAAATGTCTGAAAGAAGAATTATTCGCCAAGTTGCAAGTGTATTTTTCATTGTATGACGTCATAGAAGAACTAGAGAGACGCACTTATGCCAAGCAACGAGTGCGAGAGAGATAGACTTACAATACGCTAACGTACCTACCGTACATACGACGAATTTTTAAATATAGTTTTGCAGCTTAAATAAGGTCAAAAATGAGAAGTAAAAAATATGGGGCAAATAATTTCATCCAAATTTTGCGAATCTAGAATAACAAAAATTAGTGAGGGAACTGGATTCCTCGCGTCGATCAACGTCGATGTACGACGGAATGAAAAATCTCCTCAGTTTTCTCGTTAGTTTATGAATCTTTCCTGTAAATAATTACACTGTATAAAAATTTCTATTAAACTTAATATAATTGCTTATAAAGCTTTTATCTGATACGTATTATTATGGATATTATACTCCATGATATGAATTTTATGAGGACAATTTTATAAAGAAATACATTTATTTTTATAATTACATAAATGCATTGGAAAAAATCTTTATATAAAAATATAGTAAAAATACAATTTTTTTTACAGTGTACTTTAGTGATACGTGGGATTAGCGAGAGTACAGCGGAAATTTTTAGATACCGCAATCGTTTCGTAAATCACGAAGAATACAAAATTCGTTCCTACGAGCTCTGTAGATTCAAATTACGCTCTATACAATCGCACAAAAATCCGATCGAACGTCGATCCGGGGCTGAAATATCGCGGCGACAACGAAGACACGGCGCGGACAGTCGCGATTGGCGGGGCCGTTGAATCGCGGCGCGCGCGGTGTGTAATTAAATTGTTCCCTCTCTCGCCGCGGAAATAATCGTCCCACCCTGCTCCCCCTCGTTTTCCCACGGAATCGAATCCATTATTTTAATGTAGGACCGTGCTGCTTTGATTTTTTAACCTTTGCGGGGCGCGCCACCCTTCCACCCCCCTTACGCCGCTCCTTAACCGCACGAGACGTTTTTCTTTTCCATCGGATTATTCAGATTCGACGCTAAAGACGAGAATCGTCGGAGTACTCATGCATATTGCAGCGAGAGAGAGAGAGAGAGAGAGAGAGAAAACGAGAGCAACCGGACGCGGTTCGCGCCTTTCCTTCGTCTAATCTCGAACCTCCGCTCGTCAGATTCTCGTTGGTTATACGCGCGCGAGACAATCATCACAAATTTATCTCCAAGTACCGTTACAGTCGCCGGAAGAGAATCGCTATTTTATTGGAACTTGGCGGCGACGAATCGCGTTGTATATTCGGTGACGCTGGCGGAGGGTGGGAAAGGGGAGGGGGTGTTCGCGAGGTTGTACGAAAGCAACGTCAAAATGTGGAGACGTCGGCTGCTCTTATGTTTGTAAATTTAGAAAAAATATCGTAGATTCGATAAAATCGGCGATTTCATAATACGAGCGGGGCGCGAATGCAGATTTCGTTACTTTGACTAATGATTGAGTTGAATGGATTACGGCCTGTTTCCTTCGAATAGCCGTTGATCGTGATAACCAAATTTATTAGTGGATGCAACTAATTCTGCATTCCTCCAACGGTAAATGTCAATTTAAATCAAATGTACCTGTACTGAGGAAAATAACCTGGTCAGTTTGACTGAAACCTCGGTGACTATAACCAAACTGTTTGGTGACATATCGATCCTTCGTATGAAAAAAAAATAAATCGTAGTATTTACAAAGCTCGTGGTAAATTTCGGAATGAGGCCAATTTATTGTTACGATTACTACGATTTTAGTAAAAATTACAGCAACGCTTGCAACTTAAGTTTTACTATACATTTTACTAAAATTGTAGTTATCGTAACAATAAATTGATCTTGTCCTGAAACTTACCACGAACTTTGTAAATGCTACGATTTATTTTTTTCCCGCCCATCTGTTTGGTTAAACAGACCATTTTCTCTGTTTAGAATAACTAGACATGTGGTTGGAATAACTAAATATTTGGTTTAACTTACTAATATTATGGTTAGAATAACTAAACTCGTTTAACCAGATGCGTTTTGTCATTTTAACCAAGTTATTATCTTCGGTGTACCACTTTTTATCTCAGAGAGAGAAAGAGAGGGAGAGAGAGTGTATAGAACTTGCTTCCCTTGAAGAAGTGGCTGACATAGTTTCGGATTCGAAGGGAAATTATGTCATGTAGGGGGACGTATCGATTGCCACATACACCGAGCAAAAAAAAAAGTAGTAGATTAGATTTGACTAAATCACCAGTCATGGATGGGGGAACGCAGATTTAGTTAATAAACTAATAATTAGTAGAATTCACTGTCACTTGTTTCCTCCGAACAATATCCAAACATTAGAAATTATTTAATTCAAATATATTAACTAAATCGGGCGTTCCCCATTCCATGGCCTCCAATTTAGTCAAATTTACTAATTTTTTTTCCGCGTAGAACAGGCAAACGAGTTCACCTTCGCGTGTGGCATCTCTTTCTTGCTGTACTGCGAAGTACTCGATTCTGGGTTTCGCGTGAGATGATTCTCAATCGCGGTGTCGAGTCCTTGCGCGCTGCGGTGGACTTCCCGAGAAAGGCTCCAGAGGATGTGGCGCGAGTCCCGCTCGCCGCGCGTCGACGTGGCTTCTATTCTGCAGCGGTCGAGCGATGATCGCCACGTAACGTTTCTCTCGAGACTTTGACATGCACCAAGGGGCCCGCGCGGAAAGCGGAAACCGAGAAGCCGCGGAGCGGAAGCGCGTCTGGAAATGGGGTAGTGGCACTAGTCAGCAATTCTCATTTTCTTTTCTACGAATGATTTCCTCATACCTCAAATATTAATCGTATATCCTCCTGAGACCCGGCTTCTAAAAAATGTGATAAACTGATATTTCTTTTTGTGGATTGTCAATACTAACGGGCATCAATACGTACTGTATTTTTTTTTCAAAATTGTTGATTTAAGATTTTTTTGAAAAGAAAAACAATGTCTATCCAAGTGGACATTGGGTTTATATCATGAAACTTTATTTTTTATGTAACTTATAAAAACAGTTATGTGTTGGCCTGTTATACAGAAGAATCTATTAAATTTGTCACATGAAAACTTTGTTTTCTTCTTACATTTCGGATTTGAGCATCTTACAGAATTTAATTAAAATAGGGTTATTAAATAAATACCAATCTATAAATCCGCAATACTCTACTTCGTAATTATGCAAATAAAGCTTAATTGCACGCATTAAACACTTTAGAATGTAAAAAAACTGTTTCAAATAATTAAAAATTGATACTTACTGTTAAACGTTGCTTTACTGGAGGACGCCATTGTAAGATTGGCACCTTTCATGTAAACAAATGTATTAATCAGACCTTTCACGGCTAGATGCCACTGCAATAGGTTTCACATTTGGATGGACAATCAGTTCTAAAAAGCCTACATTTAAATCGATTCAATTTTAAAAAATTGTAAACTCGACGTCCATTTAAATGGACGATGGGTCTCAGGAGGATATAGCAAGGACAAGCTAATATCTATTGTTCATAGAATGTAATTTTCAATTTAAAAGTAGCATCACAGTTTTGAATCCGGGTGCATGTCAGACGTCAGAGGCGCATGCGCCCTGACGACATTCAGCAGTGAACCGGTAATCGAGAACCTCTGATCACACGTTACAAGTGCGCCAGCTCCGGAGATTGCATGCCACTGGTGCCTAAATGACGTCACGACAGAGATTTAGGCGCGCAAAACAGCATTACATACTCTAATAATTTTTTTCTTGTGATTGAGCACGTGTATCGCGTTTTTTCAAAAACTGTCGTCGAAAGGACTTGGTACCCCGCATAAAAATGATTTTTCTTAAAATCCTTCCATTACCCCATTGCTAGCAATTCGCGCGCGCAAAGCCTCATCCGAGTCCGGAGAGGCTCGAACTCGGGCAAAGTCGAACGTCTACGTCGTCGGTGCCGAAGTTACGCGGCGATACGACGTACCCGCGGTACTTCGTAAGAACGCGCGCGGCGACGACGCCGATTCCATTCACTGGAACTTGAATGGTTTTCCGAGTCGTTAATAGAGACCGTGGAGACGCGGCGGCGAGGAGGGACGCGATTAGTCGTCACGGGAAGTCGCGTCGGGGTGCTGGTGGAAGGTGGGAATCGCGGGGGAATCCCCTTCCAGCGATAGAGGCATGGCCTACCGTTCGAAAGAGAGGAGCTGCATTTAATTATTATTCTTATAAAAGAAATCGGAAAGTGTATTTCGACGGTATTTGTCCTACTGGTAATACATTGGAAGGATACACTGCACACTGAGAAAAATAAGTTGGTCAATCTAACCAAAATCCTGGAGACGATGACCAAACCGTTTGGTGAAACATGCATCCTCCGTCTGTTTGGTTAAATTGATTAATTTTTGGTTAGAATAACTAGAAGCGTTTAACTAGATGTGTTTTGTCATTTTAACATAATTATTTTTCTCAGTGCACTGAGAAAAAAATGTAGTTTAGTCAAACAAATGTTGTCAACTGACTCTCCTCTGGTTGACAACATTTGGTTGGTTTAATTATATTTTTGTATCAATGGGAGAGAAGTCTCGGGCAGGCGAACTGTTTGATTTGATTTGATTATAAATTGCATTTGTAAGCAACGGATTTTCTTTCGAACTATACTATATGATTTGGTTAAATGAAGTGAAATTTTGTTGAAACAAATAATGTTTATTTGGAAAAATTTCTAGTATTTTCATACTCGGAGAAAAATCCGGTTGAAAGAACTATAATTTAACAAGAAATCGTGCTCCAATTTGGCGCCAACCATGATTCGACATTTGTTCTGCATTGCTGCAATCAGGTCAATTTGCAGCGTGGTCGCGATTGACGTCCCTAATCTTTTTTTTTTACAGTTGTCACACACACTATTGTGCAGTAATATTATTGACCTACTTTTGTGGTTAACTTACCACGGTGCATGGCTATCAAAAACTATAATTTTATTGTCACTATAACCATGCAACAAAAGTTATTTCGACGTATTCATGGTCTATTCAGTCATAAATATGGTACCAGCAACCAGGAAAATTCAACTTTGAAATTACAGTTGATTTTACTATCCACTTTTCTCTCAGTGCAATTAAATATTACTCGATTCAATTAAATTTTACTCAGTTCAACTAAATACCAGTTGTTTGGATAAACTATTCATCGTTTCAAACTAAATTTAATCGAATCGAACTATTTCTCAGTGCAGATGGGGTAAGAAAAATGAATTCCCCAGAAAGAGATCGACGCATCTCGATGCAAAATTTCTGCACTCTCTGACGAACGACTTATCATATCTCACCTTTCTCCGCAAATTACCCTTTTACGGAACGCTCCCTTCCGTCGCCACGACAGGGTTCGATACCGCCTTCGAATCGTTTCTCGAGGACCTCTCGCTTTTTACCGCGCGCCTCGCCAGTTGCCCTCGACCCCCGTTTACCATCCCCGCGATCGCGAGACGCGCTTCGATCGCGTCAAGGACGAGAGACTCCACGCGAGCGTTCGAACACGGATATGTGACTCGGCGATAAAAAAAAAAGAAAAGGAACCGCGCGTTCCTTTGACGCAAAGTCCCTCATTCTTACCCCTCGATAACGTAACAAACTGCCGCGCGCGAAATAAACGCCCGAGGATGTCCGACTCGCGGTATTTCCAATCTTTTTAATGTCCCGTCCCCGCCCCCCCCCCATCGATGAGGGGCTGCGCGCGAGCTGGTATATTCTCGCACAGGCCGGAAGTGATACGTCACACCCGGTCTGTACTTCCTCCCTCGCGTTACACGCGCGCGGCTCTTTCACGCTCGGATTCCCGCTTTTCTCGCCTCTCGGCCCCGCGGCCGTCCGATGAAATCGATAAATCGACGAGTACTCGACTTTCGACTCGCTTGCGGCGCGCCGAAATCGGGGCGAACTCGCTCTCGTGTCGATTTATCGGCTCAGCTCGAGATTCTTATTCGTACGTGTGTGACGTGTGGTTACACTCACTGAGAGAATAATTTAATTGTAGTTAATGGGCGTATGCTTGAATACGGTAAAATATTTAGTAATTATTACATTGAAAGAAACGCCTATTAACTAACGCCTATTTTCATAGGTGTCGTAACATTTTTAGTTAGCGTAACGAAAGAATTCTTGTAACAACTAAGTATACGAAAGTGATGCTGATTGCCAAACTGGAGAGAAGTTGTGTGAAAAATAGTTGACACGGCTATTTTTTTTCTCGGTGTAGCTTTTTTCATATTTATTGCATTTCAAACCATTACCAGTAATCGTTGACGAATATCTGTTTGTCTCAATGAAATACTTATTTCGTCTTTTTCGAGTATACGTTTAGTGACTACGAATAAACTGTTCTGTGTGCGTACGTATATACAGAGGGTGATATTTTGAAAACTTGCCACCCCAATATCTCAGAAAGTTACAGAGATTTTCTAAAAAAAGAATACGGTTTCGGCAGTGCAGAGGGGGAACTAAAATTACATAATCGGAGACGCACCCCCTCCAACCCCCTTAGGGGTAGCCCCCCCCCCCAACTTTGTAATCTTAAATAGCAACTCCCCATGTGTGGTACAACGTTGGAAAGCTCTTTAGAAATGCTTTACAACAACACCAAATTTGTGTACCTTTCGATGAGTAGTTTTCGCGCAAATCGAGAAAGAAACTGCTAGAAGTAAGTTTTGTCAATTTATTTATTAAAGGTCACAATTACGTTACAATACATTTTCAAAATGATTTTCATTGATTTTTCGAACTTTTTCAAATGTTGTTCTTGAAATTTTGCGACATTCTTGCGTAATTCTCTATTTCAGTTGGTTAACGCTTGCTGGTTGAGTTTGAAAAACAACAGATTTCAGATGTCCCCATAAGAAGAAATCGTAGGGAGTACGATCAGGTGATGGAAATTATTTCGAAAATTTATTGTAACGTAATTGACCTTAATAAATGTCACCCTGTATACTTATGTGCACGTATAACACATAAATTCTAAATCTTCTAATTCTAATTTTTTGAAATCGTGAAATTCAAAAACAATCGTAAATTTATGATACGTATTATGAATTTAAGATATTTTATTATACGAGTAAGTCTATAATATATATATTCATCGTAAATTTCCTGTACATATATTGTATTCGCATCACAAAATAGTCAGTAATTTGACCACACTTTCGTGTTGGTTAAAAGCTTCCGACAAATTTGTGAATTCAGAACAGAAATTTCTAGCAGTGTAAATTATCGCGTCAAATAAGTTATACGAGTTATGCATCCCTGAATGAACTATATAGCTTTTGAGTTTAGTACAGATTTTTACACCCAGTGTGGAAAAGGTCTAATTGAACATGAACCTAACAGAAAAATGTATTTGAGATGAATAGAAATTTATTCACATTGAACAAAAGTCTATTTGAATTGGATTGATGTTCTACTAAGTTCGTATACTCGATGAAAAAGATATGTTAAACATTTATCTAATTCAAATAGACTTTCGTTCGATGTGAATAAATTCCTATTTAACTCAAATAAATTTTTCTACCAGGTTCGTATTCAACTAGATCTTTTCCCTCAGTGTATTTACAACATTCACATTAAGGATCTCTATACGTAAAATAAATATAATAATTCCGCGTACAACCGCTCGTCTCACTTCGCCCCGCCCCTCTTCATACGTCTTCCGTCGTTTCGTGACGTAGGTATACGCGTCGACGATTCGAAAGTAGATTTTCCCACGCACCCCGCTTTCATTTGTCATCCCTCATTTTCTCGTACCCCCGCGATTCTCCGAACTTTGACGCGCGTGCCGACATGCGGCGGATGCATTATTCCGCGCACACATTCGCACGATCCCTTCCCCGTTTCCTCTCCCACGCGCCTCTTTCACTTTCGCTCGCTCCTCCGCCGATTTTCCCCACAATCGGATCGTTCGCGTCGCGAGAACGCTACCGGTGACGCCCGAGATCGTTCCCCATTGTACCGCACCGCTGGTGGGGGCGTGCGAGCGCGTCTCCTCACCCTCGGCTCTCCCTTCCCGATCCCCGCCGATCGTTGCCGACCTCCCCCACCTTCCGGCGCGCGAGACTGTGCAGGCGGACGAAAAAATTCCGGGAATATCTCTCGCGGTAGAGCGACTACGTCTCCCCGTCGCGATATTTGCTTTCGAAGTTATTAGATTTACGGCGCCCGTCCCCCGCGCGTCGCGTCTCCCTGAAGTAAACATACTTTTCGCGCACCACACATACGACCCCTCTCGCCGTATACGGTCTCTCTATCGAGTTTCTGCCTTTTTCTGCTTCCACTCATTCGCCTGCAGCCACCGGCCCCCCTCCCCTTTCTCGACCCCTCGCGCGCGATATTTTCTCGGGAAGCGGTTCAAACGCGGCTCGCGTTTGCCGCGCCGCTTACCTGTAGCGGGTACCGAGAAAAGTCGTTCGGCGAGCAATTCGGATCGCGTCGACGCCCCGCGGAGAGGATTTCTCGCGCGATACCGAACTTCTGTACGACGCTACCGAGGCGTATGCGGAAGTAGGACTGTTTTTGTGGAGATGAATAACTGGATTTCAAATTGAATCAGGGTAATGAGTTATGCGGTTATCTGTCTCTGCATCTCGGGCGGATGAAATTCTCAGTCGATTTCTCAATAATCGTCGATTGTCGATAACCGTATCGCTTACCGTATACGTAAATATGTGTACTCTGAACAAAATGTGCTCGAATCAAATAAATGTGCTTTCGAATCGTCCTGATTGTGAGAGCACTGGTTATTGTATTTCTTTTGAATGACTATATCAAATAGACGTATATAAAAAATAAATATTATCGATTTATGGGAACATTGTTTGGACTTAATCGAATTGTTCTCGGAACGGATTCGAAAGCACGCTACCTGCGGACAGAAAAAGATTCGGTTGATTTCGTCCGTTTAAATTAGTCGAAGCAATGATATATTTTCTTGAGTTGGGAAAATTATGTTTCATTGAGTAATCGTCTATTCGCAACAAGTATAATACAAGTGTAATCAATATGAATGAATATTAGTCATGCTGAAAAAATACCGAATCAATTCAAATTCGCGAAAATAGTCAGATATGACAAACTAAATAGGTAAAGTTGTAGCAAATAAATATCTACTTATATAGCGATTGAGCGTAGATTAGTATGTATGAACAAATATTAGATTGATCACCATAAGGTCCGATCAGAAAATACTTAATTGCTTCGAATCATTCGAAACAACTAAATCGATTCGACCAATTTTTTTTTTTCCGAGTGTGGCTCGAACGATTCTTTTTCTCGGTCCATTCGTCGTACGATAATGCCACCCCCTCAACCTTTTCGCTTGTTAAATTCAAAATACACGACGAAAATAAACTCGTCCCATCGAAGCCTTCCATTTATCAGCATTTCTCGAGCAATTCGCCACGACACGACGCAATTAAACAATTACATACATAACGAGTATATCTGTGTTTTGGCTCATTTACGACATATCAGAGCGGAGATTCCTCGGAGTTCTCGGTACACCAATTACGCGTATCACTTTCAGGCGTGAATTCCCCGCGGTTCAACTCCATAACGCATCGCAGACGCGCTCGCGTTGAGCGATTTTCAATTGACGCCGCGCCGTGGAAGAGTCCGCGGCGACGCGCGCTAATTCCTCTCCACTGCATCGCCGACGCTCCCTTCCTCAGGTCGATCTCTGTTAAGGTTACCGCACACTAGGGCGTCGCGTCGCGGCGCGGCGCGTCAAAATACCGACTGGGATAAAATACATACAAATAAATGTACTACCGCACACTAGAGCGGCGCGGCGCGGCGCGTCGCGTCGCGTCAGGGACGGGGTTCTTGCCCAGAGCGGCTCTTCGCGTCGCGTCGCGTCAAAATACCGACTGGATAAAATACATACAAATGAATGTACTACCGCACACTAGAGCGGCGCGGCGCGGCGCGGCGCGTCGCGTCGCGTCGCGTCGAGGACGGGTATTCTTCCCTTCGAATCCTTGGCGTCAAACGACGCGTCCCGACGGGACGGTCATAAAGACGGGTCGTCTTTGTCCGTCACACAATAGACGAAATTCGGAATATCGATTCTTACCACTCACTATCATCGCGATCGAAATACCTCGTGGATAATATCGCGACTAGACAAGCGAATTCTCCAAGACTGGCGCGTTTTTTATTGATAGGATGGATCCACGTTCTCTTCTTTCTATTTCTTTCTGACATCAATGCTATCATAAAAGCAAATTTCCTCATTAGAACTACTGCTGCCGTCATACATCTTGTTGCACTGCTAGATACCGTCTGATTATAATATATTTTATAAAATTTACGGACATTCAAGTCCGAATCTGTCGGTTGCCGCCGGAAAAGTGGGCGATGCCACCATCCATCGCGGAGCGTCACCGAGCCGTGACGTAAAATTTACTGACATTCAGGTAAGAATCGCCGAGCATCGCCGGGCATGTCGTAAAATTTATGGACATTCAGGTAATAATCGCCGGGCTTAGACGCACCCCAACGCGACCCGACGCGCCCCGACGCGACGCGACGCGCCGCGACGCGACGCCCAAGTGTGCGGTAACCTTTACGAAGCGCCGTCGCCGCACGCGAGCGCGAACGATTATTTAAATGACGATATTTACGAGCAATGCCGGCCGAGGAGCGGCTCTCCCCGGCCGTCGACCCGATACCAGTCATCATAGTCGGGGAGGCAGCGACACTTTTACCGTGGTCATTTCACCAAGGCTGGTTTTCATTCACATGATAGATTCCATACTGTGTATGAGCGAAATGCTTGTCAGCTGCCGCACCGGCGGTGGGGGTGAGTACAGTAGAGCTTCAAACGCGTAAAAAAACTAGAGAAATAAAGTGATATCACCAAAGTTCAATTTTTGTTTATGGTTTATTTACATTATGTAATTATAAAATTTCGTAGTCAGCCGGACATATTTCGGGGGGAAATGTGTCAGCTGGGACAATAAACATGCAGCGCGCCGGCTAAAGAGGCTCCGACTTTATCGACTTTTCCCCCGCAATTCGGCTAGCTGATTTTTATTTATATTTAATACAAGTAATACTGGTTTGTGCGATCAAATTTCAACTTCAGTAGTATAAAGAGACATTATATTTTTTGCCACAAAAGATTCGATGGTTTATTTACATTATGTAATTATAAAAAATCGTAGCAGCTGTTGACGTATACTTGCGCAATACAGACGCCACGCAAACTAATACCACCATACTTTAAATTAAGTTATGTGATTGCTAATTCATTATATTTTATGAAAAACGTCATCAGCTAGGTGTATGGTGGGGGTCAGTCCGTCAGCTGGGACAAAAAACATGCAGCGCACCGGCTAAAGAGGCTGCGCATTTATAATTTCAGCTGACGACTTTTCCCCCGCAATTCAGCCAGCCGACTTTTATTTATATCTAGTACGAATAATAATGGTTCGTGTAATCAAACTTCAGGTCTGGTAGTATAAAGAAACATGAAATTTATTGTCTAAAAAGAGTCTATCTTGCTTGCAATTTTAATGGCGATAATAATTATTATTGTAGTTAATTATGTTATTCATTATTATCTAACTATTTAATAATATTTGTTAGAAATAAATAAGTTATAGAAATCAATAGAAGATTTATTGTATAGAAGGCGATATTCATAAATGTAAGAGTAAATATCTAAAAGCCATGCGGTACAGCTGAAGTGCGGATCTCTGGTAGATCTTTTGTAGCAATAAATTTCATATTTCTTTATACTACTGCAGCTGAAATTTGATTACACGAACTATTATTATTCGTACTAGATATAAATAAAAGTCGGCTGGCTGAATTGCGGGGGAAAAGTCGTCAGCTGAAATTATAAATGCGCAGCCTCTTTAGCCGGTGCGCTGCATATTTTTTGTCCCAGCTGACAGACTGACCCCCACTATACACCTATCTGACGATGTTTTTCATAAAATATAATCAATTAGCAATTACATAGCTTAATTTAAAGCATGGTGGTATTAGTTTACGTGGCGTCTGTATTGCGCAAGTATACGTCAACAGCTGACACATTTCCCCCCGAAATATGTTCAGCTGACTACGATTTTTTATAATTACATAATATAAATAAACCATCGAATCTTTTGTTGCAAAAAAAATATAATGTCTCTTTATACTACTAAGGGCCGGTTTTACCAACAGGTATAAACGCGGTATAGCACTATACTGAGAATAACCATAAGGCTTATTGCTGGTTATTCTCAGTATAGCGCTATACCGCGTTTATACCGTGTTGGTAAAACCGGCCCTAAAGTTGAAATTTGACCGCACGAACCAGTATTACTTGTATTAAATATAAATAAAAGTCAGCTAGCCGAATTGCGGGGGAAAAGTCGATAAAGTCGCAGCCTCTTTAGCCGGCGTGCTACATGTTTATTGCCCCAGCTGACACATTTCCCCCCGAAATATGTCCAGCTGACTACGATTTTTTATAATTACATAATGTAAATAAACCATAAACAAAAATTGAACTTTGGTGATATCACTTTATTTCTCTAGTTTTTTTACGCGTTTGAGGCTCTACTGTACACACCCCCACCGCCGGTGCGGCAGCTGACAAGCATTTCGCTCACACACAGTATGGAATCTATCATGTGAATGAAAACCAGCCTTGGTGAAATGACCACGGTAAAAATGTCGCTGCCTCCCGGACTATCATCACCTTCGGCTCGATCGCCACTTCTTCGTGTCCACCTCGTGTTCGTGCATCGGCGACGGGCGAGTTTGCTTCCGTCGAGATCGCAGGGATCGTTTGACGGAGGAATTGAAGGGGAAAGTGGATGAATGCGTTATGTTACATTTGGCTTACTTGTTCCGTTTATCACATTCTTTCCACTTTTAAAATACGAAATTTTGTAACATAATGAGTTCATGCATTTTGAAAGTCAATGGAAGATTGTCGGTATACTTATGAAAGTCTGTGATATGATACAATGATACGCATAACGTGTTAAGTTCTTCTTCGTTAAGAGGAAAAGCTAAATTGAAATCGTAACATAACACATTCGTCCACTTGCCCCTTCAATTGTTTATTGCTAGCGGGAAAGCGTCATCGATCGTTGTGCATTCTCTAAAGTCTGAATCAGTGGTGACTGTCATTGCTGATTCGGACTTGGAGGATTAGTCGGGGAAAAGCTGGAAATGTTGGGGGGTTTGAAATACGTTGAAGATGTTAGGGAGATGTCGGAGAGTGAAGTATTTAGCAGGGAAAATTCGGAAATCGAAATCTCGAAATTTGATCTGGTTGACTTTTTGTGCTTCTGATGGAATCTTCTTGATTTTTTTCGCGATCGGTGGATGTTTCTCTTTCTCCGCGTAATTCGGAAGATTTCTGTCGGAGA
This sequence comes from Xiphydria camelus, assembly GCA_963678675.1. Taxonomy (NCBI): domain Eukaryota; kingdom Metazoa; phylum Arthropoda; class Insecta; order Hymenoptera; family Xiphydriidae; genus Xiphydria; species Xiphydria camelus. The sequence continues at coordinate 37,512,231 of OY783191.1, read as the reverse complement.
AATATTCGGGAATGTGTCAGGGAATCTCGAGTTGTAATTTTAGACTTACGGCGCTATTCTGTACGAAATTTGAGCTTTCTAAGGTTCTACAGCCTATAAAGTTACACAGCTTGATCTTGTGTTGCTTTATACAGAGTGTCTGGCGATCGTGGAAATCATGGAGGTTATGGAAATATCATGTATTTTATTTTTAATGTAAAAATATTACGGAACTATGGAAATAATTATTAGTTACAATAACAACAAGATTCATATGGTCTCCAGATGTCGGATACGTGTTAAAAGTGCGATCAATAAGCTTCGCGTTAATGTCCGCGAATTAGATCAATGGCAGGAAACAGTGAGAATTATTTCTGTTATTATTGAAACAAACATTTATTTTTATTACAGCAGAAAATTCTGCACAAGCACTGAAGAAATCGTAGGCATGATCATCGAAAAGTACAAATATCTTGCCTGGAAATTATGGAAATATGGAAATGTATTATTCCTAATCGCGCTAGACACTTTGTTATAGAATGTAGCAACCTACAGAGTTTACAGTATCGTACAGAATAGCTCCATTACTATTTTAGGCTTATAGGTAGTAAGTCGATTTTCCGTTGTATTGAAACCCTATATTGAGCCTAAAATGGTCCGGTAGTAAACATTTCACCAATTTTAGGTTCAAAAAATAGGTATTTTTATACACAGTAAAAAAGTGGTGTCAATTTTTAACACCACTTCACAGGTTCGGACCTATATGTACCACATCTGGTGTCATTCAGCCTTCTGCCATTGTTATCTAACGCCAAAAGTGGTCTATACAGGTCCACACCGCAAAATGTTTTACAGTGTAGGCTGAATAGGCCAATGGTAGGCCGAATGAAGTGTTAAAAGCATCAAGGCAGGGGTAAAATTTCGACTCGGCAAATGTCAGTACATTTTTAAAACCAGATTTAAGTGTTCACCCCTGAGAGCAGTGTATAATTACATTGGAAACAATCGGTCGATCGCTATACCGAAATTCGCCCATACAAAAAATCGTCCCATAGCCTATCCCTGCGCGCGAGTTCTCCAAGCGCGGAAAGCTTCTCGCAAATAGCTTTAACCCCGATTCTCTTTTATATCCACGCGTAACGACGTTTGGACGGAAAGTGTCGAGCAGGTGGAGGAGGGAGTGGGAAAATCACGGGAAACGCGCGTGGGCTAAAACGCGGTGTGAGGAGTCCCTCCCTTCGCGCGCGCGAAGTTCGGATAACTATTCCCCCTTCGCGCGCGCCTCACAGTCGCAGAGCGCGACGCGCTACTATGTATTTCGAAGGAGCCGCAGTTCGTTCCTCGTCCCGTGGCGTAACAGACGCCGCGCCGCACGCGGGGCACGAGCAGAGCCACCTGCACGTCTCCGTCTCGAGGTTTATTGAAATTCCTCCCGGTCGGCCGACGTGCTCGAGCGACGGCATAACGGTATTTACCCGCCGCAGTTGGGGAAATATGATTCGTGTCGAATAATGACGCGTTTACGTTGAGGTAAAAATGAGGATTCGGATTTGGAGCGATTAAAGAAGCGTTTTCGATCGAACGAATTTTTTGTTCGGTGCAAATTTATTTCTTCGACGATTCGTAGTCAAGTTGAACAATTCAGTTGCCTTACTTCACCGCGGTTTCCCGCAGGAAAGTCCCGCGCATTGTTCGCGCGACGTCTTGCCGATCCGTGGCCACTGCCGGAGCGAGAGGACGCGTGAATTTTTAATGAGAATGCGGCCGCGCGGCGCAGTCCGCGCGGAAGAGTTCCTTCGAAAGGACACGACGCGACGCTCTCGCGCCGGAACGCCGAAGTTAGTATACGCGCGCGCGTTAAACGGGAGCGTGTATGTCGCGCGGAAGCTGATAATAATTATTGCTACGTATAGCATTTTTATCGGGTGAGCGTCTGCGGCGAGGGAAACGATTTGGTTGTTGGTCCTACGCTGAAAAAAAATGTATAGGTATTTGAACAAATATTTAGTCGAAACACACACACAGCTAAGTATATCAAGTTACTTCAACGAAATTTTAGTTGCTCAAACTACATATTTTGTTGGGATAACTATATGTTTAGTTGGTCGCCAGTAATTTTGAACTCAATTAAATGAAACGATTCTTTTTCTCACTGTAACGGTTATTGAATGGTCGCTTTGACGGACGATTATCTCGTTATCCGTGTACTTTTCGCCCATATTGGTAATAAACTTTTTTGCAGGTCAGAATATTATCTACAAAAAAGCACTCTTCCAATTTCGACGAAAACCTCGTGAATTACGAGATAATCGGGATCAAATGGCACTTTGCAGATCGATCGTCTGCAGTTGTTATTATGATACATTTGCTCGCCGATTTCGTATACCGGAAGTTGCTGCATAACAGGAGAGTTCATCGCGCATACTGTATACGTATTATCGATGCAAGCACGTGACGATCGTCTTCATTGCTCTTCATCGCGCTCGTTACTGCGCGACTTAATTATCGGCAGAAGATCGAGCCCGAGGCGACATCCGCGCGCGATTAGGATCGCTCGCGCTACCGATCGACCATTGTTATAGCAGCGGCAAGCTCGCGCGCCTAATGACGGGACGCACCGAGAAAATCGCTATCGATGCAACCTTCGCCGATCGGAGCGTCGATTCATCCGATCGAGAATCCCCGCGGGAGTGGCCGAGCGCGATCGAGCGTCGCCACAGTGCGCGATCCTAGGCGCACTTCTCGGAAAACCACCCAGATAGACTTGTACGATCGTCACGACGTTCATACAAGCTATAATAATTGAACGTTCTAAAGTTCACGTTTGTTTTGCCGCGTGAATTTGAAAAAATAACTACACTGAGAAAAATAACCTGGATAATTTATCCAAAATCCTGCAGACGATGACCAAACCGTTTGGTGAAATATGGATCCTCCATCTGTGTTGGGTTAAACTGACCACTTTTTAATTAGATCAGCTGAGCGGTTGATCGGAATAACTAAATATTTCGTTAAAATAACTTGATATTTGATTCAACCGGCCGGTATATTTTGGTTAGAATAACTAAACGCGTTTAACTAGATGCATTTTGTCATTTTAATCGAAATTTTTTAATTATTTTTCTCACAGTATTCTTACAAGTAAATCGTTAAATTTATACGATAATGTGATTGAAATTAATTATTGTATTTATTGCAGCAACGTATTTACGAAAAATTGCGCTTATATTGATCACATATGCTTAGCATTTTATTTATATTATTTTGAAATCATTCGACATCACAAATGTGTGCTAGTCTAATTATGGCTCATAAAACGCACAATCTTTATGTATTTACTAAGCTAATACTACCTAGAATTGCTGTACAATCAACGTACACTTGTCTCTCTGGGTATCGTTCTCCATCGTCACACGGAAAAATCTAATTTTGTATCAGTAGCAACATTGACAATCAGTTATTATAGCAGCACGGTTTTGTTACGGCAACAAAAATAGTTTGCCGTTGAGATGAAAATGTTTGACAGTTCCCCTGGTTACAATGTGTGAAAGTGATAGCTTTTCTTCTTTTTTTTTTCGCTACCACAACAAATCGACCTGTTATCACTATTTTAACTCAAATATTTGTTACAGTAACCTAAATAATTTCACAGCAACAAATTATTGTTTTCCGCGTGACGCGTCCTTCGCGTCGTGGAACCGATAGCTGACGGCTTCCCCCCGTAGCTTCGCCCTTATTACGCGTGTCGAGCTCGCCAAAACGCGCGGCCCTCGCTTCTCGCTCCGGCGGCGGCGTCTAGACAATTTCTTTCGCGACCGAGGCAAAAAGATTGATAGCTTTTCAGCAACGACTGCCGATCGCGTCACTGTCGCGTAGACGAGCTTCGCCGGCCGGCAGGACGAAGCAATGATATCACCGCGTTGACGCGGAGACGCGTCCGGATGATCTAACGACGACCCGGCCTCTGCTGCCGCGCGATTCCCGTCAATTGCGAGACGCGCGGATCGAAACGACCGGCCGATCTGGGAAGGTCGTCGCGCGCGAGAGCTAAACGATGTCAGCGGCTAAACGCATCATCGCGACGCGGCCTCTCGCCGGACCACCCACCCCTCCGCGCCACCCCGAGAGTTCGCGAACGGAACGACTCCGACGCGTCGTCGCCGCGGACCGTTCGCACTCGTTAAACTTAACGCGACGCCTCGCGTCAATTAATTAGGCGCCTGCGGGGCTACCGGGGCAATGCGTGCGCGTCAATGAAGATGCATGGAAAAGACTCATTTTGCCTACACTGAGAGAAAAAAAAAAGATTAAAAATTATTCTGTCAGAAGGATAATCTGAGTACGAAAGGTAAAAATAGATCAACAATTATCCTTCCAGGGTTTAAAATTTCACCTTCCTTAGGATAATTCTTGATCTATTTTACCCTTCGTACTCGGATTATCCTTCTAACAGAATGATTTTTAATCTTTTTTTTTTTCTCGGTGCAGCACCTAATAACATCGAAAAAATGCACTGAGAGAAAAAGAAAAGTGGGTGGTTGAATCAACAATCGCGCAAGGTTGAGTTTTCCTGATTGCTAGAAGTATGGCACTGAGAAAGAAAAGTAATTATGACAAGACTATTTCGGACTCAACACACTGCTCCAATTTTACACTCAATGTGTTCACTCCGTTCGCGGAGAGTGCTTTTTTTTTGTCACCCCGAAACTCCGAGTGATGGGAGTGAAAATTCACTCCGGATTCACTCCCGATTTTTTACAGTGTTCGTTACAGCAACTCAAGTAATGTTATACTGACAAATTATTTTTCTCCGTGTGGCTCTATCGTAAGATCAATTGCCACGAGATGCGCAAGAATCGTCATATCGTCGCGCGCGCGAGAATTCGAGACGGCGCGACACTCTCGGAGGGCTCCGTTACATCAATCGCACTCTCTCTCTCTCTCTCTCTCCTCCTCCTCCACCGTCGTGCCGAACCGCGAGAGGATGCTGCCTTAATTCAATCGCGGCGTTTCTTGACGCGCGTATGTCTTGGCCGATCCGCGTACGGAGCATCGGTTACGCATAGGGGACGCCCGCGGGGTCGCAGCACAATTGAGTGAGATCATCGGGGAGAATTCATTCGCGCGGGGCGGTAACGTATCGCCGCTGCATTCCATTCCAAGCGCGGGACGTGGTTTGGATGCTGTGTTATGCGTGTATGCTGTTTACGCTTCGGTGAGCATTGCCTGTACGCGACTGCACGCGTGACAGCTTTGGCACGGTTGGACGTCTCGTAGCAGATCGTTAGAGTACAATGGTATATATGGGATAACGGTTACAGTTATTGCCGCTTTAAGCAGGCGAAATTGTATTGTCATTGCGCCACCTCTATTTCTTTTTATCTGATGCATTTTTTATAGATGAGTGGCAGTCGTTGCCAAGGCACCAGCAATTCGGTGTTTGCACAACGAAAGTATTCACGTTTTTAAATTCAATTTGTAATCTGTATACAAATCGAATATATATCTCACGGGAGAGAAGATTCCCGAGAAAATAATTAATTGCAAAGTTACATGTGCGTTTCTCTCTACTGTATTATGGCGTCAACCAGAAGGTATTTTTAAATATCATCTTCCAGCTTAGATAAAATTGAAAATTAAACATTAAAAATATATGGGGTAGACAAATGATTTCTTCCAAATTCTTTGAATTTGTAATACGAAATTTTATGAGAAAAAAAAAATCCGAATTTTACTCACCACTCTACGTACGGAAGAAAGTTCCACTTTTCTCTGCGTGTCTTACTATGTAATTTTCATACGTCCGTCATAGCCGAAGAGCGTGACGTATCTATCTATTTCGAATCAATCGAACGTCCATATATATATATATATATATATATATATGTATATAATATATATAGGTACTCGCGTGTTATACGAAGTATCCGAAGGAGTCGTTAGGAATTTGATGGGAGGGTCATTCTCTCGCGCCTGACGCGCGAGTCGACTCCATAATAACGGCGTAACGCCGGAGGTATGGATCGGCTATCTACGATTTATAAATATGGAAAGTGAAATCTAGGCATATTTTTACCACGTCTTTATATAGGGCCTATCGAGAATAAACGCACTCTGAGAACATATTTTATTTGTAGTTAACAAATGTGTGTTACAATATGACGAAATGAACATTTCATTGGAATAAACAAATATTCGTTAACTATTACGATACTTATTTAACATGATTAAGCGTTTCGAGGCAACTGTTTGAACATACTGAGAGAAATAATTTGCCGATCCAAGTAACCGTCGACATAAATAGCGTCAAGAATATATCTGTAGAGTGTGTGGCGGGGCTAATTGATCTGTACAAAAATTCCATGATTTCGGATTTTGTCTACAAAATGATATATGCGCCAAGGCCAATGCAGAGCTATATGATTTAAGTGCTAATGCGCTTTCCTTTTCGTTGTATAAGCCGTCAAAAGGTGGTCAAATGTCAGTTTGCTTTCACTGATGGGCAGTTTTTCTTATTTTCCTGGGAAAAATGCTTTTGGCACTTAGAACAATTAGCCCCGCCACTCTACATTTATTTAAGTCAAACATGTTGTCATTGAGTCAAGTATATGCACTGAGAAAAATGAGCTGGTTAAAATGACAAAACACATCTTGGTTAACGAGTTCAGTTATTCTGACTAAATATTTAGTAAGTAATTGCAACTACATGTCTAGTTATTCTAACCAGAAAAAATGGCCAGTTTAACAAAACAGACTTAGGACCTATATTTCAACAAAGGGCTTGGATATGGTGTTCAGAATTGAGGTTAGGAGATAGTTTGATTCGAATTAAGTATAGATTCGTTCAGTTCAATGAACATACTCTTGTCTTAAGTAAATATATTTTTCGCACTACTCATGTCAATGCGTTATTTAGATCGGCAAACTATTTTTATCAGTATTAAATAAACGTTCTAATAAACATTCTAATTAACGTATACATTGTCTCGTCCCCCAACGGAATATTTATATTTCGCCGTATTTCAAGGCACATTTATTACTACATCCATTAATTGTAAATAAATTACTTTCTCAGCGATCCGTTTACTCGGGCGAGTGTCCGTGTCTCCCGGAGTATCTCTACCGCAGAAAAGCCGCCGTGTCGTATCGAGAATAATCCCGCGAGAGACTCCGAAGCATTTCCACGATTCGAATTACATCACCGCGACGCATTCGCGCGTCCATTCGCTCCGCGAGAAATAGGCTGCGACGTCGAGTCGCGGGAAGCCTCGCCATAACCTCGACATTCCTCCTCCGCCGCCTCCTCCTCGCTTCCTTCCATATCTCGTTTCGAGAGCGATCTCTGAAAAATGTCAACGACTAACGCGCGACCAAGTAAACTGCCGTACGGCGATAATTAACGATACGGTTACGTCACTTTCCCGCGACAACGTCCGTCGTCACCCACCGGATGACCTCACCGCGCGTCCCGCGATTGTACTCGCTCGCGCTACGCGCACCGGGCACCTCCCGCGCTCGCTGGCGACCGCAGCTGCAGCGCGGGGGACGCGCGATGGATGCAGCGCTCCTCGCAGTCGTAAAAGACGCGTTTTATATCGCGCGGAAACGCGGACCGTAAAGCCTCTCTGCCGCGGGAAATTGTCTTTATCCGCTCGCGCCGGTTCGCCGCGCGGGGTTCCGGGAAGTCCTCGTGCCTCGAGGGACGAAGAGGAGGACGAGCTTGGCGCGCGAAAGCGTTAACTCGGATGGTCGGTCAGTACGAGAATTTGAATCGCCGTTATCTCACTAACGGTGCACTTTTGGTCCAACTTCGTATAATACTTTTTGGAAGACCACATTTTTCTCTGTAATAAAGTCCCGTATCGATATGGGTCAAAAGTTTACAGGTAACGAGATAACGGCGATTCAAGTTTTCTTCCTGGCTGAGCAACGACGATTCGTCGAATAAAGTTCGATTTACGTATATCCGATCCGGCTCAGGTCTTCAGCTGAAAATTTCACTAACTTTAGGTTCAAAATAGGAGTGTATAGACTGAGCAGGCTAACGGTGAGCCAAGTGGAATATTAAAAGCATCGAAGTATAATAGGAATACAATTTCAACTCGGGTTGACAAGTAGGTTGGCGAACGTATTTCAGTCTAACATCTTTCAGCCTTATTAGACGCTCCTCGGCCCGAGTTTTCTAACATGGAAAAACAAGCCGAACACAGGCCGAGAATTTTAACTCGAGTATTGAATCATTTTTTCCGTCAGTTCGTCGCACGGCGCCGTTTCTCAGTCGGATCGGATACGTTTAACGCTTAACTGGTATACTGGGGTCACTCCTAGCCCCAAGCGCATTAAATCGTATGAAAATTCGTTAGCTCATGTTTGAAAATGTTCAGAATTTTTTGTTAGTTTAAGTAAATATTTGTTTTCTTTTAAAATCAATATGATAATTACTTTGCTAAAAGATGTGCTTATTTATCCAAAATGTCTTTATCGACTTTTTTTTTTTTCTCTTTATACCAGATTTAAATTGGAGTCACACCTTGACCCCATAATACCAGTTACGTTAGAAAAAAGGTGTATACCAGTTAAGGGATAAATCGACCTTGGTGACCCGATTGCCGTGCCGTCGAACGAAAACGCGTATCGATATCTCTAATCGAGATCGTAAAGACGCCCTCGTTGGCACACATTCCTATCAATTGTAGCAGCCCGCCGTCGTCGGAATGCGAGCGTTTCTTCTCGACAGCGTCGCGAGGACGTTCGACGAATCAGACACCTCCGTCTCGATGTACGCGCGGTGCGGTACGCCCGTATGTATCTCCGATGACCAGGTCGATGCACCGACGCGTCTCACTATCGCGCGTACATAAGCGCTGCGGGACTCGAGTTCGAAAGTCGACGCTTGTTGCGTCTCCCCCGACTCGTAATTCGACTTCGCTTCTCTCGGCTCTTGTGCGTGTATCCTCTCCTCGTTGCGCGTTCGGCTTTCTGCTTCCCTCCCTTTCTCTCTTATCATATACTCGAGCTACTCCCTTGTCAGAGCATCGCGCGGCACGCGACTTATTTCGCGTTCCGCTCAGCCGTGCGAAGCCCTCTTTGACGCGGCTGTGGATACGTTGGATACGCGGGAGGGCGGGAAAAGAGGGTCGCGAGGTTTGCGCGGAGGTGTTAGATTTGCTGCACCATGCAGACTCGTAACTCGTAACTCGAGAGATATCGTTAACACGTTGACTGCCAGCCATATTTTTCAAAAATAGTCCCCATAGGCCGATGATAAATGAAGGGTACGGGGGAATAACAGGCTAAGTCATTTTTCATCGAAATTGAGATACTCTGTCACCATTTAGTGGCATCCTTATGTATCTTTAAGCTCAATATACCTTCCAGGACAATAACAGAACAGATCAATAGTTATCCGTTATAAAAGAATACCTATAGGTACAGTGGAAAAACTAGCTAAGATTCAAAATAGAAATCTCTCTAGCACACAAAACCATTAAAATTGACTTAGCTCGTTCTTTCCCTGTACCCTTCAAATTATAATGTATTTTGATTTAGAAAACGCAATATAACTCATGTGGATTTAATTTTCGGCAACAAAATTTCAGAAAAAATTGAAAAAAAAAAAATAAAGAACCCTGTAAGGATTCACGCTATTATATTTCAATTGAAAAATATGGTTTTCTTACTATGTATACGAAAATACCTACAAACCTTGTTTATATAAATATATTAAAATGTGTTAAAGCAATTGTTATAAAAAAAGTCAAGCTTGTGGTTGTTACCAAATGTCAATATAGATATAGATGTACAATTCATAAAAATGTTGTAGGATACCTAAAGTTTCGTTGTAACCATATGGCTACAGGGTCTCTTACAGGGTTAATGAAAACTGCAATTTTTCGATTTTTATTCTGACCACAGGCATCTGTTTGCCAAAAATTCCTGAAACATCATTATACTATAGTTCTCCTGAGCCATGTTGGTCCCTTCCCATAGCAAAATACAGTCAAATATGAGTCAACGGACTGGGAAGCGTTTCTTACCTGCGTTGGTCTTATGGGACCAGCATGACAGTCAAGATGTTAATGATTAGTGCTCGGTATATAATACTGAGAGATATGTTTATGTCGCGCAGCGATTCGTGTAGCTCTGCTAGCTATATTTTAAGACTGAGTGACAGATTAACGAGACAGTACACTGAGAGAAATAATGCTAGTACCAAAAAAGGTGTTTCCTTTGATAAAAACACGATATAATTTTAGGATCAAGCCATGATTTTCTTCGTGTTAGAAAATATTTGATAGGCTCGAGAAATTATTTTTTTTTGCTCTGAAAGAATTTCTTGTCCCCACATTGAGGAAAATAACTTTATCAATTTAACGTAAATTCTGGAGATTATAACCAAACCGTTTGGTGAAATATGAATCTCCCGTCTGTGTTTCGTTAAACTGACCATTTTCTGGTTAGAATGACTCGAAATGTAGTTAAAACAACTAAACATATAATTAGGATGACTAAATATTTGGTTCAACTTACTAGCATTTCGGTTAGAATAGCCAAATTCTTTTAAGCAGGTACGTTTTGTCATTTTAACCAAGTTTTATTCTCAGTGCACGACGGTATTCTCGAATCAAGAAAATATATTCTTCGATCAAGAGAGAATCTGTATTTTAAAAAATTTCTAAAAAAGATCATAATATTATGTTCTCGATTCAAGAAACATTTTTTTTGACACTATTAATTATTTTTCTTCATAATATATATTTAGGTAATACATCAATACCAAATATGACAAGAGGAATACGCATTGCTGAAATAACTATACGTATAATTTTGAAATAACTATTTATTCCATTAAAATAGAAATAGGTACATATATTGCTAAGGCAAACAGGAACTTATTCTTATATTATTAATAACATACTAGCCATGCAATCTATACAATTTTTCCCGGTGTATAGAACAGCGAGTTGACAACGATCTTTATCGACGAGAGAACATTTAATTGCTATTAAATTTTCATCGATGCAATATGCGTCATAATTCGTGTTGTCGACTTATAGGCGCCCGTTCCACGTCGACACCTACGCGCATCCTTCGCTGAACGAATATATCGGTGTCGCCACACGATTTCCAATGTTTCCCTACTACAATTTAACAGCCGGATTTTACGTCTTCGTGGAATTGTTCGTCGTCACCCGTACTACGCGCATTTATTCCGAGGTCGCGGACACTGTGCGCAGGCGGCGGGGGTGGGTTGTGGGTTGCGAGACCGCGTTACAGATTTTTTCGACGACCGCAGGGACGCGTTAAGTATTATACATAATTGCGCGCAGAGAGGAACAGGAAGGAATTCCGCGCCGTTCTATGTTGAAATAAGTTTGACGCACTCTCCGACTCGCCCTACATCCATACGTTTAAGTTTCCACAGTTGAACTGAGAAGCAAAGTAGCTAACAAAATAATGTTCTCGAGTCAAGAGATTAATAGGTATAACGCGAGTGCTAAATTAATATAAAGAATCAATTATTTTTAATACAAAGAATGTTAGATCAACACAAGGAATGTTAAATTAGCACAAAAATCAGTTAATCTTAACACGAAGAATCAATGAATTTTAATACAAAGAATTATTTAATTTTAAAGTACAAAAATAGGATGGACCAATTTCCACATAACATTTTCATTTGTGCATATCGCCTCGAAATCTCCGCTTCTCGATACAATTTCAATATCTCCCATCGTCCATTATCAACAATACGTTATAATTAGTGTAACACATCGCTATTACGTCTGACTCCCCTCCCTCAATTAACGACAATTTCCCTGATTAACGCGCGGCAGCGATATATGGAGCGACCCGATTGTCCGTCCCGCGTACATACAACTGATATCGCACATGTACAGCGCTCGTTCGTTCCTTCGTCGACGATCGATTCGAGTATCGTTTCCGTCACGTGCGCGGCGTGGGCCGATCGACTCATCGATCGTCGGTAGGCAGAAACACGATCGACAACGCCATTGACGATATAACAGTCGATAAAAATCGCACGGGAGGTCGACCGGGTTACTTTCTATAGTCGCCATATGTATGTAGGTCCCGCGGCCGGCGCACAGTTGGCATGCAATTTATAGGTTCACAGTAGCGAGCCGAGGCGGACAATCGCGGGCACGAGACGCGAGGCAGTCGCGGGTGAAAGGTTAACGAGGATGAAGCACTCGAAGAGTTATCCCGGCCCTCTGGAGAGAATCACGGGAGAAACTGCATTCCATTGACGTTTAACGCGCTCGTACGACTCGATAGTTCGAATCGGTCGTGTGCTCGTATTTTTTTTTGTTCCGCTTTCCTTCACTCGGGACTACACACTGCAATTTTGCGTCTCGCGGGGTTTTGGCTATCGGGTTAGATACGATTGCGACGGTTAATCGTGGTTCGTTTTCTTATCCGGTGCATTTTCGAGAGATGCGTTTGGATGCTGCATTCGAAGTGCAGCTATTGTTTATTTATATTTATCCCTTGAAATTTTGAATTTACATAAAAACGTAGATTAGAATGTATACCCTCTCACCTTGTTGCCATTGGTTATTTATATTTGTCTCGCAATTCAAAAAATGTATAATATATAAAAATATAGATGAAGAAACATATACCCCCGTCTTGTACGAAAAATATGTATTAAATTGAATATAATTGTGTATGAAGTTCATCGAATATTTCATACAAATTTTAAGAGGGGGGGTATATTAATCACTATGTGTTACCGGATAAGAGCTTTGTATACAATGTGTATTCGGGGAAGCTTGGCATAAACGATATGCCGTAGTACATTCTAAACCGTACGCTATTGGTTGTCGACTCGAGGATGCTGCAATGATTGGTTCTAAAACGCGCGACTTAAGGTATTCCTAGCGCTTAGGAGCATATTTTCAATGTGTCACAGGCGGGCCCTTCATAAATTAGTAATTCTACGTCATGTAATATACTCATATTCCCTATAATACTGTGTCGCATATATGCACATACATCACTGTCACCACGTGTACGATGCAATGCTGCCAATTCTATTTTAACGTTATGTTTTATCGTCAAAAAAACTACGTTTTGCTGTTTACGAACATTAATATTTTTGTGAAACAGTCAGTGACCTTATATTTTTATGGACTCGACAAATTCTATGCAGTATTGTGAAGATATGGAAATTGCTTTATTAAATGTGTATAATTTTTAAACATGTGGATGTCGGCATTAAAATGTGGAAAAGTGGATTCTTCCGTGAGGTTACATGTTAAATTTTCAATTTTAAAAATCAAAGTTCTTGCTTAAATTCCCGGTAACTGGACCTGACACTTTCTAAAAATAATCGTACGATATTGATTTCCATTCTACAAAAAAATTAGCATTCTGTGAAATTTTTCATCTCGCGCTAGGAATACCTCAACAGTACCCGGCAATCGTGGTTTCAGTAGAAAATATCTAAACCCTATCCACACACACACATCTAGCAGTCGTAAAAACATGCCGGGGATCACTATATCGCGCTACAATGCCAAACTCACGAATCTGCATAGCATACACGTAGCACATTCGTGAGTTTGGCATTGTAGCGACGATATATCCTTGAAAAATAAAAATGTTTTGCTTTTTGGCGACTATTATTACGCGTCTCACATTTTTGCGATTGTAACCGATAGGCTAATTTCGAAACGCAATAACCCTAACCAGTGTTTGACATTTCCCGCGTGGTCACGTGTCTACGTCTGTCCGACGATCACGGCTTAGGGATTTTCTACTGAAACGATTGCCGGGTACTGCTAAGTCGTTAGAACCAATCATTATAGCCTTCTCCAGTCGACAAGCAATAGCGCGTACAGTTTAGAATGTACTACGGCATATCGCCCATGTGAAGTTTCCTCGAATTACACATCGTACAATTATATCAAATTTAATATATACCGAGAAAAGTCTCAGATAGAGAGAGTAATGATTTGATTCGACTAAATTTCATTTGATACGAATATCTTATTCGAGTAACCGTACTATTCAATAGAATGAAGTTAAATTTTAAGTGGTCTTGGATACGGCCCCCTCACCATCGACTGCATCGGCGGGATCATTGTGTTCTGATAGTTCCTCTTCCTCCGCGTCCTTGTATTCTAATAGTTCCTCTTCCTCCGCGTCCTTGTATTCTAATAGTTCCTCTTCCTCCGCGTCCGGGTTCCCGGCTGAGACCGGGGCAGCGTCCCTGATATACATCTCGGCGAATTTCTTACCATGTATCCTGGCTGTCGCTATCCTGGCCTGGTTTGCGTAAGCCCAACTCGTGTACCAGATCCTACGATTATCTTGAATTTTTTCCACGACTTCTCCAAAGAAGCCACACCAGTCCAAGTTGCGCTTGGCAGCTAATTCCTTGTGGCATTTATTATTGATGAGTCTGCACCAGCGGTAACTGTATTGAGGCTCGTACTTCAGACAATACTTATCCATGAATCGAATAACCCTGGCCCATGTCTGAGCAAGGATCTCTATCTTAGTGCGTCTGATTAGGGTCTTCCAATCCCACCCCAGAAACTGCTGGGTCTGTATCAAGAGCTTAACGGGAATCAGCCCATTATCCGCTGTTTGTTTAAGACAGGCATTAAACAAAACACGCAATGCAGATCGATCAGGGTTCCTGCTAAGTTTCAGTTCGGTGTAAGTCCACACCACAATGGCGAAGAGCTTCCGGATGGTCTCAGACCTTTTGCCGAATAAGGCCATACATTTCCTCGCCGCAGCCTTGTTCATGCGTGAGAACCGGTACTCCGCTTTCCAACCGGTCATGGCCACGACACTGTTGAAGTAGTTTGTTGCCCTGAAGGTTGTTATAAACGTAGGCGCGCTTCTAACTGCTGCCCGCATTATCGTCATAGCCAGATACCCCGTCAAGGCGGTCAACGCAATGGAGTCGGGAGAGTCTGGCTTAGTCGGGTCCCAATCGTTTAAGATCCTCATGATGTTTCGGGTGAAGGCTATGATTTCTGCTTCTCGGTTTTGGGGGATCTCAGAGATGTCCACATTCTTATATGGAACTTTCCCTTCAAGGAAGAGGTTATAGGAAAACTTGGTGGCCTCTGGTATAGAGGTTCCTTCCAAGGCGGATGAATCATCCCCAGGGGTGTTATAAGATGCCGCGGCGGATACGGAAAACGGACAGATGGCGTTGTCCGAAAGCACCGTCTCGGGGAAGATGTAGTTGAGGTCCGTACTTGCTCGTTTGAGCGCAAACGTGATAGCACTGATGATGACCGAAAGCGAGGTCGATTCAGAGTCTACCTCACCCCGCAAGTAGAAACGGAAGAACTTGTAGATCGCTTCCCTGCGTAGTGCTGCCACTTCCCTTCCTCTTGGGAGAAAGCAGTTCTTCGCCGTTTCTTTGAGGATTTCATCAGACCAATCGACCTCTTTTGATGTATCCGTTTCCGGGATTAAGCCGTGTTCAGGCCTTGATTCTTCGATGCCCCTCTGCACCTCACTCGCTGTTGTAGATTCCGGCTCATTATCCATTCTGTAGCTCCTAAACAGATACAGTAGTTTGTTGATTTAACCGTGGTTTACAATTGAAGGGCCTGCGGTCAAAACCGGCTAAGTGACATTTTCTTCAAAATGCATTTTTTTTTTGTATTTTCGGGTTATCTTATCTGACGCCGACTGTGCCGAGTTTCCCATTTTTCATGCAAGTACGTGGTCAATATATTGTATACACCTTCAAGGTAAGGAGCGCATTGTACTTATTTACACGAATAACAATGTTTCGCATTCATATATTCAATCATTGCAAACATAATCTTGTAGAGGAGTGATTTCTGTGAAGTTAGATATAAAAATCTGCAATTCTTATTATACTTTTTCACTATAAAAATAAAATTTTGTGAATTATCAGCTGGAAGTCTTGTATCGTTCATTATATACCAAGTTTTTGTATTCCACTTCTTAATGTTCTTTCATGATCCAATGATCCGAACTACCGAATGTCGCACGGGAAACCGGTCAGGCGGGGGCCTTCTGAATTTCTCGGAATTTGACTTCGGCAGTGCTTGGACGGTGTGCTCGAGTGATTCATAAATTGCACTGCCGAAGTCAAATTCAAAGAAATTCAGAAGGCCCCCGCCCGATCGGTTTCCCATGCGACATTCGGTAGATATTGAATTCAAGAAAATCGGCTCGAGTTCAATGCATAGAGAGATAAGTGTGGCCGCGCATATAGACGGATTTGACCGCAGGGAAATGCTGTATTTAGCCGCCGGTAAGACTTGAAAAAACGCTCGCAGTTTATACGCCTGGGGGGCCTTTCTCGAGTCACTCGCAAAGTTACGTATACGCATCTTTGCGAATAAATCAATCAGGATCAAGTATTCCGTTGTGGTGGGGGTTCTGATTGGTCTGTGCGTATACGTTTCTCTTGCGAGTGACTCGAGAAAGGCCCCCCTGTTGCGTATCTCGAAAGCGCGCCGAAAGCGTCGCGTAGTGGCCAAGATTGGCATAAATGGGGCAAGCTGTCAACCGCTCTGCCGGGTCTTGTATACATATTAGACTGATTAAAAAAAAAAAGCTTTTTTAATTAATTCTTTTCACGGGCACTTAAACGTTAGTATTTAATGTAACTTTGAACATGTCACCGGGTGCACATTCTCACTCAAGATTTAGGGGTGTCTCAATCGTTTTAACGATGAAATTGTTGAATCATTGGTTCAGTGCTAATTCCTTCTACGGTAAAAAATTTTCCCCGTGAAAAAATTAGAAAAATTGAGAGTTTTAGGTGTAATTGACGTAAAGAAATATTATTTTTAATTATCATTTAATTCTATTTAATAATTGAAAATAATATTTCTTTACGTCAATTACACCTAAAACTCAATTTTTATTGCCGGGGTATGTCCCGGCAATCCACGAGATGCCACAATTTCTCTTCCGGATAATCACAAAATGCCACAGTTTCCTTCATCGGTTCAAATTCATACTTCAAGCACTGGAGACAAAGCAGATGTCAATTCAACGTACAATTCTTCTGAGACCGTAGGAGTGCAAGTGAACACTGACTTTCTCAATTTCACTATTGTAAATCTTATGCAAAGTAATAGTGAATTGAGTACAGCTACGGGCCTTGAATCGTTCTCTATATTAAATGTAATTGTTGAAATCGTAACACTCTTGCTCATGCTGACAAACCGGGTCAAAATAATGTGAAAATGAGCTTGCGCGATAAAATAATATTGACTTACACAAAATTAAAACAAAATTGCACGTACTGCTTTTTATCACTATTGTTCAGGTGTACGGCTAAACATGTGCTCAGCGTATATTCTCTTCCATGATAAATGTTTTAAGTGGATGTCTAAAGCCAATCACATTCGTTGGCCATCGAAAAACGAAATCTTGAAAAATATGCCTACATGTTTTGGAACATTTCAAGATACTAGAGTGGTAGTAGACTGCACCGAAATTGTTGTTCAACGTTCAAAGAACCGCTGTTGTCAAACTATCCTTTATTCATACTATAAAAAAAATGAGACTGTGAAGTTTTTAACTGGTGTTGCTCCTGCGGGAAATATTTCATTCATTAGTGAGCCTTATGGCGGACGGGCTTCAGATACTGAAATATTTCAACAATGTAATTTACAAAATTTACTCGAACCTGGTGACGCAGTGGTGGTTGACCGAGGATTTTTCATTGAGGAAATATGTGCAGAGAATCGTTGGAGAATGATTAGACCACCATTTTTAAAATACAAACATGAACCATTCAATAATCCAGAAGCTACTATCACTGCTCGTATTTCAAAAGCGAGAGTTCATATAGAACGTTCGAATCAGCGAATACAAACATTTAAAATCTTAGGTGACACGGTGCCTGTCAATCTCGTGCCTCTCGTTGGCGATATTTTCACGGTGGTGTGCGCGACAATAAATTTAAGTTCACCAATCTTGGCAGATAATAAATTCATGAACATATAAAAATGCAACTATCGTTGTATTACATGTTTTTATTTTCACAATTATAAATTACAATGAAACTTTTATGATCAATCGTATACCATATGTCATTTGCATTTACATGCAAAAGACTGAAGCACCGTCGGCAAATACTGCCGAGGATAAATGTCGCTTGATGCGTTTCTTATGGGACATACGGTATAATGTAATATGAATGTAGTAATTAATTTGTTTCAGATAATGGATTTCTATTTTTATCGACATTTTCTTTTGAATTGTTTCTCCTCAGGCACACTTCATGTAACGTTATATTGCAGTAGACGTGTTTCAATTTTTGTAGCATCGAAACTAAAAATTGCTCATCAATATCAACGGATAGTTCAATAAACGATTTGTCATACGACGCATAAATTACAAAACATGTTTTTTCACATTTAAAATTGCCATGGCCAGTTGAACCTGTCCGTAATATTTGTGCCTCTTTTTTAAAGTAATTAAATTATTTGTCATGTCCAATGCTGCTTTAAATTGAAACTTGATGGCCTCAGCAATGGTCATAGTTTTGCCCTTAACGGGACATTTAATTTCGAGCAATGCTGACGGCTTATTGTCCTTAAAAGTAATACCGTCAGGTGAAACAGCCAGCCATGGATTTTCTTTACAGATCACTAACCCTACTTGCACAACAAAATTTTTTGAATTTTTTTCGCAAACTTCACGAGCCCGCCCCTAAGTCTTTTTGCCATATTCAGTAAACTCCGACCTAAAGCTTTTTGGACTGAAATGGGCTTCACATTTGCGAGCCCAGTCAGGATTTTTATTGTTACAATATGTATATAATCCATAACAAGTAGTCCCAGTTATACGCCACCTACGTTCATCAGCCCACTTGTCATAATAAAGCTTGGTGTCCTTGCACAATCCCTCTAAATCTATTCCTAATGCTCTTAATGTTTTTCGATAACATTCATTTGGTAGATTCACTTCTATGCGATTAATTTTATCCATTAATTGATTTGTGTCATCACTCTTAAAAATTACGCAGATTGCCTCTTCTTCGGCAATTGTTATTAAACGACTATTTGCTGCAGTTGTCAGTATTGAGTGTCTTCCTTGCCTGCAAAATTAAAAATAACATATTCTTCAGTCTAAACTTTATCGCTCACCGGCTGAAACAGTATCATAACTCAAAATTGGAATTTTCCCAAGAGACGACTTTAAAAGATGAATTATTATATTATACGAGCGTTGACCATTTGCTGCCAGATTATGATAATTATCATGAAAATTCTATTTCCAATTTTGAGTTATGATACTGTTGCAGCCGGTGAGCGATATATACACTTATTCTCAATCTCAAATGCTATTTCAATAATTACGTACATGTGTTTGGCATCAGCTGATTGGGGCAGTCGAATGGCAACCATCTCAGAAACTGTTTGATGCAGAGTTTTCGAAATGTTGAATTCATTTCCTCGTTTCTTAAAGCAATCATGAGCATGAAGAGGAGCATCATTATATTTTTCTACTATTTTATTTTGTAATTTCTTCCAAGCACACTCCTTATCAGTGCAAGTCACAACTGGAAGGTCGTTTACCTCAGTTCTAGAATTAATAAAGTGAATGTTATTTATTAAACTGATAAGTACTTCAAGATTATTCATTAAACGCTATTTGACGAAAACAAGCTGTAGTCAATTCTAGCGGATTAGGGGTCATCCATATATTACGTAAGACGTTTGAGGGGGAGGGGGGGGGGTGTGTGTGTGAATATTTCTTACACTGTATGTAGATACAGTGTAAACTTTATGTACAAGTATCTTACACTGGGGGGAGGGGGGGTCAAAAATAGGCCAAAAACGTCTTACGTAATATATGAATGGCCTTATCAGTTCAAGTACCTAACTCAATGAGCCATTATTAAGCGAGCCTATTATTTTGTGATATTAACCCTCCGTTGGTAAGGTGAAACAATGTAATAGTGAAAATTGCATTTAGTTGGGGTATGACATACCCCACCTTACTAACGCAGGGTTAATTGATTTCAAACTGATACGAATGAAATGCTAAACATTTATTCAATATATGTACAATTTTTCATAAATACGTTACTACAATACTCGTAAATTCGATCAACAGGTTTTCCTCGCGAGTGCACCTCGTTTACGACTACGTACGCGGGGCTCGCGAATTTCTCGGCGGATGCGATCGACCCGCACGGCTCTGATTTCGATCCGGCTTTGATGCGAATGGGTTGACATAAATACACATAAGAGTGACGTTTCTAATCGTAGAATCTCACCTGTGTAAATGAAGGAGTGTTGCTACAATGTGTTTGCATTTTTCTCCTTGGCCCGCTGTACAGGAACACACAACACTTTTGTGATAGTCCCATCTTTAATTTCGCCTACAATGTTGTGCACATGTCCCCTGATGTCAGAGGTTTTAATACACATACTCTTATAAATGGAAGACCATTGACAGACCCCAGTCTCTCCTGATCAACACCACATTTTAAAATATGGCCAGCGCGTAACACTCTTTCACCTTTGATAACATTTCTTTGAGCAGGGTTTGTACCTGCCCAAGAGCAAATCGCGTTCATAGTTAAAGCCATTCGTAAATGTCCGGGAACACAGAATGAGTGCGATGCTTGCGCAAGTGAGGAGCAGGAGGAGATACGAACACGATAACGAATTTTTCACGACTACCGGGAAACGGCTCGCAAGGAATGCCGTATGCTTCGGCACAAGAGGGCGGGTTTTTTCCATTTCACGGTGTGAGAAGAAAGTTTCGAGAAAGTGGGAGAGTAAAAACGTGAAAAAGACTCCGGGGTTGCGCGTAGATACCTACGTCGACGTTCCGTGATGCGCCCGTCCAGGGACAGGCATACGCGCGTCTCGAAGGCTGAATTTATATTTATGGGAGGTCAACCCTGGACGATAACGGAGGACAAAGGGTGCTCATGTCCTCCCGCGAGTCTAGTGAAAGTTGGGAAGGATTCGTGGAGCCCTGCGCATGCCAAAACAATAAATAATGACTTCACTACCATAAAGCCGGGTCTTCACTGCGCGAAATTCTACGCGAAACTCTGTTGCGCGAGTCATGTCCCCTCTTTTTCTCGCGCTCCCTCTTCTCACTCATTCTCTCTTTTTCGCGAAACCGTTTCGCGCAGTGAAGACCCGGCTTAAGACTCTGTGTCGGTAGTATACTCATTTCGGCCATATTGGATTTTTCGAACTGAGCTCCTCCCCCATGTCAGATCCCAATAGAAACCGGACATGACAGTGACCGTTCTCGAAGGTTATCATTAAATTTTTTAAAATAATTTGATATTTTCTTTTTCACAACAAATGTCAACATAACCACGTATCGTAAACAAAGAGTTTGTAAATAAAAGTAGTTTTAAAAGTGCAAGTGCAATAAACCCAATTCATAAGTGATGAAAATATCGGTATCGAAGATATCATCAATTCTAGGAGAATCAAAAAGGCCGCTAGTGGAAGGAGAAGCGGTATTGAAAGCAGAGAGAGGGTTTGTATTTTCCTGCGGAATCAAAAAGAGAAACCAAAATGCAGTGAAAATCGTCGCTTCTTGCGTACAGTCGTCACATATCTTTTATTGTCGTAGAATATCTTATCAATTCTAGGAGAGAGAAAAAGGCCGCTAGAGTGGAAGGAGAAGCGGTATTGAAAGCAGGGTCGTATGGCATTATTCGCCCTACCGGATTTATGTACAGAAGCATTGCAAAAACATGTTTGCATCTTCCTGTGGCCCAGCTGCACTGGCATTTTACTTCTTTATTATTGTTTACCAGTAAGATGTTCACTTCAACTTCGTGAGGAGCACTTGTTACATGTGACGATTGTACGCAAGAAGCGACGATTTTTACTGCATTTTGGTTTCTCTTTTTGATTCCGTAGGAAAATACAGTGGGGCCCTGATCGAGAGCACGGCTCGGGGCTCTTGAGTAAACATTTCGCTCGATCAAGGCAGCGATAAATCGGGTGGAAACACCATCAGGTAGAAACCTCGAGAGCCCCTCACAGTGCCGTGCACACTCAGGCGTTCGAAGGGCACAACTGGCTTGCATGCAACATGCGACTGATCTGAAGGGCCCGGGCCCAAATACGACACTGAGTTAATGAATTTCCAGGCTTCTGGAATTCACTACCTGCTGTGAAACTTGGAGCCGAACGCTTCACGGTAATCAAGAGTGCGCTCGATCGCAGCGCGCTCGATCAAGGCCCCACTGTACAAACTCTGCTTTCACTACCGCTTCTTCTTAAACTAGCGGCCTTTTTGACTCTCCTAGAATTGACAAGCTATCTTCGATACCGATATTCATCACTTATGAATTGGGGTTATTGCACTTGCACTCTTAACCTTTCAGTAGTCGCGCCTTTTTTTTGGGGGACTATTTCATTGCCCCCCCCCCCCCCACACACAGACACACTACTCACTCGTATACCGTGCTCACTCGCACTCACGGGATTTCGCGCGACGGTCGCGGCAATGAAATTGGCTGATTTGCAGAGCGAGAGTCCGCTAGCGACTACTGGAGGGTTAAAACTACTTTTATTTGCAAATACTTTGTTTATGTTACGTGGTTATGTTGACATTCCGTCCGTAACGACGGCCATCTTAGGAAGAACGAAACGCCACCATACGGCAGTGTCCGACGCGAATAAAAATTCCGTAAGGCCGTAAGACGTAAGCGTAAGCGAATAGACCAATCAGGATGAAGTATTCCGTTGTGACAAAAACTCGCGCTCCGGATCCTCACTGTGGCATCATAGTGCCAACAGAACGTGGTGCCACTGCGTGACGCTTGGGTGAAAGTCACGCTTGGCTATCGGGGTTATAGAATTAAAACTATGGAAAAATACCTACTGACGTGTAATAGCAGCGATCCACTTTTCTTTTCGCTCAATTTCGATACAACAAATATCTCGACTTTATTGACAGACATACTAAACTTGATCGCAAAATTCCCTGGTATAAAGAAATGCAACAGTTTTTACGTCGCCCTGTAACATTTTAGAAATGTCACTCAGCCGATTTTGACCACCGACCCCTCAATTAATTGTTCCGAATGCACTGTATACGATACACTACACTGGCATGCCTCGGGCGGCACGTTAACTGACTTTTCACCTGAACGTAACGGATATACACTTACGTGAATCGAACGGCAAGTTGAACGATTTACTACTTGAATATGCTGGACGTGACTGTACACACTGCTGCACTCGGCACTGCACACTTCGCTACACAAACTGAATATACTGTCGGACTGGCAAAAGAGTCGTCTTCGGGAAAGCTCGGAGCAACGTTCCCCCACTATGGGGGATCACTGGCGGAGTAATGGGGATGCACACTCGAGAAACTTTGGAGCCACGATCGCTGGTCCCCTCTAACCTGATTGGCTCGAGTTTCAAATAAAGTGCCATGGACGCTAGATTCGACCAATGACACGATAACTCGGAGGACCAACAGTGCTAGCACCCTCTGGATCGACCTGACGAATACGGATCCCCATACATGATCACCGCTATGCGCATGCGACAATGATAGAGTGGGAGACGCTACATGGTGGGGGAGCGTAGCTCCGAGCTTTTCCGAAGACGACTATAGTCGGACTGGCAAAAGAGTGGTCTTCGGGAATGCTCGGAGCAACGTTCCCCTACTGTGTCTTCTCCCACCAAGCGAGTTAGGCATGCGCACATCAAATTTTCAGTCGAAAATTTGACCCCACAAAAACAGATTCTCTGTAAAAAAAAGTCGGCATGTTCATTCAGTGCCAACAAAAATTGATACGTAAAATACTCTCCAAAAAAGATTTGAAATCAATTAAGATCGCCATGTTCAAGAGTTATATATAAAAAGTAAAAGGCATCATTTGAAAGGGAAATTATTGTAAATCAAGTGACTACAAAATTCGACTAAAAAAATTTATAAAAAAAATTTTAATGAAAAAGAACTTGTCCATCGAGTCATCTTTTTATGAACAGGACACGAGCTAGATCCTCTTCGGCTGCACCGGTACAAAATGACATATCAGAAAATCGTGAGTTCACGAAAATCTTTTAACCTACTCGTTCTCCAGTAATACTTACAATTAATATACCTGGAAGTTGAAGCAACAGGATTGCCGTACCTTTGGTCCAATATTGAAAATAAATCTTCTCAAGGCTGAATACGACTTGGGCATGTTTCAGCGTACAATTAGCTAGATCCAGCTCGACGAATGAACTATTGTGACAGTGCTCGGTGAATGTGACAGACGCTCTGACAGCTAGCTATTATCAAATCGTTTGGATTTTTTTTAAATAATCAAGATAGTGCACGGAAGCAGTGTCATTTTTCTCTGGTTGCTGGTGCATGAAGAGCAGGAAAGGAGACATATGTATCTCGGAAGAAGTGGCATCAGATAAGTTACTTCCTAACTGACTGTCTTAACCTCATTTTCATCCCTTATACAGAACAAATATCTTTGTGGTTATTCTATTTTTTGTTTTCAGCGCCATACGAGAACGGGACGGATTGATGGAAATTTGATTTTTCTTCGCAGTCAAAAATCAACCTAGGTAGAAAAGAATTCTCTAGAATTGCGGTACAATGCCACGGTATGAATATCAGGTTCTACCGACATGACATGCTTCGACAAGGTCTGTATCAACTTTAGCGGTATATTGGGGGCACTGCACTAATCCTGTGGCACATTTTTCTATCTGGGAAAGCATATTATTATGGTAGTACAGCTGTGCAGCGTTTCGATAAGGCAAGGGCGGTGTCTCTTGATGTGCGCATGCCTAACTCTCGCTTGGTGAGAGAAGACACATAGTGGGGGAACGTTGCTCCGAGCTCTCCCGAGGACCACTCTTGCCAGTCCGACTATAACATGCATTTCGCGCGTTTCGGACTTATATATCTTACTTCTAACAGCAATTGCAAGATAGTGGGGATAGCGTGGACTGACGCCATGCGCCCTGATTAGTGGAAGAAGGTTAACGTGGAACCAAGAGCTGACGCTAGGTATTTTCCGAGGCCCGCGCCTAATCGACAAGGGTATGACGCTAGATGTTTTCCGGGTTAAAGGTTATCGCTCACTTACCCGGCACGGCAGGGCCCGGTGACGCCCGGCGATTCTTACCTGAATGTCCGTAAATTGTAGAGGAGAGGAACCAAACCTGACATAGTCCCCCAAACCCGACACACCATTATTATCTCGACCATGTGGTGCTGCACTATGCCACCAACTACGTAAACTCAGGGGGCGTTTAGACGGGTCGATTTTCGCCGTGCGACTAGGCCGCACGGCGAAAATCGACCGTGTAAATAGCAAATCGACTGCACAGAAGGCGACTAAAATCGAAAACGCCAACTTTGGGCTTTCCACGGGTCGATTTCCGTCGCACGACTAGGCCCGCACGGCGAAAATCGACCGTGTAAATAGCGAATCGACTGCACAGAAGGTGACTAAAATCGAAAACGACAAAGTTGGCAGTCCTCTAACTTTTGGCCGTGCGACTTGTGACCGTACAGATCGTTTGGTTGTATAGATTAAGTAGGAATAAAAATAATACCATACTCTTTTGGAATAATGCTACGAAAGGCACCCATGCTTATGGAACCCAAGAGAACCAGATTATAGGAGAAATGGTGTTCGTTTAGCGGCTCTAAGGTCTATTATTCAAGAAATGCATCTTACCATATCAGTAGGAGAGCTCAAATTAAAGATAAAAAAATTACAAACTACATATAACAGGGAGGCCACTAAGATAGCAAATTCTAGAAGGAGAGTGGTGGTACATTAATTTTATTTCCTACGGCTGACCGCTTTTTAACCCTTTCCTTATGACAGCCCGCTCCGCTAGAGTGATACCACTGAACGGGGCACCGCGCCGCGAAGTGTGCATTTTGCACGTCGGTAGTGTTCGATGTTCGGACTTACGTCTTTCGACGCCACTTTGTGATTGTCTTGTATGTACACTTTTTTAAGAGCTACATAATAACTATTTCATCGTATTATATGAAAAACATGACAATGAGTATATTGTATGAATATTAAGTTATTATTAAGTTTCGCGAACGCCCACTATAGTCGGCACCCGTACACACAGGTCGTCTCGCGGACACCGACTTAACACCCTGGCGTTTCCAAGTAATGGGGGTCGAACCATTCCTCCAAGATAGCCCGACCCCTTCTTGCGGTACTAGGGATGTGCCATTATTCATTGGTTACGTAGTAAAGTCTCAAACTGATCTGTAGTCATTCTTAAACGTTTTCTAAAATAATCTGGATCTTCTGACCTCCATTCCATCAATATAGTATCCGAAGCACCCGATATTATACGTCGAGAAATCCATCCGCTAACCCAACACATTCACGTTTTTTCCTTTCCTTCTTCTTCTTCTTCTTTCTTTGTTCTTTAGCCAATTCTTGAAGAATTGATTCACTAACTATTTCGATACCAGCACGTAAAAGATCTGTTCTGCTCAACATTTTCGAAGAAAATGACAGTCGCTTGCGATTTCAGTCGACTGTGTAAATGGGGTAGCGATGCGGCTTACAGAGACGATTTCGTAAGCGACCAGCCGCACGGCGAAAATTGACCCGTGTAAATGCCCCCTTAGGACCGGTTTTACCAACACGGTGTAAACGCGGTATAGCGCTATACTGAGAATAACCAGCAATAAGACTTATGGGTATTCTCAGTATAGCGCTATACCGCGTTTTATACCTGTTGGTAAAACCGGCCCTAAAACAATTGCTCTATCTGAGATTTTCCTCAGTGTGTGTGTGTACTACGTAAATATCGTTTCCACGAGTTGTGTAGGCTACATAGTTTTCTTTTGTGATTTTATAGAATGTACTCCTTTACAGAGCTTATACAATAGTTTCGTGCAGAATAGCGTCGTAAATTTTATACGGGTAACGAAGTAATCGTCACAAAAGTGAACGAACCCTCCGCAACCTCGTCGCCTGCATCCCTCGAATTCTATTCGCGATTCACCCCCTTCCCCTCGCCGTTCGAATTCCACAGTCCCCACGCGCTCCGTCAATCGCGACGTTTAAATTGCAAATCGACGTTTAAAATATGTCGAACCCTCCCGACGCGACATATACGGTGAAATGGTATACACACATATACAGACATGCACAGAACTCACCACGCGTGCGTCATACGCGATCGTCCCCGGCGAGTACCGCTGCGATTTTTCATGCAAACTCGTTTATAAAAATCGATGATTATTTTTATAAACCAATTACCGTAGCCGTCTATGCGACAATAATGTTAACTAAACTGGGTCTCGCGCGGGCGGGGCGTACGTATTGTCCTCTCCGATTCGATTCGACGTCATAATCGCGTCTTTCGTTTTGTTTCCCGCGAGTCGAAATTTTGTACCTACTATTTTAGTTTTACGCACCAAGAAAAATAATTAGATTAAAATGATAAAACTCATCTAGTTAAACCAGTTTAGTTATTTTAACCAAAATAGTAATAAATTGAATCAAATATTTAGTTATTCTAATCACATGTTTAGTAATTCCAACTACGCGTCTAGTTATTCTAACCAGAAAAAATGGTCAATTTAATCAAACGTGTACTGGAAAATCCATATTTCAACAAATGATTTGATTATGGTCTCCAGGATTTTGATTCGATTGACCAGGCTATTTTTCTCAGTGTAGTGGGTCGATTTTCCATTGCATTGAAACCCAATGTTAAACCTGAAATAGTCCGTTAGTGAACATTTCGCCATCTCTTTAAGTTCAAAATAGCTTACAGGCTGAACAGGCCAATGGTAAGCCGAATGGAGTATTAAGAGCATCGAAGCAGGGATAAAATTTCGACTCGCGCGGCTTTCAACCCCACGTCGCAATCGCCTCGACAGGTCGATTCGGCGGCCGATTTTCGTCGCCGCGTTATTTCTCTTCGCGATAAACGTTCGCAATAAGCAAAACGCGCGCGCGAGACAGAGTGGGTGGGGAACGCGAGAGCCGGAGAAAGAGAGGGTGGCAGGGAGAGAGCGAGTCTCGCGCGCGCGGACGATACTTCTACCGTCGGCAGTCCATTAGAAGAGCACGGACGATTTAGCAGAGGGGTTGCTCTTGCCCTTCCAGCCTGGCTTTTAGGTCCAGCAATTTGATGCTCGCTGCTCGTCATGCTAATATCCTCGAGTTTATATTGTGTTGCGTTCTTCCGCCGCGCGCTGTACGTTATATATACATAGGTACCTCTCTCCGCGACTCCCTCGCATCGTCCCTGTGTAACGACGCGCTCGCGTGTATATATGCACGTGTGCCACTTTCTTACGCGAGCAGGTAACCGCGCTTCGGTCCGCCGAGAGGCGGGAGAAGGGGATGGAGGAGACCGAGGATGTTATATACGCGTTTTTCTTCTCTTTCTCGTCGTTAGGATCGCGCTCTCGGTTACGCGCCGCTAGTAATGCTCCTCGTTAGACACACGCATACAAGGTGTACATTTACCGAGGGAAGATTTATTTATTTCTGTTATTCGTCACTCTGCGAAAAAATCTTTCGAATAACAGCATCTTATGTCATTAGGCGGAAATCCGAGGTTTGTTCAGACTGTGTTTAATTAGGTCGTAGCACGAGGTATGATGGGAGGACGAGGCTCACCTTCGGTGCACTGAGAGAAAAAAAAGATTGAAAATTATTCTGTCAGAAGGATAATTTGAATACGAAAAGTAAAATAGATCGACAATTATTATCCTTCCAGGGTATAAAATTTAATTCCTTCCTTAGGATAATTTTTGATCTATTTTACCTTTCGTACTCAGATTATCCTTCTGATAGAATAAATGTTAATCTTTTCTTTTCTCAGTGTGAGCCTCGTTCCCTCACCACATGCCTCGCGCTACGATTTAAACACAGTTTTAAAAATCCGAGGATTTCAGCCGCGCGAATGACATATACTATTTTTTCTCACGAATGCCCATTTCTCAAGACAAAAGAAACAGAAGTATACACGGCTCATTTCACGTTGCGTTTATCAGTTTGAAAAAAGGACCCACTTCTGACTAAGCAATCTTTTAACAGCCTGCGGACTTCCGGTTGGTGTCACGCGGGAAAGATGCCATCTTACGGTCTAAAAATAGGCTGGAAAAGGCCACGAATTGGGCATGAGTGAGGAAAAAGTTATTTAGTTTCGAGGGGGACGTATAAATTCACGTAGGTGAGAGCTTTTCCCCTCTCCCCCTCTCTCTCTCTCGTCGTTAGAATCGTGCTCTCGGTTATGCGTTGCTACACTGAGAAAAAATGTTGCCAATTTAAACAAAATCTTGGGGATAATGACTAAACTGTTTGGTGAAATATGAATCCTCCATACGCGCGTTTGGTTAAACTGGCCACTTTTCGTTTAGAATAACGAAGCATTTAGTTAGAATAGTAAAATATTCGGTTCAACTGACCAGCATTTTGGTCAGAATGACTAAACGCGTTTAACTAGATGCGTTTTGTCATTTTAACCTAATTATTTTTCGCAGTCTAGTAATGCTCATTGGACACATGTAATACAGGATGTCACCAGGGGAAAATCTATTTATTTTTGTTATTCGTTACTGTACGAAAACATTTTTCGACCAAAAGTTATTTGCTTTCAAGGAAAACGTATAAATCCATATAGAGAGGAGAGTTTTTCCTCTCTTTCTCGTCGTTAGGATCGCGCTCTCGGTTATGTGTTTCTGGTAATGCTCGTTAGACACATATATATATATAGGGTATAAATTTACCAGAGTAAGATCCATTTATTTCTATTAAGATTTGTTATTTTACGAAATTAATTTCTAGAACAGAAAGATCCGACTAAATCTAACATTGGATTTACGGAACCCCGTCAATTTGACGGGTGACTTAGGTATTCCGAGTGCCATTCAATTTCGATTATCTGGTAACCCATGAGGTTTTAGACTAAATTGGTGAAACACTTTTTTGTAGATCAGATTTCGCTGTACAAGATAGGTATAGTAGCACAAACGAAAATTTCGCAATTATCGAGACAATTATCCGCCAAAATGACCACTTCAGAACATCGAAACCGTCCGTAAATGTCCTAGTGTTAATCAAGACTTTCGGGGAACCGATTAAGGTTTTTACAAAATTCACGCGCTCTCTCGAAGCGCGGTCGAGCGACGCGCATTTTTTTTTCCCGCGAAATCCCGGCGTTTTAAATGCGAAGTCGTTCCGACTCCCTCGTTCGACTGCGGTTTAATTGCCCCGATAAAGCGCTGCGGCGCGCATTACGAGTGTAGCGGAACACGGGGCGCCGGTATTAATGTTAATCATAACTTTAGTGCCTCGCGCGCGTCCATAAGGCGTCGCAGTACGAACGCGGTCGCGTCCGAAACTGCGCTAATTTAATAAAGGCACGCTCGTGGCGCGGAGCTTTACGGGAATTTAATTGCCCTTCGCGCGCGCCGTGAGGAAAAGACGGCGGTCACAATCGCCGTCGGACGGTCGGCGATACAGATCGCGCGAGATTTAATGCCGACGCTCTCTAACGACGTTCGTATATCCGCACGACCGTGCCCTCCTCTTCGTCACCCTTTCGCATTTGTCGCCTCGGGACTGCTGTGTAATACGTATATGTACCTATTTTATCTTTTGCAAACTTTGTCCTGCATTGTATAATATAAGACGAATTTGTATTAATACGTTGACTGTCCCGATAAGGAATGTTTTCCATCACACGACGTCCGAAAATGAAATCACCGTGCATACGACAATGGCAAATGAATCACATATGTCTCATGGACGTACAGCGACGTTTCTGTGTATGAATCATATCTGTACCTCAGTGCCAGACTATGTCAAGTTCATAGTCTTAACATAGGACTTGACATAGTCTGGCTCTGAGGTACAGATATGTGACTCATGGGACAGTCAACGTGTTAAATTTAACTAAACTTAGTGTAATCGTTTGGAAAGCTCTTATCTGGTATTTGGTTGCGATGGAAATTAATGCACTCTCTCTCTTGTGAAATTCATGTTAAGTATCTGTTGAGTTTCTGGCGAAAATTATTAGTAATGTTAACCAAACGTTTGGTTGATGTGCGAACAATGAAATATTTTTATCATAACAAGAAGTATTGTCAGAATCAAACGTTTTCGAACCAATATCTTGCTACAATCAACATTTCGACCGATGCCAAAGAAGAGAGCACGTATCTTTTCACTGTCATTGAGAAGTAAAGCATCGTAACTCGTTGCTGTGCAATGACAGTGAAAAAGTGCGTGCTTTTTTCTGGTGCAAGTCGATTTTTTTTACACCCGAACGTTTGTTGTTGCAATAAAAACATTTTGTCTTTCACGTGTCTGCCAAACGTTTGAATAACATTATTAATCTCTTTTCTCAGTATATTATACTAATTTTTATACGAGTTTCATAAGGAAACATTAATTTTCGTAATCACGCACTGGATTAAACCTTTGTACACGATTACATTAAATTGACAAAGACGCTTTCCGAGACACACGAACTACCGCGATTCGCTCGTTATAGTCCAGTCAAGATATCATTTTTCAAAAAAATAATTGCGGACAGGTCGATTTTTTGAGGGTCGATGGAGGGGTGCCTCCCGAGTCTCCAGCCAAATTTGCACCCTCGCCAACCCCTGGAGAGGGGTGCAATAGGGGTGGTTTCTTATTTTTTTTTTTTAATTTTTTTTTCTAACTTGTAGAGAATAATATTTTCTACAACTTTGCCTAATAAAATTTTTTTTTAACTTTCATTTTTAACGGTCTAGCGCCCATTATACGGGAAAACATTCACCATACTTATTTATTACGGTTCAGGAAATATACGAACGAAAGGTTGAATAGCTGGTTTTTCCATGCCGTTTCATTGACAACTGTCTCCCGAGCTTTCAACAAAAAAACGCAGTCTAACCACTTCGGGGTTTTGCGTAATAGGGGTGGTCTCATTATTTTGGGGCGGTTTTTTTATGGGTCACTTGTACTTAATAAAAATCTGTACAGCGTTATTTCCTTATAGTTAATTTTTTAAACGTTGTTATTAACCAGTAGAGGCCTCAAAATGTATGAAAAATGTTTGCGGCTACAGTATTGGTTTTTGTCTCTTGCTTACAGGTTTGAGAAAGGAATGCAAGGAATGTAGTGAATACCTGCCTTTTTGAAGGTATTTTGATATAACGGTTCATACCGTTCGATATTCTTGGAACATAACCATAAGTTAAGTCCAGCCTGTACACCTCGTTTAATCCCATGCGGTCTGATTTGGTAATGAGTACCAATCGTTGTGAAGTCGTTGATGGTGGTTGGCTACTGCATAGAGTAGTGTGGCGCAAAGGTACGACAATACGGCAAATTTGTGACCAGTATGTTGAATATGTTAGACAGCATTTTGTGGGGAATGTCCTCATCATATTTGACGGCTATCCAGACAACGAAAAAGACTGGGGCACAAAAACATACGAACGTTTACGTCGCGCTAACAAACAAACATCGCCTGATTATGTTTTTGACGACTTCACAGTACTACTGGCAAGTCAAGAAAAATTTATCGTAAATGAACGAAATAAGAAAACCTTTCTTGTCATCCTTTCTACATATCTGCGGCAATCCGGCATTGAAGTTCTACAAGCTGTAGAAGATGCCGACGTGTTAATCGTGTCCACAGCTCTGGAGAGATCAGCAGTGTTTGACGAAATATATATAATCGGTGAAGACATTGACTTGTTGGTGCTGTTAGCCGGATTGTGCTCAGAATCAACCACCAACGTGTTTTTTAGGAAGCCTGGGCGTGGACAGAAGCCACAACACATTTATTCCACAAGCAGTTGGAAACACTCATCCCAAACACGGAAGTGGATACCGTTTTTACATGCGTTCAGTGGTTGCGACACCACCTCCTCCATGTTCGGTTTTGGAAAAGGAAAACTCATCACAACGATAGAACAAGATCCCGAACTACAAAAATTTGTTTCGTTCTTCTACAATAAACGTAATGATACTGAAACAGTGACTTTTGCAGGAGAACGCATTATGATCGCATTGTATGGTGGTGATGGTAAGGACGATTCCTTGGACGCTTTGCGTTACAAATGTTTCATCCGATCAACGGCTAAACTTAGAAGCAATCTTTCCACGCTCCCACCGACTACAGACGCAGCCAAGCAACATTCCCTAAGAACGTACCACCAAATGCAAATGTGGCTTGGCCAGTACCTAGATGCAGATGAATGGGGCTGGGAAAAGCAAGCACGAGGTTGGATGTCATGTATGACAACAAGAGACCCTGCTCCAGCACAGCTTTTGAAGCTCATATCATGCCAATGCGCAGGACCATGCCGTGTAGCCTGCGGTTGTCGCAAAGCCGGTCTGAAGTGCACAGCAATCTGTAAACACTGTGCGGGTGAGACCTGTGAGAACGTGCAAGTTTTACCAACAATTGCAGATGACGACAATGTCAGCGATGATGAAGATCTTAACGATCACAACAGGCAAACAAGCGCCCATGAACCACTCGTCGACGAAGAGGAAATTTTGACTGACGATGACCATGCAGAAGCCATAAGCGCACCCGATCCCTCCTCAAAGAGAGGACGGTTCAAATGAGGGGAAAACTGTCCTTGAAATTATCTTTGCACGATCGTGAATTAAGCCTTCTGGGGAAATCACGTAAAAAAAAAACGCGCCCAGAACTCTACCTCAAGGGTGGTGTGGAAATGAGTTCAACCTTTTGTTCGTATATTTCCTGAATCGTAATAAATAAGTATGGTGAATGTTTTCCCGTATAATGGGCGCTGGACCGTTAAAAATAAAAGTTAAAAAAAATTGTATTAGGCAAAGTTTTAGAGAATATTATTCTCTACAAGTTAGGAAAAAAAATTTCGAAAAAAAAATTATAAGAAACAACCCCTATTGCAACCCCCTGCAGGGGTTGCGGAGTGTGATTTTTTTGTTGGAAGCTCGGGAGACAGTTGTCGATGAAACGGCATGGAAAAACCAGCTATTCAACCTTTCGTTCGTATATTTCCTGAACCGTAATAAATAAGTATGGTGAATGTTTTCCCGTATAATGGGCGCTAGAACGTTAAAAATAAGTTAAAAAAAACTTTATTAGGCAAAGTTGTAGAGAATATTATTCTCTACAAGTTAGAAAAAAAAATTTCAAAAAAAAAATAAATAAGAAACCACCCCTATTGCACCCCTCTCCAGGGGTTGGCGAGGGTGCAAATTTGGCTGGAGACTCGGGAGGCACGCCTCCATCGACCCTAAAAAAATCGACCTGTCCGCAATTATTTTTTTGCACCCCCTATAGAGAGGGTCTAGTTTTACTGGACTATTACCCGAATAACCCGTTTCGCCCTCGCGTTTCGTTTCCCTTCCTAGGTACACGCATCTCGATTCGATCGACCGCGCTGCCATTCGTGGGAGCCGCGTTTTATTTATACAATTTAACACGCTCGAGTGTTCGCGAGCGGGAGAAAGACGAGAGCGTGGGTGAGATAAGCCGTGGACCGCGCTCCGTGGCTGCTGTATAACAACTCGAAAGATCCGCGATGCTATACCCCGTGTTTTCTTTTTAATACACGCCGGTGTAACCGCTGTGGTTTCCTGTAATTTTGTGGTAACACACCAGCAGTAAAAATCCAAACTAAATGGCACTGCTCTCGTAAGCAGTGTATACACTGGAGAAAAATCGGGGATTAAGGGAAATATTATAATTTCGCTAGAAATTATAGTCGATTTTTTGGCACCAACCATGATTCCATCATTCTTCTAAACAATGAAGTTCTGGTCAATAATGTAACACATGCATAAAACAGGTAGTGCCCTCGCCCAGTTCACGACTCTGTGAGAACCCCCCTTAAGTGCGTATAAAAGTTTCGCTTCAATAAATATATATATATGTTAAAAAAATATAGAAAGATTTGATAATTGAAGTGGTAAATTATAAATTATTAAACGGCGTGTGTTAAACAAAACACCCTGTATCCAGTCGCGCTGTAGCTCGCGTTTGTAGACGTGCGCACAGTTACACGCGCGCTCGAGAGGCCCTCGAGAATCCTGGAACGAAAAAATGCCGCACACGAGAGCCCGCCGGCCGTTGAAATAATCTTACGCCGGCCCGATATAACGGCTATATATCATCCGCGTTTATTATAGTTCGTAATTCGATGCTGCCGCGCGCGTATTCTCGACGCGCTCTTCCAGGTTATTATAACGTTGCGTAACGAGCCTTCTTCGGTTCTCTCGGCGCCGTTTGACTGTGTTATTACGGCACGGTTCTTCCTGCCGTACGTCTTATTCCCGAGGCGCCGCGACGAAGGGTGGAGAAAAGATTCCGGCGGCGAATCGAGACGGATTCCTGTCGACACGACGCGTTATTACCGTCGTTTATTACTGCGATTAGGTTTGCTTCGAATTTCGAGTCGCTCGACGGCGTGCGCGATGTTTGATCAAGAATGGTGAAGGGCGAGAACGATACCGAACGATAGATTTGAGCCGTTGAAAATCAGAATGGTGTAAGTCACATTTCATGTAAGCTGAGATTATTTGACTGCAAAGTTGAGTACAATTTGAAAAATCTGTCTAGATGATATAAAACAGATATGTGTGAACGATTTAAAATATCTGTTTGTATCATCTAGACCGATTTTTCAAATTGTACTTAACTTTGAAGTCAAATAATCTCAGCTTACATGAAATGTGACTTACACCATTCTGGTTTGCAACGGCTCATTTAGCGAATGCAGTCAAGTACGCCTAGCTGTCATCACTGCACTGAGGGAAAAGTTTATTCGCATACGAACCTATTAGAAAGTTTATTAGTCACGTGTAAGATTCTTTTCATGTCGAACTAAAATCTATTTAAATTAAACAAATGTTTGTGTATGTCACAGAACATTTATTTACTTCAAACTTTTGTTTGCTCCTTGTATGTAAATAAATCGCTTATTCGTCGCTAATAAATGTTTATACTAGGTTCGTATTTAAATAAATGTTTTTCTGGGTGTCCAGTTACCAAAGTATCACGGCATTTTCTACATTGAGAGAACATTTTATTTGTAGTTAATGAACGTATGCTTAATTATGGCGAAATAAATGTTCCGTTGAGCCAAATAAGTATATGTCAATTGTTAGAATGTTTATTTCACTCGAATAGAAATTAAGTAATAGCTAACGACTATTTGCTTGGGGCCCAATGAAATATTTCTTCCGCCGTAATTAAGTACACGTATATTATAACTATGCACTGAGAAAACTAACTTGGTCAATTTATCCAAAAACCTAGAGACGATGACCAAAACATTTGGTGAAATATGGATCTTTTCCATCTGTGTTTGGTTAAACTGACCATTTTTTGGTTAGAATAACTGGACGTCTAATCAGAATAATTAAATATTTGATTAAACTCTGACCAGCATTTTGGTTCGAATAACTAAACTCGTTTAACCAGATGCGTTTTGTCGTTTTAATCAGGTCATTTTTTTTCAGTGTAAGTAAACCGTTTTTCGGTGTAATTATTTCGCAGCAAATACTTTCCGGGTCGTTTCTAGTGCAATTTCGCTATGTTGGAACCGTAGCGCATTTCGACATTGTCGCCAAACATACTTTTAAAAACTGTGTTGCATTTTAAATATACTTTTACACACTGAAAAAAAAAAGAATAGAAAGTATTCTGTTAGAAGGATAATCTGAGTACGAAAGGTAAAATAGATCAAAAATTATCCTATAAAGTATAAAAATTAATTTAAGGAAGGTTAAATTTTAAACCCTGGAAGGATAATTTTTGATCTAATTTTAAAATTCGACTCAAAGCGGACGTATTTTTATCCCACGGAAGGATAAAAATTATCCCACGGAAGGATAAAAATTATCCCACAGAAGGATAAAAATTATTCCACGTTGGAGAAATATACCAGATGTCCCTGAATTAAAAATTCGACTCAAAGCGGACGTATTTTTATCCCACGGAAGGATAAAAATTATCCTACGGAAGGATAAAAGTTACCCCACGGAAGGATAAAAATTATCCCATGTTGGAGAAATATACCAGAACCGGCCAGTTGCAGGTACATTGAAATTTACCTTCGGTCGGGCTTGGTCGGTTTCGGTCAGTCAATCTATATATTATATTTCGGAAAATCTATGCCACTAATGGGCTCGCAGCTTTGCACCTTTTTCAGAAAGGTTAATTAACGGACGGATCGAAATAAGCCGTTTAGGTCTCTCCGTCTTCGAGTCTCTCCATTGCCAATCAGATGATTCGAAAAATTGGCGGAGTTTAGCATAGCATTTTTTAATGGAATGACTAGCGTTCGTAAACGATGCAACATTATATTAACCGTAACAGGCCCAAGAAGGGAGATGTTGCTCCTCGGCTAGGAAGGCGCATGACGAGTCAGTGCCTCCGGAATGACCGAGTACTTTGTACTTTCTATCTATTTCGGGCATTTCCAGAAGTCCCGTTTGCCCTCGCTACCTGCGGTACGTCCCGGTCAGGAAGGCGCACGATGCGATAGTTCGATTCCAAACTTCTAGCGAGACAGTCGCTAACAACGCTATACCCGAAGGCATCATGGTTGATAAGTCCACAGTATTATTTTTAGTAGTTGAATAAATTTACGTATGTAAAAATTGTGCCTGATTAACTAGTAATAATTAAGTGTTTGATTAATTGATCATTTCTGTGAATCTATTTATGTATTACAATCAATGTTGTATTCAACTTATTTTATAATATTAATTGTAATAGGTACATAAATAGATTCACAGAAATGATCAATTAATCAAACGCTTAATTATTACTAGTTAATCAGCCACAATCTTTACATACGTAAATTTATTCAACTACTAAAAACAATATTGTGGATTGGATATTAATCAATTTATTTTGTCATTTTTTAAAAGTAAATAAAGACTGGAAACCCCACTAAGCACTTTTTCTAAAGACCAGTCATTCTGCCTGGTTTTGGTATAAACAGGTATTTTTAAATGGCTGATTGCGACAAGGTTCTATATTGCAAGCAAATCTTACAGCAAGCATAATTCTCGGTACGATTTCTACCTGGGTCAGTAAAAGGAGATAGTTTGATTTTTGTGTTTTTTTTTGTTACGCGAAACGATTGCGTAAATAATAATAATAATAACAGTAATAATAATAATAATAATTTATACTCACTGGAAGGTTACAAATTATCCTTTGGAAGGATAAATTTTATACTCCTGTAGAAGGATAATTTTTGGCCATTGGAAAAGGTTAAAATTTATCCTTCGGAAGGATAAATTTTCTACTTCTTTAGAAGGATAAATTTTGGCCATTGGAAGGTTAAAATGTATCCTTCGGAAGGATAAATTTTGTACTCCTTTAGAAGGATAAATTTTGGCCATTGGAAGGTTAAAATTTATCCTTTGGAAGGATAAATTTTATACTCCTTTCGAAGGATAATTTTTAGCCATTCCCGATTGGATAATTTTTAGCCATTCCCGATTGGATAATTTTTACTCTATTTCCCTTTCGTACTCAGATTATCCTTCTATATAGGTATAATTTTTAATCTCACTTTAGGATTAAAATTTAGTCTTTTTTTTTTCAGTGTACTCGACCCGTCGTTTCCGATATGTATTACAGGGTCGACGAACCGTAACGCCGACGATGTGACTTCGTCGATACGAGCTTAATTATAGGTGCGTCGATTGCGAAAAGAACGGGCGTTGCGTCCCTCCCCTCTCCCTGTTATCTGTTTTGCCCAGTTCTATGGTTTCGGAAACCTACCCAGAGTCCTGGGTTCGCTGGTATACGCGACGCACCCTCTCCCGTGAGCGCGAGGGTGTATTATTTCTTTTTTTAAGGTGGCTGTATAAGTACACCGACTTTCTCGAGCTCTCTCGTTTTAATATTTAAGAAGCTCGAGTAATACAATGCGCCCTTAGACGGAGGTACTTTTATTAGATGTTCTCCGAGATAAATCTCACGATGAATCGGAAAATTTGGATAAAAAGAAACGACCGGCGAGGGGAAAAGCGGAGCGAATTTTGGTTGGCGACATATAGCGGATATTATATCGTAAGTACCTACTGCGCTGCTTGTGGCTTCATCGCGAAATGCGAAATAAAATCGAGAATAGAAGCAAAAGACGAAGCAAGATCGAGGGGAGGAGCCAAGACAGCTTCTCAAATACTGAGAAAAATAATTTGCCGATCCAAGTAAACGCGTCGACATCAGTAATGCCAAAAACGAATTTATTTAAATCAAATACCTATATTATCATTGATCAATACTATTATTACCATAGACCAATAATACCAATATTATATGAATCAAATGCGAATCGAGAGTACTGTAATCAACAAAAGTATATTTGTCTTAAATAAATATGTTTTTAACACTATTTTGCTATGCTAAACATAAATAGGAATAAGTGACACTTCAAAATAAGCCTAAAAAATGATAATAAAAATATTTAACAAAGAAGAAAATTGTTATAAAATTTTAAATAAGAACTAGTAGGTATTTCTTGAAATTTTTCCTCTCCTCACATGGAAAAAAATAAATTGCAACATTTACAAAATGTGTGGTACATTTTGGGACAAGGCCAATTTATTGTTACAGTAACTACAATTTTAATAAAAATTATAGTAAAACTTGCAGAAGTTGCAAACGTTGCTGTAATTTTAACTAAAATTATAGGTAGTTATCTTAACAATAAATTGGCTTTATGTCGAAATTTATCATAAACTTTGTAATTGTTACGATTTATTTTTTTCCATGTGAGAAAAAGAAAAATTTCACCAAATACCTACTAGTTCTTATTTAAAATTGTATAACAATTTTCTTCTTTGTCAAGTATTTTTTATAATTTTAAAGAATGCGTTGTAGGTACTTGTTTTGAAGTGTCACTTACCCCCTTTGTGCTTAGAACCGCAGTATTCGCATCGGCAATTACTTGGATCGGTAAATTACTTTCTTCAGTGTCAAGGTCAACGCGTAATTCCGGGTCAATTGCGACGTCTTTTTTTTTATTCGATAACCGTTGCATACGGCAATCACAGAAAGAAATTTATTCTTATTTCTAGTATGGTAACAAACTAATCATACATACTAATCAAATCCTCTAAATCATTAGTATATTTCATGCAGAATCCTAGAGTATCAAGAATATCCTCTTAAAGTTAGTATGCGGTCTATCGCGATAACCACGTGATTACTCTGCCGTGGAAAACACGCCAAAACTTGTTTCATTTTGCATATGGCCGCGTCCGGCGTCGTGTCGTGCATCGTGTCAAGTCTAATTGTTATTCGCAAACTGTGAAAATGGAAGAAGTGGTTAAGTGGCTCAATGCGAATGATCTGGGCGAATATACGGAAGTATTCGAACGTAAGTAAAACTAAGATTCTAATTTTGTTTATTTCGTAAGATAGCTGGTCATATCCACGTGTATTCTCACAATCTTCGAAATAATTTCATTTACTGCATACGTTTTCACTCGTTTCATGGAGTACTCAGTAGAATAAAAACAGTTTGTCCTTAGCTCTGCAATTTCCATGGGCCTCTTTGTTCACGACCTAACCTACAAACCAACGCCGCGTTGGTTGGCGTTGGTTTGCCATGTTACGTATAACAGTGTATGCGAATCTTCAGCCTTCTGCTTGTCGTTCACTGACCACCGTACATTGCAAGGGAAAATTAGTTTTTTTTGTCAAATAATACAGGATGTCAGTTTGATTTAACTGACAAATTTGATTTCTTTCTATCCCAGTAAATGCCGTACAGGAGGGGAGACGGGTGTACGTACGTTACATTTAAACACGTATTGCAATGACATATGTATGTATAAGGCCTTTCGATATAATTATAATTATTATAAATTTTTTATCTGACAAATACAAACGATACAAACAGAAAATGAAAATAAAACGATTTTTCTGTAATTTTACTGATTTCTTATTTAGAATGCTTCCTTTACGGGCGTTTAGAGGAAATACTTACCTTAAAAATGTGACATACTGAACTCAGATAAGAGGATATTCTTAAACCTAGTATGCATCCACATTAGTGTATGCGTTTATTAAATTATTTTCCTCTAACGATTAGAAAATATACTTACCGCCTATTTTAGAGAGAAATATACTAAGTTTTAGTATATTATACTAGCTCTAAGAATAAATTTCTTTCGGTGAAATAATAAAGCGATGAAACGTCAAAACGGTAGCGACAGGAGGATGGGATCTCGTCACCCGACGCGTTCATCCACCACAAGTGGACGAGCAGATTAAACCCCTCTGCATTACCCGCGCGCCGGTGTAACGTGGCGTATCGCCCCCCCCCCCCCCCGCCCTCATTCTCTCGCATCTTCCCCGCTCTCTTCCACTTCTTCGTCACCCTGCCATCGCGCGGCGGCTCGCCTCTTTCGTCGCTCGCATCGTAACGAGGACATTTGTATCGCGCGCATCTCACCCCGCTTACGACCGCGAAGCCACACGGACCGAGAGCCTTTTAGGGGTCGAAATGGCCTCTGAAAACGCCACCCGTTTATCATTCCCCGTCTGCGAGGATCGGCGACGCGACGTTTTCAGCCGCGAATTCTTCGTTCGGATGACGGCGCGGGGTGGGGATATTTTCGTTATCGCGAATTTATCGATGTTAGTCGTGTCGTTTGGTAATTTTACTTCGTCGTATGGAATCGAATTTTTCGAAAAAAAATAGCGTGGAATAGGTACGAGCGTTGTCTTTCGTATCGTGATGTACATAACGAATGGTCCGCGAAGTGCATATTGCTGCGAGATGAGTTATCTGTTTGTAAGGGAGGCTGTGCGACTTAAAATATTCCCGATTTTCGAGATATTTGTTAATCTTTTTCTACGTAGACGCTAAATATATTGTACTTATAAATAATACACGAGTTTAAAAAACGCCAGATGCCTCATTCGCAACACTGGAGCCTTGAAAGTCTACACCGAAAGAATAGTTTATTTGTTGTTGATAAATGTATGCACAGTTCGAAATGTTGCATTGGAATCGGTCCATCCATTTCTGTATTTCAAAATCAACCAATCCTTCGTCTTATATTCCAACATCTCTTGTATTAAAATTAACGCAAAGACTGTTAAATTAATATAAGAAAAATTAGTGGATTTAACATATACAAAAATGGGTGGACCGATAACGACACGATATTTCGACCTCTACTTGATTATAGCGAAATAAATATTTCGTTGCACCCCAAGCAAAATATATTCGTTAGCTGTCGCATTTTTTCGTTTCAATGAAATACATCGTTTAATAATTAACACGTATTTACTCGGCCCAGCGAAATATTTCTTTCGCCATAATCAAATATACCGCATGTCCTATGGCAAACCAAACGGGCTTACCTAGACTTTTTCCCTGAATTTGTTTCCGGTGCTGTTACTTCCAATTGGCCCTACCAGTTTTTCACAGTGCTTTCTCATAGAACCACTGGATCTAATACCATCGGAATCAAATTCAGAGAAAAAGTCTAGATACATACTGAGAAAAAGAATTATATATTTGTTTGGGAGCCGTGCGATCGTTGGTAGATCTCCGCGGGGTCGTAAATCCCGCAGACACTCGCTCGAGACACGACTACTGGCCAAACATACCGCTAGGCGGATTTTGAGAATTCCACGGTGAATTGAGTTCGACGCGGGGTGAAAAGGAGCGAAACCGAGCGGTTAATGGAATGATTCGACACTGCACTCACTATGCAACTAATGATATATTTGAAATAACGAAATACAGGTGATGCCGAGTAACCGTGGTTGCAATTGATCGTTTCGAATGCACTTAAACATAACGGATGTACACTTAAGAAAATCGCGGAGTAAGTTGAAGGACTTACGACCTGAATGCGCTGGATAGACTGGCAGACTGAGGCACTGATCCCGGTGCAGACTGAGGCACGCTTACACACTAAAGAAGATACATTCAGTAGCGGTTTATATACAGAGGAACTAATAGCGAAGTGGGGATAGCGTGGGTAACGCGGTGCACGCTAATTGGTTGGATGGGAGTGGCTATCGACGCGTCTCGCTTGGCCACGAAAGTGAGTAACCCCCCTGGTAAGGAGGGGACAACTTCGTAGTATTCCGAAAGGGCTGATGAAGATTCCGAAGAAATGCGAATGCGTTCCGTACGTGGAATTTTGCGTAACGTATTACACATCGTTCGAGGAAACAAGCTAATGTGGCTGAAGGATAATCCCTTTTGGAAGACATCCGCGCGGTAATTAAGTTATACCTGGATGCGCGTGTACTCAGGTCAACGGATATCATTAAAACGGACTACTAGTACAAGAATAGATACGATTCGCGGAATATACCCTTCGTTTTACCATCGAAATTAACCCAAGTGTCGCGTTCCTACTAATTGCTAAGAACTGATATCATTGCGTATAAATTCCGACCAACGTTTATCGGAACAATATTCAATCAAATCGCGTTTATGGGCGGGGGAGTGCAGAATTATTTTCTTCAACTAATAAATTTGATTATAGCGATTACCCGAGTCGAAATTTTAGGCCTACTCTTTTAGGCTTATAGTAGGTCGATTCTCCATTGTATTGAAACCCTTTATTGAGCCTAAAATTGTTCATTAGTGAACATTTCACCAATTTTAGGTTCAAAATAGGAGCTCATAGGCTGAGTAGGCCAATGGTAGACCAAATGAAGTATTAACCCCATCCCGTACTTTAACGACTCTGACTCGTGATGAAGACTTTTGCCTAAACATGAATGTCACGAGCCAGACTCGCGGACAGAAAGTCGGGCCGAACGTAAACATCAGATTTAGTC
Source organism: Xiphydria camelus (assembly GCA_963678675.1). NCBI lineage: Eukaryota > Metazoa > Arthropoda > Insecta > Hymenoptera > Xiphydriidae > Xiphydria > Xiphydria camelus. Next base: position 37,468,471 of record OY783191.1, on the reverse strand, counting down.
AAATTTACTACATTTTTCTCTCAGTGCACCCGTTCGGTTTACCATAGGATATATGGTATACGTTCATTAACTATAAATAAACCGTTCTCTCAGTGCATATAGAGTATAAAATCCAACTAAAAGCCCCGATCCAGGTGCAATACCCGATCAGTCGGCCAATCAATTTCGCCCGAACCGGAAACCGATGACACGGCCTCCGTATCAAAATGGATCCCATTGAATATCGTGGGTTCACGTGTCAAAGCATTCCCAACCACGGCCGGACGCGGCACGTGACCCGCGCGGGGAATTCTGATATTCACGCGGTCTATTTTCATCTCCTCGAATGATTTTCCTCTATTTTCTCCGTTTAGCTGAACGCTTTACGGCATCCTCCGCGGTTGCACTTCGAGTGCAACGCAAAATTAGCGCCCTTCAGCAAAATTTCAAACCTCCCTCTTCGTGGCAATTCCTCCCGAGGAGGATTCCCCTTTCCCTCGTTCACCACGGAGGTCTTCACCCGCGTTGCTCCCGAGGCTCGCCGAACTCTCCTTTGAAATCTTATCGCCCTCTTGGCGTTGCCTTCCGCGACGTTGATATCAAATACCGTGTCATACCTTGCGAACGATATTATGCGGGGGTTGTATTATGTACCGAGTACCGCGTCGCTTTGGTAACGGACTCTCGTGAAGGGGTTGAAGAACGCGCGTGACAGAGCCCAAAGGGAGGAATCGACATCGAATAAAAAAACTTAAACATATAATAAATAAAAAATGTATATTTATTATTTAATTTGAAGCTATTCTAATGAAATAGATAAATACAAATAAAATATACAATAAAATTAGATATGTGATAAATAAAACATTGTGCATGCAACGTCACGCGGTAGAAGTGAAACTTCCAGACGCTTTTCAGTTGTGATAATTTATGTAAAGTAAAGATTGGTTTAATTCGGCAAAATTAAGTGATGGGGATTTAGAAGAATAACAAATGATAAATTGTAAAATTATTTATGACGCTGGGCATTTTCCAAGTCCCGGATCTAACGGGGAAAGGGATGACGTTAGGTAATTTCCGAGTTCCGTACCTAAAGGCTGGGTTTCACTAGGACACTTTGATGGAGGCCACAGGTTGACGCCACTAAATTTGCCCTGAAATGTCTCGGTGTGATTTAAAAGTTGCCGCTTCCAGTCAATTAGGCCAGCAAGAAATTTTGTTTCCCCAGAGGGAGCAAATTTTACTGTCCAGTTGAAGGCAACTTGTGGCCTCCATCAAAGTGTCCTAGTGAGACCCAGCCTTAACGGTCAAGAGTCCCGGCGACTCTTCCCTGACCATAATGCCGGGCGAACGTTGAGATGCAGGTCAGTGTGATATTTTAGAAAGTCATTTTTAAACATATTAGCCAATGAACAGTTAATTCTCATGCTCTCATTAGCTACGGTGGCGTTTACCCTCATTAATGAAAGCATGAGAATTAATTGTTCATTGGCTGGTATATTTAAAAATGACTTTCTAAAATGTCACCCTGCGTCACCTCACTGACCTGCGTCTCAACGTTCGCCCGGCCTTAAAGGAGTCAGGCTGCATCGAATGGTGGTTCAATATCTGATAATCCAGTTGTTAGATTTTCCCGGTCGGTCATCTATTGAATTCGTCATTTCTCCCATTTAGAAAGCCGATTTAATAAATATTTTAAGCATAGTGGTATCTATTGGAATGGGTATTGCGGGAAGCGGTTCATTACGACTCTTCCGGTAATTAACCCTTCTGGGAAAAGTGCGGGACTGCGAGCTTATTAACAGCCTAGATTTGCCGAAACATACCGCCCGTCTCGCCGTTGCAATTGATGGTGGGATTAAGGTTTCACTTCAATAAATTTATATTTATTATTTCACACACACACACACACACACACACACACACACACACACACACACACACACACACACACACACACACACACACACACACACTAGTCTAATAAAATAAATAAAATAAAAATATGTAATAAATTAAACATTTATATTTATAATATCATTTGAAGCTATTCTAATAAAATAAGTGAATAAGATTAAAATTCCTCCAATTGTAATTAAAAATAAAATGTATAAATATCAATAAGAGTTATAAAATGTACTTATTGAAATAATTAAATGTAAAGAATATATTAACCTACGTAAGAAGACATCCCCAATATTTACGATCCCTTTCGACACTTTCTGTTGCAGCCTGCAATCCGGAAACGCAGTTCAGATGCAGCAACGGCCAGTGCATCGAGATCGCCGGCCGCTGCAACGGCGCTGCCGAGTGTCACGATCGCTCCGACGAAGCCAACTGCCGTGAGTATTCGACCGATGTCGTCACGAGTCTTTCTCGCGATCTGTCATCCATTGTTTACACAGGGCACTTTCTCGCAATGCGACGAATATTTGATTCGTTATTACATGTTTCTCCGTCTATCTCTTTTCTTTTAATTCGCAAATAGAATTACCTATATGGGTGCCAACGTAATTCCGGCTTCATAGATTCTGTCGCTGGTGAATTTTTAAAACGTCATCTTTTTGAATGTACCCAGACAATGAACAATTAATTCTCATGTTCTCATTAGCTACGGCGGCATTTGCCCCGGCTAATGAGAGCATGAGAATTGACTGTTCATTAGTTGGTATGTTTAAAAATGACATTTGAGAAAGTCACTGGTGACAGAATCCGTGATACTGGGAGTACAGCCAGCGATAATGATTCTGATCGACCTGCTTTGGATGACGGAACCTCATTGAGTCAACCGTGGCTGAACGAGTTGAACGAATCTTACTATTTTACTGTGAAGACTAAATCTGATTAGTCCTTCACATCGAAATAAGAAGATTCACTCGTACCGTTCTGCTACGATCGATTCGATGAAGTTCCGTTAGCCAAAGCAGGTCGATCAGAATCACATTCGTTAGATGTACACCTGCGGCCAGTGATTCTGATCGACCCGCTTTAGGCGACGGTACTTTATCGAGTCGACCGTAACTAAACGGTACAAGCGAATCTTATCGTTTTGCAGTGAGAGCTAAATCTGATTTGTCGTTCTAGTGGAATCAATCTAGACATTGGATATATGGTGTACAAGAAGTTGGGCTTCAGGGCATGAAAATTAGACCAATCGATAGCTGGAGGTCTCAGTATTAACATACCAAAATGTATCATCCGTCAATTCCCGGGAAAATGTATAATTAATTAAAAATTATCGAAGTTTTGGCCCTAAGCCACTTTAATCATTAATTTCTCCTATATTATTTACCTAATCAAAAAAATGAAGCTACCAATTTGTAGCGGGGAAAATTTACAATAAAATTTATGCGAGAACCTACATGACAAAATGCACGGTTAATTTGTAATAAGTTTTTGAAAGTCCCGGTGTACGAAAGTAATTTCTGAGCATGTTTCGCCAAGCAATCAGCGGTTCCCATGGCGACCACGTAATACGCGCCATATGCGCAGCTTATTGTACTTTTGTACACCGGGACTTTCAAAAAATTATTATAAATTAACCGTGCATTTTATCATGCAGGTTCTCGCATCAATTTTATAATAAACTTTCCCCGCTACAAATTGGTAGCTTCATTTTTTTGATCGAGTAAATAATATAGGATAAATGAATGATTAAAGTGGCTTAGGGCCAAAACTTCGATAGTCTTTAATTAATTATAAATTTTCCCGGGAATTGACAGATGATACATTTTGATATGTTAATATTGGGACCTCCAGCTATCGATTGGTGTAATTTTCATGCCCTGAAGCCCAACTGCTTGTACGAAGTCTAGATTGATTCCACTGTTCATAGCAAAACAAGAAGATCTGCTCGTACCGCTCGATCGGAATCATTGGCCGCATGTGTAAGGTAACTGTCCTATAGTAAGACACGTTCTAGTAGCCGGACATATTTGAGTATAATTTAAATTATTGCATGTGAGATAAAACGGAATGAGATTAGTTGAAAAAAAATCTTCAATAAATTACGGAATCTTCACTAGTAAGAACCCTTATAGTAAAATCTGCGCTGTATGAATTTTTATGGCTGTCCGGCTATTGAGACAGTCACCTTACATTACATCGACCAGTACCAGAGAAAAGGGCGTATCTTTTCACTGTCACTGAGAAACGTCGTGAGTCGTTGCTATGCGAGGAAACATCGTAAGTCCTTGTTGCTATCGATGTGACTTACGACTTTACCTCGCATAGCAATGAGTTATGATGTTCTAAAATGATATAGTAAAAAAATACCTGCTTTTTTCTAATACCGGTCGTCACACATGTTCGCATATTCTATTTGTATACGGGATTCGCGGAAATTCTACTGGTAATTCAGCCCTCGATATATCACTCTCTCATCTTATCGCGATGATCTTATCATCATTCGACGTACGAGCTTGCACACGTGAAGAATAATACGGAGAAGAGGATATAGCCACTACTTTGCTAATCGTATATCGATTCGAAACTCGTTTTACGACTAGGCAAGCGCGATTCTTTACTATAAATGGGGTAACTTTCACTCGCAGTCATTTCGCGGTGATTTTCATACTTATATAAGTACCTATAGCAAAGGTCTGCATAATTTTCGAACAAGTCGAAATTGCTGCGTGTGAGTGCTCGCTATATCGTTCTCTCCGTAAATTCTGCGATCGACGTACTTCGCAAAAAAAAGGGGGTCTTTCTCGGCTTCAAGTTATAATAATCCGCATATTTAGCAGTAACTACCTGTAACTTCAATATGTGCCGCGTAGTCGATAATACGGTCGAACCTCGACGTCGGATTTTTTTCGGAGAAGGTCATTCCTTCGTATGATCTTATACATACTGTTAAAAATGGTTTGAATTTTGAGAATCAAAAGAAATTGAATTTTCAGTGGTACTTGAATACTTATACCGCGTCTTAACCCACTGGAGACAATCCTCGGTGTGTAGCAACCCCTAGTAAGCCCCTGTCTTTACGGATTTATCGCTACACCGAGAGAAATAGTTGCTAGTGTCAAAAAAAGATGTGTTGAATCAAGAACATACGATCTTACACATTTTTAAAAATACAGATTCTCTTTGTCGAAGAATACATATTCTTGATTCAAGAGTAGGTACCTTAGTTGGAATGGGAAGTTCTTTCTGCGCGAAAAAAACAATTACTTGAGTCTATCAAATATTTTCTTGAACGAAGAAAATCATGGCTTGAACCTGGAATTATATTTATATGTTTTTGATTGAAGAAAATATTTTTTTTTGGCACTAGAAATTATTTCTCTCAGTGTATTTAAGGGGACTATCATATTTAAAAATGGGCCTAAGCGGGTTATATTAATTTTTTTTTTCACTAAAATTCAAAGCAAAAGGACGTTATAGACACGTGTATGGCATTTGAGATACAAATGTTGTTAATAATTACTTCAGTTACTTTCGATTAAATTTCAAACATTTTTAATGGTGCAGGAAGGATACCTTTTTTGAGAAAGTCGTCGTTTAGGTGCGACTAGACATTTGTTACACGTGTATATTGTAGGCAGCTTTCAGCATAGGATCGATGTTTAGTCCACTTTACTTTAGCTTTATTCGTGTATATCCTTCTGTCTTCGTATATCAGTCGGGTACGTCGCTATACTTATTATCGCTCTGATTTCAATGTTCGTCTCCTTATACATATGCATATTTGTGAATATTTTTGTTTAATTCGTTCATTGTTTTATATTAATTTGTTTAATCGTTTATTTAATGTATACCGGGTCATGGAGGGAAGAATAAGGGGTTACCCGTCGTAGTAAACTCTGAGTAGTAATGTAAAAATAACGCTAGACCGTCCGCAGTAATATCAAACGTATATTTCTATGTATATTCGATGTCAAACTTACTCACCAGGAAGGAAAAATTGAATCACTATTATATCGTTAACCGTCAACTTTTATCCCGCATCGATAACGAACTTTATTGTAGGTAAAAATATAACCTTCAAAAAAGTGTTAAACCAATGTGGGCGAAAAGTTCACAGTTAACGAGATAATAACGATTTAAATAGGCGTAGGATAATGTGGAGTATAACTAGTACCTACCTATCCCCTTTTGGGAAAATGTGGAACTTATTTTTTCCCAAAGGAATAACTAGAATTTGTTTCACTACTTTCTCCGTGATCAGAAAGAAACCATAAAATGAAGGCAATTTTCATATACAAATAGACCGAAATTATTTCCCGAAATCATAACAACTATGAAAGGGTAACGAAATCTTATTCATTATTTTCTTTTCACCGTGTTAAGGCCATAAGTGTTCACCCTGGCGAGTAAGTTTGAAATCGTACGACATAAGGTAAGCGTCCCAATTCCTAACCACTTATATATTTAGTTCCATCAATAAAATTATAACATTTTGATGAGCCTTCAACTGACAAAAAAATATTTATCTAAATAATAAGGGATAATAAAGCTATTCGTGTGAACGGTCTACGATAAATTAATAAAGAGATATTTCAGGATTTGGTTAGGAATTAGGACACGGTTGGGAATTGGGACATTTTCGTTTTACATACGTACTCGTACCTCCCTCTAATCCGGTATAACGATCGCGCGCTACAATCGATCCCACCATCCGTGGAGACAAAAGAAATCCTTCGTTTTCTCGTCATTAGATCGCGCATCCCCCTCGCGAGTTCAAAGAAATACATCCCACCACACGCACATGGATACGTGTAACCCGTGTACGAAACGACGTATGTACGTGTCGCACCATGGCGTACTCGTTACCGCGCCTGTATATTTACGCGAGCGACGAGTTAACGTTACGTACATACGGTTATCGCTAATACGTCACGCCACGTTGGGTCGCATGAGAATGCGCTATGACTAACCACGGGGGGGGTCGAAATGTGTACATCTCGCGATCTCTGCTTGATAATTAGAATAACTCGATAACCACTAATGCCGATAATGTTGTAACTATTGCGGCGACAATAACGCTTATAATAATATCGCTAACACTGGCAATGGTCGCTTATGGTAATGCCGGAGGGCCGTTGCACCCGGAGCGTTACGTAAAGAGTATAATATGTACATCTCGTTACCCGTTATACGTACATATTTATGTATAGCTGTCGTCGTCGTCGTTATTGTCTCTAGAACTCCGTTGGCATTTCAATCGCGCGAGTCGATCAATGCGCGATCGTACCGCGCGGTTGAAATCGACGGAGACTCCGTAAAAAACTCCCGCCGCTGCTGCAGTTACGTCACTCGTATCGATTCGTTCAGGCGATGTCTGTTGTGCCGCGTGTAACGGCTTTGTGTCGTCGACTGCAGTGTCTGTCTCGATGAATGATCGGTGCCTCCGAGACGCGTCCACGTCGCGGACGCCTCGCAATGCGAGCGGATGTGTCGTATCACTCGGACGAGTGTTTATGCATACATGGTTCGCGTTTGAATGCACTGATCGGTATCCAATGCCGGAGTGCGACAAGTGGTGGTGAATCGAAGGATGCCTGACATCCGACTCGAATCCGCACCTATAGTCAGACATTCCTGATTCACGGCATGCGTCAAGTTGAAGCTGCTTTAAAATTTTTTTAATTTTTACATCAAGTTAACAAAAATAGCTTGTTACAAGTGTACATTGTAAATTACACGGCGATTTCGACAAGATTGCACCGTGCGCACTGAGTTTAGCTCCCTAGTACCATTATTCGTTGAAATCTAGGGAAAATGCACTCGGTACGTGAGGCAGCCCAGTCGAATTCACCAGTAGATCAAATTTAGATCATAATATACCATGATCAAAATACAACTAAGGTACACAGAGAAAAATAACTAATTGGGGATCTATTGAAAATTACTTGCGGGGTCGCAAATAATTATTTATTTATTATATATCAATGCAATTTTTTAGCGCATCAATTAAATATCTCTTTCTTACAATCGTGTGGTATAATAGTATGTATATGATTGCAAGGAAGACATATTTCATTGATGCATTAAAAGATTTCATTGACATAAATAAATAATTACTTGCGACCCCGCAAGTGATTTTTAGTAGATACAACTAATTCTTTTTCTTAGTGTAACAAATTTATGAAAAATGAATTTTTCGAATTGTAGTAATGTGTAAAATTTACTTATTATTTCCAAAATATAATTTGATGATTCAATTACATAAATAACAGTGCCAAGTAGGGTCTTGTAAAATATACACAGTGGCTGCACACGTCGTGATTTAGGTTTTCTGAGTTGTTGCAAAATTTACACCATAAGTCTGGCTGGGCAATTACCGCACTTACAGAGAGGGAAACTATTTTCTTCGTTCTATAATAATGTCATAGTACATCAAAAAATGTTACATATTTTTGACACGCTAATTCGATCAATTAAGGGATGAAAATGATTTCTAAAAACCGTCTTCTTACGAGATTTCTCGAAAACTACGTTGAATTTTATATAATAAAATAAATAGGATATTACTTCTTATCAAAAGATGACGATGTGCGAAGTACTTTTACACTCAGCAGGAATTAAAAACGGGTTTCACCCCTTAAATGCTCGGATTACTACATAAAAAGAATATGTCTACATTTTTTTTTAATGTAAATACTACAACATATCGTAGGATGAAGGAAATTGATGATGTCTAATTTCGGATACACAGAGAGAACAGTTTATTTATAGTTAATAAACGTATATTTGAATATGGTAAAATAATTATTTCATTGAGACAAATGGATATTCGTTAACTATTACTGGTAATTGTCTAGAATCAAATAAATATTCTAATAATTAATGAATATTTTCCTGCCCTAAATAATTATTTATTTCGTCATATTCAAGTTTACATACACGTTTATTAACTATAAATAAATTGTTTTCTCATTGCAGTTTCCTTGTTAAACTGAAAAAAAAATATTGTAAATTTTACTAAATTAGCGATGACGAGCTGGGGAAGGCAGATCAAGTTACTTGAACTAATATAATTGGCTAGGGTTGATTATAGCTTGTTTCTGTCACACAATTTTCAATCGTTATAATCCAATTATTTAATTCAACTAACCGAATTGGCGTTTCCCGCCCATGACCGCCTATTTAGTCAAATCTACTAATTTTTTACCTCCGTGTAATGGATACTGGTCAGTCCAATCGGACGCGAAGCAATCCGGCCGTCTGTATTTGTAACGTGTTTCAAAGAGGTGATGGTTTTCTTCTTTCACGTTCCCTTTCACTTGTGCTACATATACATCGTCGGTCTTATCGCGTAAGGGCGTATCTCAGAAAATTTGAAAATTCAGTTAAGACCGCCAATAGGTTGCTCTTAAGCCTTATATTTTTATCTCACGACTCGGCGTACCTCAACATTTTATACTTTCGCTCCCCATATATATTTCTCGTCGCGTATCTCAGAATAATCAAAATTTAAATCTCACGCATAGTAGGCCTAACTCCAGGATAGGCCCATACGTGTGATTTAAAAGGCATTCAAGCGCATAATTGTATAAATAAAAAAAATCACCAAGCTATAAAAATAATTGCAGGACTTATTCACAATGAAAAATCGTAAAATATTTAAAATCGCTCTCCTCTGAGAAATCATCAAAACTGAGATACGCCCTTACGTGATAAGACCGACGACGTGGAGTCGCATCTCCGTCCATCGGACGCCCGATATAGTTCACGATGCTCCGAAAAGCCAGCCGGGTGGCCTCTCGTTTCCAACGTCACGTGTATTAACCATTACCGACACGCGTATAGAGCAGACGTGGACCGCGGGTCCGATCTGGGACTGGGATCTCAGCCTGGAGGGCCCCGATTGGTCCCGCGTGAGCCCGACTATCGGGGAGACAGATCGCCACGACGCGTACCCGACAGATTCGGACGCGGCGCGCAACGGGACGGGTGCGAGCGGCGGTCCCGTGGCCGGATGGCCCCTCGGCCGCGGCAATTGCCCGGTCGGCAAGTGGCCCTGCAGAAGCGGCAAGCAGTGCATTCCGATTTGGCACAGGTGCGACAAGGAGCCTCACTGCGCGGACTTGTCCGACGAGGACGAGTGTGGTACGCATGCAACTTACGTTACTAACACACACGCACACACACACGAGCGCGAGACTTTCGTGGCTGGCTCGATTGGCGCGCCGCACCTCCGCGACGGCGTTTCCGGTGGCGAGTACCTACACCGAGGGAAATAATTGCTGGCGTCAAAGGAATATGGTTTTAATCGAGAACCTATCGCGTGTCTAATGCCAAAAAGGGACGTATAATTTTTGTTCTCTTTTGGATTCGATTATACGAGGTAAAAAACGGCTAAAACTGCCAAAATAAAAAAATGGAATTGGTAAAAGCAAAAGAGCGAAAGTGCTGGCGGATACGCCTATTTGGCATTAGCTCTTTTGCGAGATTTTATATTTACTAATGCCAGAAGGGCGTATCTGTCAAAGTTGTAAAATTTCTACTAAGTAATTGAATTAATCTTCGAAAGTTTGTTGATTTTTTTATTTTGTCACATTTATGCTTATCACTCAATTTTACGACGAATTACGCCATAAGAAAATGATTCGCCCTTTTGGTATTTCAATCGACTTTTATGGCGCTTACGCCCTTCTTGGCATTAGACACGCGATATGATTTTACAAATTTTTAAGAGAGAGAGAGAGAGAGAGTACAGATTTTTGATTGAATATACTTGATTCAAGAATATCTTCGTTGGAATGAGAAATTCTTTCTACACGAAAAGGAACGAAATTATTCGAGCCTAACAAATATTTTCTTGCGTGAAGAATACCACGGTTTGATCCTGAAATTATGTCATTTTTGATTGAAGAAAACATTTTTTTGAGGCCAGCAATCAGTGTGTTTCCTTTTCTCTCTTTCTCTCGATTTTTACTCGTCAGTATTTCGTATTTCCATGCGGAAATGGGACGGAAATTTATCGAGCTCTGGTCATTATCGCTGTCGTTCGAATGAATGTTAATCCGCGTGACGAAATTTAACAGAAAGTTCGAGCACAGTTTCCGATGAATCGCGTATTTTCGGAAGGGCCTAAATCGCGGATAATTAACGATGAAAGCCGCAAAATAACGACGGAGCGACAATATTGCTGGCGTTATATAAATTCCCATCGGGTTTAATCTCTCTCTCTCTCTCTCTCTTTCTCTCTCTCTTTCCATACAACTCTCCCTCTATACGCTCTCCGACAAAATATACTCGCGTCTATTAGTCGCCCTGATAACCGAACCGTATATTTTAATCCGACGTTAATCCCTAGAAACCGATCGACGAATATTCAACGTGAGTGGCGTCGACGAATTTTACGGTTTCCCAGATTTAATCCGACCTTTATAATTCGAAGAGTTAATTGGACTGCCGCACGGTGTAATCACTTCGCTCAAAGTAGAACAGCCCCGATATACACATACGTGTATAATATGTATCTGTTAATCGCATCGGTGACCGTGAGGAATGATCGTTTTTTATCGAGCACCTGTCCAAAAAATTCCTCGAAAGAAATCCCACATTGCTTCATTCATTCCTTTCGTTTCTTTCTCGTTATATACCTTCGAACCGATCGATCCAATAAGCATTTATATCGACTTCGCACCCCGTTTCCGTTCCAGGAAATGCAAACGTTTTATATTATATATAAACCACACGACCGGATATACCCCGCCGCGTATATTATATAATTCGGTAATAACCTCTCTACACATCTCAAGACGCGTAACTAATTAACTGCAACGCGTTTGAAGGAGGGAGAGACACGCGTGCCTGCCGTTAACGGAGAGTCTTGAGGGAGAGAGAGGAAAGAGAGAGAGAGAAAAGAGAGAAAGAGAGAGAGAGAGAGCGAACAAATATCGAACGAGCCAACGAATGATCTCTATGGGGCTTTTCGATCCTAATTCCCACGGACGTTCCATCGATTGGCTTTTCCATTCGCGTCGCGTGTGGGTGCTAATACGCCTCGCTCGGCGTACAGGTATCGGATACGCACACGTATGTGTATCGGTTCCCAGAAATGCTCACCTCGCGGGGGCGTTTATAGTCTATCGAGGGTCAGCCGTATGTATATCAGCGACGCGCTCGCCTTTTACGCGGAAGGCCCGGGCGCGGACGGTCGTGTACGACCGCCTCGGTGCGTTACTACTTATCGAGATACGAGAGCTATAGGGTCTCGGGGTAATCCGACGTTTGCCCTGCATACGGAGTTCGGATTAACAATTTTTCTAAATTACAGAGTACTTGTACAATAGGGAATGCTGTGCTGGAATCGATTCTATGTTAAAATCAACTGATTTTTTGCCTTACACTGCCAATGAGAAGAATAATTTATCGATCCAAGTAACCGTCGACATGAATAGTGCCAAGAACATGTTTATTTGAGTGAAACGTATTGTCGTTGAATCAAGTATATGCTATTCGAATCAAGTGTAGATTTGTTCAATTCAATGAATATGTATTTACTTGTCTTAACTAAATATATTCTTGGCTCTATTCATGTCGACGGTTACCTACTTAGATTAGCAAATTCTTTTTTTTTTTCAGTGTAATTTTAATATTCCTTATATTAATTTTAATACAAGAAAATGTTGGATTAACGCGAAGAATCGGTTGATTTCGACATACAAAAATATGGGTGGTACCGATTCCAACACAAAATTTCCAATTGTGTGCGCGGACCTCTGTAATTGGGACATTTTTTTTGTCAGGTACTTCGTAATCAGGAATACATTGAACATTTCCCGCACGAGATCATACGATGAAAGAAATGGTTTATTTTTGTTCGCACATTCACAAGCTCTGTAATTTATAATTTTTGAAATACTACATAATTACAAACAATATCGAGTCGGATTGTCGCGACCCTACTGTGCTTTGTACTCGCTTTAACAGGGGTAATCTTCATGCGTGATTACCCCCTCCCTTGGACCAATCGATGGAACGTGCCTCAGCGACGTGGACACGCGTCACTTTCGTAATAATCAAAAGAAACTTCCATCGACCGAAATTTCTTCCCGCTGCTCGTTCCGGGTGTCTCGTGTTACGGGCAAAAGTTTCGTTCAATGGGCGTTTTCGGCTATTGTGAATATAACGAATGCATTAATCGCCTAGTAATTGCGGAAGCGACGTGAAATTTGATACGTTTCATTTACATGTATACTTTGCGCGAAACGTTGATTTCGAATGTGGTATAGATTCATTTATACACTGAGACAAAATTTGATTGATCGAAATAAACGTAATTTTGGATAGTCCTAAGAGCACATTTATTCGATTAAAATAAATATCTATATTTTGGAGGCATATAACTATTATTGATTTAATTAAATATTATTTGGATCAAATCGGTATTCTTTCAAATCGAATAAGTTTGCTTTTAGAACTATTCAGAAGCGAGTTTATTTTGATCAAACAAATTTTGTTCTCAGTGCAGATACGTCAAATTGATTGCGGAACCTTTTCAATGCATCTGCAAGCTTCGCCGCAGCTTCGTTTACGCAATACGTATCGCTCCATTGAAGTCAATTGGTGTAATTTTATTTTTTATGAATTTATTTAATCGTGTAAGGTATTCTGCACGGAGAAGAAAAATTTGCTTTATCGAAATAAACGTATTTTCGGATAGTCCTAAGAGCACATTTATTCAATTCGAATGAATACCAATTTTTTTCTGAATAATATTCAGTTGAGTCGATAATATTTATATACCTCTAATCGATATTAATTCTAATCGAATAAATGTGCCCCCTCCCCCTCCCCCCCTAAGGCTATTCAAAAACAACTTTAATTGACTCGAGTACATTTTTGTCTCAGTGCGAGTACACGCGGGAAAAAATTAGTCGTGACATTTACAAAGTTTGCTGTAAATTTTGAGATCAAGGCCAATTTATCGTTACGATAACTACAATTTTAGGAAAAATTGTAGTAGAACTTTTAGAAGTTGCAAGCGGTATTGTAATCTTTACTAAAATCGTAATTATCATAATAATAAATTAGTCTTGTCTCGAAATTTATCACAAACTTTGTAAATACGATTTATTTTTTTTCCGCGCGTGCAGTACTTTCCGCGCATCGGCGACATCAAATGCAATTAGTGCAGTCTACAAAATTCGCGAATGAATGTCAATTTCTTTATACAAATTTAACGTCGCTTCGCATATATATGTATATATGTATACAAATACGCGCGGAGTCGATTTGCGCTTACCGCAACGGCAATCGTCCGATAATCCGTGACGTCTCGGCTAATGAATGTACAGAACTTCTCCGCAATGCACAAAATGCGGAAACCGCACCGCGCAAATCGACTCCTCCAATACTCGCCGTCAGTAGCTCGGCTGCATGGGGAGAGAACGTCGCCGAGCGCGCGCGAGCGAGCGCATTGTATCGTACTAACGCAACGACTTCGTACTTTTTTCTTCCCGCAACGCGCGGACGCGACGAAACGCGAACAAAATTGCACGCGAACCGAAAATCGCTTTGCCGTCGTCCCGCGATGACACGACAGACGCCGTGCCTTGCTCGCCCGGGACGACCTGGACGTGCAGAAACGGCCGTTGCATTGCCAAGGAACACGAGTGCGACGGACATAACGATTGCGGGGACTACTCTGACGAACAGTGCCGTAAGTCACATCGCGCATATCGACGTTGAGGTGTCGATTGATTCGCAAGAGATATCTTTCAATCGGATCTCGATCTTTCTCTCTCTCTCTCTCTCTCTCTCTCTCTCTCTCTCTTCCTCCCTCTTTCTTTCTCCGGTTTGCTCTTCGTCAATTGCGACCTCGGAGTATTTTTCACGGGGGTCTTCCCTCGCGTATAAGTTACGTACGAACGCGGAAGAGTCACCCGAAGTGAAAAGCTCCGAAGCTGCGATCTCGTTTCTTCTCGCTCTCGATTTGTTCTCATGTGGATCTGTGTGTCGTGTATAGGTATTAGTGCCGTGCTGAGCGTAAAGGGGGTAGGTGACATTTCTAACGAGTGCAAAATATAAGTATGCTTTAATATGATCGAGGTGAAATATTTGGCAGAAAAGGAATTTATTATGGAAATTTCAATAATTGGTTATGTTACACCACCGCGGGGTGGCTACAGACTTTGAAAATCGGGAAGTTATGTGAGGAAATTTTCGATTTTTACTGGAAATGATAAATAAGGTAAAGTGTTAATTTCTCAAAATTTCATCGTTGATACGTTTCACAATGGAGTTTGCACTGCTCCTTCAGATGTTTCCATAGTAGTAGCGCACGTATGTATGTCCCGTTGACTAAAATAAAGATTTCTATTATCAACGTTTCTTAGCGTATAACGAGGATCAAAACGCAGAACCTCGTAACGAACAACATGAAATAAATGCAATACCGCTTAAGTAACTAAATTTTTTAAAAAACAAAATGCTATGGTAGTTTATAAAATTGTTTCCTTTTTCCTCTTGTAATTGCTTTGAGCTACTTTATCACCGAAAACATTTTTTAAATCACTTTTACAATTACAAAGTCATAATTTTTAGTCTCTCCTGTAAAATTTCCTTTTCGTCAGTTCCGAGAGGTCCTGCGTTTTGACCCTCGCGTATTAAGCGTTTTTACCACTTCATGTTTTCGAATTATAATTTCGTTATAGCTTCGTTAATTCGATTATACAAAACTGCTAATACGAACAAAAATATCAGGGAGTATTTATAAAATTTGATCCGAAATAATTAGGGAATAGTCGGGGAATTCTATAATCAAGTTTGTGAAGCCACCCTTCACCGCTTAAATCGTACCTCCATTGATTTTCTGTGAAACAGAGTGCTCTGCTCTTTCTATTTGCTAAAATATCAGCGGTGGTACCGATGATTCTAATTCATAAAATGCAGCAAGTTCTCCCCTGAGAACTAAAATATTCTGACACTTTTCTTTTTCTCCAAATTCGGTATCTTGACCACTTTGAAACATATTTTTGCACTCGGTTCACATGTCAGTCACCCCCTTTGCACTTAGCGTACTATATTCGTACAACATTATCTCTTTTTTCCCGTTGCAATTATTTCTCTCATCATTCGCGATACGCAGTCCATGCAGGATGCACGTAGCTATACGTGTGACGTCGCAGTGGTTCACGTCGGTATGCGGCTCGCGATTCCTTTCTGAGCGAGAAATCAAAACCTCGCACACCTTGTTTCGGAAAATTTCGAAGGTGGCTCGCTACTCTCGTGCATCTGCCGCGATATGTATATGTATATGTATACCTATCGTCTTTTCATTGGGGCTGAAACGCTCTACGTGTTAGCCGTGGCAGTTTTTCTCTTTGGGGTGTCGTTTGTATGTAATTCTCTTCTTTATTCCTCCCTATCTTTCCTCAGTCGCCAGTCGGAAGACTGCTCGTTATTTTAATCGTGCTTTGTCTCGTGCTTCATCGCGCTTGCACGGAAAAAAATGATTTTGCAGTTTTAACAAAATTAAGTTTTCCTGAGTTTCTTGCTATCGTGATAAAATATTATCGTCGATGGCAAAAGATATGTCCGATAATGGGGTAAAAATATTTGCTGGGATAGTTTACCAAAAAAAATGTCACTGACTGTAGTTATATTTGCTGTTATATCGAACATAGGTATATTTTACCGCCTTTACCGATATTTCTGTCATGATAACGAAAGGTTTCCAGCAAAACCTAGTTTTGCTAAGACTGCAAAATCATTTTTTTTTTCCGTTTGGAGACCACGAGATTCACTCCGAACGCGAGTCTCCGCCACCTGCGTGTCGCATTTAATTGTCAATAATCGATGCGGCCGGCTCTCGCTGTCGTCGTTTATATGGAACTTCGCTTGGTCCGTCCTCTGCTACATTTTGTACGTCGCCATCGCGCATCTCTCTCGTTTCTCTCTTTCCATCGAGATAGCGCGACTTCGCTGCGACCTTCTCGCTACTTCTTGGAATTTTCTACGCGAAATGACGATTCGTCGTGCTTTTCTCTTTCTTTTCTCTCTTTATCGCGTCCGGTATTTCGTTCCAAGTCGAAACGAGGCGTTCTGGAAGATTGTCTCTGGATTCAGTGTTTGCTTAAACAAATATTCATATTTTTAAATTCAAGTTGTAGTCCGTGTACATATGTCACGCGAAAAAGAAAATATCTGAAAAATAATTATTTGCAAATATATAAGTGCGTGTCTCTCTACAAGATTGTGGCATCATTGAAAAGCTAGAGAGATGCACTCAATGCCAAGCACGCAACGAGTGTAAGAGAGGAGAAAATTATTATACGAATCTTAATAGTCGGTTATGTTGTACCTTACGACATAACGACGCGGTAGCTGCATCATTAAATGTTGTTTTTCAGTTTAAATAAGGCCGAAAGTGAGAAATGAAAAAATACGGGGTAGATGAATTTCTTCAAATTTATCGATAGTAATAAAAAAAATGCAGTATAATCGTAATCGAATTCATGCGAGTGTCGCTAGATCGCCTTAGTTCGATTTGGAATAAAACATTCAGAGAGTATATATTCTACCGAAAGTCTCGTCCCAAATCAGACATGCCAAACGCACGATGCGTAAGAAACCGATTCAGAAAAATCTCGAAAAAATCTTGCCGTTCCGTCTGATTTTCTCTGCACTCAAAAAAAAAAGTTTATTTTGAATACGAACCTGCTAAAAAGTTTATTAGTCACACAAATAGGAATTTTTCTTCATATCGAACAAAGATCTGTTTGAATGAAATAAATGTTTGCGTACATCATAGAACATTTACTTACTTAATTCTGGTTGATTTTTGTAAATAAATTCTTTATTCAGCGTGAATAAATGTCTGCTGTAGGTTCGTATTCAAATAAACTTTTCTCTGGGTGTGTACAATCGCGAGTCTTGGTCAGAAAAAAAAATCGCCGTTCCCATACGCACGTCTGCCTTGGGACGCGGGATATTCGGCACGATCCGCGCGTCTCTCGCCGATCTCTCCTAGTCGCGAGCACCCGTATACTCGCTCGTCACTCTCGCTGTCACTCTCGCTGTCGCCCGAGAGCATCTCTCCGCGAGTCTGAACAATCCGAGACCTATGCTCTCTTCGACAGCCGCGCCCTGCGTCCTCCCCGACGGGTGCGGCCCCGTCGTCGTCGCACGCATTTCCAGATGAGCAGATCAGTGCAATTTTTACAGCCTGCCCACGGGATTATTTCGAATGCGAACCGGGCTACTGCGTCCCGAACTACCGTCGATGCGACAACTATACGGACTGCCAAAATGGACTTGACGAAAGAGACTGTCGGCAAAGCTACTGTACGAACCACCATAATCTCTTAAACAGGGCCGAAAAAAAGCTCGATACCGAAACCTAAGTATTGGACACCTGCATGTGCACTGAGAAAAATAATTAGGTTGAAATGACAAAACGCATCCGGCTAAACGCGTTTAGTTGTTCTAACCAAAATACTCGTCGACCGAGCCAAATATTTAATTGTTCTAATCAAGTGTTTAATTATTCCAACTGAGAAAGGGTCAGTTTCACCAAACACAGATCGAGAGGATCCATATTTCATTAGACAGTTTGGCCATCGTCTCCAAGATTTTGGTTAAATTGACCGAATTATTATCCTCAGTGTGCATTTACGTACATTAATTACTTAACTAATTAACCGCGCAGCGTTCCGCTTCGCCGACGCCGGGTGTGTACACGGAAAAAAATGATTTTGCAGTCTTAGCAAAACTAAGTTTTGCTGGGAACTTTTTGCTACGTAACAGAAATGTTATCTGTGGCAGGAAAAGGTATGTCTAGTAATAGCAAATGTAACTACAATCACCGTGAAATTTTTGCCGCTAAAAATATTTGCCATCCTAGCAAAAATATATGTGATTTGTCTTTAATACACTTATTTATTATTAAAAATCCTTTATATTTAAGTTTTTATATAAATAAGTTTGCAGACAAAGGATGAAATGAAATTTATGGATCTGAAGAATTGCAATATATTATAAAATTATTTTAAAATTTATCTTATATTTAGAGAATTTTTTGTTATTTAACTTTTTTATTTTAATTTTTATCATATATTTTATAATTTACTGGACATATCGTTTGCTGCCACAGCTAATACTTCTGTCATGACGGCAAGACATTCTCAACAAAATCTAGTTTTGTTAAAATTGCAAAATCATTTTTTCCCCTGTATACACACAACTCTCGAATAAAGCGCGCGTTTAGGTTGCCGGCGCTCGCGTGGCTTCGAGAATGCGGTACGAACGCGTACCAGTTGGGAACGGGTGTATGGAAGGGTCTCGCGGGTATCGAAAAGTCGCGGTTACTCCGGCGGTCGAGGCATGTCCCCGCGAGAGGTGAAGGGTGAACGTGGCACGACGAGACTTTAGGAATTCGCTCGTCGGCTCGATTTTTTGCACGAGCATGCGTCGGTACGGTACCTTTTATCGTCCTGATTAGCGCCGGGCGGGAGTCCTGCGAAAGAAGCGATCGCAACGTCTCGCTTTCCCGCGCATCCTCCTTTCCCGCACCCTTGCGCCCTCGCTTCCCTCCTTACGCGCGGGGGTAACGGGGACGCGTCGTCTGCGTGCTGTCGGACGGGAGGCTGCCTGCAGCCGAAAGTCGAGAGGGAAGGGGACGTTTTCACCAGGGCGTCTTACCCCGAGAAATGACGTTGGTCGATCTAAGTATTTCTTTTCTAAAATATTTAAGTAGAATGGCAATAGTTGGCGCGCAGGGGAAACAGGATAAAATGGGATGAACTTCCGTGGCCCCTGGCATCCATTGGCACTCGCGGTAATTGGTGACCGACTCCGAGTATAGGAAGAGAAATTTACTTCTAAAAAATTACGACATTAAAATAGCAGCGAGAGAGACGATGCCGTTATCGCGATAAAAATTGATATAGGTATGCAGGAGAAAAAGTGGGATGAGCGCCTTAGTTTCCGTTTAACTTTCAACGCGATTATCTCGGTATGCTGTGAAGATACGTAAAAAATGGAAAGTACCTTTTTTATAGTAAAATAGCAGGCAAACATTTTTTATTTGAACTTCCTTTCGATATCTCCAATCATTCTTGAGATAACCGACTTTGAACTCGCACTTCAACTGACGACACGTTTATGCCACTTTCACCCTAATCAAGGGGAAAATTTACCATGGATATGGTAATTATTACCATAAAAAAGTAATACATTTTTACTGGATTATATAATTTTTGTTTACAATAGCAGTACAGTCCCTCGCATGCCATTTCAACGCAGTCACTCTTTCGGAATAAATTTCTCTTCACGCATCCCATTTTATACTCTGCTCTCCCCCTACCACCCCCGTCTCGCACGAAGGTAAACATACTGTATATGTATAAGTAGACACCTATACCTCTCGATCCTTGCGTAGAAAACTTTAACTCCATTTATACACCGCGTTAGTTTCGATAGAGTTTAGAGACGACCGCCACGTACATAAATACGTAGCCACTCGCCGTTCCTAAATCAAGGGTACCTACACCCGAGTCTCGTTATTTAGCCACAGCGAATACCGAATGACAAAAGTTCTAGCGACAAGTATAGATTTATTCGGCGCGCTTCTTTCGGACCGATTTTCACGGCTCGACCCACCGAATTCTTTCGATTTATTTAATCATTTTTTTTTTCTTTCGCCATTCTCGCCCCACCACACGCACAGCGAGATGTAGGCCGGATGAATTCGAGTGCGCCCTTGGAACATGCGTCAGCGCTAGCGCCAAGTGCGATGGACGCCCCGATTGTCCCGATCATTCCGACGAGCGCGAATGCAATGGTACTGGAAAGTGTTATTTTTTTTATCTCTCATCGGTTTCACCCAATTCGCCATTTTGTTTATCGACGAAACTCCTCCCTTGCTTTTCCTTCGAAGCGCAAGAGTGCACACACACATTGAGAGAATAGTTTATTTACAGTTAATAAACGTATACACCTGATTATGACGAGAGAAATACTTCATTGGACTAAATAAATATGTGTTAATTAGTAGTGTGGCGAAAAGGATGTGGTCGCCGCCATCTAGTCGACGGAGCGTTTCGTCCCGGAGTCGGCCTGTGGACTCGTCAGTAAGGCTAGGCCGACTCCTGCCTTAGACGCTCTGTGGTCCTCGGTGAGAGACGGGCAGTTGCGGTCTTATATAGAAACTTGCCCGTTGTTGGACCACTAACGAGAAGCCGAGAGCCGTGGAGTCGAAGGTCGGCGCCACCTGGCGGCAGGGCGCCGTAGCGCGACGGGTCGCCACAGTAGAAAGCTTATTTCGTTCGAACATAAAAAGAGTGACAGTGTTAACGAATATTTGCTTGGGTCAACGAAATATTTCTTTTACCATAATAAAATACACTGAGAAAAATATTTAGTTAGCAAGAGCTGTTTGGTTGAAGGTTAAATAAAATTCAATAAAATTCGTTTTGTTGGGTAGATTTAGTTAATTCAACATCACTGTTTCATTAAATTAATCTGAGTTAATTTGTTTCGACAAAAGTTTTTTTCAGACGAACGGTGGAAGTATAGCGTTGAAAAAACAATCGTTTCATTCAACTAAAAATTTTGTGGTTACCGACGTGCAAAATAGTATATAGTTACTTAAAAAAATATTTAGTTAAAGCAGCTAAACGTTTAGTTATTCAAACTAAATTTAAATTACTCAAACTACATCTTTATTGAAGTGACTATATATTTAGTTGGGCACCCGAGATTTTTTGGTTTGCAAGATTTAGTTAAATCGAACGAATTTTTTTCTCAGTGTACAATGAGAAAACAAATTGGTTGAATCGATTTAGTTAGTTTGCATTATTTCAAGCAACTAAACATTTTCTTAATTTATATAATTGTATTCAATCCAATGGTCCATTTGCAACTAATATATGTTTAAGTAGATATTTAGTTATTACAACTTTACATACTCAGTCTGTTATGCTTATACACTGTTAAAAATTTCTGTTTTAAATTCACAAATTGTGTTGGAGGCTTTTAACAAACACAAAAGTGTGGTCAAATTACTAACAATTTGATGCGAAAACACAAATTCCATAAAAAATATATAGGAAAATCGCGATGAATATTGTAGAATAACAATGTGATATCATAAAATCACAATATGTATCGTAAAATTCTAATTGTTTTTGAATTTCACAATTAATTTTGTAAATTTAATTCACAAATGTGTTGGAAGTTTTTAACAACTTCTAACAGCGTACTTGCTATGAATAAACGAGTATCGAATTAATCACAATGTCCTTAATTAAAATGAATACATTATATCATTTCGACTAATTTAAACAAACTAAGTCTTTCAACCAAATTTGTTTCTCCGTGTATACGTTCATTAATCATAAACAAATCGTTTTCTCAGCACGACTTACGGACAATTGAGGGGCCTGGAAGTAAAAGGGTTTAAGTGCATTTTTGGTAAGTCCGAAATAATTGGCTTTAAAGTTAACTTGAATTTAAAAATTCCAGGAATGAGTTTAAAAAACTGTATGTTGATATTTTAATAATTAAAATATTAAGCCAGTTTTCTAAACTTATTCCTCGAATTTTTTAATTCAACTTAACTTTAAAGCCAATTATTTCAGACCCACCAAAGATGCACTTAAACCCTTGTACTTCCAGGCCCCTGAATTACGCGATTCCAAAAGACGACGAGAGTCAGTACCTACCTGCAGTGCGAGTCGCCGTTGAATCGTTCGTCCCTTCTTTCAGTCACGACTTGCAGCAGCGACCAGTACCGCTGCCACGACGGCACCTGTCTGAGCATCGACAAGCGCTGCAACGGAGTGCCCGATTGTCGTAACCAGGAGGACGAGAGCCAGTGCGGTAAGTTTTACGCCGGTCGTTTCGCCCTTATTACTTCGTGAGCAATCAACGTGAGTGTAATCGCGAGGCGATTGCGCGCGGTAATGGGAAAATCGGTACGAGAGGCGATTTTCAGTTTCGTTCGAACGTCGAAACGATTTTCGCAAATTCGATTTAATCGGAGATCGACTCGCACCGATTTGATTCTCGAGGTTTTTTGTACATGACACACAGGACATAATAACCGATTTTCAGTGCATAAGCGACGTATGCCTATGGAAAGTGCAGAAGTTATAATAGGAAGTGTTCATCGAAGAAAATCGATCGTGGCGATCGATGGCTTCACCGATGATGATCGGCCACGAGTTTATCGAGTCGAGTCGCGCGTCGTCTCTCATTTTTTCCCAAACGACACACTTCTCTCGTGAAGAGAAAACAGCGTTGAGGGGAATCTTTTCTCGAGTTTTCGTCTCCCGTTTCAAATTCCGCCTTTTGTTCGCGCTTGAAAAATGCAAAACGCCTCTCTACACTTTACTCGCACTCCGAAACAAGAGTGCGAGTCGTCTCGAGCAGGTGCATACCGATCGGTACCAGAAAAAAGCACGTACCTTTTCATTGTTATTGAAAAATGTCGTGACTCGTTGCTGTGCGAGGGAACATCGTGAGTCCTTGTTATCACGTGGCTTACGACTTTTAATCGCATAGAAAAAAATTACGATATTTTCCGTTGTATAATGATAATGAAAAGATACGTGCTTTTTTTCTGGAACCCGTTAACATAATAATTAATAACAATCAATCGGACGCGAAAATTCGCGCCATCAGCCCCAACAGCGTGGCTAGGGGTGCAACGCAACCCCCGCGCCGCGGGTAACTCGATGCCGCACGCCCGAGGAAATTTTCGATTTTCAATTCCTCACGCCAACCGAGCTTCGAGAAAAATCGTTGCCCGAGAGGCGTAGACGGCGGGGATAGGATCGACGTCGTCTTTTCGCACCACTCCGCATCCCCCGCTTGTCATCCCAATAAAGGGGCACGGCAAGGATCGGCCGTGCCTGCAGGAATCGCGAATCGATCCCGATATGTTTTAGCGTTATCGCTTCGAAAGCTTCCAGTTGTAATTAATAATCAATTTGTGCGACAGCGTAGCAAAGTCTAAAGGGGGGCGTCGACGCATTTTTAAGAGGATTTTGGACGTGAGCGCGTTTCCTACTGAAATGACGAAGTTGAAAAAATGTTCGATCGATTTGTATACGTCGACGTCGCGTCTCTCGATTTTTAAGTAGTACCCTGCGATCGAAGCGGATGCGGTTATGCGGCGTTTCGAGGGTGCGATTCTGGTATTTTAATTTTAATTCGATGTAGTGGGGAAATAAGGGGTTGTTTCAAATCTATATGACAATCGAATATTTTTGTCGGTATATTTATTCGATTCGAATGAATATCGACTGAATGAAAGCATAATATTTATATAAATCTAATCGACATTTATTGGAATCATATAAAAATGTTATCCATTGGATTAGAATATAACATTTAGACGGGGTAACCATTGAAAGACTGAAGGATTTGAAAAGGCCATAACTTATTCATAAGATAATCGTGGTTATTTGAAGGGAGTTGTTTTTCACACATGATACTAAAAAAATCCATTAATTATAATATATTTCAAAATAGTGTAAGCAATAAAAAATTTAAATAGCATGTTTGTAAAAATTATTTTTTTTTATACCATTCAGTCTTTCACTGTCCACCCTGTATTAATCTGATCAACATTCACTTGAATCCAATAAACATGCTGCGGGGAATATTCAATTACTACAATCACGGAAAAAAATTAAGTCGTAGCATTTTAAAAATTTGTGGTAAATTTCGGAACGAGGCCAATTATTGCAACGATGACAACAATTTGAGTAATAATTACAGTACAACTTGTAGAAGTTGCCAACGTTGCTGTAATTTTTATGAAAAGCGTACACTGTTAAAAGAATTTGCAAATTTGCTATACATTTTCTATACAAAGGTATCATAAAATTGCAAGTCAAGCGCAGTAATATGAAGCAATAAGTATTATTTGTAATTTTCAAAAAGAATTTCCAAATGTACAGTTTTTGCTGGAAAGATGCTTCAGTTTTGGTGCATTTTGAGTGGTTTTATGGTAAATTTAAATCAAATCTGTAGTAAATGTAATTGTTTCAATCGCGTGTAGTAATTTTAATGGATAAACTTGTATGATAAAAACTTCGCAAAAGCAACATGAAGCTTATTACAAAAACTTTTCACGGTGTAGTTATCGTAACAATAAATGGGCCTTGTCAAGAAATTTACCAAAGACTTTGTGTAAAAATGCTACGATTTATTTTCCTCCGCGATTATTCGAAACAAGCACCTTCTCCTCCTCAGTGTATTCGTACGAAAACTGAAAAAATAACGCAGAGGAAACCATCGCCGCGAAAAATGCAGTTTCCGGTGACAGTCGCGCGAATCCAAATCGAGATTCCCCCTCGAGACGCCATACCCCGTGCCCGCGACGATTCCCGTGCTAATCGCTTCGCATCGTCGCGCCCGATAACGCTCGCCCCCGTGGAGGTGGTCGCGAGGAGGGCGAGGCTCGCCCCGCACGCGGAGCGAGAGGGGCTGCTTTTTAAAGCGTATGAGTGTGGTGTGTGGAGCAGGTTGCGGAGCTTCCGAATTTCGCTGCAACGACGGCCAGTGCATCGCCTACGGCTTGCAGTGCAACGGCATCGACGAGTGCCGCGACGGCTCCGACGAGGCGGACTGCGGTAACTATATCATCCGGAATCGCGCGTACTCGCGCACACGCGCCTACTTACACATATATCGCCGGAGAGAGACGACGCGGATGAAGCCGAAGGAGAGAGTTGAGACTGTATTTCTTTCGAAGGAGGACTCGAATAGTTTCGATGTATCGTTCGGTGTGATCCGCGTCGTCTCCGATACTTGGAAAAGATTCGATCGAATGAATAGTTGGACGGATACAGTTCTAATCGAACCGGTATTCGTCTCGACTGATCGAATTTTTCGATGTGTCTTAAAAGAGATCACGCAACTCAACGTTGCGTTACAAAAAAAAAGAACACGTAAGTAGTGTACCGAGATATATACATTTTTATTTTAACTGCAGCGTCGAGTTACGCAATTTGATTTTAGGACACGTCGTTTTATTCGCCGATAACTCGTTCGAATCGGACGAATCTTTTCTCGGTGCATTTAGCTTCTCACACGATCTAAACGAGAGAGGAAGGAGGAGTGGAACGGGAGGAAGAGGATGAAATTTTAACTCGGATGAACAGAAAGTCGATCATATATCGAGAAAAAATTTTCCTCGCTCGAAATAAATGTCTTTTTGAATAGTCAACAGCATATTTATTCGATCAGAATGAATATTGATTGACTTAATTGAATGTTATTCAAATCGATAATCATTCGAATCGAATAAATATATTTTCATAGAACTATATCCAAAAACACGTTTACTTCGACGAAGTCAATTTCTTCTCAGTGCAGAAATATTTACACCGAGGGAACGATTTCTTAATAGTTAATAAATGTAATTCCAAATACGGCAAAATAAATATTTCGTTAGGGCAAGAAAATACATGTTAATTATTAAAATATTTATTTCATTCAAACCGTTGCCTCGAAGGATCAAATTGTGCCAAATAAATATCGCAAAAGTTAACGGATATTTATTTGGTTCAATAAAATGTTTATTTCGCCATATCTGAGCAAGCATTTATTAATTACAAATTAATCATTTTCTCGATATGCACTGTAAAAAAATTGTGTTTCTAATACACTTTTATATAAAGCTTTTTTCCAATACGTTATCACGAAAATTAATATATTTCCTTATGAAACTACCCTTACCAATTTCATAACGGAGTATATATATATTAATTTTCTACGCATAATCACGCATTGGATAAAAGCTTCATGTGCAATTATATTAAATTTAATACACAATTCTTTGCACAGTGTATATAAAACCATCGCGCCCCACGCAACGCCTTTATGTATCGTCCGGATACCCACTCCTTCCTCTCAAAGCGTACGAAGACCCTCCATCCGCGATAACTCGAGTCACACCGACGCACAGCCATCTCTCGCCTCATCCTTATTTCTTTTTGTTTCGCCATCACGCGTCGTTCCGATCGCATTATCGTCATCGTCATTCTCAACCCGCACCGCCATCACCCGTCGGCTCAGTAGCGCGGAAACCGTGGCGCAACGCCCACAATCGAGATAAATTCGAGATCACGTCCACCGCGCGACCCCGAAAGCCGGGAAGAAGGAGACCCACGAAGCCGCGGCCGATAAAGCTCGTCGAGAAGAATCGCGGCGCCGCGAAAGCAGCTCCCGGCGTCGCCACGACGAATAGGAGCGAACACGTGACTCCGGCGGGACTCGATTCGCGCTCGACGACCCCTCCGCGAGCCTCGACGACCGATCGCGACTGGCGCTCGGTTTCGCTGACCGCGGAGCAACTGAAGGAGGCCTTTCCGGAGTTCGAGTCGATCACCCTGCCCGACGATTCCGCGTACTCGAAGGGGAGCAACGAGACGACCACGAGATCGTCGCCGAAGAGCGACTGGGAGTACGTCGGACGCGACGGCGGGCGTCGTCGATGGAAAACTGGCAGAAGGGGGAAGTTGGCGAGGAAGCGCGTTACCCCGCGTGAGAAATACCGGAAGAACAGCGACGATTCCGCGACCCTCCGACGTTCGACGACCCTGGCGACGACCTTGACGCCGGGAAAACCCGGTGGAATCGGCGGCAACTCGCGCGCCGAGTACGAGAGGTTCGAGCGGAACCAGAAGACGTCGTCGAGGGGCGGCGAAGAAGCGGCTGCGAGTGAAGGGAGGAACGATACCGATAAAAACGTCGGGGCGCCGAAGAAGGGCGTCGACAAAGGCGGGAAGTATCCGTTCAAGGAGGGCTCCGCACTGCAGAAGTACTGGGAGAAGTACCTGAAGAACAAGACACCCAGGCCCGCTTCGACCACCGCAGCGTCGAGTACCGACGCGGAGACGATCGGCAACGGACGCCTCGCGATCGAGACGACTCGACACTCGCCGACGAAGAATTCGCGGACTCGCGGGCGTCCGACGGTCGTCGGCCGTGACCGGACCGCTTCGGGAAGAGACGATCGTGCGCAGAAATCGGTGAAGCTCGAGGGTCTGGTGTACGACTCGAAGAACGCGACGAAAGCGCCGTCCAACCGGAGGAACTGGGTGCTGCTGAACAAGGGGATCTCGCTGGACGTGGAAACGTTGACGTCGCAGGCGACTTCGTCGGAGCGGAGCTCGACGACGATGTCGAGAGCGAAGGAAGTGGCGAGGAAAGATCGCATTTCTCATCGCGTCGAGACGATTTCTAACGACATTTCGGGGACGAAGAGTGGCGGTTCTGAAGAAGGTTCGAAAAGTATTCGCGCGGACTCGGGACTCCAGGGCTCTTTGGAAAAGAAACCCGCGTCGAAGGGTCAGGAAGAGGAGGACAGCTCGAGCGGCGTCGCTTCGAGTTCGTCCAGGAGCTCGCAGGACGTCGAGGACAGTCGCGAAGAGCCGACGACGCGACGTCCGCGGAACGGTCATAAGGGAAAAAAGTCGAAAGGGGAGGGAAAGAAAAATGGCAGGGGAAATAAAAATGGGAAAAAGAAACATAAAAGCCACGATGATGGTGTCTCTGTTGCCTATTCCACGGTGAAAGACGTTTTTTCCACCACTGTGGCCACTGACAACGCTTCGACCCTTTCTCGGGGTTTAACCAGCTTGGGGTACGACGGGGGTGGGAAAACTAGGGGAGAGGAGAAGTTTGGAACTGCCAAAAAGAAAACAGAGAAACCTCAAACCTCTACGCAGAGTACCACGACTACCGAAGCTAGTTGGTGGCCTTTTCCCTTATTTGGATTAGGAACTGGCGAAAAGAAAACTGAGAAATCTCAAGTCTCTACGCAGAGTTCCGTTACGGAAGACGGGGACGATTCTCAGGACGAGTTCGATGAGAATCGTGACGGTAAAGAGAAGGATATCGAGTCGGAGGATCCCTTGGAATTCACAAATCCTACCACTTGGAAGGTGTCGCAGTGGTCGAGCGAGAATAGTAACACAGAAGATATCAACAGTAAAGAAAAAACGCGAAATAAGTTGAAAACACCGTCCGAGGAATCGACGAGTAGTACGACGACGGAGAATTCACTTGACGAGCTCGAAGAGGAGGAATCCGAAGAGATCGGAGATGTTCTGGGGAAGGATTCAAAGTCCGGGGAGAAGAACGAGAAAGGGACGACTGCGGAAGAATCTGGACCATCCACCGATAAGGGAGATAACATAGAGAGCAGGACAGCCGATGCTGATGACACGTCTACATCTGATCCGTCGGAAAAAATGAAGAAAGTAGATCATAAGCACGCCACTGACAAGCCGGAAATTAAAAACGACTTTTCGGATCTGTCGAGCGAACTGAATTTGGACAGCAGCAAGGAGGAAACGACTCGTTCGAAAAAGCCAGTCTGCACTTCAAGGTCGAATTCTTCGGTACCCAAGAAAGCCACGGATGCCAACGGCAAAAATGACGACTTAGACTCATCCGGAGCCAACGAAATCGACTGCATGGACTCGAACGACGTCACATCCGAAGAGGAATTCACGAAAGGCTCTTCCACCGAGTCTCTCATCGCCGAAAAATCAAAATCCGCAGAAAAACCATTCAAGGAACCTCGTTCCAACGAGACCACCACCACCGAGTCTCCCTGCCAGATCGACGAACATTCCTGCGGCGACAAATGCATCGAGCAGCACCGGATCTGCGACGAGGTCGAGGACTGCGACGACGGAAGCGACGAGATGGGCGACTGCGTCTACTACCACCGACTGAGGCAGGAGTACATTAACGCGCTGAGGGAGAAGGCGAAATACCGGGGGAAAGATCGGTACGAGATCGACGACAAAGAGGACCCGAAGACGTTCCTCGATGTCGAGTGGACGAGGACCACCTGCCTGGAGCCCGACTTCTTCTGCGACGGCGGGAAGTGCCTGAGGGCGGACAGGGTGTGCAACGGTTTCTACGACTGCCTCGACAGGAGCGACGAGGACGACGAGCTCTGCATCGACTACGACATCGAGGAGCCGGAAGGTACAGCGGCCCGTCGTCGGATACTGGTCGCGCTCTCTTGGCTCCTGTGTCGTTCGCTGATGGCTGTGTAAAAAGTCACCCTTTACTCTTCCAGCAAATAGCCTCGCTGTACATTTGGCAGGAGCGCGCTGCTCACTTTTGAGTTGGGGATGTCCCGACGGTCGTCCCGCGGACGGCAACCGGGGCGTAGAAGTGCTCGTCGATCGTTAATTGCATCTGTGGAACCGTTCTTCGCGTTTCTCTATGTGTGGGAGAAAGTCCATGTGTGATCGTCCGTGTTTGGAAGGAAAATGTAGAGAGGTACTGTTCTCCTGTCCGGCGAGTCGCGAAGGAACCTGTGAACCACCCGTGGGGGAATGGATGGACCCGGAGGACTCGCGCTGGAGTAGAAGTATTCGTGGATGTGTACATAGCAACGTAGTGGTACCTTCGTCCAAAGGGATATTATGTGTACGCGCCTTTTCGATTGAAGCCACGTTTACTCGGGGAGCTTTTTGTTGGAGGAACGATCGGGGGAAGACAATTCGACGGTCTCGAATTTATTTAACGGCTCGGCGACGATGACCACGTAGTGTGGCTGCGGTTCTTTCTTCTCGTTCTGCTCTTTCGTTATTCGGTCACACCTGCACGGAAAGACTGATACAGTACATTTTATTGTGTTTATGGTAAAAAGAAAGGCGTACACAAGGGTTTCCGAAAATTTCTTCCTGGGGAAAAATAGTCATGTACACATAATGTAATTAAAGATAATCAGATATAAAATTTGTCTCTCTATCTGATCATATATGAAAAATTATGTACGATCATTTATAATCATATGAGATCAGATACCATTGTGTAGAGTATCAGTGAACATACTCGCCAAAAAAAAGAAACTTTAATCATTATTATCTCATTATCTACGAGATTTTGATTCATATTCATTAATATAATACTTTTTTGAAGATAGCATTTTTATCTACGAAAAAGCCTTACATCGATGTAGGTCAAAAATAATGAAGTAATAGTGTGATTGAAGTTTTTTTCTTTGCGGCTAAGTTTAAACTCATGATATATTTAGATATGAACAAAGTTGAAAATTTTAGATCTGATTATATCAAATTCAACAGTTCTTCATGTATAATGAGTTAATGAAATAGAGACACATTTCGAATCCGATTATATACAATTACGTATAATTATATATGATTATATGTAAACATTTCTTCTAGGGCTACTATGTTAAAGTACAATTGTTTTTTTCAAAACTAGCAAATTTTAACTATCACGATTCAATGTTAAAAAAAAATTACACTATCTCACACTATAAAAACAGCTGAATCTCCATGAAGGCACATGAGTCTACCTTTTTTATTTACCGTATGCACAGTAAAATGTATCGTGCCGGTCTCTCCGCGTATGCGAATCGAAATCAGACGACGGCGAGGCGAGTATAAAACCGATGAAACCAACGTCTGATTTAGACTCGCTCATATTCACGTATTTCTCCACATCTCATCACCTCTCGCATCCTTCGCCGTCATAATTTTACACACACACTCATCCACGTCACATTCATTGTACATATCGAATACGTATACGCAATACACATACGCTCCATCGATCTACGTATGTAACGCGGTACATACGCTTTAAGTGTTAGATGGCTTACGACCACCGCCCCTGTACAAAGTTTCCCCCTGATAAGTAGTCATCGCGAGCCTAATGGTGCTTTTCGTGTATCATCCCCGCGAGACATATCATAGCCCGCGCCTACTAAACGAACATGTCGCTTTAAATGTTTCTGTGTTTATAGCTTGCGCCGGTGCGCTCGATCGGCCGTCCCGAGATCGCGTCGGTCGCCCTTCGGGAGACGGAGGCTGTGAAATTCCCTGATTTGTCGTGTGCCATGGTGTCTAGTGGTGAGGAGATTCTGTAAAATTTGGAATTGTCAGGGAATTATGGAAGTTGGCGGAAATGTCGAGAAAAGGTCGGAGGAATTAAAGAATTTTCTGGAATTTTTCAAAAAAAATAGGTACTTCAATTTTATAGACTGAAAGTAGAAGATTTCTATGAATCAGTTCTCTTTTTTTACCGGCAGTAAAAATATCGAATATGTACTGATAGAAGCAATGTAAGTATATGACGTGCGTTGTGACTAAACGTACACAGAGAAGAAGAATTAGTTAGATCTATTGAAAATTACTTGCGTGGACGCTGGTAATTATTTATTTACATCAATGACATTTTTTAATATAATACATCAATTATGTCAATGTATTGTATGTCAATGTCATGCTTCGCTGGACACCATGTGTGCGAATGACAATTAGATTCTCCCGAAGGCGCGACCTTCCGCCCGCGGACGAGGGACGTCGCGATCGAGAGGAGGGGTTATTTTTACGAATGGGCCTCGTGTAGGTTTGGCTCCGTGCCCCTCGATGGACTTCACCTGCGAGGACGGCACTTGCATTCCGAAGAGCTCGGTCTGCGACGGAATCGACAACTGCCCCAGGGCAGAAGACGAGCTTCATTGCGGTATATAGAGATCCTTTTCCGACCTGGTCCTCCGCGCCAGAGAGGCTCGGCCGGATATTCCAGCGCGCGGTACCGCCGTCGAGGGTGGAAACGTTATGTATTCAATTCGAGGTGGATGTGGAAGACGGCGAGACGCGACGGGACTCTCTGGTGTCGAGCTTCCGGCCCTCGCTTTTTTACTTTGCTTGCATCTCGAGAAGATTTGAGAATCTTCTCGCGCGTGTTAGATGGATTAATTGCGCGCGGGTCGTTGGATTGACGCGGGTCGCAATTTTTCATTCTTCTTTCGATGCTGAGATGAAATCGAGCCCTTTGGGTGAGGATAGGGAGATTTATCTCGGAAGCTGTACACCGAGAGAACAATTTATTAACACACGGAGAAAGAAAATTAGTTGGATCTACTGAAAATTACTTGCGGGGTCGCAAGTAATTATTTATTTATGCCAATGAAATCTTTTAACGCGTCAATCAAATATCTCTTCCTTATAACCATGTGGAATGGTATGTAATCGCAAGGAAGAAATGTCTAATTAATATGAAAAAAAGAAAAAGATCAAATTGATGTAAATAAATAATTACTTGCGACCCCGCAAGTAATTATTAGTAGGCCCAACTAATACTTTGTCTTTATCCAGTTAATAAATTTAATTTTAAATATGGCGAAATAAATATTTCGTTAGGAGAAAAGAAATATGTGTTAATTATATTAAAATATTTATTTCATTCAAACGGTTGATTCGAAGGATCTAATTGTACCAAATAAATATCGTAATAGTTAACGAATACTTATTTGATTCAATAAAATGTTTATTTCGCCTTATTCAACCAAGTATTTATTAACTACGAATAAATTGTTTTCTCGTTGTATGATTTTATCGACGAGACGAGGATAAACATCGATGCATGAACGAATTCGATTGTACAGACGCGTACCAAAAATCAATCCTCTTTTATACTAGGTTAAAAGTGGAATAAACGTCCCAATTAACGTAAAAGTTCAAAATCATTTATCTTGAAAACAGTTGGGGATATCGAAAAAAAGTTTTAACAAAAAATGTTCATCCATGCTTCTACTATAAAAAAGTTACCTTCCATTTTTTACATATCTCCATCGCGTCACGAGATAATCGCGTTCAGAGTTAAAGAGAAACCGGAGCACTCTTATCTCACTTTTATCCTATACTTAACCCGCCGAGAGCTTTCAAATCCGACGACCCGCGCGAGCGACAACGCCGACGAAAAGTCTCCAAGGTGCGTGGAATCCACGATTTTAACAGCCACTCCCCGATACATCGGACTCGTCGAATTAGAATTCTCGAGACGATTGTTCTCTGGTCTCGAAGGTCTTCGAGCCCATCGCGGAATACGTCGCTCGCTGAATCTTTTCGACGGTTCAAAGTCCCCCGATCACTTTCCCTCCTCCTCCTCCTCCTCACCGATCGCCACTCTTGTAAATAGTCCCATAAATTGTCCCATTCGATAGAATTAGATAGTACGCATTCGCGGCTGGACGCGCGCTCGTACGAAGAATAGCCTCGGCTCGTAAGCATCGCAACGCGTAGGACGCGTTCCCCTTGTAGCGATCGTCTATAGTTGTTAAATCGCGTAAATCATCCGGTCGATAACGTATTCCCGCAACGATCCGACGTAATTGACGGCACGGAGAATATAACGTTACGCGCGCGCCGCGGATTCGTTCGGAGGTATAGAATCGTTTCCATTTATTATAGGTACATCGACAAGGTCGCGCCGCCCACGTTCGATTGTCACCTCTATTATTGAATCTCTTTCTCTCGTCCAGGTAGAGCTCCAACCTACAGCCTCTAGTCCAACCGGCGGCCGAGCCTCGATCGAAAGAATTCCGCGATGCAACTATGTGCGTAATGCGATGGTCGAGTCGTTCGCGAGCAATTCTTGTTTCGCACTCGAAGGAAACACTTTGTCGCGGGGGGGAAATAATTTGTCGGCTGCAACGCGCAGGCCACTCGCGGAATGCACCGCGAGAAATACCTGTAAACGATTCCAGCGGTTGGAGCCGAGGTCGAGGTGTCGCGTTGCGATTCGAACTTGCGTATTCACGGTCCGTCGGTTCGCAGGAATTCTGGGTAGAGGAACGAGTGCTCCGGTTATTTGTCGATCGCCGTTGACGTACGGTTTGCGAGAAGTCGACGACCGAGTATCGTCGTACTTGATTCGCAGGGAGTTCGCATGGGTGCATATTTCTCTGTCTTGTTTTCTGGGGTGGACGATTTTACGGAGGGACACGGATTTTGGTCGTCGAACGATAAAGACGAGATGGACAGTAGAGTCTCGATTATCCGAACCATATTCGGATAATCGAACATTTTGCCGCGTGGGTCTAAATAGCTGAGAGCTTAAATTTTATATGGAAATACCTTTTTTGGGGAATTATTAGCTGTGCTAAGTATTTAAAAAGCGAGATATCGCACGCGCACAGAAAACAAAAATTAATTGAATCTATTAACAATTACTTGTGTCGCGAGTAATTCTTTATTTACATAATTTAAATCTTTTTTGATATTTTAATGTGATATTTCTTCCTTACAATCACATACTGCTCCACATGATTCTAAGTTAGAGAGATTTATTATTATTATGTATTAAAAAATTTCATTGATATAAATAAATAATTACTTGTGACCCCGCAAATAATGTTCAGTAGATGCAACTAATTCTTTTTCGTTGTATGCATTTCTAAAATTACATAATTAGGAAAAAATATTTCTTTTTGTTTGGAAACGACCAGAAACTGTTTGCATCCAAATTCGAGAATAATGGATCCTCCATCTATTTGGTTAAACTGGCTAATTTTTGGTTAGAATAACTAAACGTTTGGTCAAAATAACTAAATATTTGATTCAACTGACCAGTATTTTGATTAAAATAAATAAACACATTTAAATTTGTTCTGTCATTTTAATCTAATTATTCTTCTCAATATAGTTTCTCGTCATTTTTAAACAAAAATTTCTTTAGAGTTGCGTCACTTTAGAAATACATGTACGATGTATCTAATCGAGTTCTGATAATTGAAGTTCGGATAATCCTATACGGTCGATTCTCTCAGTGCGCGATTTTCAGGGGTCCGACGCTTCCCGAAATATTCGAATCAACACGCGATGATAAAGGAGAGCTACATTTATCAATTTCAAGCATCGCCCCGTCAATCCTCCCTCTCACGCTCGATAACAAAAAATTCCTTCCGCGATCGCGCGCGGCATGATCCGCTTGGGTACGAGAACACGATGAAATCAACGGGATTCACGAGGTTCGGCTAGGTTGGAGCATTCTTGAATGGACGTCCGATACGACTACTCGCGCGTATACCTATATAAGTGAGCTCGTGTAAAAGAGCCTCGCGAACAATGATTCCATATACTACTTCGTCATCGACCAGACGCAGTTCTTTAATTAACTCGCCTCTCCATCGCCCACATTCGAGCCAATCGTTTTAATCGACGGGCGCGTGTCCCGCCCGCGACATATTTACAGTCGCCCGTGTATTATAGAGCGACGAGCGCAATCTCTCGTAATTGTCGATCTAATGCTCCGTTGGCCTTCGCTTTTCCGTTGGAATTTGATCCCACATATCGTGTGAGGCTAAACTTACTCGCCGGAGAAAAACCTTCGATCACTATTATCTCATTATATATGAGCTTTTGGCTCGTACTTGTGTAATACTTTTTTGTATATTACGTTTTTGTCTACAATAAAGTCTTATATCTATATAGGCCTTAAAGTTCGTAAATAATGAGATAATAGTGATTGAAATTTCTTTCCTGGCGAGGAAATTTAGTCTCATACCTTATGAGGCCAAACTTACTCGCCTGTAAAAACACTTTAATCACTATTGTCTCATTACTTATGAGCTTTTAGCTCATACTTGTGCAATACTTTTTTGAAAATTACGTTTCAATCTACAATAAAGTCTTATATCGATATAGGCCAACAATTCGTAAATAATGAGATAATAGTGTGATTGAAGTTTCTTTCCTGGAGGGTAAGTTTAGCCTTATGTGGTATAATGCAGATACACCTGCGGGCCTAATGATTCTGATTGACCCGCTTTAGATGACGATACCTTATCGAGTCGACCGTAGCTTGACGGTACGAGCGGATCTTCTTGTTTTGTCATGAAGTACCGATCAAATTTAGCTCTCATGACGAAACCGTAAGATTCGCTCGAACCGTCAAGCTACGATCGACTCGATAGAGTACCGTCATCCATAACGGGTCGATCGAAATCATTGGTCGCAGGTGTAAGCCCAAGGACAATGAATCGATGAATTTTGAGACTCGTGATTGGTGGGAAAAAAAAAATAATTCCACCAACCACTCATCTTAAATTTCGTCGATTAGTCAGCGGGTTAAACAGATTCATTTGTCCTCTGGTACATGTCGGTGCTCTTCTGGCGTGAACATTTTCTTCACAGATGATATGCATCCAAAGACGCGCTTAAATCCCCTCCGGAAACAAATGCATCCGACAAACGATGCAACGATCGCGACAAAATATACGCGATTAAAGAAGAGAACCCGCAACGTCGTCCGCTTGGCTTTGCGCTCGATCCTCCCCCCCTCCTAATCCCTCCCTCCTATCCCTCACACCCCACGTGCCTATCGCCAAATCGCGCTAGCGTACGCGATCCGAGCGAGGGAGACAAAAAGGAGAGAAACTCGGAGCCGCCTTGTATGTGGCTTCCGCTTATACGTGTGTTCTCTGCCAATTTCTGCCGCAAACAGACCGAGAGTGTATGCCGACGCAGTTCAAGTGCGCCACGGAGGGCAACTGCATCGACGAGATCTACAGGTGCGACGGCTCGTCGGATTGCGCGGACCGCAGCGACGAGGAGCACTGTCCTAACGCGACCGTCACGACAACCAG
Organism: Xiphydria camelus; assembly: GCA_963678675.1. NCBI lineage: Eukaryota > Metazoa > Arthropoda > Insecta > Hymenoptera > Xiphydriidae > Xiphydria > Xiphydria camelus. The sequence continues at coordinate 37,431,153 of OY783191.1, read as the reverse complement.
TACGCTATACTTTGTGTTTCATTGCTTTCCGTCGTGCGTTTCGTAGGTCTACGCGCGCGCGCGGCTGAAGCGTCGTGCGTTGGATGAAATGTGGATCTATCGTTGATTAAAGCGCGATAATTCGCTGACTCGATTTGGTGAGGCATTTTTTTTTTGTCTCAGATTCGAAAAATTTAGACAAAATGATCTAATCCTGTATTTTCCACTTTTGATTTTTAGCTTTATTTGAGCTGGAAAACAACATTCTGAAATATAGCTACGTGTTGTAAGCCTCTCTCTCTCTCTCTCTCTCGCACACTGAGAGAAACAATTGCTGGTGCCGCAAAAATGTTTTCCTCAGTCAAAAATAATATAATTTCAGGATCAAGCCGTGGTTTTTTGTGCAAGAAAATATTTGACAGGCTCGAGCAATTGTTTTTTTTTGGAGATAGAAAGAATTTCTTTTTCCCACGACGGGAACTGAGAATCAAGAATATGTACATACATATTCTTCGATCAAGAGAATCTGTACTTTTTTAAATTTGTAAGATCAAATGTTCTTGATTAAAAAAATCTTTTTTTTGACATTAACAATTGTTTCTCTCGGTGTACTCATTGCCTGGCATAAGTGTGTCTCTCTTGCGTTTCGATGACGTCACAACGCGTTGCGGAGATTAATGCGCTTATAACTCAGCGAATAATTATATTGTCGAGTATTTTACTTTTCGTGCGATATTAAGTATGCGTACAGATGAGAAATTGAATTAAAAAATATGAATATTCTTTTTATAAGACCGAATTCGAAGCGACAGCGAACGTCGAAGCGGAGGAAAAAGAAATGGTTCGAAAAAACAGTTATTCGCAGAGAGTTATAAGTGTGTTTCTTCCTGCGACGGCATCGAAATGGGAGAGAGACGCATTTATGCTAAACAATGAGTGCGAGGGATATAGACTCACTAGATTATAATGTAGCTACATTTTTAACCTATCGTTATATACGACAGAAAATGAAAAATGAAAAAATACGGGGTAGATAATTTTGTCTAAGTTTTTCGAATCTTTAATAACAAAATTAGCGTTAAAATTGAATCTTCTCTCCACGAGTCTATAGAAAACCAGCGAACGATCGCGAATCCTCGTCCAACGCGCGCTCGCATTCCCGTGAGCCGCGCGAGTCCACGAGGAAGCACGATGCACGACTCGTCGCGGGACTACGGAGATCCTCGCGCGATCCATCTCGATCGCCGTCCTTCGGAGGCGTTATTATACGGATCGCGGAGAGATGCTCACGCTCTCCCGCGCATTCCCGTCGCTTTGCCGTACGCCGATATACGTTACGTAATCGCTCCGTATCGGGTTTCCGCAAGTAGTTATTCGCCGTACGTGTGGCTCGTACGAGGGAAGGTCGAAATCGATTGCAACAGCTGCACCGTGCATCCTGGTGGGCGACACGACCGGAGCGACGACGTTCCTCGCGAGAAAGCGATTGCTATCCTCGCTCGAGTTGCGCGTCGAGCCTGTCAATTAGGGGTCGTCCATAGAGCACGTAACGGCCTGACTGCAGGAGGGGTGAGGGGGAGTTACACAGAGGTCGTTCCACATGCCAAATCTATTAACTTTCGGAGCAAATTTTCAATTTTCTTTCAATTTGAATACGCTATTACACCAATTGCGCTGCAAATACGTATGCCGAGCGATTTTTGAAAATTTTGAAAAATGTGAAAATTATAACACTTGAAAGTCTTGGAATCAATTTGTTTCAACAAGCCGGAACGACCCATAAGGGAGAGGAGGGTGGGATCAAATAGTTTCGTAAGAAAATTTAAATCGTAATTTAGCGTGTTTTATTCGATCAAATTTTTTTAATCCGCCTATTCGTTACAACTTAATTTAAATTACGACTCGAGTTTCAATCCAAAGCTATTGTTATCCTCTGTTGCAATATGTTTTTCTTAGCAGTCGATGAGATTCCTCAGTAAAATCAAAAGTTACGTAACGCACGAACAAGGGAAGAGGAGGAGTAGTTGGACTAAAATGTTTAAATTAAACAAAAAATTTGCCTGATCGAAGTAGACTTATTTTTATATAGTTCTGAGAGCATATTTATTCGATTAGAACGAATATCAATATTGGACATGTGCAAATATTATCGATTTAATTTTGAATATCATTTGGATCAAATCGGTATTAATTTGAATCGAATAAATGTGCAGAAGCAAGTTCATTTCTATCAAACAATTTTTTCTCTCAACTCGCAACCTACACTGTAAAAAATCGGGAGTGAATCCGGAGTGAATTTTCACTCCCATCACTCGGAGTTTCGGAGTGACAAAAAAAGCACTCCGCGGACGGAGTGAACATGGAGTGAAAAATATTATTATTAGTACTGAAGTAATAATACAAAATAATAATAATATAATTTTATTATTTGTACTATAATTTAATATTTCCTGAACGATTCCTATCTGAAATTCATCCGCCGAGTTAATTTTATAAATAATTTAAGCAAAATCCTTTTCGGAGTGAATTTCAATCCGGACGGGATTAAATCAATTAAAAATCATCCACTCCGCATTCACTCCGCATTAACTCCCGATTTTTTACAGTGTATAGCAGTACACGGGGAAGGGGGAGAGATTAAAAATGATCAAAAAACCGTTACCTGATTTATGGACAGCCTCTCATACATCGATTTTTCGTCCCACGCGTTCCTCGATGCGCTCGACTCGCGATCGATTCGAGGGTCCCGTTTCGGTGCATCCGTCAGGGCTTCGCTTCGTCGTCTAATTTTGTGATCGTCGAGAGAAAATCGCGTCACGGCGGCGTCCCCGTGGAGTCCGTCTCGAAAATCGACCGGCCGATTTTTCGAGGGATCGAAATAAGGAGATGTGTCGAATCGTCGAGAGGAGCGGATTACGCGCGGGGCCGTCGCCGTGCGTCGAATACGCGCTTGGTGTGCTTCTCCACGAGAAATGTCCACCCTCTCCCTCCATTCCCACCCCCAAACTCTATGTGCATATGCGAACAGTAAACCCACCATGGGCGGCGGGCCCCGTCACCCCGAAGCCGAGGGAGTGCGATCCGAGGACCGAGTTCCGCTGCGACGACGGCCAATGCGTTGGCGCGCGCCGGAAATGCGACAGTATTTTCGATTGCTTCGACGGTAGCGACGAGCGCGGTTGCGGTAAGACACGCTTGAGTTGTCCTCTCTCTCTCTCTCTCTCTTTCTATCTCTCTACTCGAATCTCTCCTCTCTCTTTCTCTCACACACGCGGAACCACGCTCCTCCCTCGATTTTCCGTCGCTCCTACTCGGCCGATCGTCGTTTCGGAGATGCGACGAATCAATTAACGGATTGCGATAGATTTCGGGACAATCGCAATTTATCGTAGCAACGATCACAATTGAGGGGGTTAGAATAAAAGGAGTACAAGAGAGAGTGACTTTTCTTATATATGGACTCAAGTGCAGATTTAGGTTATTTTGATTTAAAAAATTCAGGATCTATGCATGTGATCTCATGTGACAGATGAAGCGCAAAGCGGGAAACCTTTTTATATTAAATAAATTGGCACACACAAGGTACCTAAATCTGCACTTATAAGTCCATATATAAGACAAGTCACTCTTGTACTCCTTTTATTCTAACCCCCTCAATTGTAGTAAAGATTACAGCCATGCCGGCAGTTCTAATGATACTATCATGATTTCAACCAAGATCAAACAAAAATTAGCCGGATCTATTATAAATTATCCGGGATGGCGTAAGTAATTATTTATGCGGAGCACAGAGTAGGGCTTAAAGTTCCGCGGGGTAAACAATTCTCAAATTACTGGAGCCTCGCAGGAGGGCACGGGCCACCCTCTTGCCCTTCTCTATCCTCGGACAAGCGTTCACCTGTTATAAATTCAGCCAATGAGACGCACGTGCACGCTCCAGCTCTCGGGTTTTCTTAGCCGCGGGTATACAGTTGCGAAACGAACGGTTCGCGGGTCGCTTGTGAACCGCTTGTTCGCATAATTAGGGCGTGGTTTAGAGCGCCGAACGAACGGCTTTTGTACCGTTCTAGTCCGGGGAAGAGAGTTTCAGTTAAAATAGATTTTTTTTAGATGTTAAAATGAATAAAATCAGTAAGTTTTCTATTCGGAGGCCCTGACCTGACTGCTGGTCAAAACGCTATATTCATGAAGCCCTAGGTATTGGAATGGCACTTTTTACCCCAGGCACTTTTAGCCCTACCTTACCTTGCATCAATTAAATTGATTTATATATATCAAGTAAATATCTCTTCCCTACACCCCCACGTGGAACAGCATGTGATTGCAAGGAAGAAATATTTAAATTGATATCAAAAAATATTTGATTTATGTAAATCCATAATCACTCGCGATCCCGTAATTAATTTTTAATAAATCCAACTACTTTTTCCTTCCTGCGTGATAATAGATCCGATAGACCGCTATAAATGCCGCGATTCATTAATCATCCGCGATGGATCGTCTCACCCTCCTTCCAACAACCCTTCCCCCGCCTCCGAATTCCTCCTCGTGGACCGCCGAACGTATCCATGTCGAAGCTTTCTCGCGAGCCTTGTGTCCGTGTCCGCATATGCGCAAAAAAGGAGCCTGCGAGCCGAACGAGTGGAAGTGCGCGAGCGGCCGGTGCCTGCCGGCGAGTCAGCGGTGCAACGGGGTGCCGGACTGCGAGGACGGGACCGACGAAAGCGGATGCGGTAACTACCCAGTCTCTCGCTTGCTCTGCGCCCGACCTCCGCGCGTCGCATGACTCTTGCAATATTGCGCGCATTTACGATCGTACGCCTGCTCGTGCCGTTCGTTGTCGATCGCATGCGACAAGTGGCGCGCTAGGTAGCAACGTAGCGCCGATATGTGCATGTAGTTTGCCTGCGGTTCTTTCGTGCCTGCATCCGGTGGCACGGTCGAGGGACGACGCGACGAATTTTCCATATAAGGCGTGCGCAGGTTTAACACACACAGCTGGGGAAAGAGTTTATTCGAATATGAATCTAGTGGAGATATTTATTCGCGGTGAATAAGACATTTATTTGCAAGCAGCAAACGGAAGTTTGGAGTAAATAAAGGTTCTGTGTGGTGTACGGAAACATGTATTTCGTTCGAATGGATATTTGTTCTGTATGGAAAAAAATTCTTATTTGTGAATAATAAATTTTCTAACGGGTTCATATTCAAATAGACTTATCTCTGAGCGTATAGGCTACCTGACTTGACCCTTCTCTACTACAGTTGGCGATGCACGGAGAGAATAGTTCATTTATGATTAATAAGTGTATACCGGAACATGGCGAAATAAATATTTCGTTGAGATATATTCGTTAACTCTATTACTGGTAACGGTTGGCAATCAAATACATATTCTAATAACTAATAAATACTATCTCGTTCCAACGGAATGTATTTATTTCGCTACATTCGAGCGCACGTTTATCGTCTATAAATAAATTGTTCTCTCTCAGTGCGGTAATGTGGGACCAAATTCAATTGGCCATATTACCTGCGCTTACCTTGACTCGAGATTAAAAATCTCTAGTCGAAAATCATTTTTTTTCTGCGTACAAAGGTCGGACGATGATTCTCTGCTAGAGATTTTTAAATTCTCTTGTTCCCCTATAAATCTTTATTTCGTGTCTCCGGAAAAAGGGAAGGAAAAAAATGAATGGAACGAATCCAAAAATCGCCCCCTTCGTCAGCCCCGTCGTTATCGCGCCAGTATATCGCAACCCCTTCACGTTCCGTCCCAATATTGTACCTGTACAAACGCACCACCCCTACGCAAAATCATCCCCACGATGCAACAAGTTTTTCCGCAAACACCCCGCATGTAGCCCAATGACCGAGTACTCTCTATCGTCCCACACGCACCCCGTAGCGACCACTCGATCGGTCGATTACCAATACGTTTACGGGGGAATGCTTTCGGAATCGCGGACCGATAATGAATTTGGAAATTCTTCGCATGCACGTATATACGGATGTGTCTAGGTGCATTCTGCGTATTTCATTCGAGCGTTTCGATATTTTCTCGGTGTCCTCTCGTGTATCATATAAAGCTGAACTTACTCACCAGGAAAGAAACTTGAATCACTATTATCTTATTACCTATGAGCCTTTTTGGCTTATATTTGTATAATATGATACTTTTTTGAAGATTACGTTTTTATCTACAATAAAATCAACCATTTTAGACTTTCGCGGCCATTGTCATTATAGTAATGAGAGTGTTACTACTTTTGGCTTCCGGGTGGTAACCGCGTCTAAAAGTATTATTATTTTGCCGACATTTCGTAAACATTGCAGTTTCCTTCATAAGAGCTGATGACCTTCTGATACTGTATCAGCCCTGATGAAGCAAACTGCAATGCTTGCGAAACGTAGGCCAAGAGTAGTAATACTCATAATTATACAATAAAGTCCTTATATCGATATAGGCCAAGCATTCATAAATAATGGGGTAATAGTAATTAAAGTGTCTTTCCTAGCGAGTAAGTTCAGCCTCACATGGTACATCTCTTTCGAAACGCGCCTCTCCGCGTCCTTCTTCCGTCGCGCTAGGAGATAATCGCGTTCTAGGTCCGGCACTACCATAGGTTGCGCACAGATCGCATGCACCCTTCTCGAACTCGATCCCGCACGTGTCGGTTTTCAAATTGGCGCGCGTGGAAAGTCCGTAGGCAAGAGTAAACGAGAATAACAGCTCCTTGATACGGAAAAGTCGCATGTGTGTTGATGTCGAACATTCAAAATGCATTGTAGTCGACAAATGCCCGCCTGGATACTTCCGCTGCGCCGATGGACTGTGCCTGCAGGGCAGCAGGCGCTGCGACGGACGGTCGCACTGTCGCGACGGCTCCGACGAGATCGATTGCCGTACGATAAGGATTTGTCAAGTTTTTCTCTTTCCTTACAGTCTCTCGATTTCATTTCTCCTCGTAGTTTAGTCGCACGCGTCTTCTGTGCCACGCCCCCTTTTTCCACGGTGCTCGTTGAGAACAGGGGAGGTCCGCGTATAAAACGTATGACTTTCGTCGCACTGCGATCGCTGCACCATTTGTGACGTGCGATTGTCGCACGAAGAAAGTTGCCACCGGTACGCGGTGGATGCACACCCCTTTCTCGACGAGACGCTCTTGTTTTTCGGCGTGACTATTTCTCGCATGCCTTCTATCGATTTGTGTCACTAAATTGAGTTTAACTGTTGTTTAATATTAACCGTCGGTTGTGTATTACTGTCGTTACTGGGTTAGAGTGGAAAACAAATTATATTTCATATTTCACGCGTCGTGTTACTAAAACAAGAGTTTCCGAAATTTCATTCATCTATCTCTCTTTATCTAAGGGTTGAAAGCGGTCTATTCTACTATCGGCTCTAATTTAAAAGCGGCTCGAACTTTCACTTTCTCTGTATACGGTCGCGCGTAAGTAGAAACGCCCCTTGTTTGGTCAGACGCTCGAGCTCGGAGGTTCTCGTCTGACTAAACCGAGATTGTGACCACTTTCTGCGTGCCCTGTACATAGGTACTTCGCAATTTGCGAAGACACAAATGTTCATTTTCCGCTAAATGAACGTTAATTAATTTAAAATAGTTAATTTTCAATGTTCTCCCTCTCTGTCACCGCCTATTAAATTTAATTTGGATCGAATGATGCCATTTTTTCTCCAGTGCATCCTTGCGGAGCTATACACTTTCAGTGCAGAAATAGAATTGGTACACCCCGAAGGCGTACTTCTCGCTCGGTGCGCATTTTCCTACGTCATTTATATCGAAGCGTTCGCGAAACGTATAATGAACAATCTTAACCGCATTCGGCGAAACCATGTCGTGCACAACGAGAGTTAAAGATTTAAGAACAACTTCCGTCCTACTTTTCAGCGCTCTCCGCGATAGTTTGCGACACGCAATTGAAAAGTTACGACCAGTCGCGTATATGGCATAACTATACGTAGCTTCGCGCGCGTTTTGCCCGTACACGCGTCTGACCATTCACCTTCACCGCTACTGCAACTCGATGCATTATAACGTTCGCGCCGTTTCTTTCTTCACCGTACTCACTTTCGATCGCATCCTCGAAAACTCTTTATGTCTCTTTGTCTTTTCAGCACAGGTTGCCTGATTGTATATATACCTGTATATAAATACATATGTATGAATATTACATACTATCTATCTCACGATGTATTATCCGGGTCTCTTTATGCGTATCTCTTTGGACATTTAACATTCTGTGTTTACGTCGTACGTCGCGGATACAGCGTGTCGAATTAACCGGGCAACTTTGATGTGTGGCCCGCACCGTTCATTTCAGCCTGGTTGGCTTTGACGCCAGTCAATATCGAGCGGTATAGCCGTTTGGAAATCAGTCTTCGCTCTGGACGCAGTATCCAAATTTTAAAAGAAGAAGAGGAATAATACTCGGTTGAGGCCGTCATGCATATACACTGTTAAAATGTTTTGTCAATTCGCAGTACAAAAGTAAATTAAATTTGCAAAACGAATTGTGAAATTACGATACGTAATGCGAGTTTACGATATTTTATCGCGAGTCCACGATATTTATCGTGATTTTTCCAAACATTCCTTATGGAATCTTTGTCTTCGCATCAGAATAGGGGAGTTGCACAATTCTTTTTATTGCAGGTTCGAAAAATGCGGACAAAATTATTTACCCCGTATTTTTTCATTTTTCATTTTCGGCCTCATTTAAGCTAGAAAACGATATTTAAAGACGCGTGTGTAATCAACGCTGTAAGTCTATCTCGCTCGCATGGTTTTTCGATGACGTCAAAATCTAGGAAATAGAAACGCACTTGTAACTATGAATAATTATTTTTTCGGGCATTTTCTTTTTCCCGTGATATTGAATGTGTATTAGAAAATGAATTTAAAGATATGAATATTTTTTAATAGAAATACCGTATAGTCGGTAATTTTACCACACTCTTGTGTCGGTTAAAAGCATCCAACATGTTTGTAAATTCACAACAGAGATTTCTAGCAGTCTATGACGTCAGGCCAAAGCAAAAGAAACCAGCCAGAGTGAAATGAACGTTGCAAATCACGCACCAAAACTCCCCGGTTAATTTGACACGCTACGACCGTGTATATATATATGTGTGTGTGTACGAATCGCAATAAGAATACCGTCGTTCGCGACGATACATTTTTTACGTATGCGCTCACCTACTTTCTCCGGGAATGTACGTATAATACGCATTTGCATGACAAACGGCGACGGGCACGCGCGTCTCTCGCGGCGATTCGTTCCGGCCGAACTCGTTTTACCGCGAGAACGTACAAGTGCCGCTCGAAACTCTCATAGTACAGTTTTCCATACGGGCGATACTCCGTTTATTCGACGTACTGATATCCGATGTGGAAGCTCTTGCTCGAAAACCGGTCGAATTGAAAGATCTCGCTTTGGAAATTCTCTTTTTCTCCGATGGAACGCATTTCCAAAGGGCCGCCTGACCGCTGACGAATTACCTTTGAGGATATCTCGACGCGCATTTCGAATATCTCGACGCACGTGCGCGCCAAATCCACTCGACAATCGCCACGCCCACTTTTTCGTCGACACGACACGTGCGCCTCGCCGCTTTGTACATATATTGTACATATAACTAGATCTATATATATATATATATATCTCTCTCTCTGTCTCTATATTTCAAGAATACTTTTCTCCGTATCTACGACCCCTGCGTCGTTCGTCGTCGCGGGTTTTAATTCGCCCGTTCCGCCGTTTCAGCGTGCCCCGAAGGTCAGCAGCCGTGCGACAACGGCGTCTGCATCAAGAAGAGCTTCTTCTGCGACCGCAATGTGGACTGCCACGACGGAAGCGACGAGAAGAACTGCCGTAAGACATTCGCTTTGCATCCGTGCGACGACTGCTCGCTTCTCCGCACGGCGCACGCCGCTAGCGCGTCCAGGAAGGGCGAGCGGAAGCTCGGAAAATCTACGAACGCGCAACTTCCTTCTATTTGCCCCTCTACGCGGAAAAAAATGATTTTGCAGTTTTAGCAAATCTAGGTTTTGCTGTGATACTTCTTGTTATCGTGACGAAAATATTATCTGTGGCGGTAAAAGATATTATGCATCCAGCACAATAGTGAAAATATTTATTGGGATAGCAAATATTTTTGCCGAAGAAACTTTTACAACGATTGCTGTTGCATTTGCTCTGTTACTGGATGTATCTTTTGCAGCCACAGATAACATTTTTGTCATCATAGCAAAAAGCCCTCAGTAAAACCTAGCTTTACTGAGACTATGAAATTAATTTTTTTTTATGTATAGTGTTGTCTTCATAACTTTTCGCGCTCAAAACTTACAGAATGCTCCCACTCTGATTGAAAGGGCAGTCCAAAGAGAGCAAGAAAGAGCATCTATCGCGTATCAGCGCTCATCGCTCAACGGTCGAACGTTCAGGGGAAGCGAAAGTTCCAATATGACAAAGTTACGGAGACAGCACTGTATATCGATCATTCTCCCGACGAAATCTCCGTGCGCAAAAGAGCAGCGCTCCGACATATCCCCGTGAATTATTCGGGATATCCACACAATTTCACTGATTGTGAGAATCGCGCGTTTGCCAATGTGGATCATTTTCGTCTACCAACCGCGCGCGTTTGTTTCGCAGCCGGCGGACCGGGCGGCGGTGTCGCCTCCCCGCAGGAGTGCCGCGAGGACGAGTTCCCCTGCAACGACGGCACCTGCGTGCCGCAGTCGGCCACCTGCAACGGACGCGCCGATTGTTACGACGCCAGCGACGAGCTCAACTGTCCCCACGGTAGGTTCTCGAGGGACCGCGATACGGAGGAGCTTTCTTTCTCCACCGCCCACTTTCGACGTATCGTACGTTACGCACCGAAGAGGAACGCGTGCGCCGATATAAGGCGAGCGTCCTCGTCCGACGGGGCCCTGTATATCGCTTGTTAAACCCACTCCCATAGCGAGAGTTAGATGGCTAGGACCGAAGTACCCTGAAAATACTGTAAGAACCAGCTGACCACGGTGTTGTGGAGTCCTGGAGTCCTCCTGTCTTCCATCTCGACTTGTTTCGTTCAACGAACTTTTCGAGTAACGACTACGGCGACGCGTCACGCGTCTCTCTGGAATTCGGTATCTTTCGCTAATTTGTCTTGCTGCAGATTTGAAAGAGATTCGAATAATAGTATTATACAGGGTGAGTCACCGGTTATTGCCACCTAGAACAACTCCGAAAGTATAATAGTAGTAGAAAAGTGTTTGAAACAAAAGTTGCATGGGACAACGGGGGCCATATTGTGATGTTAGTTTTTTGTTGCTAGGTGGAGTCGCTTCAGAGATTTGAAGGTCAACTTTGTTGTTTTAAGTAGGGTGCTACTATATTTTGGTACTTATTTTCTGGTGGCGGCTATCGAGACGAATCCAATGATATGCAACATTAAGGTCTTTGAAGGTAAACGAAGGTCAAAAAGTTAAAATGAACTTACATTTACGGAAGGTAAAGCAGTGCATTTTGATACCAATGGTCATCACTTCGAACACCTTCCGTAAATGTAAGTTCATTTTAACTTTTTGACCTTCGTTTACCTTCAAAGACCTTAATGTTGCATATCATTGGATTCGTCTCGATAGCCGCTATCAGAAAATAAGTACCAAAATATATAGCACCCTATTTAAAACAACAAAGTTGACCTTCAAATCTCTGAAGCGACTCCACCTAGCCACAAAAAACTAACATCATAACATAGCCCCCGTTGTCCCATGTAACTTTTGTTTCAAAAACTTTTCTACTACTATTACACTTTCGGAGTTATTCTAGGTGGCAATAACTGGTGACTCACCCTGTATATTTTGTAACAAGAATGCGACAACCGCCACTCGTAGCACACGATAATTTTTATAACTCCTGCAGACGAAAGGACGCCTTTCCATGCTTATAAATTGTGCGCAAGCTCGTTAATTATTTCATAAGTGAGAAAACTTTCATAGCATGCAGACTTAAGTGCGCTATGGAAATGTTTTTACATGTGAAATAATTGACGAGTTTGCGCACGATTTTAAGCAGATAAAGAGGCACTTTCGACGTAAGTGTTACAACAAATTATTTACCCCGTATTTTTCCATTTCTCGTTTTCATCCTCATTTAAGCCGAGAAACGACATTTCAAAATGCAGCTATGTCGTCGTATTAGAAGACTATCTCTCTCGCACATTCGTTTCTTGGCATAATAAGAGTGCGTCCATCTGGCTTTTCAATGACGTAACAATACCGTAGAAAGAAACGCACTTGTACACGGGAAAAAATAAATCGTATCATTTACAAAGTTTCTGATAAAACGCGGGACAAGGCCAATTTATTGTTACGATGACTACAATTTTAGTAGAAATTATCAGCAAATACTTGCAACTTCTACAAATTTTACTATAATTCTTACTAAAATTATAGTCACCGTAACAAAAAATTGGCCTTGCCCCGAAACTTACCACAAATTTCTTTTTCCGTGTAACTCGGTAAATAATTTTTTTCTCGGACATTTTCCTTTTCACTTGACATCGAATAGGTACATACGGATTACACAAGTTGATTTTAAAAACACGAATATCCTTCTCACACGCGAACACCAAATTCGACCGATCGAGATTCGCGCGCCCTTCCCCTCCCCCCTCCCTTATCCCGCGATGCAACGGGTCGTGACACTGTGGTTCAGATTGGGGATACTTCTAGGTCTAGACGCTTCGGATAATACCTCTTCGGGGAGGCGCTCGGAGACCGTGGCGATAGCCCACGGGAACCCGGATAGCGGGAGTCACGGGCCGAACGCGTCCGCCGATCCTGGGTGGCCCGCGTCGAATCTAAGCGCGCCGAGGAGTTGCGCCCCCGACGATTTCGTTTGCGCGGACGGCACTTGCATACCCGCGGCCCGTCACTGCGATCATCTCTACGATTGCCGCGACTTTACCGACGAACAGTACTGCTTCGGTTAGATCGCACTCGTAGAGCTCTCGACAATCTGGCGGTTGGATATACGTTGAAACGCGCGCACACCCCACGACGAGTCCGCTCCGCGAGAAATCCTCGTCCCGCTTCACGCTTCTCGCGCTTTTTTCCCCTAATAGGCCTCATGCAATACCTGCGAACAAATTGCGCAACAGAGGCTGTTGCGCAAACAATTGTATAGTGCATGGTATTGTTTGACGTGCTGCGCAACGAGTTGCAGAAATTCAAAATTGTTTGAAATTAATTGTACAACGAGTGGCGTTGTGCAATTATTGCGTCGTGTATGGGCTTTCTTGCGACGCATTGTGCAATAACCAGTTTCGTTCCACGCGTTTTTAAAGGCGGTGTTATTAAAATATCTATTAATTTTATAAACACACACAACACAGAGAGTTTACATAAACTTGCGTACAGTGTATGGACGATTTTGTTTGTACAATAATTTGTTGTACAACGTTAGTTTGCGCAATTTGTTCGCAGGTGTATGGGGTCTATTACGTATTGCCTGGCACCGCTGTCTTTTGACACTCAATCGAGACTCTGCACACTTTCGTGGGAGCGTGCGCGAATTATGCGAGGGTTTTAGGGGGAAGGGGGGTCGAGCAATTTCTTACGAAGTCTCACGAGAAGGGAGGAATGTGTAATCCAAATTTTACGTAAGATTGTAATATTCAATTTTTATACAAACTGACGAGTTGAATGTATTTCGAAAATATACCTATTTATTTCCTTATTCACTAAATCTTTGTCATTTTTTGTGTGCTTAAATTCTATGAAAATTGTATTTTATGAAAGTAAAAATGGGGGGTGGAGGGGTAGTAACAAAGCTTATGTTTTCTTATATGGGGAGAGGGAGGGTGGAGTAAAAAATTCGTCCGAAATACTTTACGTAATTTGTGCACGCTCCCTTCGTTTCCCTATTTAAAAAGTATCATAGATCCTCATAGATTCTCATAGGAAGCTTATAAAAATCCTATAGCGCACCAGAATAGAATGCCAAAATACCAGTAGGAATTTGATGTGCTTGGGACACGGCAATTCCAGATACCCACTAGTAAAAATCTGAGAGGAATAAATAGGAAAATGTACCTATTAGATTCTACACAAAGAAAAAAAAAACGGGCGGGGAAACGCCGATTTAGTTACTTGAATTAAATAATTTTGTTATAACGATTAAAGATTGTTTGACGAAAACAAGCTGTAGTCAAGTCCAGCAAATTATTAGTTCTAGTAACTCGATCTGCGTTCCCCCACCCGTAACTACTAATTTAATTAAATCTACCACATTTTTTTCTCAGTGTATGTATATCTGCAAAAACAAGTAAAATCTTTTAAGGTTCTATTTACAAATAGAGAGTAGTGTCTTTATTACCTTCATGGAATTATACTTCTGTGGTACTAATTGCAAAACCCGATATGTCAAAAAAACGATTTTTTGTTTTTAATGTCAATATGTACGGTCAGCAATGAAGAATATGATGGCAAAACCCGATATAGCTCCAAATCACCTACGACTTGTAGGTTAACAAAATAATACTCCGATTACGCTCTACGTCTTTGAATTGGTCGGTGGTTTGAAGCGTGTTCTGAAAAATCAACTTTCTTGACATATCGGGTTCTGCCTTAGTACCACAGACTTATTTTTACAGATACATATAAAATTTGGTAAATCCCTATTTATTATCTCAGATACACATGGAATCTAATGAATTCCTATTCGTCCTTCTCAACCTCAAACTCAAACTTCAACAACTCAACCTCAACCTTTCTCAACCTTTCAAACTCAAACTCAAATTTTTTGAGCGGATATCTGGAATTGCTTTGTCTGAAACACATCAGATTCCCGTAGAAATTATCAATGGAAATCTATGGGATCTTTTCAATAGAATTGCCTCTTCGAAAGAAGCCTTTTACTTGCGGAGCTTTTACTTGCACTTGAATTCTACAAAATCTATAATGACGAAAGATACATATAGGTACTAATGTGAATTTCAGTGTCGATTTGCGATACCGCTCCGTAAAATCGCCTCTCTCTCTCTTAAACGAACTTTCTTAACACTAGAACTACCCAATGGTCGCGCTTTATAAGACGGTCGTTTTGGCGGGTGATTATCTCGTTATCCGTGGATTTTTCGTTCACACTGCTATAGAACTTTTTTGTAGACCGAAATGTGCTCTACAAAAAAGTATTCTACCAATTTTGACAAAAACCTCACGGGTTACGAAATAATTGAGATTGAATGGAACTCTGAATAAGACACCGGTCAAATTGACCGGTTGCGGTAGTTCTAGTGTTAAAAAATATATCTACATAATCTCTACTTCTCGACGAAGTCCAGCGATCGACGCACCTTCGTCAACCGACGCCGCAAATCCCACCCGCTCGTCCTTTTCCTCTCGTCATCACGCCTCCGATTCGCGTTGAGCGCTGCACGCATTCTCCCGGACGCTGCACCGCAAAAATCGACTCTGCCCCTCCGAACCCCCAGATTATCTCGGCTCTACGTCTCGTTTCCTGTCAGTTCAGTGTTAGCGGCCGACTATATTATATCTAGAAGATGTGTAGGTTGGTTGACGTTTACGTAGAGAGACTTGATTTGGAATCTCGTACGTCGGAGCCCGACACTTCGGAGGTGTTCGTAATCAATAGTGCATCTCCCTGCCTGGTATATCGAGATTAGAACGATTCGTTTTTTCGTAGGTAGACGTTTTAGAGTGGTTACATCCGATTGTGCGCCCTCCGCGACGCGCCGGGAATGACGACGTTCCTCCGCGTCGTTCGGTAACGATTTACTCCAAGCAGAGAGGAAATCGCGGAGCGTCGTTCCTCGCGGGTCGTGCAGCGGATGGCAAATGATCCACGCCTGTACACGCCATTTCTCTCCTCACACGGTCTCGACGCGACATTTCGTTGCTAGAGATGTACTTGTACGCTCCACAGACACATACACACATTTATATACTCGCCACACATCCTTTTATCTCATCGTTATTGATCGTAAACCGACACGGAGTCATATATGTATACCTACATACGACATTCACGATAAACTGATGGCGCGACTGATCGCCCTAGGCAATTTCGCGCGACGCTGTGTAATTCGGTTTTCTCAACGACCTTTTTTTTTCAGGTTCGAAAAATTGAGACAAAATTATTTACCTCGTATTTCTGCATTTTTTATTTTCGGTCTTATCGGAGCTGGAAAACGACGTTTTGAAATGAAGTTACGCCATCATGTTGTGAGCCTATCTCTCTCGCACTTGTTGCTTGGCGAAAAATGGGTCTATCTTGTGCTTTGGTGACGTTACAACGATGTAGAGAGAAGTGCGCTTGTAACTTTGCGAATAATTATCATTTCGCATATTTTTTTTTCGTATAATATTAAATGTATTTAAGGTAAGTGTCCCAATTCCCAATATATTTTTTTTCTATTAATAAAAGTATGACATTGATGTACCTTCGATTAACAGAAATATTTGTCTTGATGATAATAAGGGATAATAAAGATATTCATACGAATAGTCTACGATAAGTTACTAAAGATATATTTGAGGATTTTGTTAGGAATTGGGACATTCACCTTACAGATTACAAATGGAATTTAAAAATATGAATATTTTTTTTATGAGAAGACCGAATTAGTGTCGTCACCGTTGAAAATTAAGTTCAATTAAGAGAGAGAGTTTTCCTCTTGCAATTAAATCAGATTAACGTGAATGATTAATTGTTGTCGTACCTAGATATTCGTAGAATTATATTATCGACCTTCATTCATCATCAATCCTAGTGTTTGAGTGTTGCGTACATTTCTATACGGGAGAAATTTTCGTGAAATCTTATTTACGTGACACTTTTACACCGGGTACACCCGTACACACACATGAACGCCAAATTCACGCGTACACACATGTATATACCTATGTATGTATACCTTCACGTACACCCCGATTGTTCGTTGCCCATCGACATAATCACCTTTATAAATCATGCGTGAGTACACGAAAAGGGCGTACACACGTGTCACATCACGATCCTACTGCCACACGAGGAGCTGATTTGCGAAACCAAGTTCTTCGTCGAAGAACAACGATCGTGCTTCAATTGCGATTATCTCGTTACGCGTGAACTTTTCGCTCGCATTGATAGAAAACTTTTTGCAGATTGGCGCGCGATCTTTAAAAAAGTGTAATGTCGATTTAGATGAAAGTGCACCGTTAATGAGATAATCGCTGTTAAAGCGAACACCGCCTTTCGTTTCACCTCCTCGTACCTCGTAATTAAATGTTAGATCATCGTTTAGCATTGTAATAATTAATTAACGATTTGCGATGGTTCCCTGTTTAGAATTTTTCACTTTTTCTGTCTTGTCCATATATGTTCGTCATTTTTGGGGGGAGGAACGGAGTAAATCGCGGCGAATCGGTGCTGGAAATTGGCCCCTCGTTCCCATTGCTTTCCACAACAACGACGGGCCAGCTGCTCGCGCCAACTCTCCCCGATTTACCCTCCACGTGCGAATTCCTCCCCCTCTTTCTCTCTCTCTCTTTTTATCCATCGATATTTCGCGAGAAGAAGCCGCGGAGGATAGCTACACGATTCTTTCGTCATTGTAGGATGCCGCAGCGACGAGTTCCAGTGCAGAAACGGCGACTGCATTCGCGCCGATCAGAAGTGCGATCGTTACTACAACTGCGTGGACGGCTCCGATGAGGAGAACTGCGGTAAGCGATTTTTCCCTCCCCGCGCATTCCCATCCTCGTCGATCTATCGCCAAGAGTCATCAGCACAGCCGACCCTCCGTTTTTCAGGATGCTCCGCCGACCAATTCCAGTGCAGGAGCGGCGACTGCGTGCGCAGCGATCAGCGCTGCAACCGCGTCTACGACTGCAACGACGGTTCCGACGAGAGCGGATGCGGTGAGCGATTCTCCGATTCTTGACGACATTCTTCGCGATGATTCCTTCTAATCGCACCCCTTCCTTCTCGCGCACAGAGCCGGAGCCACCGACCACCACCAGCACAGCATCCCCCGGTCCCGGAGGCCACCCCATGCCCGGCAACTGCCCGGCCGGCTACATGAGGTGCATCTCGGACGGTGCCTGCGTGCCGCCGTCGGCCTTCTGCAACGGCATCGCCGAATGCAGGGACAGATCGGATGAGGCGAACTGCGGTAAGAGACTCACCAGCCGCACTGAGAAAAATAACTGGTCAATTTAACCAACAAAATCCTGGAGACGATGACCGAATATTTCGGCGAGATGTGCATCCTCCATTTGTTTGGTCAAGTTGATTACTTTTTGGTTAGAATGACTAAATATTTGGTTAGAATAACTAAACATTTGGTTAGAATAACTTAAATATTTGGCTCAACTCACCAGTATTTCAGTTAGAATAACTAAATACGTTTAACCAGATGCGTTTTATCACATCTGAACTAAGATATTTTTCTCAGCGCGGTGGCGCATCGGGGATGAAATCGAATCTACGACTTTCTCGCGTCCCCCCCATGCGCTGCCGTGATAAATCGACGTATACGCGTAAGTTTCTTCGCACAGGGTGAGAGTGAGATAGATACCCCCCGGTCTCTGTTAAACTTTGAACGCGATTATCTCGAAACGCGGTGGAGATATGTGAAAAATGCAGATTAGCTTTTTTATGGCAAAAATATAGATAAACATTTTTTGTTTAAACTTTTTTTCAATATCTGCAACTGATTTCGAGATAATCGATTTTGAACTTATCCTCCAACCGGAGCATCTATCCCATCTTAACCCTTCTTCTTCAACGGAGTCGTTATCGTTCCCTCCTCCGCGTTTCGTGACACCCCCATTCCACACCACGATCGGCGCTTCCACGAATTTACTTCGACCCCTCCTCCCGACCTTGTACAACCGTGCGCGCGTATTCCAACGTCTCTCTGCTATGCGCCCACCCCAAGATTCCAACGAAGTCTGTACCCCCGACGAGTGGAGATGCGAGAACGGTCCCTGCATACCGTTGCACCAGCGTTGCGATCACCGGGTCGACTGTCCGCGGGACAACAGCGACGAGCTGGACTGCAACGACTTTTACACCGGGGGAAACCACGCGCTCTGCGATCGCGATCAGTGGAGATGCGAGAACGGTCCGTGCATCATGCTCGCCCAGAGATGTGACGGACGGGTGGACTGTCCCCTGGACACGTCCGACGAGTTGGACTGCGACGACAGTGAGTGGAGTTGCGGACCGCCGCGGTATAACGCTAGGAAGGCCTACTCAAGTCGCTGACAATGAGATAAGAGCCAGCCCTTAACAAGGAATGGTTTGCCTGTGCGAGGAGATTGGATTATTGTGTATTCTCTCTCTCTCTCTCTCTCTCTCTCTCTCTCTCTCTCTCTCTGTTTCTCCTTCTTTGTAATGGCCTTTATCTCGCATCGCGGAGCAGCGGAAGGGAATCGGTACGGTTCCTACTCGACGATCCGCCGTATAACGCCTACTAAAGGTCACGCCGTGTGGCAGCGACGAGCATCGCGCTGGAACTCGTCGCCTAATCAGGAATGGTTTGTCTCGAGGAGGTGGCAAAGCACGAATCCTCCGTAACAATTGTTGGGGGTTGATGCCCGGGTGTGACCGCGGCACTTCAGTCGAGTTATCCCCGCATTTCTGATATGGCGTCGGGATTTTTGGAGCGTGCGCTCATCCGAGAGAAGGTTTGGTATGGAGAGAGACTGTTCAGGGTGTCTAGCGATCTTGGAAATCATGAAGGTCATGGAAAAAGTATGGAGTTTTTTTTTTAAGTGAAACTTCTTTGCTGAGGGTACTAAAAGCGCGCTCGATGCAACGAAAAACCGTAACGAGACCCACACACTCCTCCAGCGCTACCGTACGTGCCTCACTCATACGGCGATCTCGACCCTGCCCCACTACACCACTCTCGAGTCTGCCCCATCCCACCGCTCTCCATCCTTCCACCGCTCACGACCGAGCCACTGTCTACTAATGCCGGCACTACACTCTCGTCGAGGCACGGCGAGGCTGGCCGAGCGCGAGTGTGGAAGGCAACCTCTTTGGAGTCATAGGTGCGATCATGGAAAAATACAGAATTCTCTCCTTGAGATCATGGAAATTTATTATTCCTAATCGCTAGACGCCCTGCTGTTTTAACGGCACGAGAAATGCAGGGTGAATCGAAGGGAGCGCAGCTGATCGCCTCGGAGACTTCGTCCAGTTCGAACTCTAATCACCCGCTAATAAGACACCCTTCGACGTGCGCGAGGAACGGTGTATTTTGACCGTAACCCTCGCGTCGATTAATCGAACCGAATTTTCAGCTGATTTTCCCCTAATCGCTCGGAGATAACGCTCGTTGGAAATACTGCAATATAACGTTGGCCTTGTTACGATTAATAAATTTAACCGCCCTTTGATCGAACCAAATATAATCATTTCTCGAGAAAATGTCCGAGTTTCGCATCGTTGGTAACTTTCGTTACACTATTCCCGAATAATTTGACTGATTTCATTTCTTTTTTCCTTCTTGTAGCGACTTCCGAGGGCGATCTCAATCTCAAAACCTATCCCAGCGCACAGGTCATCAAAGAAAGTAAGTACTTCGTTATAAAGAGTTCACCGCATTTTTATATTCAACTCGAGGTCATAAATCTCTCGATAACGATTTCCCAGTGACCTCCCTGCTAAAAATATTCGATAGAAAGCGATAGAAAATTGTAGGAAAAATTCAAAAATACCATAGAGTTAGAAATTCTGTCGTTTCTTATAATTTTCATATTGAATGTCATAAAAAACGATAAGATCGACATAAGATCTGTATACGTATCTCTGGAATTTAATATAAAAATTACAAGAAACGATTGATTTCACTGTCTATGATATTTTTGAGTCACTTTTTCTGTATTCTATCATTTTCTTTCGAAAATTTGTAGCAGGGCTTTTACTCGTCCAACGTTCGATGTCACTGGCGAAGTTGAATTGCATCGAGCCCGTGAGAAAACCGACCCACAGATCAGAATCTCGATCGGATTCAAATTCCAGCGAACAGCGTCGTTATTCTTTTTCTTTTTATTTTTTACTACTTCTTTAAATCGCGTGCACCCCGTGTTGATGAGTGCACCAGTGCGCAGAGAAGCAATAACGTCACGCATAACGCGCCCATTCCGTTCCATCATCGCATACGTTACTCCCAACGAAATTGTGCCACGTATTAATTGATGATGTTTATTGTCTGTTTCTTGCCTTGGCCAGACGCGGCGAAGCAAGGTAAGAAAAAGCCTCTTTAAGAAAAAGCAGCCTGACAATCATGCTATGGGCTCTCCTCATTCGTAGTCGCTCATGAATTCACGAGAGAGTAGGAGCGATCTAACAGGGTAAAACGGGGTGGAGTTGGCGCGGAAAGCAGGCCCCTCGTTTCCATTACTTTTCGCGCGAACGAGGGGCCAACTTCTCTCATCGACTCGCCTTGTTTTACCCTACCATCATACGTCGCCGCCGCATCTTAATTCCAATATCGATCCGGCAGGATCGCAGTGTCTTTAATCACTTCGGTATCCCGGTGTCTCGATTGTACTTACGACGCAATCGCTTTAATCCACCAATTGCTCGCGCGAAAGCTGTTTCACCCTCGCGGATCTCTTGGGAATCGCGTTGCGCGTCGTTGTATCGTCGTTTCGCAACTTTCCCGTGGGACGGAAACTCGTGGCGACGGCGACGCGTTTTCGAAAGTGTTACGTTGGAAATATTTTCAAATCGAGCGTACTATACTCGAAATTATATCTGTTATTATTGTATTTTTTCTCGGTAACTTCCGTTTGTTCAATTTACGTCGAATCGGTACGACAAATGTGGAAGTTTCAGCTTTCTCTCGTTCGAAGACGCTACGCAGTTGGAAATTTTGTACTGGAAATACCTAGTTCACACACTGGTAGACATTTTTCGCTGCCAATTTTCCGCCGAAACTATGCGAAAAACTTTGCCAAAAGTCTACCATTTCTCTACGAATGTTTCCATTTTAAGAGCTGGTAGAGATATAGCAGAGCTGACACAGAGAATCCAGCAGAGTTGGCAAACATTTCGTCAAAGTCCGTAAAGGCGGCAGAAATATTAAAAAATCTCTGTCAACTGTGTAGACTCTACCAAAATACGTATCTGCCAACTCTGCCATCTCTGCCAAAGTGTTTGCCAGCTCTTAAAATTGGGATTCGCAGAGAAACGGCAGATTTTTTCGCAGAAATTTGGCAGAGAGATTTTGCAGAGAAAAATTTCCGTTAAGATTCCTATTTTTGTACGATAAAATCAATCGATCCTTTGTATTAATGCAACGTTTTTCTGTGTTAAAATTAAAACGAAGAATATTAAATTAAGACAAAGAATCATCTGATTTTGACATACAAAAATGGATTATGGGGAAATACCATTTCCGACACAAAATTTTCAACTGTGTACCTACACATCCTTATCCGTTTGCTAAACTCCCACCAATTCGACGCACCACCACTACTACCACCACCACCCTTCTTTACGGGCAAGGAAAATGCGACTGCATTTTACATTTCAACCACGAAATTAGCGCTATATAAGTGGCAACGTGCACATACGCATTAATAAATTAACGGAAAATCAGCGCGCCTACTGAAATAACAATATAGGAATGCAGTGCCGAAGCATGGTGACGTGTGAATTACTATACGCATGATTTTTAATTAGTCTAACGTTTGGACGTATAACAAGGTCAATCTCTCGAAAGGTCAATGATTCATTGATGGCGTTTTGCGATTGATGACGAAATATGTCTCCTTCTAAAAATCGTACCTACTATTTTTACAATCTAGAAAATCACGCATCGCTAGACTCATCGATCTATCGACTAGATCCGCCAAATAAAATTTTCTCACCCTACTAAATTCGTATAAAAACGGATTTCTCGCATGACCGCGCTACAAAAAAACTACGAACCAAATTTTTAAGTTACATTTTCCATGATAATCGCAGCACGGTCGACCCTCTCGTGCGAGGAGCATGAATCGGAGGAAATAAATTATCCAAGGTCCGCGCTTCGTATAACCGAGTTCCGTTTCGTGTTTCGCTCGCAGCTCCGAGTACTAATAGTTTCCCTCCCCGTAAAATCGACGTAACGGTACCCCGTAACGACTAATGTTATTTCCCGCGGAAGTGAGAGCGTTTGAGGAATTCTAAAACGCCTGGAAATAATAATAACCGCCTTTATCGCCAGAACAAGAGTAGGAGGTACAGAGAAATCTGTCCGTCTTTTTCTCGCAATTCTTTTTTCATCCCTTTCTCTCTCCCCTGCGTCGAATCGAAGCTGTCGAGCATTTATATACATCAAGTCAAACTCGACTGCGATAAAACTACGGAATTATCGAGCTCCGTAACACTGATCCCACCCCTATATCCCGGAAAAAATATTTTAGATTTAATTTTTTTGATGTAATTAGATTTAACCAGATTAAATTTTTGGAACAGATTGTTCTACTTGAATCTAAACGGATCTCGCGTTAGATCTAAATAAAACTTGCTAGATCTGAGTACACTGAGAGAAATAATTGCCGATGCCAAAAGAATGTTTCCTTCGTTCAAAAACATGATACAATTTCAGGCCCAAGCCACGATTTTCTTCATGCAAGAAAATATTTGATATGTGCTCGATTAATTGTTTTTTACGCAGAAAGAATTTCTTGTTCCCACGATGATATTTTGAATCAAGAATATGTATTCTTCTCGATCGAGGATCTGTATTCTTCAAAATTTTTAAGATCATAACTTCTTGATTCAAGAAACAGTTTTTTGACACTAGCAATTATTTCTCTCAGTATACACCCAGATCTAACTAGATCTGCTTAGATCTCGTTAGAACGAATGCTCGAATGCAATATTAGATCTACTCTCAGATCTAACAGACTCTATTTAGATCTAACGAGATCTCCTTAGATCTGGTTACAACAATTTGTTCCAAAATGTAGATCCAGTTAAATCTAATTATATCTAACCAGATCAAAAAAAAAAATTAGATCTAAAATATCTTTTCCCCGGTATCCTCCTTAATCATCGAATCCGTACATCGGACCCTCGCAATACCGCGATTATTCGTAGCCGAAGAATTTTTACGAAGACCTAAAACGGACGTAAAAAAGAGCACAGAATAACGGCGACGAAGATCCGCTATACGGACGCAACGCATCAACTTTTATCGTCGCGAACAGGTCGGGAAGTGGTGTTCCAGTGTCGCGACGAGGGACCGCTGCGCGCCAGAGTCCACTGGATCCGCGGAAACGGCCTCCAGTTGCCACCGCATAGTCGCGACGTGGCGGGTCGTCTGGAGATGCCGAACATTCAGCTGTCCCACGCGGGAACCTACATCTGCGAGGCCATCGGATTCCCGCAGAACACCCCAGGACGCCAGTTGACCGTTCACCTCACCGTTGAGAAGTGTAAGACCATTTCCGAGCTCACTGATCGTCGGCCGATTGATATACGCGTCATCCCCTTCAACGGCGACTCCATTTACAGTCGAGGAACCAGCGACGAGACCGCCGGAGGTGTGCAAGTACGAAGAGGCGACCTGCAGCAACGGCGATTGCATCCCCAAGTCTAACGTCTGCGACGGCAAGTTCGACTGCACGGACGGATCCGACGAGATGCGATGCAGTACGTACGATTACGCGGAACGCCCGCTTTTATACGGAGAAATAGGATTTTGCAGTCTTAGGAAAATTAGGCTTTGCTGAAAACTTTTTGCTATCACGACAGAAGTACAGTATTATCTGTGACAGCAAAATGTATGTCCAGTGATAGAGTAAATTTAACTGCAGTCGCGGTGAAATTTTTGTCGATAAAAATATTCGCTAATACAACAAATATTTTACTATTATTCGACATATTTTTCATCACCACAGATAATATTTCTATCATGATGGCCGAATATTCTCAGCAAAATTATTGTGTTTTCCGTGTAATTTCTCCTCCTTTCCCCGATATCTCATAGCGTTAATTTCCAATGATCGGGACGAACGTCGATCACCCGTGCTATCGCTAAAAGTAGTAAAGTTTCGCGCTACACTGGCACCGAAAGCCGATGGACGCAAAAATTAATAGAGTAGGTACTCTCTGAAAATGTATCTCTGATTGCAAAAATTCGTTCCATCCGATCATACAACGGACTACCGATCGACAATCGCCGCGAATTCTCATCGCCGATGGAATAACGCATTGCAGGTCTTCATGGTTGCGAGCCCAACGAGTTCCGCTGCACCAACAAGCAATGCGTGAGTAAACTGTGGCGTTGCGACGGCGACAAAGATTGCGCCGACGGAAGCGACGAGGAGAGCTGCGCCCCCCCGCCGCCCGGCTCACCCTGCCAGTACAACGAGTTCCAGTGCAGCGGCAACAATCAGTGCATCCCCAAGACGTATCAGTGCGACAGGGAGCGCGATTGTATCGACGGAAGCGACGAGATCGGTTGCTGTTAGTAGAGATACTCTTCTCCTTTTCAGGCTTCGCAGTGTGTCCCCTATTCCTCTTTATTCCCCTATTTCTTTGAGTTTCACCCTTTTCACCCTAAAACTCACGATTTTCCTCTGAAACAGCCTATTATTCGACTTCTCAGTTAAACTTGTCTTTTCGTCGTTTCGGATAACGTGAAGAGTTTGAAAAGAGTCACTTTTTTTTTTGCTAAACTGGTACTAGAAAACCGCTACTTTCATTTAAATGTAATAACTTGGTTGAATTAATGTTTCTTATCGATAACCAGACTTGTGAGAAATAGTCTCGTTTCCTTAAATCAGATTGTGATGCTCAGATTGAAGTTGCATAACGTAACGTACACGTTTCTGTGTTACAAAAACATCCTTCATTCACTTGAAAAATATTGATATTTCGTTGTATATCTTATAAATCGTTGTTTTTTATAAACCACTGCACGTTTATACCTTGTAGAAGATCTCCTTTTTTTTTAAATTAAAATTTTCCCTCTTTTCTGTCAAAATTTCCCCTATTTCCCCGAAAATAAAATAAATAGGGGCTCTCTCTCTCTGTGCAGCCTGCCTTTTTCCCCCTCGCGTATCATTTGCTCCATTAAACGATTCCCTCGACCCTCTTTGATTGCGCAGCCCTCGTGCACATCATCAAGTCGCCCCCGCCGATGGTCATGCTCGAGCCCGGCGAATCCATGATACTCACCTGCACGGCCATCGGTGTGCCCACTCCCGAGATCAATTGGAGGCTCAATTGGGGCCACGTCCCGGCCAAGTGCACGAGCACTTCCGTCAACGGCACTGGCACGCTCACCTGCCCCGACATCCAGCCGGAGGACCAGGGCGCCTACTCCTGCGAGGGCCTCAACATGGCCGGCTTCGTCTTCGCCGTGCCCGACGCCATCCTCACCGTCAAGCGGCCGGAGAACATCTGCCCCCGAGGAACGTTCAACTCGGAAGCGACGTCGCCGGACGAATGCATCTCGTGCTTCTGCTTCGGCGTCGCGACCGACTGCAACAGCGCCAATCTCTTCACCTATCAGATCCCGCCGCCCTTCGACTATCACAAGGTCCTCTCGGTGGAGACGTATCCGGCGGTGAAGATCCGCAACGACATATCCGACGAGTTCTCGGAGGTCCTGCCGATCGGCCGCGACGGCGTCCAAATCACGGCGCCCTTCGGCAACGATCTCAGGTCCTCGAGCGACCACGTCGTGCCGTACTTCGCGCTGCCCGAGAGCTACCACAAGAGTCAGTTGGCGTCGTACGGAGGCTACTTGAAGTACAAGTTGCGATACGTCAAGAGCGGCAACCCGAACGAGGCGCCTACGGTTATACTCAGCGGCAACAATTACGTCCTGATACACCGAGGCAGGGACATCGTTCCCGATTACGAGAACGAGGAGTCCGTGAGGTTCTTCTACGGCGAGTGGTACAAGAAAGACGGCAGGAGCGAGATCTTGGCCTCGCGCGAGGAGATCATGATGGCTCTGGCTAACGTCGACAACATTCTCATCAAGTAAGATGTGTGATGTGAAATTTTGTCGAAAAAAAACTCCGCGAGAATCGGCATCTGGGTTGGGTACTCACGCGATTGGCGGCTTTTAGGGCTAAGTACGACGACGGAGAGCAGCTGGCTACTACGATCACCAATATCGCAATGGATTCGGCCGATATCAGAAACACCGGTCTCGGAGCCGCCTCGTACGTCGAGGAGTGCCGATGTCCGACCGGTAGGTATCAAGTGAAGATAACTCGGTAGAGTTAGATTAGAGTTTATTTCGTGTAATGGGACTAAAGGACCTCTACGAGGAATCCAGCCGATGACAAGATGGACGTAATAACGTTCTAAGCAGTAGTAATGGTACGCTGAGAAAACAGTTTATTTATAGTTAATATACTTGCACTTTTGATTACGGCGAAAGAAATATTTCTTTGGGCCAAGCAAATGTTCGTTAGCTGTTACTCTATTTGTGTTTGAATGAAAGAGACATTCTAATAATTAACGTATATTTACTTGTCTCAACGAACTATTTCTTTTGCCATAATCAAGTATACGTTTATTAACTATAAATGAGCTCTTCTCTTACACAATCAGTGTAGAGCATATCGTCGTAAAAACTGCAAAACCTCGTATCTGCAATTTTTATCGAAAATGAGATAACTTTGTTAACGTGTAGTAGGCCTTTTGTTAGACACGTTAACAAAGTTATCTCATTTTCGATAAAAATTGCAGATACGAGGTTTTGCAGTTTTGACGACGATATCATATTAAAGTGGAGCTTAAAGTAGAAGTTATAATAAAGTTGAAGTAGGAGCAGAAGTAGAGAGAGTAATAAAGTAGAAGCAGTAATAAAGTAGAGAAAGTAATAAAGTAAAGCTAATAATGAAGTAGAAGCAGTAATAAAGTAGAGAAAGTAATAAAGTAGTATTGTAGTAGTAATATAGTAGGTACACACAGTGAAGCGAGAAGAGAATGATCTGTTTCACTCGATTCGACAATTCACGCAGGTTACACCGGTTACTCCTGCGAGCAGTGCGCGCCGGGATACATCCGACGAGAAAGCGGTAGATGGCTGGGACAATGTCACCGGGAGGAACCACCCTGTCCTCCCGGTTACTACGGAAATCCCTCGAGGAGTATACCCTGCGAAATCTGCCCCTGTCCGCTCACCAACCCGTCCAACCAGTAAGTCAATCGCGAGAGAGACATCTCGATCATGAATTCATCGAAATCGAGAGTCACATCTATCGCGTTCCTCGACCGTTTCAACAGATTCGCCCGCACCTGTCGCCTCGATTACGACAATCAGCCGACTTGCGACTGCCCGGCCGGATACCAGGGAAGACGATGCGAACAGTGCGCAGCCGGCTATCAGGGCAATCCCAACGCCGTCGGCGACTCGTGCGTCGCCGTTCAGGAGTGCGATCCTGACGGAAGCATCAGTCCGTACGCCGATCCAAGCACCGGTCAATGTCAGTGCAAGGTACTAGTTTCTTTAGTACTACCGTCAGTCGATCGACGACTACGTATGTATTCTAGCTAGATTTAAGGATTTTCGCTAGTGCCTACTGGTATCATTCACTGAAACACTGTTAACGCTCTCGTTATCATTGGATCTCACCGTAACGCTTCGAAAAATGTAAGTACGGCCCCGTCGTCTGTCACAGTAATCGCGACTAGGACGAAAACTCCGTCCTTCGATTTATTCGACGATGCAAAGCCCAACTCGTCAATGCGTCTCTTTGCCGCGAAATGTCTCACACCCCGAAGTGAAACGTCTTCGCGCTCTTCTTCCAGCAATACACTACCGGCCGTACATGCAACCAATGTAAGGCCAACACGTTCAACCTGGCGTCTGCGAATCAATTCGGATGCATCAGCTGTTTCTGCATGGGAATTACCTCGAGGTGTACCTCTTCCAATTGGTACAGAAACGAGGTGAGAGCCGACCCTGTCAGATCCGACCATACCTAAAAAATACCGAGAAATATGGTGTTTTGGAATTCTTTATGCTCATTCCAGTAAATAAGTTTAGGTATTTTATCAGTAATAATACTGGAAAGTCACCGATATTCAACGCTGCAGATGTCAGCATGATTCTAGTATAATTTAAGTATTTTTATGAGTATAATATCAGTATATTTAAGGTATTGATCGGTATAATATCAGTATATTTAGGGGGTATGGAAGATTCTGAAACATACCATATTTTTCAAGTAGGTATGATTAGCGTATTTTTTTAGTATTTTTCCCATGTCATGCCAATTTATTACCATGCCCGAATTATACTAGCAAAATACCGAAAAAATGCGTATGATCGGAACCGCCAAGGGAGCGTCAATGGATTTCATCTAACCCGGTCAGAAATTCACGGAACCTCGACGTCGAAACGACGTCGTATCGACGTTATCGAACGATCCCTTTCCGGCTGGGAACGCGAAAGAAAATTCGACGTGGATCTAATTTTCAACTGACGACGTCGTGTAACTGACGCTCGTTGATCTTCGCAGATTCGCGTTTCTTTCACCAGTTCGATAAGAGGCTTCTCCCTGGTCGAATCGAACACTCCCAACAGCGCGCCGATCGCGGACGGCATACGTTTGGACTCGACTAATCGCGAGATCGTCTACAACGAATTCCCCAATCGCGCGAGCAACGACGTCTATTACTGGCAACTGCCGAGCATCTTCTTGGGCGACCAGATAGCGTCGTACGGGGGAAGCCTCAAGTACACCGTGAGATACGTTCCATCGCCGGGCGGTCAGAGTTCGCGCAACAACGCCGCCGACGTCGAATTGATCAGCGTAAGTGACCGACGATAAGTAGCGTCCTCGTCGACGAACTCGGCATGCGGAATTGCGCGAAATTGATAAACGCCAACTTCCGTCCCGCGCTGTACAGAACAACGACATCAACCTGAGGTACTACTCCGGAAACTCGCCGGAACCAAATTCGCCCCATTCCTTCACCGTCCCGTTGCTGGAGCAGCATTGGCAGCGCACCGACGGAACGCAAGCCGATCGGGAGCACCTCCTCATGGCTCTGGCGGACGTGAGCGCGATCAGGATCAAGGCGACGTACACGACCCACACCGACGAGGCTGCGTCAGTATTTTACGAATCGATACCAAGCGCACGCTGATCGGTGATGTAACGAAGCAACTGCTCCTTTCAGTCTCTCGCTGGTGTCCCTCGACACTGCGGAAAGGCACAACACCGGTAGAAATCGCGCGGTGGAGGTCGAGGAATGCAGCTGTCCGGCGGGTTACAGGGGACTTTCGTGCGAGGATTGCGACGTCGGGTACACCCGAGCGATCGAAGGCTTGTACCTCGGCGTCTGCGAACCCTGCACTTGCAATAATCATTCCAATCAATGCGACGCGGAGTCTGGTATCTGCCAGGTGCGTCGAGCTGTGACTTATGAGGCTAAACTTACTCGCCAAGAAAAAAAAACGTCGATCACTGTTCCCTGTTGAAAAGATCGCATAGATTCCCATAGACAATTTCTCTCATTGATGATGAGATAACAGCGATTGAAGTTTCTTTCCTGGCGAATAAGTTTAGCCTCGTTTTTGATATAATACAGCGCGACTATCACTCGACGAACTTTCGAAAACGCGCGTTATCGAACAAGAATGTTTGAACTCCCACAGAACTGCGCGCACCACACCACCGGAGACAGTTGCGACCAGTGCGAAAGCGGATACGAGGGCGACGCGACTCGAGGAACATCCTACGATTGCCGGCCGACCGGACCTGCGCCGAACTTCGACTGCAACTGCAATCCGGCCGGAAAACTCGACTGCGTCAATCGCCAATGCGTGTGCAAGACCAACGTCGAAGGTCAATGGTGCCACCTCTGTCGACCGGGCACCTACGGACTGTCGGCTGAGAATACGAAGGGATGTAACGAGTGCTACTGCAGCGGCATCACAAACGAGTGCCACGAAAGTTCTCTGTACGTCCAGCAGATACCGATGGTCGTGTACGACTCTCATCACGGATTCATCTTGACCGACTCGTGAGTAGAGCTGCTCCTCCGCCTTTCGATTCCATCGAAACGCCCGAAGACTGATATTTTGTACAATAAATCTAGATCCAATTTTTGTGCATGTGAATCCATAAGTTAAGTTGCTTAAGATGATTGATGGAGCAATCGAAAGGGAGAAATCTCGCGAACACAATATTCTGACGAGGTAACAGAAAATTTGTGAATGCAAATTTGTTTATTTAACAAAAACGTTACAATTAAAAAAATAATACAATTAAAGGTTGTTAATTTGTTTATCAAAATGAAAATAATATAATTATAGTTTAATGCTTTAAGAAACAAGAAGAAAAAAGATTTGTTGAGCTGGGATCAGTCACAAAAATGTAAAATAGAGTTTATTCTGTTTTGTGTATAAAACTTAATACAATGCAATTACGATTTCTTAATTTGTTTATAAAATTTCAAATAACATGATTACAGTTTAATGCTCTATGCGTACAACGTTTAAAATAATATATTTGCAGTTAAAGGAGCAATTTTGTTAAATAAATAAATTTGCATTCACAAATTTTCTGTCACCTCATCCGAATGTTGTTCGCAAGATTTTTCCCTTTCGATTGGTCTATAAATCATCTCAAGTAACTTAACCCGAGGAAAAAAATCTAAAATGACTGTACTAATTACGACAGTTCGAGACGCGAGGTCATCGACGACGACTTCGAGCTGAACGTCGGTGTCAACGAGATCGGCTATCGCTACACTGGAAATCGCAACAGCAGACTGTTCTGGTCGCTGCCACCGATTTTCACCGGTAACAAGGTGAAGAGCTACGGCGGCAATCTCACGTTGACGCAGCGCATCCGGGCGCTACCAGGTGCCAGGGGCTACAAAGATCAGGACGTCATGCTGATTGGAAATGGCATCACTCTGTTCTGGACGAATCTGGTGGACTTGGAATCTGATATACCTATGGTAAGAGTAGGCGATGTCGCCTCGAGGGACTTTGAAGGGTTCAAAATTAGACTCCCGCTGTTTATACTCGTATGATACTAGTAACAGCGTACGCGCTTCACGCGCACTTTTCGTTTACTTATCGTTACTTCGTCGCGTATACTTTGACGATTGGCAAATGTCGCTCACTCACGCCTTCAAGACTTTAGACTCGGGATAGCGAATTCGAATGATAAAATTCACGGAAAAGCGAAATTCTTCGTGACATGTCATTTCGTAATCGGCAAATGTCACTTATGCGTCGAAAATGACTTGATGCTTTCGAGATTCGAAATTTCAGATAGCAAATATCGATATGAAGTCGGCGAATAAAAGTCACGGAAAAGTGGCTTCACTCTTTTCGTTATATATATCGCTCATTAAATAAAACAACATCATATTTAACTCAAATAACGTCACAAGTCGCAGTGAGCGCATTATTTAAGATTTTGCAGATGTTTATTATAATTAATTAAACTTAACTAGGTAATAATCAGGCCAAACAACCAATCACTCCACGTCTGACGTTTCGGTTCCTCTTCGAACCCTCTTCAGAGACGTAATGTCTTCAGAGAGAGTGATTGGTGTTGTTGTTTGGCCTGATTATTACCTAGTTAAGCTAAATTAATTTTAAACTACTACAGGCAACAGAAGTATTATCTTAAGATGTTTATTACCTTTGCACAACAAGTTTAAGTACTTGATAATTAATACAACTAATTGCTCTGCCGAAATATACAAATATTTTTGTTATAAATTATTTCATATACAAATGACAGCAATTCGAAACTTTAAATACGCATTTTTTCTAGCATTTTGAGTTACGGCGTTGTTTCATATTCTCAATCTTCTTCGTTCAGACCTACTCCGTTCCATTGAGAGAAGACAAATGGCTCCGCCTCGGTATCGAAGGTCCACGCGCCGCTTCCCGCACGGACCTCATGACCGTTCTGTCCAGCCTGGAAGCCATTCTTGTACGCGCGTCTCACAGCGAAGACATGGTAGCGACGTACATCAGCGACATCAGCCTCGACACGGCCGTCGAAAATCCCACCGGCAACGCGCGTGCGACTCAAATCGAAACGTGCCGCTGTCCGACCGGATATATAGGCACGTCCTGCGAGACATGCGCGCCCGGATACTACAGGGACATCAGCGACAGGTCTCGCAGTGTTTTGGGATCCTGCAACCTCTGCCCCTGCAACGGCAACGAGGAATCCTGCGAGGTCGACAAGTCTGGTCGTATCACTTGTCACTGTTCGTCGGGGCACAGCGGGCAATACTGTCAAGATATCGGTAAGGAACTACGATAATTGACTTCGTCGTATCTTGCTTGCCAGTTATTAATATTGGAATGATTTGAAGGGTTGAGATAACGTTAAAGGCGGTCCTAATCGAATTCCCGTTCCAGCAGCTCGTAATGCAAGAGTTAATTTTAGTTTTCATGGTAATCTTGATTCTGTAAATAGCACTCGCTACGATAGGGTGTCTAGCGATCATGGAAATCATGGAGATCATGGGAAAAAATCAGGGAATTTTTTTTTCATATGGAATGTCATGGAAATGTCATGAAATTTTTTTAAAATACCAAAATATCGTGGAACTATGGAACAAATTATCGATTTAATAAGATTTATGTTATCTCGGGATGCCGGATAAGTTAGAACCCTGGCAAAAAAAAAACTACGCGGATCTAAGTCGTTTCTATTACCTTTAAAGAATACTTAACACTAACTACAATTTACTACAAGCAATGAAATTCTTAGTAGGTTGTGTAGTTTCTCGTAATATATTTTCTACAACCAATTAAAACTTTCAAGTTCTTTTTACATACTAGATGTAAAAAGCTGTAGATTAAGTCGAACTAAGATTTGTTCCATACCACGTATTATGATGATTGTTTATGTAATTTATTAGTTAAACGTAGTAATTCGCGTAGATAGTGGTAGAAATGTTTTCCATCACGGAGTACAATCGATGAACTTCGCTTTAATGCCCGCAAACGAGATCGATGGCAGAAAACAGCGAGAATTAATCTCGGTATTATTGAAACAAAAATGTATTCCTATTTAAGCAGACAATTCTATACAAAGACTTTAAAAGTCATAGGGGTTCGATCATGGAAAAATACAGAATTCTCGCCTGGAAAGCATGGAAATATCGCATGGAAATTTATTATGCCTAATCGCTAGATACCCTAGAGAAAATGCGCCTATTTTTACTAATCCCTCAGTTCCGCGTAACCCGTACAATTCGATTCCAACTCCTTTAAATTGTAAATATTACGCACGAATAAAATGTCTTGCGTGGTTCAGGCGATATCAGTATAGGTCTAACGCCCACGAAGGTTCACGCGGAGCCGAACACCGTCGTCACGTATACGTGCGTCTACTACTCGTCGGATATACTCAACATCGAATTCAATTTAATGTCCTATTCCGGATTACCCGTGACTGCGCGGGGTACGGAGCCCGGTCCTTTAATAAGGGTCGGCGACAAAACGTACCGAACTTGGAAGGTTTACGCGGGGGTAAAGCCTTGCTACTTGGAATGTCATATTTTGGATCGCACGTGGACGGAAGTGGCAAAATTCGTTACGTGGATGGCACCAGGTTTGACGGACTATGTAGCGACGTCTTTTACGTTTGTCCGTCCGGTCGGGGTCTCTT
Source organism: Xiphydria camelus (assembly GCA_963678675.1). NCBI lineage: Eukaryota > Metazoa > Arthropoda > Insecta > Hymenoptera > Xiphydriidae > Xiphydria > Xiphydria camelus. The sequence continues at coordinate 37,396,516 of OY783191.1, read as the reverse complement.
TGACTGTTGGAAATATGTATTTCGGTCTTTCAGTATGTTCGTTTTATGCAAATCGACGTGTATTGTCCATTTCGATCATCCGAACGCCTCAACGCATATCCAAATCCGTTTTAGAACTCGAAACGTACATGTACAACTCACACTACCGATCGCAAATGGCAAGAATCACTCGGAAGTGGTACACGCCGACCTGGAAGCTTTATTGTTCCTGCCCTATTGAAAAAATATCATAGATTCTCACAGAAAACTTGTAAAAATCCCAGAGTCCCCATGGGAATTTGATGTGCTTTTGACACGGCAATTCCTGAAACCCACTAATAAAAATCTAAAAGGGATGAATGTATTGGATTCTATGTGTATCTGTAAAAACAAGTACCACATCTCTTAAGGTTCCATTAGCAGTTATAAAAAGAATAGCGTGTGCAGGTCTTTATTATTTTTATGGAATTTTTGTTTTGTTTTTACGGATATATATAAAATTTGGTTAATCCCTATTTATCATTTCGGATACACATAGAATACAATGAATTCCTAATCATCTTACTCAAACTTTTCTAGCGGATATCTGGAATTTTTGTGTCATAAGCACATCAGACTCTCATAGAAATTGTTTATGGGAATCTATGGGATTTTTTCAATAAGGTGTATTAATAATTTTTTTGCAAACCTCTGGAATTATTTGAAAATCAGTGTCTGGTGTGTGTAATGAATGTATGTTCGTTGCAACTCTTATCCCATTGATCGTTGCTTCATTCTTAATATCCGCATAACTTGGATTTAATCGTCGTCGTTCATTCTAATTACTCTAACACGCATAATACCTCTCCCTGATATACATAACGTATATTTTACACATATTTGTTTGCTAAATTTGCTCCTGTGTTTCTTTGGGTATCTTCAATTTCTGTTTAAGAAACAGTGGTACCATTTCGATAAACTTGAATCGCTATTATCTCGGTGTCCGTGAACTTTTCGGCTAAATTGGTAAAATACTTTTTTAAAGATCATCTTTCAACCTACGAAAAAGTATTATACCAACTTAGGCGAAAAATCCATAGGTAACGAGATAATCGCGATTGAAGCTAATCGGAGATACTGTTTTACTCCATCTAATCTTGCCTTCACGGCAATGCGAGCAATTCGCCTTTTCTGACGCATTCTTCCCATTTTCACAGGAACTGGCATTCCACCTCCGATTCCAACGCATGTACCACCCCCCAGGATCACCGTGATCATCAACGAACCAGAATTCCAGATCGTTCACACTGGAAACACAGTCAGATACCATTGCTCAGGGAAATCTCTTGATTCTGTGAGTACATACGTGCAGTCACACCACATTCATAGACTTTTTACGTCAGACTGCAATCTTAATACATCTTATTTGCGGTTGTTTCATTGTACATAGGATACGGTGATGATTAAGTGGAAAAAAGAAGATGGCCAATTACCCTACGACAGGAGTTCGGACGACTCGCACGGTTTACTGATAATCCGCGAAGTTAAAATATCTGATAGCGGTATATACGTCTGCGAAGTCAGCGATGGCATAAACATTAACATCAAGAAGGTCAGCCTGACAGTTGGAGGTACGTAATATTTGTTCGTTACGTATAGCGAAAGTAATGCACTGCAAAATGTGATAAAATTGTAAGCCGCGTTGAGCTTTAATCGATATTAGTGATACGTCTTGCAAATATTTATCTTTAACGGACGCAGCATTTCCAAAAAGGCTGCTCGAAAGACCAGGTACATCGTCGCAACATCCCTGTATTATCTACGTACAACACTGCCGTGTTAACTTAAAAGGGCGTATCTGACATTTTTACAGTTTTGAGATATTAGGATTTTTCTAATTCTTTTCGTGCCACACTGATAATGAAATTCAAAATAAATGATAAAATATTGTATTCTTTCTGGGCTAGATATAACTTTTTTAACTTAACTCGTGTCAGACTTGCATAAAATTTAATAAACTGAACAAATGATTTTTTTGTAGATACGCCCTTTTAACTTAACGCGGCAGAACATGAGGTTAAACTTACTCGCCAAGAAAGAAACTTCAATCACTATTATCTCATTATTTATGAATTTTTAGCCTATACCGATATAAGACTTTATTGTAGAGAAAAATATAATCTTCTACAAAGTGTATTACATAACGCGTGAGCCAAAAGCTCACAGATATGTAATGAGATAATAGTGATCCGAGAGTTTCTTTCCTGGCGAGCGAGTTTAGCCTCATATGATATAATGATTATTACATATAATTTCACGTGATAAAAGTTCAAATGAATTGCCAAAGCAATTGATTCATCGAACCTTACTTTTGGTAGAAAGAATCATTTTCACTAACTATCTCGATCTAACCAGGACCAGAGCCAACCCGTCCCACCGCAACCATCACACCGCGCTACCTCCGAGTGTTCGAAGGCGAACCAGTGCAGTTCCACTGCGCCGGCACCGGCACCCCAACCCCCACGATAAAATGGGTTCGCACACAGGGCCCCGTAAGTCGTTACGCGAGCTTCTACAACGGCAATTGGCACCTCCAAGCGGCTACGAAGGACGACGCCGGCGAGTACAAATGCATCGCCGAGAACAACGTCGGTGTCAACGAAATATCGACGATCCTTTACGTCGAAGGTAAAGTCCGACAACCGGTTCGTTACTTTGAAGCACCCATTATCCGTCAACGAATACCGTTAAATATTCAGTTCATTAAGCCGGTATAATCGAAGATGCATCGTCGTCGCGCTCCGCAACGAGAAGTTACTTAACATTTCCTTCCAGACAATCCGAACCGACCACCCGTCATCCCGGTACCATCCGTACGACCGATCATCACACCGACCGACTGGTCGGGCCCCGCCGGTCAGCCGGTCCGACTTTACTGCACCTCGTCGCACCCCGCGCGCATTACCTGGACGCGCGCCGGAAACGTGCCACTGCCGATAAACGCCAGCCAACGCGAGGGCGTCTTGACGATAAACAATCCGGTTTACAGCGACTCCGGCTTGTACATTTGCACGTCGATCAGTTATCAGGGAACGGAGACCAGCACCACCGCGAGGATAACCATCGTGGACAACGTGCAACCACCGACCGTGACGGTCACGCCCGAACGACAAGTGGTCTCTCAGGGCACCGTGGCGGAAGTGAGATGCGCGGTGAGCGGCGAATCCGGGCTTCAGGTCAAGTGGACCAAGCACTCGGAAGCGTCTTTGGGCCCCAACGTTCAACAGATCGGGGACACTCTGCGAATCGTGAACCCTCAGATTTCCGACAGAGGAATTTACATCTGTCACGTCACCGCTCCCAGCGGCGTGTACGAGGCGAGCGCGGTCATCGAAGTGTCGCGTGAGTTTGGCGACGATTCGTAAGACCACGATTCACGGAGAAATCGCGCGCGCGTACAACTCACCGTGATTCGTTTTTCACGCAGGGAGGGAGAAGCCGGTCGTGGAACTGTACCCCCGGGAAGTCCAGGTCGTCCTCACGGGAGGATCGGCCGATCTCCAGTGTCGCGCGATCGCCGGCTATCCCATACCCGAAATTCAGTGGTCGCGAGAAGACGGCCGACCGTTTAGCTTCAACATCGAGCAACTGCCGGGAGGCCTTCTGAGGCTCTCGAATGTCACCATTCACGACGCGGGCAACTTCGTCTGCACGGCCTCCAACGAAGTCGGTTCCGATCACGTCGTCGCCAAGATCGAGGTTCAGTCCATGCCGGTCATATCGATTTCACCCTCGAGCGGAATATTGCGTCTGAGGCTGGGCGAGAGGGTGCGACTCGTCTGCAGTGCCAGCGGTCAGCCGCAGCCGAACGTGGCGTGGAGCAAACACACGAATGGACTGGCGGTGCAGTAAGTCGCGCGCGCTGATATCTCGATCGATTAGTCGCACCGAGAGAAGAGTTTATTTGTAGCTAATAACAGGGTGTCTAGCGATCATGGAAATCATGGAGGTTATGGAAAAATCGTGGAATTTTTTTTTACATATGGAATATATCGTGAAAATATCGTGGAATTTTTTTTTTACATATGAAAATATCGAACTGTGAAACCAATTATTGAATTAATAAAATTTATATGATTTCGGGATACTGGATACGTTAGGAGAACGGTCGGTGAATTTCGCTTTAACGCCCGCGAACGAGAACAATGGCAGGAAAGAGTGAGAATTACTTCCGGTATTATTGAAACAAAAATGTATTTCTATTTGAGCAGAACATTCTGCGCAAACACTTTAAAAAGTCATAAGTGCGATCATGGAAGAATACAGAAATCTCGCCTGAAGATCATGGGAATATCATGGAAATGTATTATCCCTAATCGCGCTAGACACCCTGTAATAAATGTATCGTGTGAGGCTAAACTTACTCGCCAGGAGAAAAACTCCGATCGGTATTATCTCATTATCTATGAGCTTTTGGCTTATATTTATAGGTGTAATACTTTTTTGAAGATTACATTTTTATCTATAACAAAGCCTTATATCGATATAATCCAAAAGTTCATAAACAATGAGATGATAGTGATTTCTTTCCGGACGAGTAAGTTTAGCCTCATGCCGTATACTTGATTATGGCGAAAGAAATATTTTGGTGGGGCCAAGTAAATATATATTAATTATTAGAATGTCTCCTTAATTCAAACAAAAACAGAGTAATAGCTGATGAATATTTACTCAGCCTAAAAAAATATTTCTTTCGCCATAATCAAGTATCCGTACATTAACTGTAAATAAGCTGCTTTCCCAATGCGGTGCAGAAGTGCGGGCTATTTTTCATTCAACTCTCTCAATTCCTTTATAGCGACCCGTACAGCAGAACGACCGCTACTCCTCAGAGCGCGGTCTACGAGATCATCTCGGTATCGCCGCACGACGAGGGATCCTACACTTGCCAAGCGAAAAATGCAGCTGGAGTATCGGAGGAACGCATTCAAATTCGCCTCGACGACGTTCCCTCGCAACCGAGACCCGGAGGTGACATAACGCCGGATATCGAAGAGCCCTCGTACACTCCCGACGACGTATGCTTTCTTTCAAATATCCTATCCATCGTTGACGTATATCGTGCCGTCGTCTCGACTCTTACGCGTGTCTATTTCTGCCGTATCCCGTCAACACAGGATAACAACGGAGGCGTCATGGTGCCTGACGACTATCTGAAGATTCCCGACGGCGGCAAGGTGAAGATGCGTTGCCAAGTGTTCGGCCCGGATCAGAATCAGATCTACCTGGACTGGAAGAGAAGCGATCGCCGGCCGTTGCCCGCCGGAAGCAGCATCAACGGCGGTGTACTGACGATTCCCCACGTTACCAGAGACGCCGCGGGAGAGTACTTCTGCCTCGGACTGAACCGCGTCGGAGCGATTCTATTCAAGGCGAAGTCTCATCTAGAAGTCATTAGTGAGTATTTCGGACTTGCAGAGTTCATCATATCGCTCGATATAACGATTTCTTTGCGACTGGCAACGTCTGCGATTCCCGACACGTTCGTATCGCGCGTTTGCAGGTCTACCGAGAATCGAACTGAATCCGACGCGACAGACGGTGGGACCCGGTGACAACCCGTCCATAGTTTGCACGGCAAGGGGGGATGAACCGATGCGCATCGAATGGAGCGCTATCGGCCGCGAATTGCCGTACTCCGTTTCTCACAGCGGTGGAAATCTGCAGTTCCGCGGCATCACGCTAGCCGATGCGGGCAAATACGTCTGCAAGGCGACGAACGACGCTGGCACGGCCGAAGCCGTGGCGGAAGTTTTGGTCAATGGTGAGTCGATCGACCTTTACGCCTTTGTAGTCTTGAACCATTTTTTGTATTAATTGAGAAGCCGATGGAGCCGCATTTAGGTGTGATCCATCATATTAGGTGTACAACTTTGCGTCCGCCGTTTTTCCGAAATTCGAGGCTTTGTTATAAAACACTGGTTGTACATTCATGATTCAAAGTACTGTCCATCGCTAGCCACTACTCTCTCCCATCTTTCGGGCAGCGTACGAATCCCGCGTTGAAAAAACTGATCATTTTTTGAAGCGATCCACGAATCGAAAACAGCGGAAGCGAAGTTGTACACGTATTAGAAACTCGTCATTCCTTAGCGCAATTATTAGATACTAGCCCTGCAGAAAAGATTCCATAGATTCTTATAGACAATTTCTATGGAAATCTGATATGCCTTTGACACAGCAACTTCAGATATCTACTAGAAAAGTTTGAGAGGGACGAATAGGAATGCATTGGATTCTATGTGTAACTCAGATGATGAATAGGGATTTATCGAATTTTATATGTATCCGTAAAAACAAGTTGAATCCCATAAAGATAATAAAGACCTATACACACACGCCGTTCTATTAGTAATTGCTAATAGAACCTTAAAGATTGTATTTGTTGCAATAGATACACATAGAATCCAATGCATTCCTATTCATCTCTCTCACATTTTTATTAGACGGTCTTTGGAATTGCTGTGTCTGAAGCACATCAAATTCCCATGGGAATTCTATGAAGATTTTACAAATTTTTCTATGAGAATCTATAATACTTTTTCAATAGAGAATGTTTCATCCGTGATATCGTCCGCGCGGATCTCGAAATAATTAGAAATTCACATACAAATTGTCGTCCCCTGTTTCACCCCCTTAAGGGCCAATTTTCCAAAAATTCTGTAACCGAATTTCTAATCGAAAGGCCAAATACCAATTTTCATAGATCTAACTTCAAAAATGACGGATTTTTATAGAAACCCACATCCCCTATTTTATCACCTTAGTCCAGATTGACACTTGGCAGCATATTGCCTGCATTATAACGACATTGCAGACTGAAAAATTGTAGCAGAATTATGCATAAATGTGTCCGCGAATACTATATATTTTGCCGGAATTTAAAGACAGCATGGAATGCCTTGAAAAGCACAGCCAAACTGCCCATAATGCTTGCATTACTACGTAATTGAATGTCAAAAGTAGGTATACTGTTTATTAATTCAATTTATATATTTTTTTTCTACAATTGACAGAGTCATATCATAAATTCCAGCATTTTTTATACTCTCATATAGTGACTACTTAATGCGAAAATACAATTTCTAAATACTATATTCAGTGTTGACGTCTATCTGGGTAGGGAAAGAATTTCGTAAAACCCTTTCTTAGTATGTATTTACGTCACAGTCAGTCAGGACATGTTCTTTTACATGTCGATACCTTAGTTCTAATAGGTCGTATCCCACATTCAGACAATTATCCAGTAAACGATAAAAACGTTTGTTATTCTTTAGAATAACCATTACAATAATTCGAATATTTCTCCATCAAGTGATATTATCAATTGATGAATAAATAGAAAAACAAACGTTTAATTCTTCTAAAGAATAACAAACGTTTTTATTGTCCCCTGGATAATTTATTGTCTGAATGTAGGAAACGACCTATTAGACAGAACTAAGGTATCGAGAGATGTATAGATTTTAATTCTTCACACCCATAGAAAACGGAGATACCGCTGTACACGCCGTGGAACGAGATATAACAACGGCCTCTGGCAATTCTGTACGCCTGAGGTGTGACGTATCGGAGCGAGCTTCCATACATTGGACGAGGGAAGGCCAACCCTTGCCCCCGAATGCCTACACGGGCGAGGGCTACTTGGAGCTGTCCAAGGTCAGGCCGGAAGATAGCGGAACATACGTGTGCCAAATCCGTACCGCCAACGGAGTATCGAGCGATTACATAAACCTCAGAGTGACTCGTAAGTACCGCGACGTTCTGTTAAATGGCCTCTATCGTAGTGGCGCATTGTTTGATGATCCCTAGCGGTATGTCGATTTGAAGCATCGATTGGCTGTATTCACCTTTTGTTTCACTACCACGAATCATCTACGAAGCACGAACTTGAATTAAATTCCTCTACCCACGTTTAATCTCGCTTGTCAATGGTACGGTCTTTTGGAATATTTTTATCTACGATGGTGGAGAATTTGATTTAATATTATCAATTAAGAGCGAAGAGATACAATGTAATAATCAATTGCAACTCCATTCGTTACATTTTCATGCATAATATTCAAAGGATAACTATAGTGTAATTTGAATGCTTGAAAAAATCTCCTCGACTGTTATATTCATCACGAAATCTAATCTCGTCTCGGAAACAAATATTTATATATGTATAATCATATATGACCATAATATATAATTGGATATAATCAGATCCAAAATTCGTCTGTATCTGATTATACCATATGAGGCTAAACTTACCCTCCAGGAAAGAAACTTCAATCACTATTATCTCATTATTTACGAATTGTTGGCCTATATCGATATAAGACTTTGTTATAGATAAAAATGTTATCTTCAAAACAATATTATACACATATGAGCCGAAAGCTCATAGGTAATGAGATAATAATGGTTTAAGCTTCTTTCCTGGTGAGTAAGTTTAGCGTCATATAATATACGAGGAACTATATATAATCATATATGATCAGACACTATTAGATATAATCAGATTCAAAATTGTTTACTTTCCTCAGATTTAAAAATATACATAATTATATCTGATCATATATGATTATATATAATTTTTCATATATAATCAAATAGAAACACATTTTGGATCTGAGAGAGATTAAATCTAATAATATATAATCAGATATGATTACACAACCTTTTTTTCCCGGGGTATCAATGACTCATTATTTGACTTCAAATTTTCGTCGATTATCACACTAATACTCAATTAAAAGATATCCTAACAGACATTCACCAAATACTCTTGGTAGATCGTAACAACGCATACATTAGTTACACATGACTAACGCCAAGCGGCCGCGAAGCATGCCCTATTATTAATAAACTCGTTTGTGAAACTATTCTACTAAAATCGACGCCAGCATCACCCGTCACCCTGGTTCTGCCGAAGCCTTTTGACGCTCGGTTTTACACAGCTCGCGTTATGATTTAGTAGTTAATTTGCTTGCGGATTGCATGCCAGTGTACCAATCGCAGTGCAGACGCGTGGAGTACCAATGCAGCAGCCAAGAATGCATTCCTATGGATTTGTTTTGTGACGGAAACGCTCAATGCAGCGACGGCACTGACGAACGCTTCTGCCGCAACAGGCCGTATCGCCAATTACTTCAGCGAAAACGCGGTTTGTTTTGAGATTTGTGTTTCGTGTGGCGTACGTAGTCTGTCCGTCCGTAGAGAATCCCTTCGTTCACCCTCACCCGCTCGTATAATAATTGAAATAAGAAATATGTACTCTCTCTGCTCGGCATGTTTCCCGTATAGCTGGACTGGATAGCTTTTGTTATATACACATTTCCAATCTCTTATTTCCGTCTGCAAGAGTTTTCAATATACGAACGAGGTACGAGCGTAGCCAGATATCGTGCGATGCATCGAATATGACATTGCAAGTGCTCCGTATAAAGTATGCGCGCGTGGCACTCGGATTGATTCATAGATATTGCTCGATTTGGACCGAAGTAAGATTATAAAATTACAATTTAAATGAATCCCCGAAGAAGGTTCGTATATATTGTCCACATTTCCGTCTTTTCTGTAGAATATTTTTACTATGTGACTTACTATATTATATATTATATTACTATTATATACATTACTTGACAAATTTCCATCTTAAGGGCGTGCGTTAAAGATCACCGATTTAACAATGAAGAAGCAGGAACTGAGTACAAATAGAATATTTCGACGCGCCCTATTAGAAATCACGTAACTTGGCGTTGCATTAAAAAAAACACGTATTTCAATTATAAGGACATTCACACAATTGAAAGAATAGAAATAGGAATAAACATAAGAATAAGAATAAGAATAAGCATTGTCCTGTAGAGCAATCTAATGGTTCAACCAATATTTCCTATTTTTCCATTTCCTATGATCTTTTTAACCACGTCTTCGTTACATCATTACCAATACAGTAACTTCGACTGCATTAAAAATTATTAGCATTAAAAGTTCCGGATTCATTTTTGTGCTTAAATTCCTTTTAGACATTTCCAGATTGTGATCACATTGAGACTGATGATAAGGAAGCTTGAACCACTAGATAATTGGATCACTATATGACTGAGCCATTAAATGGCCCTACGGAAGAATGCTTATTTTTATGCTTATGCTTATGCTTATCCTTATTCTTATCCTTCCAATCGTATGTGAAAGACCTTACAGTTGAGATATACATTACTCACGCCGGTATACGTGTTTTCTAACTGTAACACCGAGTTAAGTACGTGATTTCTTTTAGGACACGTCGATTTGATCTAATCGCTCTTTATTTGAAAAAACGTTATACTCTGAGATGCATTCCCAAAATCTAATTCGAGCTTGCAGTTCCCCGATTATCCATTCCAGCTGTTATTCACACCTGTATCAATGTCGACTACATGTTCGAAATAACGTTGAGAGTACAGACAATAAACCAGCCACGCGATTACAAGTCGTGATGCGAATGTGTGCTCTCGAATCTCTTAAATTCGCAAGCTTATCGGAACGATTTGACTTTCTACGCGTTGTAGCACTGCTCGCGCATACCGTCAGCGTCCGGGCCTCGCAAGATCAAGTAAACATCGGCGACACGATCAACATTCACTGTACCTCCCCCGGCGTACATGACCCGCAGTACCGTTGGTCACGACCCGATCATCTTTCTCTGCCGGCGAACTCTCAAGCCTACGGATCCATATTGAGGCTCACCAATGTGGGCGTCAATGACAGCGGTACTTACAGATGCACGGTCAGTGCAACGGAGGGTGTAATCCACGGAGATTATAATCTCATCGTGCAAGGTGAATATCGCCAACTATTGCTCGTCATCGAACGATGCACCGAGAAGTATAAATACACGGGCGAGACTGTTTGTGATCACGATCATTCTTTGTTATATTGAGAAAATAGTTTATTTGTAGCTAATATACTTATACTTGATTATGGCGAAAGAAATATTTCTTCGCGCCAAGCAGATATTCGTTAGCCATTACTCTATTTCTGTTTGAATGAAAGGGACATTCTAATAATTAACATACATCTATTTGATCCAACGAAATATTTCTTTCGCCATAATCAAGTATACATTTATTAGCAACACAATAATAAACTCTTCTCTCGGTGTACGGTGCGACTTTCTCTTTTGCGGTAGAATTCCTTCAATTGCAACTTTCTTCACTTCGTTATTTCACGAAATTTTTATGCCGTTCTCTCAATCACGATGTCCTAACTGCAAGGAGAAAACGGTTTATTATTAGTTAATATACGTGTACTTGATTATGGCGAAAAAATATTTATTTGAGTCAAGTAAATATTCATTAAGTAGTTATTCCTCTATTTTTTTTTTTTTAATGAAAGAGACATTCTAATAATTAATATATATTTCCTAGGGGCCCAACGAAATATTTCTTTCGTCATAATCAAGTATACATTTATTAGCTATTATACAAATAAACTCATTTCTCAGCGTGTAAATGTATCACTAATTTGTTATTTGCGATGCGTTGCCCCTTTCCCATCTCTGTTTCTTTCAATTGTTATAATCTATCGTGACTAAGATTTCACGTAAATTTAACTTCGCTATACTCGTATCGACTTATTTGTGCACGCATACCGTTCGCGTCACCTCGTAAGTATGCCACCACAAACTCTAAACAACTATCGAAAAAATATTAACAAAAAAAATCAGCAAGACCATTATTCCTTCGCACAGGTGGTCACAACGACGAACCAGCGATCGAAACAAAGTCTGCGCCTTACGGGTCCAGCGTACTGGTGGACTGCCGTGTGGATTTGCAGCCACCCGTTACGTTCCAGTGGAGCAAACTCGGCGGTTCATTGCCCCTTGCGTCTACGTCCGACGTAAGCGTAAAGAACACTTTGTAGCGTTGAATAATTGTTTATTCCGACGTTTCTTTAGTGGTAGAACATCGCGCGAGTACTCATTAACGTCCTCGATTAAGCTCCCCGAATAAAAAAAAAATCTCGTCTACCCTCGCAGAGCCAAGTGCAGCTCGTCAACGTGAAGGCCGAAGACGCTGGAACCTACATCTGCACGGCGAGCAACGAATTCGGGAAGGTAGAGATTCCGACAGTGCTCGTTGTCACCGGGGTAGTACCGAACTTCAACCAAGCGCCCGAGAGTTACATCGCGTTACCGCCTCTGCCCGACGCGTATCTCAAATTCAGCATCGAGGTATCGTTCAAACCTGAAAGCGCCGACGGTATCATTCTCTACAACGACGAAAAGAGGGACGGCAGCGGCGACTTCCTGAGCTTGTCGCTCATCGACGGATATCCGGAGTTCAGGTGAGGGAGTAACGGCAAAAACTTCGACTCGACGGTTTTCGGAGCAAAATTTCAAGCTTCACAGCCCCTATTTATTTCGTTTTAGAGGAAATAGGGGAAATTTTGGCAAAAAAAAGGGGACAATTTTGATTAAAAACAAATCTTCCAGAAATTATAAACTTGTAGCGGTTTTAAAAAATAACAATTTTTAAGATATGCAATAACGAAACATCAATATTTATTAACTGAATGAAGGGTGTTTTTGTAATATAACTCAAACATTTGTATGTTATGTTATGCAACTTAAATCTGAGCATCATAATCTGATTTAAGGAAACAGGGACATTTCTCAAATCTAATTTCTAATAAAAAACATTAATTCAACCAGGATATTATATTTGAAGCGAAATATTGATGTAGGTAGATAGAATAGGGGTCTCAGTACCATTTTGGCAAAAAAAAAGTGACTGTCTTCTCCCCTTTCTTTTTTAAGAAAAGGAGGCCATTTGTCGAATCGAGTTTCTGATAAGAAACATTAATTCAACCAAGTTATTATATATTTTAAATAAAATATTGGTGCAGCTAGATAAAGTAGGAGTTATATTAATATATTTTAGCAAAAAGAAATTGACTATTTTGACTCATTTCGTGAAATTTTTCGTATGATTCAACTGAAAAGCTGAGTAATAAGTGGTTTCAAGGGGAAAATATCAAGTAATAATAGGGGAGAAGGAGAAAATAGCGAGTTTTAGAGTGAAAAGAGAGAATCCTAGAAAAAATAGAGAAATGAAGGGGAGCAGGGGACACACCGTGAAGCCTAAAATTTATGAAAATCCTCCCTCTCGATCCCCGCAGATTCCACCTCGGTTCCGGGCTAGCGATCGTTCGCGCGGAGAAGCCCGTCACCCTCAGCGAGTGGCACACGATCAAGCTGCAGCGCAACCGCAAGGAGGGAACCATGCTGGTCGACGGAGAAGGTCCTTACAGGGGAATGACCAGCGGCAGGAAACTAGGACTGGATCTCATGGAGCCCCTCTACGTCGGTGGCGTTCCAGATTATCACGCTATCAGCAAGCAGGCCGGGTCCAGCACGGGATTCGTCGGATGCATCAGCCGACTCGTCATCGGCGAGAAGCAGATCGACCTGATCGCCGATCAGACTTCCAACGTCGGCGTGACGACGTGCGAAACGTGCGCGGAAAATCCGTGCAACAATAACGGCGTGTGCCAGGAAGCGGCGACGAAGAACGGCTACGCGTGTCTGTGTCGCGCCGGATACAGCGGCAAACACTGCGACTTCCTCGGGCAAAGGTGTTACCCCGGTTAGTAGCGACGTTTCGTCCCGCCGGGTTTAGTTCGACGAGTTCAGCGTGTTCATTCCTTCGTCCTTCGTCGCAGGTGCGTGCGGAGAGGGGAGATGCGTGGACAAGGAAACCGGATTCGACTGTTACTGCCCCTACGGTAAGGCGGGATCGCGATGCGAGCGTTCGGTGAGCATTTACGAGCCGGCGTTCCACGACGACAGATCGTACCTGGCGTACACGTCGCCAAAGGCCGTCAGACGGTAAGTTTCGCGTCGGCCTTTCGCAATGTCACTCGCGCGAGCACCTCTACACCCGTTTTCGCAGCATGCGCATGGATCTCGAAATAACATCCTCGAGAGAACGGTTTTCAGAGATCGAGTCGCTCGCCTCGTCTGTATCCAGCTTGCGCTGATTTCTTCTCCCGCCTCTTTAGAGCAATGCCGTTGCGTTGCGGTATGGAATTAGCGAGATGCTTGATTTTTTAATTACTTTTTATCAAATATCTCCTCTTACACTCTCGTATACAGAACACTGATTCACGCCAGCTCGGAGCGAGAAGTTGCTGCGAATAGAGCGAGAATTCGTATCGACGTTTGTGAATATATTTTTTGACCGGGTCGATGAGAGTTTAAAATCGTCTGTACCTGGCGAAAAAAAAATCTACGCCGACTTATGTCAATTCCACGCTAAAGTACGGAATTTGGAATATCTGTAGTTTTCCATAGTATGACGTAATTGATCATAGACCTTCATAGACTGCCAGAGATATTTGCAGTTTCAGAATGCAAGATCTATGCGTTTCTACAAAAAACTGTGGACTATTTCAATTGACGAAGTAATTGTACGTGGTTAATCATGATAATAACGAAATTCTATGTTCATGAATGGCTAACTACGGATTATGACGTCATACTATGGAGAACTACAAAGGTGTTCCAAATTCCGCACGGCTAACTATGGAATATGACGTCACACACACACATACTATGGAAAACTACGACAGGGTGACCACTCAATTCCGCTCACAATATTCCCCTTGATGGAAAAATTTCTCTAGCAAATTTCTGAAAAATTGAGATATTTTTTAGCTTTTCTCTAACTTTCTATAGTAATTGGAACATTTTCAGAGATTTTCAGGGAAGTATCAGTTTATTAGAGAAGGTCTCAGAAATTTTGCAGAATTTTACAGATTTGTCCAGGTATTTGTCAGTTTTTATCAGACTTTTTCAGAAAAGTTTTTGTGCACGAAAGAAAAATGGATATTTTTGGATATTTCCCTAAATTTTTTTCTGACAAACTCTGAGACTCCCTGAAAAATATTTGAAAGTGTTCCGATTACCAGGGAAAGTCAGAAAAATTCAGTTATTTAAAATTTTGTTCAAGAAATTTTTCCATCCGGGTTCCCAGATTTTTCCCGGTTTTCCTAATTAGAATCACTAATTTTCCTTGACTTTTTAATTTGCGGGATGTGAAGAAACAATTGAAACGCTGCAATAATACAGTTCGCATAAATAAAGAAATGCTAAGGTATTTGTCCTCAACGAAATATTTCATATTTTATAACAGTAATCCGGTGAGGGGTAAAATTGACATGCCAAGATTATTGTACATGTATACCGAATGCACAGTTGGTTGTATAGATTTTAATTTCAAAATATAGAAGGATAAGTTCTCTCTACCTATATTCCAATAGTTTTTTTACTGTTCAGGATTAAGTTAATATGATATAATAATTTAAATCAAAGTTACTGCAAAAATTTAACATAAAATAATTGAAGAGAAGAATCTCTAAGACCCTCTGGATTTATCAAAAATTCTCTGACCATCGAAAAATTCCCCGACATTTCCCTGATCGATCAAACTTCCTCATATTTCCCGGTTTTCCAGTTGAGTGGCCACCATGTACAAATATGTTCCAAATTCCGTACTTTAGCGTAGAGTTCACATAAATCGGCATAGATTTTTTTTTTCGTCAGTGATTCACGAGAAGTGAGACGCGATGACACGCGACGATTCTAACACAAACGTTTCCCGCGGTATATACCTATACCTATACGTATTAGCTGCACCATAAAATCTGAAAGTCGAGAGCATCGCGGTGTACGGTCATAGTCGCCGGAATGGCTTCAATTCTAACCGATTCGACGGTAACCACCCGGCGTCGTCGTGCGTCCTCAAATTTTCGATGCAGCCGTCGCGATTCTAACGATCGACATTATTTTCAGGACGAGAAAGCGATCCCATCCTAGTAAACAAACTCGACCAAATTTACGATCGCAAGCGTCACGGCTTACAGCAGCCAGATCCAGACAACATCCTACTAAACAACACCATAATCAGCACCACACAAAACATTAGACAATCCGCACCAGAAACCTCCCCCCGTGGCGTATGATATCCATGGGACATCCGACGGACGTTCCATACGTATCATACGACAATGGGGCGCGCACGTAGGAAATCACATACGAAGTAAAACGTTTCTATTTAAAGTCTCAATTTTATATAAAAAAAAGTACGTGCTCGCGGACCGATGCTGCGAATCTTACGCGTTCTCTGCGTAATACGAGCACCCCGCGCATAGCCGTTGCAGCTTTACGAATTTAATTGTTCGTTTTCACGCAGCAAAATTTGATCGCGTATTTTTCGTCATAGCGTTTTTCTATAAAATTGAGTTTTCGAAGTGTTCCTCCGCTGCGCCCCCGCCTTCGCCCCTACGCCGAACCTATGCGGGAGAGTCGTTTCTTGGGACGAGAACCTCGTGGTGCTATGATGATAGAACCTCAGTCAACTTACTAATTAATGATTAGAATTTTGTACAGCTTTTTAATTAATACATTTAACGCGTCGCTGTAAGCCATATTAATTTTTTAAAGTGAGACGTCAAGTCACTGCCAAACCAGTTGCATTTAACAGTAGCTCCAAACGAACTTAGGAACATCCACGATTAGATTATTGCAAGAGGCAAAAACTGTAAATGTATAACAACGTCAGCTGATGATAAAAAAACAAGATATCGACATATACGTTTGTACTTATGTTTAAGAATCTATATATTAAAAGAAGAGATTCGTATATAAATGAATATCTATATACTCAATAGGCCCGAGCCTATGGTACCATATAAATATATATATATATATAAAATATATTTTACGCGCAAATAAACATTGATGTGACATGTTACGCAGTTCGATGTTTGAGTTCTGTTCTTGCCTTGGCTGCGCGGCCGATGCACGGGCACACGGGTTCGCAGTTGATGCCGTTTTGTGTTGTTTCGTAGAAGTTGTTCAAATTTTTACGTGTTTCTGGTGACTCGGCGTTGTAGCGGTAGACAAAAAAAAATACTAAAACGCGGCGACAGAGGTGAGTTTTACCACGCATCATTATGTATTTCTCCTTTTCGTCAAATGGTTTCCAAGGATATTTGTTTCGTTTTTCGCTAGATCCACACGTACGATTGAAAGCAATGAGATTGCAAGAGGGCATGCTCCTTTCACTTTTGATTAACTCGTGTAAGATACTTTACTGGTAATCGTGCTTTTTTAATTTAACCATCACGCATATCACGATTTTTTTTCACGGGCGTAACTCGTTCGCTACCAGCCGGAAAAATTAATCATTGATTCTCTTAGATCCAGAGTGTAATTATTTAACCGCATTAACGTTGCTAAATTCGATTCGTGAAGATTAAAAATTGCCAATTTGCCGAGTTTTTTTTTCCTATATGGTGACAAATTATATATACAGGTATGCCTACTTGATTAAACTTTATTAGCGATATAATTATATCGAAAATATACATGTACATTCAAGAAACATTTATTTTAATTTTCAAAATCGAGCTCATTGATCAGCCAATAATAACAGCTGTTGACGAATATCATCCCCCCTCCCACCTACAAATCCCCATGATTATTTATACCCCATACGATTGTAGGCTTAAACTAGGCCTGAATTTTAACCCCCGGGACAACGAGGACGGCATCCTCGTGTATTGCGCGCAGAGCGACGAAGGCCTCGGGGACTTTGCGGCGATCGTCATAAAGGACCGACACGTGGAATTCCGCTTCGACCTCGGATCGGGGATGGCAGTGGTGCGATCCAACCAGATCGTCCAGCCGGGAGTTTGGATGCGCGTCGTGGCCAACAGGGATTTCAAGGAGGGCAAATTGTCCGTAAACGGGGAGCAACAGGTGGAGGGAAAATCTCCCGGATCCGCGCGCACCATGACATTGAACACGCCGCTGTACGTGGGAGGGGTCGACAGAAGAAAGATCACCGTCAATAAGAACGTTGGGGTGGAAAGAAGTTTCCGCGGATGCATAAACCAAGTGAGTATCGGACCGGCGCGCAATCCTCCGCTTTCCAGACGACTCGATCGTTAGATGATAGGTAAATGGAAGTCGAGGCGAAGGAGTTACTCTAAGGACACCGCTCTTCCCAACAGCTCGAAGTGTCTTCGCTACACGTCGACATACTGAAATCCACGATCGACTCCAACAACATCGAAGACTGCTCCGCTCTCTATCCGAACCAAACGACGTCGCGCATCCCTACGACGACCCAACCGACCACGAGATCGCCCACCACCCAATTCGATCCCTGCTCGTCGAGCCCCTGCGTGAACGGCGTGTGCCAGGCCAGCGGCGTGCACGAGTACTCCTGCACCTGCGAGTACGGATACGTCGGCAGGAATTGCGAGCACGTACTGAAGCAGTGCGAGCTCCTGGCCCCCTGTCAGAACGGCGGTACCTGCACGGACCTTCACGGGGCGTACAAGTGCGACTGTCGGCTCGGTTACAACGGCCAGAATTGCGAGAAACGTGAGTCCACGCAAATTATAGTCCGTCCGATAGTGACAGATTCTGGTGCCCCATTTTCGCATACAAGCCTCGAAGAGGGTTAAAAAGTACTTCGATTCTGAGTAGAATGAAGGGAAATTTACGAATGGTCTCCCTGGGGATAACATATGGAAAATTAGATTTTTCTTAACAACAAAATAAAGGGTGTCTCTTGCCCATTTTTTCACGCAAGCCTTGTTCACCAAATGATTAATTAATAAAACCTGGCTTCGGAAAACCAAAGGCTTGAGTGTTGCAGGTGGCTAAAGGGTTGAAATAAGGGCGTGATCTTGCAAGGAAAAATCGAGATTTTTTGACCGATTTTCCCGCACAAGCCTTTGATTTCCGAAGCCAGGTTTTATTAATTAATCGCTTAGTGAACAAGGCTTGCGCGTGAAAAAATTGGCAAGAGGTACCTTTTATTTTTTTGTTAAGAAAAATCGAATTTTCCATATGTTATCCCCAGGGACCATTCGTAAATTTCCCTTCATTCTACTCAAAATCGAAGTACTTTTCAACCCTCTTCGAGGCTTGTATGCGAAAATGGGGCACCAGAATCTGTCACTATCTTACGGTCTATTACCGTTATTCTCACGCGAGAAGATCATCGAATCTCCACCCGCGAGGTGCTAATCATCCCTCTTTCAGTCGTGGAGATATCCTACGACGTCGCGTTCCGCGGCGACGGCTGGCTGGAACTCGAGAGGTCCCTGATGACGCACGAGGAGGAGCACGAAGTCCTCTGCTTCGAAATATCCACGAATAAGAGCAACGGCCTGATCATGTGGCACGGTCAGACGCCGGAGGATCTGGACGCGGACGACTACATTTCCCTGGCGGTGGTCGACGGGTGAGTGGACGCGAGGATCCGAGTGCCTTCGCGTTATGCCTCAACAGGGTGTCCAGCGATTAGGGACAATAAATGTCCATGATTTTCAGAAGAGAATTCGGAATTTTTCCATGATCGCACGCGTGTGACTTTTAAAGTCTTTGTACAGAATGTTTTGCTCGAATAGAAATACAAGTTTGTTTCCATAATACCGGCCCTTACGAAACAAAAAAACTACAGTGCGAAAATACCACACGTGTAGTTATTGTAATCTTCTGTTGTTAACTACGGATGATTACTGTAACCCGCATGCGTACTAGACTTGTAGTTCGCAAAATATTTTCTGTGGTTAACCACAAAAGATTACAGTAAACTACACGTATGGTATTATATTTTCGCACTCTGTAGTTCTTTTTCGTTAGGGGGAGTACATTTTCGCTGTTTTCCGCCATTGTTCTCGTTCGCGGCGATTAAAGCGAAGTTCATCGACTGTACTTCTAACGTATCCTGCATTCCGAGATCACAAAAATCTTGTTAAATCAATTGTTTATTCCATAGTTCCGTGATATTTTCATATTTTAACAAATTCTATGATATTTTTCCATGATATTCCACATAAAAAAAAATTCCATGATTTTTCCATGATCTCCGTGATTTCCACGATCGCTAGACACCCTGCTGAAATATCATCCCATCTTTGGCCACGCGTGTATCGCGAAATGTTCCCCGCAGGTACGTGGAGTACCAGTACAACTTGGGCTCCGGGCCGGCGGTGATCCGAGTGACGGCCCAGCGTGTGGACGACGGCGAGCGACACAGGATTATCCTGAAACGGCAGGGTAGCGACGGTAGCATTGAGCTGAACGGGGAGCACACCGAGAGCGGCGTGAGCGACGGCTTGCAGCAGCTCTTGAACGCCCGGGGTAGTGTTTATCTGGGCGGTGTACCCGATTACGCCATGACGTACGGCAGATATCGCGACGGATTTTCCGGCTGCATTTACACCCTCGAGGTGCAAGACTCCGGGGCCATCGACATCGGCGACAAGGCGATCAGGGGGAAGAACGTCTCGCCGTGCACCAGGTGAGAAACGGAGCTCGCGTCGCGAAGACATTTTCTGCGCAGCCCCCTTACGAAAAAAATACTACTGCCCCGACTATACAGGGAAAAAATTACAGGCAACTCTGCTACCAACAAATTATAGCAATCTTGTGTAGTATTTTCGAACCATAGTCCTGTTGTCCTGGCAAATATTACTGCCGTGTACTACTGGCAGAACTACTACGATATTGCTACTGTCAAACTACTGCTAAAATATTCTTGTGAATTACCATTTAAATTAGTAGAGGCATTTGTAAGAGTTAATAAACAATATACATAACTCTTATACAATATAATTAACGACATAATACGGCACGTACGAACTGTTACATGGTGTATGTGCTAGAGCGAACTCAGTGCGTCGCCGATTGTACAGTCGGCTAATGTGCGCACTCGTATACCACGCCGTACTGATTAAGCAGTCGGCCGATAGTTGGCAGACTTTTCAGTTTGAAGGGAATCCGGTCAGCCCTTCATGAGATGGTGAACGTACAAATTACAGACTAAAAAATGTTCAGAAAAATTAGTAGAACAGTTTCGTACTTTGAGTTTGCCGTAAATACGATTAACAGCTTATGATTAGCAGATTCCGTCAGAACCTGTAATAAAGTATTCAATACCGTATCACCTTGTGGCGATCCAAAATATCCTAATAACCCTTCGAGACTTTTTAAAATAATGCAGCATGGTGCAGTTGAACGTACCTTCTGAAATACTGAAAATTCAAATCATGTTTTTTGATGTACATAAATAATAAGATTTCGATGAGAAAAATTTTTAAAGTTGCATCAAAAGTCTTAACTTACTCGTTGTATATACAAGGGGGGAATTGAAAATAATATATTTGCAGCAGTGCTCGACGGTAGTATACTTGCTTGACTATATAGTGGTCGTATATAATAATAAATGTTATTAAACAAAATTATATCAGTATATTATTATTGAAAAAATATTCTTTGGGAACTTATTTCCGTTTTTACAAGTTTAGAAATGTCTCCTGAGCGGATTTATCGGGACAGATTATAGCAGACACCCTTTTCTTCGCATTATTGCATTTGTTACGAACTGCAGCTCAAAACAGTATCACATTATTACAAACACATATGCAGTATATATTCTCTATGACAACTACACGTGTAGTACTAATGACTGACTACATGTGTTACATGGAACTACACAAGACTTTACTGATAACCACACATGTAGTGTTTGTCTGTCATCCATTCTCTGTGGTAGCAACACAAGTGCTACTCATTTATCACACCTGACTACACATGCCATTCTTACTACATGTGCAGTTACTACACAGGATTACAGAGACGTCAGTGGTTACCACTGCATGCACAGTAGTAACTACACAGCCGGCAGTAGTATTTTTACGTAAGGGCGCGCCCGACTGCATTTCCATAATCCGCCTCTCCCAATTTTACACGCTGCTCAGAGCGAGGTGGATTCCGTCGTCGTTGGTATTTACGGACGCCGACGCGGACGTCTTCGACGCCTTCGTTCCTCCGCCCCCTGTAAATATTATCCACCCGAAACCCACCGGGAACTTAGCGGCTAGCAATATCGAGAGCACCTCGTTGTTGATTTTAATTCAGAACTTAATCGGCTTCGCTATGGACGTTAGGCGGCAGAAGTTGGTGACGACGCTACTGGGGGTGGCTATTGTCACGATAGGAAAAAATTTATTGAATTAATAGCGCGATGACGGAACGTCCGAGTCGGGAGTGATACGCGCGGCTTCTTCTCGAAGTTAGGTGATACCGACGTGGAGAGTTTAACCGGTTCGAGAAGAGCTTCGCGGGAAACTCGTATCCCCGCACTTCGACTGATGTCGTTTGTAATGTTATTAACAAATTTGTAAATCGTTCAATGCTTTACTCGCGACTGGAGCCAAACAATTAGACTGAGGTATGTATGCGCTGCTGTGTGGCACCATTCGAATCCCGCGATCGAGGCACTTTTGTACGTCGCGAATCGCAACCGCGTAAATTGTTAAAGGGGAAAGGCGTTATGTCGCGATGTCACGTCGTCTGATATCCGTATTTCGCTAGGCGGAAGCTGCGCTTCGTCCCGTAACACTTCGGCTGCAGTGACTAACGCAATGACGTTTCTCGAATGGCATATCGTACTGTACATATATAATTTTGCTGTTTCTTTGCAGAGAATCGGAGCCACTGCGTGGTGATCTCGGTAATGCTGGATAAAATGACTAGGAGCCCGTGACTGAGAGCCAAAAAATTTGATCTCTTTCAGATTTTTGCAGTAAGATCGCTACTTCTCGTCGAGTGCGCGTTTGCTTCAAACCCTGATACAATTTTAAGTCATAAGATTCACTTTCAGGTCTCTTTCTTGTGCAATCGTTTCTTTGGCTGGTGTGCGTATATTTTGTTTCAACTCCAAACGCAGTTAGAGCGGCAATCAGAAGTAGCTAAACGAAATTAAAGCCTTGGCTAAAAGTATTAAGCATCCTATAATTTTGTAGTTCTCATTCTTAAAAAACTGGTTGTCAACTTGACAAATCTCCGTAGATTTAAAGCTTATCGAAAAATACGAAATCTTTTTTTGTGGGCTTAATTGATCTTTAATTTAAGGTGGTAAACCAGTCCTCCAAAGTTTACCGCTTGAAACAAATTTTTAAACGAAGCGAAATACGATAAAGGTTTTAATACCAAAGTTGTGCTTAGCCTCTTAAACCAAACAACTTTTATCTAAAAGTTTTTCTTATACTTCCCTTCGCTCGTAAGATAATTTGGATGAACCGATCTCTAACACTCGAACATCTTCTATAGGGTGCCTAATATTTTTGGTCAAGGCTGTACGTAAATGTTCCCTCGAACTAATTTACATTCTCGTCTTACACGCGATTCCCGAAAGAATACCGTATTCTCGGCGCAATGAGATTTCAGTCTTTAGGGGCTCGCGATCATCCAATGCGCTATTCCGAGTGGCACGTACGATTTTCATGAAATCGAACGTGCGATTTAGAATGTATATTACGATAAAGATACTCACTGTATCGTGCGATATAGGAGTAATAATTGTGTAAAAAAAAGAGTGGTAAAAATACTAAGTTAAAGGGGCTGCAAAAATTAGGGAAAGAGAAGTGAGCGGCTGACGACGAAAGGCAACGCCACGAGCACATACCACGTACGAGTATAAATTATAAAACGGTTGCCTTCGCAGACGAGGATCGGGCAGACATTGAGGTTTGAGAATGCGATCCGTATCATCGTTATGCTTCGAAAAAATGAAAGTAAAACTTGACTGTAAGAGAAGACTCTCGGCAAGTTACGGAACGCGTAAACTTTTATATATATATAATCTATACATAGTCTATCTTCATTAATATATTACGTATAACACTACCGATAATACTATTAATATCATAATTTTGTAATTAAAATTACTATAGCCATTTTGTACCGCTTTATTTAAGATAGTCTTATTGCATTGCCGGTGATACAATTTCCACGTGGATATGCTTCGTTTAGAAACGACTCGAAATACTGCATAATTCAATTATTTTCCGTTATACCCAGTGAATTCGCATTCAACTGCGAGTACCAGATTTCGACTTAAAATTTAAGGTATTCGTTAACGTCGGAGGTGTAAAGGTTTTCCCATGATTATATCAAACGGATGAACGTAATTCTTCAAGGAAAGTGGTTACGTTAACTATCATGGAATGGAGATTTAGTCATATTATACTCTTCGAATACATCGGGGCTTCATAAATGCGTATCGAGGTGAACGTCCCGCTCAAAACGAAGGGTGATTTATCTACCAGTTGGAATTTGTTACGGCTGACGACTGGCTAACGCAATACTTTCGCACATATAACTGTGGTGCATAATTTTTTCACTACCCGTTTCCCAGTTTCTCATAGCGAATTGCAAAACAGAATCGAACGAATTATTTTCAGACACGAAGCGTCATTACTTGCATATGAATCCATCGTTGAACGAACCAAACGTCTGACGATACATTTGCATTTAAAATCCGGTAGTGATAACTTTAGAAATTTTATAAGGAGAACGTATAAAATAGTCGAAGGTTACTGGTCAAGTCTTTGCACAGTCACGCTTCTTGCTAATAATATAGTCTTACAAAGTTTTAGATACTGCGATGCTGACAAACGATTGAAATAGTATAACTGAAACGAAGAGAGATACATCTATTCTACCCAATGGTGCATGAGCGTAAAGCACAGTTATTGCGATACTATTTTTTTATATCGGTTCGTGAGACTCGTGTTTATACGTCATCAACGTTTGGTGCATTATCCCCTGATAAAAGAATATGTACGATGTATTTATCGCCAATTTAATGCTGTTATATAGACGCTCTGTTAAAGAAGGGCTGTAACTCGATTCTCCAATTAGTCCTTCCTGCAATAATCTTTCGCAATACTCTTCCTCAGATCTACGGTGCTCAAGAAAATATATACCTATACGTGCATTAACATCCCAGTTATATACTTAGGTGCAATGCTGCTGCGTATACTCCATTCGCATATTGCAACGTCATTTTTCTTTGCAGAACTTCGAGTGTAACTCTTCCAAATGCGTTATAGTTATTTATAATGAAAAGATAAAATACTCAACTGTATAATGCTGAAGCTAGCAACCTGTGTGAGTAGGTAATAACGACGATTCGTCGTATACTGGAACAATACAGTGTTAACCCTATCGAAAAGATCCCATAGATTCCCATAGGCAGTTTCTATGGGAATCTGATGTGCTTCAGACACAGCAATTCCAGATATCCATTGGAAAAGTTTGAGAAGGACGAATAGGAATGCATTGGATTCTATGTGTATTTGAGATGATGAATAGGGATTTACCCAATTTTACATGTATCCGTAAAAACAAGTTGAACCTCTCAAGATTTTATTTGTTTTTACAGATACACATAGAATCCAATATATTCCCATTCATCTATCTCAGATTTGTATGAGTGGGTATCTGGAATTGTATGGGGATTTTATAAATTTTCTATGAGAATCTATGATACTTTCTCAACAGGGAGATCTACGGCGGACAGTATCTACTGCCGGCTGCTAGCTTCGACATCATATTTTCTCCTTTTTCTCTTTAGACAAAGTATAACAAAAATTCCTGCAAAATTATCGTTTTACGAACCAGACAAATTTAATTCACTAACAACTATACGCACGCGTAGCTAATCAAGATGAGAGGTGTTAATCGCTGGGACCCATAGCTTATTTATCCCCATCAACATCGACGGGAAGCTTTGACTGTTCGTGCATGTGCAAGAAATACGATAACGCAATACGTACTATGCATAAGGTTACCAATTGTGAAAGTATGTAGTACCATATGAAAGTGTAATCCGTATTGTTATATAATTCTTCAAAAACAAATGAGACAATAAATATAATTTTGGTAAAAAAGATTCCACGTAAGTATCACTGAATATTAATTTTTTATTTTATTTGGCACATGTATAGGTATACGCAAACAGGTAATATTACAAGATGATATAAATAACGAATAGTATCTTTTCTTGAAATTACAATCATTGAATAGGAAGTATTATGTGATGAGTATTATTTACAATGGCGCTTCTAGAAATGTCGTGAATCGTAGAATTCATTTTTTCGATTTAGAACTCAGCTGATTTCTAGATACTTCTGAACGATGATAACATACCCCTCTCATGATTTCCCTGACTCTCATAGGTATGCAGATTCAATGCAAAATTACGCGCGATCTTAAAAGGTACAAATACCTTAAGATCTCAAGATTTGAATAATTTTTAAAAGTTCAATCACTGAAACCGATCAACTGATATTAGTGGAAAGCAATGATCTCGAATCGAGTTGGTAACTGAAATTCTGGAAAATTCTTCAATAATTCTCCTCACTTCTTTGACCCAAATCCTAAATAAATTACCCGAGAACTTCACGCTTTGCAGGGTAGTCTAATTACTAGGTATTGTTACTGTACATCCCTCTTTACTCGGCAAGCTTATATTTATCATAAAAAATGTACACTAGAAAATTAGTATCTCATTCAAACACATGATATTGCTTTATAGAAAAACGACGACCTTTTCACACTAGAGACAAACTAGTCAAATTGTTCAGAATTTCTCCCACTCTATATCATCACCTCCTGCTATAAACTAACTTTATATCCGTGAATAAACGGTAAACCCGTACCCACCCGTTTCTGATACTCGACGTATTCCTTTCCAAAGAAATTTAGCAATGTTACCTCTTCGATGAAAACACGATCGTGAAAAAACCTCCAAGATGTTATCGCGTATGCTATGACGCAAAAGGGATTTTGAAGAATCAACTGCAATCAAAAGCGACATCGCATTGAGGCGTTACCCGGAAGAGGACTGCGAAAAGAATCGTCGCAAGCTTATCAAAAGCATTGATTCTAGCTACCTGTGTTCCGATGGACCAGTAAAACCATCCCACATAACTGGGATGTCTACAGCAGCCGTAGATACCGGAGGTAACCAGCTGGTGGTCCTCCGCCCTCTCGCTTTGTACGACGTGATTGAAATTATGTCTCGCGGTGAACATAGCCAGCTTTCGTAGAACCTCACCACCGAGACAAAGTACTAGGCCAAAGTAAGAAATGAAAGAAGGTTCTTTCATCCCTGGTAAGTAGTATCTTTCGACTGCAAATTCCAACCAACTGGAAGACGCGGCCACTCCGTACGCTACGCTGTGATTCAGTATAAAGGAGTCGGTGGACAGAGCCCGGGGATTAGTCCACGCGATGGACAGGAACTCCGAGTAATGGAACGTCGCTAGCATGGAAGCGTATAAACCGAACATTTGCCACGACGGTGGCGCTTTTAAGAATATCAAAACGCCCACTCCGAACGTGTATCCCAAAAATGTCGCTCTAACTGCGATCTGAATAAAATATAATTGACTTAGTCGAACTCTGTACGCTCATCCCTTGGAAAATTCATACAATATATTATGACAATCTCGAGACGCTAAGACTAAAATTAGGTGAATTAGGTGTACTCACTCGATAGGCGTATCCCCGGAAGAGCAGAAGCACGAAAATATTCCAAAGGCCGTACAACGATGCGTGGATCAGCCAGACGTTTTGAAAATATCGAAAGTAATCGTCGAGCTGTAACCTAAAAAACGCTTCGGACGAACCGGCGATCAATGTTGCCGCCGTAAAGGCGAAAAGACTGAGTTTCCCTTCGTAGCACAACATTTTGGTGGCTTCTAAATTGAAGATTATTCTCGTAATATCAATAGATCCGATTACTTTCGAACAATAAATAGGGAAACGTCATTCCGACTTGTCAAGCGACTAATTCTTTTTAAAAGCCGGCGTGTAACACGGTATCAGCTGTTCGTGTATCACGTGACACGACTTCTTCGACTCTACGCCATCCGGCGTATTTTTTAGGAAGTATCCGCTATACCTTGGGCGGCCCCTGCTTACCACTATCAATAATGCAAGCCAGGGGCCACCCTCTTGTGCCCCAAACTAACACGCGAGTCTCTGTTCATTAATTACTTGTCAAAACGTTATAAAATGTATGATTTACAGTAGAATCTGGTCTCGATACGTCGGCAAAGTTATCCAACAAGACGCGGAGTACTCGTATCCCATTTCAATTGGGAATCCCTTTACAATCGTCCTAACCAAACTCATCCCGCGAGCTACGCTAGCATTAATTCACTGTTTTCGCAAAGCGTTTCTTTTCTCAAAACGTCTGGCCCACGGTCGGTCACACATCACAGATTCGTCGGTAAACCGTTCACATCGATTTATCGCAAACATTTGCACGATATCGCGTTATATACTCAACATATTCCACCCACATTTCACTTCACTCACACTCGAAGAAACCCGCCGCGCGACTAAGGAATCAACGCGGACAATCTCGAACTGAGTGCGTGCAAGTGTGTCGAGTCAGCATTTCCTCCACTCAAAACTGTTCGCACAATTGCTCCCGCTTAATTAAAAAGCCGTAGAAAAAGTATCCGCAACATTTCCCGTGCTAATTTATTCGGAAGACGCAATTTCGCGTAACGGCTTCGTCGTACGGGCGGAAGAGGAAAACCGTGGCGTCATAGGAGCGCGCTAAAGTTGGCCCGTAACAACCGGAAGCTCATAGCGGTAGTCAAAGATCAATTTAGATATCAAAAAATTCTTTGCTCGTTGAAAAATAATAGAATATGAATAAAACCTAGCTCTCGTTTTCGAATAAACTTCACTGATGAGTTAATTATCAAACACTTCGCAGTCTATCCATTGAAACGCGAATTCAAAGTTTTAATCCTCATTCGAGATCCGACGAAATTAATAAAGTTTCAAGCGGTGCAACGTGAATGGGGCATTTAAGACGAGACGAAGCTTTTCGAGGATTCTGCTCGAACGGCGTTCACTCGGAACGCGAGTTACAATTCGAAACTACCTCAACTACGCCGTAGAAAGATACGACTAATGGTAAAAACAAAGAATTGTGATAATAATTACATTCTTTTTCGACCAGTTTGCATGTTCTGTATATTTATTTAATAACGCGACGTACCGATACTTTTCTGCCCTGAGCACTTTAACAAGTAACTCCCTTGTCCACCCGCATTGGTGGTAAGGGCTCGGCTCAGTGGGCGACAGATCGGTCCGCTGCAACGACGTCGCTGTAACGCTAATATGCGACGTCGTGGGGGTGCGGACTGTACATCGTTCGGTAAGAAACTTTAACCCTCATATATACGGTCCTCGGGTCTATAGTGATCCAAAGCATTAAATATTGATGAATTGTGATTGTGCATTAAGAGGTAATTTTCTGAGACTTTTAGATATTGTTTTTTTCTTAAAACAACAAATTTCTACGATAAAAATAAGCGTGTAATTAATCAATTTTGACGGCTACAAGAAACTACATACACACTAAAGACCTTCGGGTCATACATGACCAATACTAATCTAAAATGTTCATAATCTATCTTTTAAATGACCGTCCTAACAAAATAAACCGTAAGTCTGTATCCCAGCCAGACACATATGATGTAAATTATGCAGCAACTTTACATAAACCTAGATCAGGAACGATGTGTATTTTATGAGTCCTCCCTTGGCACTGTTATTTATGTAATTGAATAATGAATTTATATATCGAAAATAATAAGTAAACTTAACACATTACTGTGATTCACTAACTTAAATTTTGCATAAATTTGCTTACAACCGCAAATTAACATCGCGCCATGGTCCAAATTTAATGTATCATTTGCAGTTTACACTTGTAACAAACGATCTTTGTTAATTTGACGTAAGAATTAAGAAAATTTAAAGCAATTGTAATTTAACACTGGATGTAATATTTCCATTTTCAAGTGTCCGAGCGCTTTCCAATCACCGTCAAGTCAAAGTGCGCGTAAAGACGATGACGGGGCTCGCACACTAAACGCTCTGCTCGCTTCTATAAAAAAGGCTAATTAAAATTAAAATTTTAGCGATATCAAACGTTAAAGTTACTTAACAGTTTAACATTACATTTAAGCAACTGAATACATTTTATTAATAATCAGTATATACTTTACTTTTTATTTCCGATTGGGTCATATTTGACCCGAAGGTCTTAAGTGTAATTAAAGGCTAATTAAATTTCGCCTAACATCGTCGACTTTCGATAGAGCAATCTCGCGAAACAACGTTGGTCGTCCCGTTGTAACAAATGCAATAAATATTCAGAAGCGTTTCTTCCACGCACCGCGTTTTAACGAGTTTGGATCGAGATCGGTCCCTCGTCGCGCCCACGGCGACTCGCT
The DNA here is from genome assembly GCA_963678675.1 of Xiphydria camelus. Classification (NCBI taxonomy): domain Eukaryota; kingdom Metazoa; phylum Arthropoda; class Insecta; order Hymenoptera; family Xiphydriidae; genus Xiphydria; species Xiphydria camelus. Next base: position 37,366,327 of record OY783191.1, on the reverse strand, counting down.
GGAACGCGAGGGAGTACCTATATGGTTTCCGAAAGTTCGAGTGGACCGAAAGGACCGAACGTCGTCTCCTCGAAGAGGAATCGAACATTTTCAATATCGCGACGAAACTTCGAAGAGACGCTCGTCCGACGGTATATCGTCCCCTTCGATTTTATTATTAGCCCATTGAAACAGTCGAATTTCCGTGGCATACAGTCACGTGTGACGGTAACCATGGAGCACGTGACCCGCAGCACTGCGCGTGACAGACCCACCAGCTGCAGGATACATAAGAACGGTACCCATTGTAGCTGGATATCGGTTATTAAATTTTCCAGATCTGCATGCGAATTGAACGTGCTGAATAATTTTCGATTGACCGAGGTGGTTCGTACCGCAACGCTATATGAATTATCAACTGAGATATTTTAATTAATGTCAGATTTGCGGAACCCCGTCAATTTGACGGGTTACTTATTCAGAGTGCCATTTAATTTCGATTATCTGGTAACCTATGAGGTTTTTGTCGAAATTAGTGGAATACTTTTTTGTAGATTATATTTCCTTATAAAAGAAAGGTATAGTAGCATGGACCAAAATTTTATAGATAACGAGATAATTATCCACCAAAAAATAACCATTTTCTGATCTAGTGTTAAAGAGGTTCTATCGATAATGGAATTAACAGAAAATGTTAGGAGCCCTTTAATTAATTTTTTGCGATGATTCACTAACTTGTATAAGACATACAAGATAAATTAATGAATGCCCGTTTAACACAGAATCTTATGAGAAGCACATTAATCTCTCTTATTTTTTGATCGATAAATATAATATAATATAAATGTCGGAACCTTTCAGTTAAATTTTTGTGATAATTTCTCACTTATATGGACATATATGTATTTATTTAAATAATTTTATACAAGGTGGTAAATCGCTAGATAAATTTAATAAAAGGGTCCTAACACTTATACCTACCGATTCACCAAATTCGATCAAAATCGCTCTATTACGACCAGAAAAAAGGTCCAGTTGAATACGAACCTAATAAAAAAATTTATTTGAGATGACTAGGAATTTATTCACATAGAACAAAACTCTATTTCAATTAAATTGATGTTCTACTATGTTCGTACACGATTAAAAAGACACGCAAAACATTTATCTAATTCAAATAGACTTTTGCTCGATTTGAATAAATTCCTATTTATCTGAAATAAATTGTTCTATTATAGGTTCGTATTCAACTAGACCTTTTCCCTCAGTGTAACTCTATTATCGATAGAACCCCCCCTTAAACGCGTTTATTCGTCAATTGCGATTACATAATCAAATCGCTATTAAATTGTTCCTAATAAAAAAAAACTGGGTCCCAACCCGAGTCGAAATTTTAGACCTACTCTTTTAAACGTATAGTAGGTCAATTTTCCATTGTACTGAAACCCTATATTGAGTCTAAAATGGTCCGTTAGTGAACATTTCACCAACTTTAGGTTGGAAATAAGAGTTTATAGGCTCAGTAGGCCAATGGTAAGCCACAAATAAAGTATTAAAAGCATCAAAGTAGGGGGAAAATTTCAACTCGGGTACCCGCCACGAGAAGCATCCCGGAGATATCAAATAAAAAGCTAAGATAAAATCTTCACGGCATCCTTTGTCCACATACTTCACCCTCGCTGTGCTCGGCTCGGTGATGCTGTAGAAAGAGCCTCATCCCTAGGTAAATTAGCGCAATTAACGAACACCCCCTGTTTACGTAAGAACGGTATTAGATACAATAACGGGTATATTAATTCCCTTTGCATCGATATGACGAACCATAATCAGCATTGTGCAACGAACGTGTTTTAATTAAACGCAATTTGGCATCGATCGCGTTTACGTAAATTAATTACAGTCGATACGAGGATGGATATGGAAGAAAAGCACTTTGTACGGCTACAAATAATAGTGGAACGAGTAGACGCGCTGCGCTCTTATATACGTAAATATTTTCGACCCCGTAGGAGAATCGAAGAGCGAGTGACCTGTAGAAAGAAATCTCCACTTTTCTCACAAACCTCAATACAAATATACCGACCCTCTACCAACGCTTCTCTTGTCAGCTCTCTCGAATCTATTATACTCGTATTATCATTTCCATCGTTCAATTTCGTAGTACGTCAGGTACGCTCGGCGCTGTGAATATACTTACGCAATCCACGCTCGCGCGGGCTTCGGGGGGCTACGTCCATTGTGAAGATTCCCTCGAGAGAGTGATCATTTATACGAGTCTTCGAAAGCCGGAGGAGTGGCCCCGGTTATAATTCTGGAGTTTCGCAATATTCACTGTAAAAAAAGCTTACGGTGTATCGGTATATCGTAACGTAAAATCAATTTTCTTGACCCGTGCCACTCTGATAGGTGGCTTTCAGAGAATTCGTGACCTTTGGGAAACTTCGCGAAACCGTGCGGATTGTTCTCTATGTGCGAGGATCGAGACAATGCATTTTGGCTCGATAGACTTCCCGAGATATTCATTAACACATCTCGTTTCCTTGCATCGTCAAGTTGGTCGCATTATGACGAGGAGTACAGACATCTATACGCGTGTGGATCGTAATTCTACAGTATAACGTTCGTCTCTAGTACTTCGTCTTCCAGTACTTCAAATGTTCTCGATTATCGAGATACCCTCGAGGATTATTCATTTAGAAAAAAATTTCCCATTTCGTTCATCAATTTATTAACACTTTCACGTGTTCGTGATAACCCTTAGACGCATAGGTCGGGATAACACATCAATTCGATAATCTCTTCTCATTAAGAGAGCAATTCTATACAAGTTGCATGAAAATATAAGGATAATGCAGTTGCAACAAATAATAAATATGATACTGTGGCTCAACTAACCTTTAATAGCCAGGTTAGTTGGACCACTTCATTAAGGTGAGACCAACAGAGAGTTAACGTGGAATTAAAGTAACAAAACTTGTAAATATCCTCGAAGACTGTTTGAACTGTGGCGGCCCGATACCAGGTGGCGCTGCTCCCTCTCGGCTCTCGCTAGTGGCCCGGCACGAGTTTCTATATAAGAGCGCAACTGCTCGACTCTCACGGCAAACCACAGAGCGTGTAACGCTCAGTCGGTAACCTCAGCCGTGCTTTTAGCTCGGCGATACCTGCATTTTTTTGAAACTAGGGGGCTAGCGCCCCTGCGCCGCTATCGCGGCGCTCCCACATGCTTTTTCAGCAGCATCACGTCGTAGCTGTTCCGTTCAATACGTCGTCGTCGTCGTCCTCGTTATTCTTGTCGTCGCCGTCCTCGTTGTCGTCGTCCTCGTCATCGTCGCCCTCGTCGTCGTCGTCCTCGTCCTCATCGTCGCCGTCCTAGTTGTCGTAGACCTCGTCGTCTTCGTCCTCGTCGTCGCCATCTTCGTCATCGTCGTTCTCGTCATCCTCGTCTTCCTCCTCCTCCTTCAACAACCGTCCGTGCTTCGCGCATCCGGATCAAAGTCGCCGGGGTTTTTGGCGACACGGTTTTGTCCACGCATTTATTCGGAAACTATTTTATATAATAGAAGGATATTGTAATTTGTATTGGGGTCAGCAAGACCCGACTTATGCACAGAAGTGCAATTTTGTACGCATATATCTATTTATTATAATAATAAGGGCTAATTCTCCACGGATCTCCGTACCGAAGCAATAATTTCAGAAACAATTTGTTCTGACGTTCGAATCGAAGCATCGATAAAGAAGGAAACGAATCCTGAAAATCCTCTTCGAATCTCTCGGGAGTATCGTGTGCGTAATTGACGCACGTGTATAGCGGAAGAGTCACGTGCTGAAACAAGTCGATGCGAATTAGAGCACTTGGAAACCCCACCCTTCGACAAATCAGGTGGAGTCGTCATGCGGATCTGATCCAATGGGGAAATTGATCGCGATGAAGCGAGGGGATGAAATTAGCAATAATCGCGTGTCGGGGAGTACCGCTGCATGATTCACTGCGAGAAAAATCCGTGGAATTGGTATCCTCTTTGTATTCGCGCGAGTCGTTTTCGCGGCAAGTGGAGCGAAAGCCAATAGGGGAAGAGCGCGCGCGTGTCGCAGCGCGAGGGAGGGGAGTAGCTCGCCTCGCGTGCCGTCAAGTAGTCGGAGCGGTGGATCAGTCGCCGCGCGTACGGCGAGATGACAGGTTTTGTATATTACGAGTCGGTGTTCCATCGTCGATCTTTAAACTAAAATTTCTGAGGGAAGACTATTGCAATATTGGACGGTTCGATATATCGGTGTTCGTTATTAAAAATTGTGGACTGTGCTCGTCGTGGAATCTCGATTACGTCACGGAAAATTAAAGGGTGAGTGCTTATCAAAAGACGGGTTCGAGACTCGAGCGATTTTTATCGAGGGCACGGTTGATGAGTGACGTTGATAATTTGGCGTGAATTAATTTAATGCAAACAATTCTTTCCATATTGATCTTATTTTAATTTTCTCATTTTTCTGACGCGATCGGCCCGCGGGAAATGCATTTTATAAATGTTATTATATTATTACTGTGTATAACTATCATAAAGTGCATTTTCTGGGTATGGTTAAATCGCGGTATTTACTTATTACGACCGGTTTGCGTTACAGTTTTAATTGTGACGTTAATTTTAACGCTCGCGTTACTCACAAACGATCGATTCCAAAAGAGACCTAAAGCTAAGACCAGCGCGCAAAGCATCCCTTACTTTAAATAACTAAACATGTGTCGTACATCTAGTTCAATACCGCCACAAGTGTAAATTATATAATTTTAAGTAAGAAGAGAATAAAAGAATGCTGGTGTGTAATTCGTCGCATAATTAATTAACTCTTAGAGGTATCTATTTGAAATTTTGATAGAATATGCTTACACGTTTCCGATTATAACGGTATATATACAAAATATAAGTTTTGAGTTAAAATTAAAATTTTCCAGTTATGGCGGTATTGAACTAGATGTACGATGTGCAGAGTGACGACGATTAGCGAGGTGTTACCTGTAAAAATTATTCCAGTCACAAATAGAATTCGTAATGATACTCGCGCGAGAAAATCTTCATCGTTTAACATCGCTGAATGTCCGAGTCGATTAATGCCTATGAGTTGCGTGGAAAAGGCAAGTGAATACGAACTTTTTTCCTTTCTTTATATACATATATAGAAATCAATTCTCTCGGTCACGTTTCCTTTTGTTCTCTCTCACGAGGTGCACTGCAGCTTTCGCGTTCAATGCATTATTCTGATACGTTACCCGGCACGATCATTATTTCGACTAATGGTACGCGGATGTCGTCGATTGATTGAAAAGCGATATTCGCTCGGTGCTGCTCGGTTGAAAAACTTTTGTTCGGTATGGGAAGATCGTATGTACACGGGGAAAAAAAAGAAGTGCACTCTAAGAAAATAGTTTACTTATAGTTATTGTACGTATACTAATTATGGTGAAAGAAATATTTCTTTGAATTAAGTAAATATTCATCAGCTATTACTCTATTTCTATTTGGATGAAAGAAACATTCCAATAGTTAATAAATATTCACTTGGCCCAACGTAATATTTCCTTCGCTATAATCAAGTACAATACATTTCGATACCTTACTTTGAAAGCCTCGTAAGTGCAATTTTTGACAAAAATGCCATTTATAGCTTACTGCGTTAAGGTTTAAAATCTGAACACACAGTAAGCTATAAATGGCATTTTTGTCAAAAATTGCACTTACGAGGTTTTCAAAGTAAGGTATCGATTTATTAACTACAAACAAACTCTTCTCTCGGTATGGTTGTGGCAACAATTTTTGTCACATTTGAATTTGGTAATCAGCACTAGTTCATTATAGTTATAATTTATTTAGCTGATATAACTAAACAATAGTCGTGACAACTATAATAAACTTGTGCTGATTACCAAACTCGAATAGTTGTGACAAAACTGATTATCAAAGTCATTTCTTTTTTTTCCTTGTAAGGAATAAGGAGCGTAGTCCCGATTAGTTGCCCCTGTAGGGATGGTAGAAGAATTGAGATGAAATATTAAGTTTGTTCTTTTTCTTATAAACTCGTTACACTTTCCTGAAAGTGGAGTTTCTTTTCTAATTGGTTTGTAAAAATATCGACCAATGAGAAGCTATACCTTTCAGAATAGCGTAAAAAGTGTAAGCAAGAAGAACAAACCTATTATCGAAATGAGCGACATGTTTTATCGGCGCGATACGCCAGCACTTACAGCTAACTAGTTACGCACGGATGACAGCGAAGCTATACATATGCGTGTAGCAGTCGGAGCTAGTGGCCAGTAAATACGGTCCGTCATACATCCGCCGCATTACGGGGAACTGTATAATACTTCTTCAAGCCGATCCAAGTAACCATGGATATGAATAGTGCCAAGAACATATTATTTATTTAAGTCAAACATATTATTCAATTCAATGAACATACACTCGTCTTATAAATGTGTTCCTGGCACCATTCATTTGAAGGTGAACTGTTACTTCAGTCGGTCAATTATTTTTCTTAGACTCGTATTTACAGTCGGAACTTATAAATAACCCACTACACCTAAGTCGCAGTCTCGACCAATAAATGGCCTGTGCGATGCTGACTTAAGTCCATGCTTACTTATAAGTAGCAACTATGAATACTGGCCGTGGTGTAGATCGAAACGTGATCTTGACAAAAATTGTACACCACTTTAGCCTAACAATTCGCGGATAACTGAATTATAGCGATTGAAGCGAATACCGAAATAGTACCACTCTCAACCCTGCTTTCCTAATACACGCATGCCATGGACACTTTTAATGGTTATTAAAAATTGCAAGCTCGTTGACATCGATTATAATCAAACTTCAATCTCCTTAAAAGTTTCTCGCGATAATCTGGGTAAACCCGCACATACACACTTACTGCCCTCCATCGCGACACATCCCTCACCCCAAATTAGCGTCAACTGAATCCTCGAATATTCTCCGAACACTCATTCAACCCTTTGAACGCTCCTTCCATTTCGCGCATCGTTTCTCCCACGTCAGCTCTTTCCACAAATTTTCTTCACACCTCCTCCTGCTCCTCCTCCCCCGCCTCTCTTCCTAATTCCACGGCTCCTCCGCGAATCAACCATACCCTCGGGTACTATCGTCATCAGAGCCGAGCAAGGGCGCGCGCGGTCCGCGGTGGGTACCTACCCCGCGATTTTGACCTACAAAATAGTCGTCCTTGCACTTCCTCGGTGCACCGGCCCGTTATCGATTGTCCCGTTTCGTCGCGAAAGTCTCGCGTCGGGTGACTGGATCTGGAATGAAATTCTCCTTCGCCTGGGTGACGGCGAAAATCTTCACGGGGTCTCGATTCGAGCGCCGGAAAAATTTCAATTTTTTTGGTATGCGATATACAAACTAACCGAGACCGCGATATATACTGTGGGATAAAATCAGAAAAATATCTATATCTATTTTATATAGCCTCCAAGTATCAATAGCTTCACTTCTTTGCATAATTAGTTTAATTCCATGAAAGTTTCATTTTACAAATATTTTTGCTCGAAATGTCTCCATTTTATATTTGATAATTATATACCGTGTAATTAAACGTACCTTTCTCATCAAAATCCATATCTTAAACGTTAAAACAAATTAATATTAACTGCTATTGTCGTGTATGTTTTTATCTCGGTTTAATATAAGCTACAAAACCGAACAACGAATCTTCATCGACACAAGTTTCGGTAGCTTGTTACAATAAACTAATTGAGACAATAATAATAAACAGACATTTTTTTTCAGGGTTCTAAACACATCTACTCTACTGAGATATGGTCATCCATGAGTTTTTAAAAATTCATCTTTCGAACTGAGAAAAAATTGTAGTAGATCTGACTAAATTAGCGGTCACGAGCGGGGAAACGTAGATCAGGTTACCTGAACTAATAATCTGGTAGAATTGACTATCGCTTGTTTTCGTCAAACAGTGTTATCAATCATTATAACCAAATTGTTTAATTCAAGTAACTAAATCGGCGTCCCCCCATCTCGTGACCGTCAATTTAGTCAAATCTACCAACTTTTTTCTCTGTGTAGGTATGCGTGCATCTCCATGATTTTTTCCCACTGTGCGGCACGACATCCGTGAATGCATATGCATGGATATTATTTAATTCTCAGCTGTACCCGCCTCTCTCTCGGCTCGATCCTCCGCCGGACGGGAGATACCCATCTATCTCTATGACGCGTTATTTGATTTCGATTACGCGTCGATGAATTCTCCGCGCTTTCGCGGGGATTTCGCGAGCGCCGTTGTCACTTGTTTTCCTTCCATTTCGATCGCCACGCGCAACAACGCATCCCGCAATATCGCGACGAATATATACGGAGGAAAAAGATTAGTAATTTTTACAGTGAATCCCAATAACAGGGCTTCCCGAGATGAACGGTATAAACCCGTAAAAATGCGATACGTATTAACGGGAGATTGGTAAATTTTAGCTAATAAAATTACGTTTATGCATATAAACATCAGTCTCAGTCAGATGTTTATATAACATCACAGAGGGAAGTGTCACTGTTATACTATATTAGATAGGGTAAACACGCCTAAGTTCAGCCATGTCCAGTAGTCAGCCACTCTGCTGAATAAGTCAAAATATTAAGAATTCCCAGCGAAAGATTATCTTATGCTCCTGTCCCAATTGTCGGCCATCCCTTTTCTACCCGATCTTCGAGACTTTTGCGTTGCATTGGCAACTGTGCTTACGTTAGACTGCGTCTACTGATAGCGTCCAGTAGTGGTAAGTAAAATCATAAGTTTTGTATAGTATAAGTAGGAGTAAAAAATAGTGAATTATGCATTTTGATACGATGATTCCGTGGTAAACGATTCTTAGTTGATTTTATACTTAATAATACGTCAAGTTTTCACAAAATGGTGTTATAGGTTATGTTCGGTTTGCTAGTTTTGATGGGGGCCGAGTGTATTGGCATAATAATTTCACCTGAAATCCAAAAGTCGGCCACCCCCGGCCGACTACCGGATATTTACCGGCTTTTGCCTAGCACTTGAATGCGGGAAAATCGCGTGAATGTGGTCGGTATCCAGTAGTCAGCCGCATTAAATTGCAGGCTTTCCAGCGTGGCTGACTATTGGCTGCCGAATGGCCGGACTTAGATTTTTCATGGCTGACTACTGGAAAACTGTTGTTTTTTTCTAAGTTTCCAATTATTTGATCATTTCAAAGTAATATTTCAATAATTTCACCGAGTTAGTTTGTTCAGAAATAAATCGTCTACAGAGCTGCTGAAATTTGAAACTGCTAATATAAAACATGATTTTTAAAATAATTTTTCTTTCTAAATATTGGATAAAGTGGCCGACTACTGGCGTGTTTACCCTAATAGATTTAAAATTTTGGGGAAAGTATTGCGTTCATTGCTTTACTGTAAGACAATAATTGACATACATTTCATGAACTTGACTAAACGTATGTCAATTGTTGTTATACAGTGAAGCGATGAACGCAGTACATTCCCCAAAATGTCGAATTTATTATCTAATGTAACAGTGGTCGATATACTCTTCTTTCCGTGTACTATTACGAACTGTAAAAAGTACGCTCTGGTCTATCAAAAACTTCAACATTTCTGTAAATAACTGTAAAAATAACTGTAAAAATGCATGGGTCTTCTCATGATTTTTTCATAAATCCCTCTTCTCCGTGTATTCGCACGACAACTTTCTCCACGCCAATGGAAAGCTCTTTGTGAATCGCGAAAATGGAGAGCGTGTAATTTAGTTCGTTATATCTGAAAATCATCCCCTGTTACCCACTCGAGAATCTCCCTCATTTGGGAGCACTTTTCAGTTGAAACCTAACAATGGTCGCGTCCCACGTTCGATTTCTTCGTATAACGCGACGCCTGAAGAGCAAGGCGAACGGCCTCCTCGGAACGACGCGAGGTGTCAGGTGGATATACGCGTCCGCGGGGGAAGGACAACGATTTCGAGAGACGCGCGATGATCGTTACCCCCGCGCTATTTTAATGAGAGGCGCGGGTGTCGGAGTGTGGAGTGCGAGAAGCAGAGGGGATGGATTTGGGAGTTCTTGTATATCGGGGTCCGAGGGTCCTGCGCGAAGGTCACGGGCGAAAGTACGTACTCGCCTCGTTCCCTCGCGACGAACTCTCGAGACTGAGCTTCGCACTCATGACGCGCAGCCCCTTAAATATCGAATAAGTTAACAATTTGAATGAACACCCTCGCCAGCCCCTGCTCTCTTTTCGTCCTCCCCCTTCCGCGAGAGCGATCAAGTCGCGTCGCATCTCTCCCGAAGACCGATTCTCGCAATTTGAAATCGAGAGACGTAGAAATTTCATTGGAGCTCGATGGGAAAAATTCACAGATTTCGCGATCCTTGCAACTATCGGGGACGTTGAAAATGACACGAAAAAAGCATAAATGATATTGTTATTAACTATGTATTACAATGCAAAAAAGATATATAATCATATATAATAGCATATTGTATATTTACCGCGATATTGCAAAGTAATTTTTTTGTTTTACGAATACAATGAAGAGAAAATATATAAACTATTACAATATCCTACATTGGGGTGGCACATCAGATTGTGTTAGTTTATCATGTTTTAAGAATCGTCACCAAGGATCAACACGATAAAAAATTTTCTAAAGGTCGCTCAGGAATTTTGAAATTTCAAAAACAGTGAAAAATCGATTCTTTTTAATTAACTTTATTTTTCTTTCTACTTCGAATGTGCAACATACAGCCCTAATACTAATCGGATATAAAATTACTCTGTTTCGTAACCCTCATTTTCTATATAATCCTCAAACTCAATATCCTCTCGTCACTATCGTAAATCATGTCATCATTTTCAGCTCCGAATTATCCTCCTCCTCCGGAGGGGAGGAGGGGGGAGGAAAGGTGAAGGATAGGCAGGAAAGAGGGAGGGGAAGGGGGATGGGGAGGGCAATGGCGCAATGACCGGTAGGCGACTGGTGAGGGATGGAGTTTTGAGTCGATTGTCGCGATCCGCGAGAAACTATTTTATATACCTACTTAATAAAGAGATTTTTGTTACCAATAAAGGTACCTACTTTTCGAGTTTGCTGGAGTGAAATCAGAAAAACGACTGAAGCTTCTTTGAATTTATAATTTCGAAGTTCATTCGAAAAGTCAGTTGGTGTAGTTTGTTTTGGACCAGAGAGATCACGTACTCGTAATCAGTTTCGAAACCTCGCAACGAACGTTCGCTTGAGATTTCTTCAATAAGCCTCAGTTTCGGAATCAGCGCGAAAAAATACATCAGATAGGGTGGGGAAGAGACCGATTCTAGAGATTTCGATTCTTCGAATAAATCGCATTTTTCTGTAATGGTCCCCCATTACAGAAATTGTCAATTCTTTCGAAAAATGAAAATCTTCGGAATTGGAATCTCGACCATCCTATCCGATGTATTTTTTCACGCTGATTCCGAAAAGCACGGTTATTAGGTCGAAATCTCAAAGGAAATCTAAAATAACGCTGATTTCCTGGTGATAAGAACATTACTTTTAAACCGAGGAATCATCGATATCTCGGTGTTCGCTTGAGATTTCTCCAATAAGCCTATCAGTTTCGGAATCAGCGCGAAAAAGTACATAAGACATCATGGTGGAGCAATCGCGATTCCAGATTTCGCTTTTTCGAATATGTACAAAAGGAATAAATCAGCCCCCATTCTCGGTGAGCGACGCCACCGGCGCGAGGAGACGCGCCAGAGCAGCCAAGCCGTTCACACCGATCATACGCATTTGTATCGTTCAGTTCTCGCCGAATAAAGAGTTCTTTCTCTGAGCTCGTTCCTCTTTTTTTCGTCCCGCATGGCTGCCTCACCACCCATACCACTACATAGTACCATCACCCGTAACCGCTCTCAGTCTACTACATACACACGGCCGAGAGCGCTAGAGTGGAGCACGCACGAGACCGTCTAAAATTTCGTGACGCTGGCTTGTCGAGAACCTAGAAATCTCCCCCCATATACGGGAACATAAAAATTTTCAATGTTAAAAATTCATAAGTTAATCGAAGTCCCATCGAAAATAAATTCCGGGAGGAATGTAATCGAGAACGTCTCTCTCGCGGCGGCTTCGACGCAATCACCCACCGATTACCACGAAATTCCGTTCCACTAAAATTTAACTCCTCTGTCGCAGGCGAAGTTTACCGTCGGCCGGAAATCACTTTTCCTTCCAAGGGGACGGCCGGTTCGCTTTCGGAAGTATTCCCACGCGGAGCCTCCGCGCGATTAGCGGGAGTCCGCACGACAGAATTGCACCGCGGAGTCGCGTTGTATCGATCCCAGGTGGAAGTAGATGCAGCCGAATGCGATCAGACGCGATCACGGCGAAGGTAAGAGAACGGTATAGAATTTCGAGCAATCACTCCCGAAGCGAATACCGACCGGACGCGGGAAGGACGGAAGAGGAAGGAACTCTTCGCCACCCCTGATCCCTCGAAAGCCTCGCGCTCGACAAAGGGAGGCGCGACCGAAGCCAGAAGCGCGGAGCCGTGCGATCAACCGGATGAAGTGGCGATCCACCACCCCGTCGCCACGCGCAGCGGAGGAAGCCGCGGCGGCTCCGCGGCGCTCTTAACGACCGTCGTCCTACTCCGATGCGCCGTCGGAACGATGGACGTCCCGAACGCGGATGCCAATAACACCCTGATGCTCTGCAGTTTTCGGTATCGGAACTTCGTGGCGCCCGACGGAGGTAAGAAAGCTATTATGGGGAGAATTTCGGGGGTTTCGATGGTGAGTCGTCGTCTCGTTGGGGCGCGGGACGTATGCTTCGCCGAGATCCTCGGCGTGGATGCAGTGAGGGTGCAGCGTGGATGAGATTCGAGGCGCAACGCTTCTAGGGCGCGTGAGATGACTCGAGAGCGGGGCGGGAAGCTGGGCCGACGGGAGGCGAAGCTCTCTCGCGTCGACCGCAATCGCATCATCTGGACACGCTCCGGGATATTGCCGTCCGTGGGAAATAGGCGAGGGAAGATCCATGGATCGTTAGACGCTTCCGAGACGAAGAGGCGACATATTTTTCACATGCACGGAAAGACTGATACCGATAAATTTTAGTGTGCTTGCGATAAAAAAAAAGTACACGTGGGGGTTTTTGAATGCTTTTACAGTGCGGTGCGATAATTTTTCTTTTGAGAACATCAAATCGTGATAGTTTACATTAAAATTTATTAATTAATTACTGGTATCAGTCTTTCCGTGTGGGAAGTAATACAGGGTAGCCACGGTCAGGGAAAACATGGAAATATGAGGAAATCTTAAATGCGTCGGGAAAATCAGAGAAAAATGCCAGGAAATTACATTTTCATCAGGGAAAATTCGAGAATTGAAATTTCGAAATTTGTTCCAGGCGAATTTATGCTCCTACCCGGATAACAAAATCCAAAAAGTCATCATGAAGTCGTCTGTGAACAGTCTAATGTCTCACTTTTTGTTAATTTAAATTTCATGTCATCCGAAAGATGACTGTGGATAAATCAAAATTTATGTTATCAAAAAGCGAGACTAAGGGGCAACCTTCTGTCTAGTATTATTTGGGTAAAGCTAGGAATCCACTACACTCGACTCGACTCGACTCGACACGACACGACTCGACACGACTCGACACGACACGGTGACAAAAATTTGCGTGGTGTGTCCACTGGAATCGACGCGACACGACTCGACGCTACTCGACACGATGGTAGTGCTTCGTCCTTTTAAATTTTAACGTACAAGGATGCATCGTGTATGGCTCTATAATTTTTCCAATTATTGCTTCTCTGTAACATCTATACAGATAGAAATTTACTATATACCTATTTATGTTTACTTGGTCTATTCAAGGCTTTTGAGATTTCTTCTCAAGCTTCGTTGCGTATATTTTGGTCTCTATATTTCAAACTATGTATATTTTACAGCATCTCATATGCTCTAACTTTATTAATGAGATCCTCCTCCATTCCTTTGCGAAATTAATGTAAAATCTTCGAACTGTTCTTCTCAACTCTTTCCAAGCAAGACTGCCGCAATTCAACTGTTCGCTCATCGGTCCATATCTCGATGTGCACGCAAACCGTGTCCACTAGGCTCGACTCGACTCGACTCGACTCGACTCGACGCGACAAATTTCTGGCCAGCCAGAAAAGTGTCGTGTCGAGTCGAGTCGAGTCGAGTCGTGTCGAGCCTAGTGGATTTCTACGCCATTTAAATACATGGAAAATCATGCGATCAGAAACGCGTCGTGTCGAGTCGCGTCGAGTCGTGTCGTGTTGAGTCGAGTCGAGTCGAGTGTAGTGGATTCCTAGCTTAATTGAGAGTATTCCAATTTTTTTATCGGAAAATATATTGCAGTTTCTTCGTACTTTAAAAGATATTTCGTGAAACTTTTCGGGATTGTCAGGGAAATATCGGAGCATCTTTTTCATCATAATTAATGACCATCCTGTAATACTTGATGCTCGTTTTCGACGAATGCCCCCTTCAAGGTATTCGTTTTTCGCATTTTCCACGAGAAATGACGCGAACATGCGCAGCCTCCAGAATTTCAATCATCGAAACCGAGAGGAGACCCCATCCATGACACACGGAACATACCAAGGAAAAATACCTTCGCTCCCTCTGAACGCTACACGTAATCGGACTCCTACGACTCTGCGCGACCGAGGAAAAATCAAAACTACGCCCCGAATAGCATCGACGAGAGAACCTTTGTTATTTTGTTTTCGTCTTTTCTCATCGCCGCAAGCGTCATACCCTCGTCGCATTGCAGAGCTATGGTGCAGCTGGGCCTGGGACTCCATCCTCTGCTGGCCGCCAACGCGAGCCTCGTCCACGTCCAGCCAGAGATGTCCGCTGGTGAACGGCATCGATACGACCAGTAAGTCAGCTGAAAATATATTTTTCTCGTTCCCCCCTCTAGACATTTCGATGCGACTTGCGGGTACCTCAAGCAATACACTTTAATCAAAATAATGTAACTCACTAAATGACGTTATTTTTCTGCCAAAATAACAAGATGCAAACGTCTTTCATAAATGGCAAAATAATGATAAAACCTCATTATCTTGTTATTTCTAAAGAACGTTTGGTGTCATTTGGACACAAAAATGACGTCATTTAGTGAGTGACGTTATTTTGACTAAAGTTTATCGCTCGGGATACTGAGAAAAAAATTCGGCGACATCAACTTAATGTTTATTGAAAAATAGTCGCAATTAAATATTTTATCAGTTCAAATAATATTCATTTACCCTGACCGAAGTACTTTCTCAGCTCTTAAGTAATATATTTTCTTGATAAATGCATCTTATTAAGCCAAGGAAATATTGCATTAGGGTAGATGAATATTATTTGAACTAATAAGATATTTAATTACGGTTATTTAGTTAAATTTTTTATTGATTTTATCGCATTTTTTTCTGAATGTACCACGCGACGAATAGTGCCCTCGTGGAAAATCTATTTGTTGTGGCGAATCGACGCTACGAGTACATACCTATGTGCTCGTGTGCCGCATCGAGCGCGCGCTCGAAATCCTCGCGAAAGAAAAGGAAAACGAGCGGCGGAAGAGAGACGTAAGACACACATCGCGGTATATCTCCTTCTATTCGCTCCCGGCGCGATCGCGGGCGGCAAAGCTTGACCGACGCACATAGAGCCGACGTAACACTGGAAAAGCGTACGCGAGCGTTCCGTGCCGAAGCTTTCAAATGTATTACGACCTACCTCTTTCCCGAGAGGCCATTTCCCACTTGCCGAGCCTAAAGTGCCTCGTCAAAGTTCGCCCCGGCTTCTCGATAAAGAAATGACTTCGGGGAATTCGACGGAGAAGAAAAAAATTAGTCACCCGCTTGTCGCGAGTCGAAATTTAAACACTAGCTTCAGCTTAAACTTAGCGAAAGCGGACAAATCGGCCACCTTTAGATCTAAACTAATGTTAAAGCCTTCGACACTGAGAGAAAAAAGTAGTACGGTTTACTATTTTTTTTTACTATTTCGATAAGTTCCTAAAAGACACAACTCGAATTAATAGTAGATCGATTAACTTCATCGGGAAAACAGTTTATTAATAGTTAATAAATGTAATTTTAAATACGGTGAAATAAATGTTTCGTTAGGCCGAGAAAATGTATGTTAATTATTAAAATGTTTATATTTCATTCACAAGTGATTGCTTCGAAAGAGCTAATTGTGCCAAATAAATATCGCAATAGTTAACGAATATTTTCTTGATCCAATAAAATGTTTATTTCGCTATATTCAAACAAATATTTATTATAATAACTACAAATAAACTCTTTTCTCGGCGCATGATTTCCTAGTAAGAGAATTACGATATCTGGACACCATTTCACAATATATAGTGAAATTGACTATTTCGAGTTTACAATTTAGCAATAGTAAAATATATTATTTCGATTTTACGATTTTATGCATTTAAAAAAAAACATAATAAATCATTTTTTCCTTTATATTAAGTGTCCTTCGTACTTGTTGATTTTATTTTTGTCATATTATCATGACTGTGGATCATCATTGCCCTTATTCATTTAATTAAACTTCTCCCGGTTGCGTCGGGGCACGATTGCGGGATCCTCTGAATATGAAGCTGACATTTTTTTTCGATGAGCTACTTTAACATAAGATGTTAACTTTGCCACGAAACGGGAGTTTAAGTTGCGTGTCACGATCAAAAATAAACTGAGAATTCACCATTTAGGACTTAGAGGGGTAAAGCAATAATAATATTCCGTCTACATAACTTTTAAGTTATAATATTATATATATAATAGTAAAAATAACTTATTTTAATACTAGATTTTAACTCTTACTAAAAGTTTTTTCAACTATATCCGACGATGACGGATTCGTACGCACTCTGCTCGCCTCTATAAACAATGCTAATTAAATTTAAAGTTTTAGCGACATTAAGAGTTACTTAACAGTTTAACGATACATTTGCGGAACTGAATAAATTTGATTAATGATCAGAGTATCAGTATATACATTTACTTTTTATTTTCGATTGGCTCAAATATGACCAAGGATCTTAATTGTACAGCAGAAATGAGGGCCGTACGAGGCTTACAATTTCGACTCGCGGGTTCGTTTTGGAGTTCCGCTCCTTTCGCGGGGTTCTCCAGGCAATGTTACGGACCGCGCGTGGCCTCGGCATCGCAGCCGCATCATTGGGAACCACCGAAGGGGCATCGTACGACGGACCATTGGGGTGGAATGCCGCGAGTCTCCCCCGCGTGTACATCGAACAGCCTCCCTCTCCCTCCCACGAAGACAAGAACGAGTGAAAACAAAAGGGAATTGCGATGGATGGTCTGGACCAGCGAGAACGGGAGTTCTCCTCGAAGACTCGTCGCGCGTTGCGGAGGGGAATCTCGGGAAATATCTGACGCTTCATTCATCTAAAAGCGATCGACCTTAATAGTCGGCCGCCTCGCCTCCCTTTCGCGGCTGCAGCAATTAGCGAAGGCTCGCTCCCTCGTGGCTCCCAGAAGGAATTACCCCTTCGCCGAAAATCCGGGGCCTCTCTGGCTGCGGATTTGTGTGCTCGCGGTGAATCCCGCTTAGTGCAGAGAGCTGTCTGTCTCTCGGTGTATCGAAGGTCGAAGATCGATCGCTCACCTTTAAACGTCACGGAAAGACTGTTACCAATAAATTGTACAGTACATATATCGTGGGTATAGGTACTGCGAAAAGTGACCAAGTCAAAAATCAACTTGGTCACTTTTTACTGTATTACTATCAGTCCTATGGACTTGGTCATATTATCCGCAGTGTGAAAATAAACTTAAATATTTTCAGTTTATATCATGAAAATTCTATGATAATTATCATAATCTGCAACAAATGGTCAACGCTCGCGTGTAATATAATAATTCATCTTTTAAAGTCGTCCCTTGGGAAAATTCCAATTTTGAGTTATGTCACTGTTCTTGCCGGGATGCGATATATTCTTGATTCAAGTATACCTTTGTCAGAACAATTACTCGAACCTATCAAATATTTTTTGCGCGAAGAAAGCCGTGCCTTGCTCCTGGAACTATACCATGTTTCTGATTGGAAGAAACCTCTTTTTAGCACCAACAATTATTTCTCTCACGCAGAGAAAAAGAAATAGTTGGATTTACTGAAAATTACTTGCGAAGTCGCGAGTAATTATTTATTTATGTCAAAACAATTTTTCGATATATCAATTTGATATCTCTTCCTTACAATCATGTGGAATGGTATGTGAAAACAAGGAAAAAATATTGAATTAATATCAAAAAAAAAAAGATCTAACTGATGTACATGAATAATTATTTGTGCAAGTAATTTTTAGTAGATCCAACTAATTCTTTTTCTCTGTGTACACTGTAGAACTTGTCCTGCTATTGGAACAGTTACCTCAAGCGATAGCGATCATCTCAACCAAAAGCGCGCGAGCGATTCTCTCTCTCTCTCTCTCTCTCTCTCTTCCACGCGCCAGAGAAAGGGACAATGAAAATCTACCGATCCGTAGATGACACCCTATGGGCATGAAACGACTCTTCGCTCGACCCACTTCGACTCCAAGTGCACCACCCACATTGCGCCGCGCCGCCACGACTACCCCGCAATAAACACGGTGACTCTCGGGCAGATTTTTCCCACCCCGCTCCCCAACTCGCAGCGTCGCTTTATCCCCGCTCCAGAGGGACGTTAAATTGCATCGCGGAACTCGTTCCGCGGCGCGCGCATTCAAAGCCGCGCGGCGACGATCTTTGCCGCGGAGGTCCGCGAGCGGGAGTTCCCACGTGGATATCGAGACGTTTCCTCAACCCCTGTCCGCAGAGTTCGTCGAGCGACGCTGCGAAGACAACGGTCGATGGCAGGAACGCGAGGACGACCACGAAGGTGGGAGAACCACCCCCAACGGCTGGACGAATTACACGCCGTGCTTCACTCCGGAAATGCTTCTTCTCTTTCGCCAACTCAACGCGGGGAGCGAGGATGCAGCGAAGGTAACGCTACGAGGCGAATCGAGCGCGATTCGATATCGGGCGAAGTGTATTCGCTCGCGTATCGTTCGATATTGTCCTTGTGTTTCTAGTTTTTTTTTTTTCTCGTTAGGTAATTTGAGGGGGAGTTTGCTAATTCGTAGTTACTCGAGCTGGTCCCTTGGACGTTAAGGCTTAAGGCAATGACTAAGGGTGCGCTCGAGTGATACGAGTTCGACGACTCTCGCCTAGTTATAATTGGACCGTTTATTTTGAAAAAGCGGTGTAAGTCCATTTTCTTATTAAACACGGACTAGTTATGCATAAAAAATTTACATTAAATTAAGCATGAATTACGTGATCTAATTTTTTTTTCAAAAATGGACTTTCGCCACTTTCAAAATAAACGGTCCAATTCTGACGTCAGTGGAGAACGAATCTCGGTTCAAATCGAAACCAGAATCGTGGCGAACACTGAGAAAGAAACTTGGTTGATCAAAATAAACATGTTTTGGATAGTCTTAAGAGCACATTTATTCGATTAGAATAAATATCGACTAGACGTCCTGAGTCGAAACTTTATCCCTACTTTGATGCTTTTAATACTCCATTGGCCTACTCAGCCTATATAAGTTCCTATTTTGAACCTAACTTTAGTGAAATATTCACTAACGGACCATTTTAGGCTCAAACTAGGGTTTCAATACGATGGAAAATCGACCTAGTGTAAGCCTAAAAGAGTAGGTCTAAAAATTCAACTCGGGGTATAACAATATTATTGATTTAATTAAATTTTATTTGGATCAAAACGGTATTCATTCGAATCGAATAAGTGTATTCTCAGAATCGCCCAACAAATTATGTATTTCAATCAGGCCCATTTTTTTCTCAATGTATTGATATTTCTCCTCGCGAGTAGTAACCTTTACACAGTGAAAAAAATAAGGATTAAGGAATAGGGAATAAGATTCCAACTGGTTGGAATCCTATTCGCCTTATTTCTTATTCCATATAACGCCCTTCTGTGATCGGTTGAAATTCTTATAGTTCTTTCATTGTACAATGACGATTTCTTGCAGAGTGAATGAAGCATCCAACCGGTGATACAGTCGATCTCTTCCTCCCCTCGTTTAATCCCCCGCTTTTCGTTCAATTTCAGGTGAAGATGGACATCGCCGAGAAGACGCGAACCTTGGAGATCGTCGGTTTGAGCGTCTCGCTGGCGGCACTTCTCGTCTCCCTGGCGATTTTCTATCGATTCAGGCAAGCGCAGGGCCCTCATCAGATTCGGGGTCCCTGTACACATAAAGACTGGTACCAGTAAAATATTACTTTATTTACAATGAAAAACGTACGTATGAGGGTTTTTCGATGTTTCTACACAGGGCGGTACGGTAATTTTTCTTTTTAAAACATTAAATATTCATGGTTCACATTAAAATTTACTAATTTCTGAGGAAAAAGTGTTCTCCAACACAGTAGGAACATCCGAAGACCCTTACCTGTACCTTTTTTTATTGTAAATACAGTAAAATTTACTGGTACCGGTCTTTCCGTGTATCGTCCATACGCGTTATGCTTCCCCCGTTCCCTGGTCCCCCAAATTATCGGGACAAAATCGTCATCCACACGAGGCACACCTCGCTGAAGCTACCCGGCAAATCTTTCAGGAGTCTGCGAAACACCAGGACGAGGATCCACAAGAACCTCTTCATCGCCATGGTCATCGAAGTGGTGATCAGGCTGACCCTCTACATCGACCAAGCCCTGTGGAGGTCGAGCCCGCTCAACGCGCACCGTGGAATTGAAAACACCGTGAGCACATTCCCGACTCTCTCCGTTAACTCGCAATATCGCGTCGTTGCGTCACTTTTCGTCGGGATCGTATCGCCCGTGAATCGATTCTCCGTCGCGTGAACGGGACGCGTTCAATAACGTTTCAGCCGTTTCTGTGCGAGGCGAGTTACGTGATGCTCGAGTACGCCAGGACCGCTATGTTCATGTGGATGTTCATAGAGGGACTCTTCCTGCACAATATGCTGACTGGTGAGTCCCAGGGCTGCGGGTATAGAAGGGGTGAGAAAAGAGAGGGAGGAATCCCTTTTCAGAGGATCCGATTGAAACCTATTACAGCGGAACAAATCGAAACGTTCTATTTTTGTCCTGGAAACTTCCAACTCAACCCTATTTTCCTATTGTTTTTCACATGGGGATGAATTGGTTCGGACGAAAAAATTGGTCAGAATGAAAATTGTTTTAAAAATATTTAACAGCATTTTCTATTCAATTCCATATGAATTATTACTTGCTATCAAACCGACAATGTTCAGGTTTTTATATTTCTTACGAACTAATTCTCATTGAATCTACTCTGCTCAGACATACATATTTTGCATTTGTATTTAGCCATATACCACTTGATTCCTCTATTGCATTAGTTTTATCCAATGAAATACGATAATCTGAAATATTATTTCTAGAAGGTGATTTTTCATGACAAACCGTTTTTCTCCCTTCATACGAAACTAAAAACGATAAATGAGGTACCATTTTAAAGGTTAAGTTTAATTTTAAGTTTTTAAGATTAAGATTAATTTTTGACGAATCGTTGATTTACAGTGGCCTATTATGATATTTGTTTAAAGATCAAAGGTAAAAATCGACTTTTAGCAAAGATAACGCATAATCTACACAATCGTTCCGTACCTTTTGCATTTACGTTCCCCATTTTCTGTCGTCTGCAGAATTTCCACAGGAGCCCACTAGTACCGATTTATTCCGATTAAGATTTAATCGGAATAATCATATTAAATCTGATATACTCTAGATACGCTTCATGGCGATTAGTATTTTCCAATTAAATCCCATTTGAAATAGAAGTTGACGTTTTCCAATACAAACCGATCGATATATTTCTCAAATAAGAAATAGGTTCAAATAGGAAAATACTAACAATAAGACAGAGATCGGATTTAAACCGATTGAAGAAGTGAATAGGTTTGAATCGAATTTAATCGAATCCTTTATGCGAGGATTGGAATTAAAATTAGAAATACAGGGAGAAATAGGTGAGAGGAGCTTTTAGTGTGGTGTATCAACTAAATAACTTCTGCCGACAGTTGCCGTCTTCCAAGAGACCTCCTGCTACTGGACATATCACATGATCGGTTGGGGATATCCCGTCTTGATGACTCTAGCTTGGGCCATCGTGACGGCGAGGTATTTTCATCCGATAAAGTACGTCCGTTCGTTTCTCTACCATTCGCGACATCGATACTTTACAGGAGACTCTCAATTTATATCGTTTCCGCCAGATGCTGGTGGGGTTACAATTTGACGATATACTTCTGGATCCTCGAGGGTCCCAGATTGGCGGTCATATTGGTAAGGCGATATCCGAGAATTTGTATAACGAACGGTAGCGAAGACGCGATGCCAGATGCGGGACGATACGATTATTCGTGCGCGATTCGAGAAGCAATTATGGGATTTCCTTGAAGTTTTGTCGTGCTCGGATAACCGAAGACGATTCCAGACGTAAGGCGTAATGCAAGGCGTAACAAAACTGCATGATTCCAAGTAGCAAAAGATATCTGTCAGACATCTACAAGATGTCTATATGTATGTTTAGAAAATTACATCTGTATTTGGTATAAACGTGGTTGAAGTCTAGATATAGATAGCGTGTAGATGTCTGACAGATATCCTAAGTTGACAAGAATCGATATTCCGTGGTAAATAAAGTAATTCCATAAAATATAAAATTAATAATATAAAAAAGGAATAGAAAGGAATTACAAGGAATTACAAGGCTCTAGAGAGGGTTTTCTCGTTCTCTAATAAAATGCTAGCTTCTTATTCGTTTCAAAGTTTTTTATTAAAGGACGAGAAAACTAATACGAAGCTTTATAATTAAGTTTGTTTAGTAGTATTATTCTTGTCAGCTTAGGATATCTGTCAGACATCTACGCGCTGTCTATATCTAGATTTCAAGAAACTGAGAAAAAAATTTGGTTCAAAGATTTAGTTGGTTTAAATTCATCAAAGCAACGATGTACTAATTTAAGTTTAAAAATCGTGTTTATTTTAATACTCGTTTATTCGCAGCAAGTATAAACATAATCAATGTAAATTAATATTAGTCACACTAAAAAAAAATTACTTTGTCCAACTTCGCATAAACAGTCGTATATGACGAACTAAATATGTAAAATCGTAGCAACTCTACCTATCTACTTATAGTGATATATATATTAGTTGTGCATGAACGGGTATTGGATTGAAAGCAATTATCTGAATTAAGAAAATATTTATTTGCTGGAAATGATTCAAACCAAATAAATCGATTTAACCAATTTTTTTCTCCGTTTAGATAAGTGGATTTCCTATTTTTACAGCTTAACTTCTTGTTCCTACTGAACATCATTAGAGTGCTGGTGATGAAGTTACGACAGAGTCGCACGAGTGAGATCGAGCAAGTTAGGTGAGTGCGATTCGATCCTATCATTTTTTCTTCTTCTAGAAGTTCGCAAATAATCGCCCGGACGAGTCGTCCGAAATTGGTAAGCGCTACCTCGGTCGTCCGCAACTCCGCGGAAGTATACATCGGCGCCGAAAGAAGGCCGAGGATTCGAACGGCGTGCTCTTTCCGCGCGAACTAATCTACAGGTTCTTGAAGTCGTAGCGGGCTCTTAAGTTAATTAGACGCCCTCGGAGGAAGTACTGTACCGCGCTAATTGCATTTAATCCAGATATGGTTTTTAAAGGTGGCACAGCATCACCGCTCCACTGTACTGTTTAATATCCTCCGAGCACCCTCGAGTTAATCGCAGGATGGAACCTCGGAGCATTGAACAATTAAAGAGGAGAGATCAAATTTCGTTATCCAACGATTGCCTCTAATTGTTACGCGGTAATCTTCAAATGCCGCTTCGTGTCGAATTACGATCAATTAATCGCAATTTTTTTGACACGATGCCCGCTAAAATTACGACGCGATAAAAACGCGAGCCAGGGATGTCACAGACCTGGAAATCCTGGAAAACCGGGAAGTCGGAGAATTTTTTTAGGGTATGGAAAACCTGGAAAAGTCAGAGAATTTCAATAAAATCCCTTGTAAAAAGAACTTCGCGCTATTCATTAAGCTATCGATGTGATATAATTGTTCAATACATTATTTCTGAAGAATATTTAACCAATGCCTTGCGACATAGTATAACTACATGCAACTTTTGATACTTTTGCAATACGAGCAATGATACAGTTTGCATTTTGTTGAAGTATAATTAGTATTTAACATCTTCTTCCCTTCACCGACCAATGCTGGCGGTGAAAATATTCCATTAACTCTCATTAGATTTTGTACAGTGTAAAAAATTCTGTGGTGTGGACCTATATATCGATACCTTACTTTGAAAACCTCGTAAGTTCAATTTTTGAAAGATTGAACTTACGAGGTTTTCAAAGTAAGGTATCGATATCCGCGTATTGTTATAAAAAATGTCGATCTCTCTCCGCCCTCCCGGGGAAACAAAGACGAATATCGACACCTTACTTTCAAAACCTCGTAAGTTCAATTTTTGAAAAATTGATCTTACGAGGTTTTGAAAGTAAGATATCGATATACTCCTTTTTTGTGACCACCACCAGACCACTTTTGGTGTTAGATAACAATGGCATAAGACTAAATGACACCAAATGTGGTACATGCAATTCTCACCGGTGAAATGGTGTTAAGAATTAACACCACTTTTTTACTGTGTATAGCCTTTGTCATGCTCGTGCTTCTTTGAGCTTTATGCTTCTTTATATCGTATTATATTCCAAACCGTTAATAAGCGCTTCTTTTCCTCTTCCGAAATGTTTTTATGAGTAAATCGAATGGCATGGAAAAATGCGATTTTTGCTCTGGAAAACCGGAAAAGATCAGGTTATTAATTAAATCAAAATTTGTGGTAACACTGCGAGCGGACGCAGTTTACGAAATAAACACCGCACTTAAATCGCGTCTCGCGAAATCTCCTTCTACGATCAATTCCCAAAGCGTCCTCTTTCTTCCTCCACACCCCGCAGGAAAGCCGTAAGAGCCGCTGTGGTTCTGCTGCCACTCTTGGGAATTACGAACCTCGTATCGATGGCCAAAGCGCCGTTGGACAAAGAAGTGTGGGAATTCGCAATGTGGTCCTACTTGACGCACTTTCTGACGTCCTTCCAGGGCCTCTTCATAGCAACCATCTACTGCTTTTTCAACGGCGAGGTGAGGCCAATGAGGGGAGGGTTGATTCGGTGAAATTAGTACTCCCCGCAGTCCGAGATGACTGTCTCAATAACCGGACGGCTAAGCCCGGTATCCGGACAGGCATACAAATTCATAGAGCAAATTGTACTCAAGATTTTTACTATATAGTAATACTTCCTGTATCCACATCCTTAATTTATTGAAGATATTTTTCCACTAGTCTCTCATTCCTCTTTACCCCTGTCCAATAATTTGAATTGTACTCAAATAT
Organism: Xiphydria camelus; assembly: GCA_963678675.1. Lineage (NCBI taxonomy): Eukaryota > Metazoa > Arthropoda > Insecta > Hymenoptera > Xiphydriidae > Xiphydria > Xiphydria camelus. Next base: position 37,340,788 of record OY783191.1, on the reverse strand, counting down.
GTTCGGCTACTAGAACGTGTCCTGCTATTGGGGTAAAAGCACCAGTTGCCGGACACGTCCCAATATCCGGAAATATTTACGTATAGCATAAATTATTGAATGCGATAAAAAGAATCAATTACTGGGAAATAGTCTTCGATAAATTAGGAACGCCCATAACAAACTCCATCTAGTAATAACACTCAATCAAATCTGCTACATATATTTTTATGGGTGTCCGGATACTGGTCTTAACCGTCCGTCCACTGGTGCGTTTACCCCTTGTACGAGGGGTGTCTCAAAAGTAAGTTCCACTATTTTTTAAAACCCTTTTGGTTGGCGGGAAACGTTAGAAACTTGGAGGGGATATTTGTCTGTGTGCAGTGCACAAGCCCTGTGAAATTCCTATGCGCGTGCATTCATCGCAAGGTCAGTCACGCCCCAGTCGCCATGGAGACTCTACTCGCTCCTACCGCTGATTGTGAAGTTCGTGGTTTAAAAAAATAGTGGAACTTACTTTTGACACCCCTCGTACGTCGCTTTGGAAATACAGGAATTGAAAGTGTTTCACTTTGCCGTACGAACAGGTACGACTGGCGCTGGATAAAACCATTTCCGTCTACCTGTCTCGCAGGGGTTTGCATCCTCAAAACAAGAGACAGTCGACCTTCAGCGCGTGTCAACCGCGTCGCATAACGTCGGGTGAGTCCCCGGCGTCGTTTCTCCCCGTTTGTCTCGAGGAAATGCGCGCATTTTTTGGCTCGTGAGAAAAGTTTATCATCCAATTCACGCCTGATACGAACATGCGCGTGCGTCGCGGAGCTCGATAAATCTGAAAATAATACGCGTACGATAGCAACCTCACATTAAAAAAAAGCGGAAGGGATGATACAGTGAACGAGGAATCTTCTCCGTTTACATAACGAAGTGGAATTAACGCACTTTGTCTCACGTAAATGCGCGTTAATAAAAAATTACAATCCCCCGTTCCTCGTGCCGCTAGTCATCGAAATGGAGGAGGAAAAGTTGCGACCGAGCGGAAGAGTTAGACTCTGCTGTCGCGGCTGCAACGCTTCGATCCCGGATCGACTGGCCGAGTGAGTAAGATCGCGAAGAATCATTTGCCATCCGCTAGTGTTCGTTTGTAGATCTGTACGTCCACCCTCACCGTCATCGATACTACCATTAACATTGATACCGTCATCGTAACGATAAATAGGGCGTCTCTAATGATCACGAAAATCATGGAGGTCGAGGAAATATCATGGAACTCTTTTAAAGTACAGAAATATCGTGAAACTATGGAAATATTGTTAATTATAATAACATTTATATATTCTCTGGATATATATATACTGAATACATTATCCTATCGAAAATATTCCCTAGATTCCCACAGGCAATTTCTATAGAAATCCGATGTGCTTTTGATACAGCAATTCCAAATATCCACTAGAAAAGTTTAAGAAGGACGAATAGGAATTAATTAAGTTCTATGTGTATCTGAGATGATAAACAAGGATTTACCAAATTTTGTATGTATCCATAAAAACAAATAAAATCTTATAAAGATAGTAAAGACCTGTAAACGTCGTTCTATTTGTAATTGCTAACAGAACTTTACAAGTTTTCATTCGTTTTTATAGATACACATAGAATTCAATACGTTCCTACTCATCCCTCTCAGATTTTTACTAGTTGGTGTATGAAATTGCTGTATCAAAAGCACATCAAATTCCCGTGGGAATTCTATGGGATATAACATGTTTTCTCTACGAGAGTCTATGATATTTTTTCAAGAGAGTATGAGATCAATAACAGCGAACAGTGAGAGTTGCTCGTAGTATCATTGAAACAATCGTTTATTTACACTCGAGTAGAAAATTCTATATAAACACTTAAAAAATAATAGTTATGATCATAGAGAAAAGTACAGATATCTCGCCTGGAAATCATGGAAATAACATGGAAATTTATTATCCCTAATTACACTAGATATCCTGATAAATTTCCCTAAGATTCGATGCGAATACTCTCAGTCGCTCGTAGCTACATTTGCTCCTTCTGAAATACTAAGAAAAAAGAGTTTCTCGTGTTCGTTAATTCTCCTTTTACAGAACCACGATCTGACCACGGTGGTACTGGCGAGGCCTGAGCAAGATCGCCTGCGTCCACCGGAAATCCTGCAGAACGATTCGAATGATAAACGCGCCAGGAAATGCAGAACCCTTGCAACAGGATCCAATTGTTCTGTAGAGGATCGTTTCACCTATCGACGGCGAATTGTCACCGATCCTCCGACAATTTTCCGTGCAATTTTATATCGGCACGCCAGCAGCGCGTCTGGAAGAGTGCTCCAATTAACGCGCTCGCCGCGCGTTGCGAGGGTCGTTAACGCGGAAATTTCCGCGATCCCATCGAAAAGGCGAAGGACCATTGAAGAGTGACGACGAGACGACCTCGTCGTCGTCTATTTCGAAGACATTGAATGGCCAGAAGAAAGAACGCCTCCACTTCCCGTTGCCTCGTTCACGTCGGCCGAGATTGCCGCACTTAACTTTGAACTTGAGACGATAATCGAGGCGCGATGCGACGAAAGGACTTCGATATAGGCGACGAACGGGCAGCGTACGATTCGCAAGAGAACTTTCAATCGGTGATAATGGAATTCAGGATGGTGCCGGCTTCCAGGACGTTGAATTATTGAATGTGTGCAAATCGATCGAATATCTTATATAATACCTACACTCGTCGGCGATGGATTTGGAAGCGATCGCTTGCCGCGGACGTCTGTGTGCGGTGCGAGATCGAGGTGCATTGCGTATCGATCGTGCCGAAAGTGAACTATCCGGTGCAGCGTGAGACTCGTTGATATGGAGAGGTGACATTTTTAATTCGAAAAAAATAGATAGGAGAAAGGGGTGCAACTGTAAAGTATATTTTTCTAGCAAAGCCAACTTCGAATTTGTACGATGGAAGTATCAGACTGGCATTACAGACGTTTCTCTCTTTTTTTTTCGATTCAACAAAAGGGAAGAAGAAAATATTTTTTGAAGGCCGAACTTAGCGCTAACTATTTTTTCAATCGACTGTAAACATTTTCACAGAGACGTTATTGTACATTTCGATAAGTGTCCCGATACAACTCAGGAAAAGACAATTTTAGATCTAATTTTATTCTATTTATAGATCTAATTAACTATTTTAGTACTCGTAAGATCGATCTGTTCCAAAATTGACACCTAATTAGATCTAACCAGGTCAAAAATTAGATCTGAAATATTTTTTCCAGAAGGTAATTTACAATGCGATGGTATTTATCCTATATTATAGTAAAAAGTTCATTGCGATCGTCGCTCCTGATTTATCTTAATTCAAAGATTTGAATTTCAACGAAGACCGATATTTTATCCCCATACCGTGAGTCCCCTTCCTGTGTTGATAAGATAAGTGAGAATAGTGCGACATCTCAATGTCTGAATAATTAATAAGCTGCTGCGTTTACAAAAGTGAGCAGTAATCTGATTGAGTCAATTAATTGATATGTGAAAGATGGATGTGCGCCTGTGTACAAAGAAAGCAACGCGGAACCAATGCTAATGATGTGAACTGGAGCTGTAATCCGAGCTTAACTCTCCATTATATCCTCCTAACGAGTTTCTCGTGTTCCGTTTCTATTTATTTGAAATATGAAATACTAGAAAATTTAAATACCAAATAAAGAACTGGCGAAAAAAAAAGTGCTCTGATCAAACCAAGGTGTGTTCCGTTAAAAAGGATTTTTTTCTAAATATATATGGAGATTGAAATTAAACCACGGCTGACCTTTCTTTTTACTCCATATACGTATGGAGAATATTAGGTCGTATATAATCTTTATTATATAAAACTTATTTTTCCAGTCGAATAATCTAAGTGGATGAAATAAACTATTATTTATAAAGTATTGTAAAATCGTTCGCGTTAAAATGATCTGAATAGGATATATAAAGCGATATTATAGAGTGCTTGTACTTTTATATAGACGTTCATTTCATCGTACGGTCCATAAATTTTATCGATGTTATTGTGAAAAATCGGTTACACTGTACGATTTACTATATGTTATTTATGTACAGCATTATTTATACATATCACGTCTTTGCAACGATATCGTCGCATATCACCTTACATTTCTCCACTCATCGATATACCGCGTGACTAGTATATTTCACTTACGTGATATTCCCACTTACCTGTTTGTGTTTAAGTGTGTTGTTGAAAAAATTATAACAGTCTCGATGTTGTTGTAAAGTGTATATTTATTGATCGTGGGAACGTAGAAAAATCACGCGCACTCTGCGAATACAAATATTCCAGGGGGAAATGTGAATCGCTGCCTCCCCTACTAATCTACATAGGTAAATTAATTAATTAACGCATTGGCCTATACGTGCATACATAATTATACTCGTATACTTATTATATATGGGAGATTTATGACAATTACAAATATGTTCTGTGCGTTCTTCAGCATTTCGTATTGCATCGAATTTAATTACCGTTGCCGGTTTTCAAGAAAAGTCTATTTTCTTTAATCTCATTTGAATTAAATCTCCCGGACGTGTGACGTTGTACGCTTCAATTTTGGACGATTAAATATGTTCGTACATTTACACTAAAACGACTTCTTTCGGAGCCTCGCCACAATCGTCACTCAGCTTTCAAATTGCGTGCAATTTCACGAATTGTTACAAAAACGAGCGATATGTAGCGGTATCTACATTTTCCATTATCGAAACTATCACAGATCCGTTCTAAAAGCTTGAAAACGTCGATTGCGTTGAATATACACTCGTACTGTCTTCCTGTATGGAGAAAATGGTATTATTTATTAATATACAGTGTGATGAGCTTTATACTTTGCAGTAAAAGGACTTCGTGGTTGCCTTCCATAGGCGCAGCGTCTTCGGCTCCGGTTGCGCCTGACGAAGGGCAACCATGAATCTCGTTTTCTGCGATGTATGTAGCATGTCGCCCTGTATACGAAGGAAATTCATATACAATAGTAGGATTATCATAATACTTATGAGGTTGAACTTACTCGCCAGGATAAAACTTCAATCTCTATTATCTCATTATCTGTGAGCTTTTGGCTCATATTTATATAATACTTTTTTGGAAATTACGTTTTTATCTACAACAAAGTCTCATGTTGATGTAAGCCAAATGTTCTTAAATAATGAGATAATAGTGATTTAAATTTCTTTCCTGGCGAGTAAGTTTAGCCTCATTCGGTATTTTTCTTATGTACTCGTCTTAAAATGTTTACATATGTACGTTAAATTACCCTGTTCTAATGTAGTTTTATTATCATTATTCTTTAACGTGTAATGTGCCATCATTCGTGATGCATCGGACTAACTATATATACACTTCCGCTCGCTGTCATTTGCAATGGATTAATTACTTTTTTAGTGGTCAGCCGCATGCACGACAGCACGTGGCATGCGAAAGGGACCCTGTGACATTCGCAAAACGATTCTTATCGACAACGTAATACGGATTATTACCTATACCGGGTAATTCTTTAATATTGCGACAAACTTCAAGGACGGGTTCCTTGGATGAAAATAAGAAAAAAAGTTCCCATGAACATTGATCCGGAAACGCTGAGTTTCGGAGAAACGGAGTATTCATTTTTATACAAATTTTCCATACTAATAATAGGAAGTATATTTTTTGCAGAGCTTCCATTTTATTTATTTGTTGTAATAGGGTTTTCTTAGGAGTATTAAATATCATTTCAGAAGAAGGGATGCGTCATTGCGTTAAACATTTTTTTTTTATAAGGCATTTAAAAATGCAATTCCGAAACTCAGCGTTTCCGCACCCATGTTCATAGGAACTTCTTTTCTTATTTTCATCCAAGGAACCCATCCTTGAAGTTTGTCGCAATATTAAAGAATCACCCGGTATGTATATAAACCTTATTTATAGGTATACTTCTATGCGTTCTACGATTCATAGATATTTTTGAAATGCTTTAAGCATGTCTCCGACGTGCGTAGAGTACTCCAGAGATAACAGAATTCCCGTGAATACAAGTGACCCAAGTTAATTTCGTCTTCGTCAATTCGATCGCAATTATCTTGTTAAGTATGAACTTTTGACCTAAGTCAGTATAACGCTTTTTTAAAAAGCTCGTTCCGATCTGCAAAAAAGTTCTTATCAACTTTCATTAAAATTTTGCCGGTAACGAGATAATCGCAATGGTATCTTTGGCCGAAACACGAACTCATAGACCATTAATTGTACTCTCGAAAGATCGACAGCAAATTTGTTCCACGTGCGAAATACCGAACGCAGGGAATAGTTTCGCACCGCTTTTCGGACTACCGAAACTCGTCGTGAAAGCTTCTCTCGGTATCCACCATTTTGCTCTCCAGGATCAAATCCATTTTCGCCAGGACCTCACCGATGCTCAGCTTCCCATCCTGATCTGTATCGGACAGGGCGATCAAGTGCCGAGCCTCGTGTATTGCGTGTCTCGGATTTCGAGGATCGATGTACATCTGAAAGGGAGAAGATGACATATCCCGTTGTACAGACGCAGCTGGCATCCCATTGATAGCGATGCAATGCGAGACGAGGTATTCACTCACCAATAGCTCCGTGCGATCTGCCTTGCCATTTTTATTCTTATCTATCAGGTGTCGAAACTCCTTTCGACGATCTTCGCTGCCTGTCAAGTGTTGGGCGGCAGCTCCATCCTCGCCCAGGTCCAGACCAACGCCGTCCGCAGGAAGGCTCGAGAATTCGTCCTCCGTTAACTGCTCGTCGCCGTCTCGATCTGTAAAAAATCAGTTGCACTGATGAAGATCACTCTTATCACAAGTAATTAACATCCGCATTGCTTTCGCTCAAACCCCCGCTTACCAAATTTTTCGAAGAGGTCCTCCACCATTTGCAGCAACGCTCTGTGGCTGCTTTCCGGATGCGTGAAGGCCAGGAACTCGTCCAGGGCCAGCCTATCTGGGTCATTCCTGGCTGCTTCAGCCCACCTCGCCCTGTCTCTCATGATAGCCTCCTTCAGCGACCTCGACAACTTCTTGTGCCTCTTGTCGTGGGAGTTGATATAGCTGTCGGAAAATCCGTGGGACCGCAGGAAGTGCGCGTGGTACTCTTCCCACGTGACCTCGCCTGAAACGTGTTTCATCTCGTTTCAAACATTCTTCGGTAATGAGATTCCCTTTTCCAGATCTCGTAGGTGGAGAACGAGCGGGATATTCTGTGCACTGAGAGAAGAGTTTATTTGTGGTTAATAAATGTGTACTTAGTTATGGCGACCAAGCCATATAATTTCGTTGGACCAAGTAAATGTAGGTTAACTATTAGAATTTCTCTTTCATTCGAACAGAAATAGAGTAATAGTTAATAAACATCTTCTTCGCCCAAAGAAATGTTTCTTTCGCCATAATCAATTACACATATACCATATGAGGCTAAACTTACTTGCAAGGAAAGAAACTTTAATCACTATTATCTCATTATTTATGAACGTTTGGCCCAGATCGATATAAGACTTTATTGTAGATAAGGATGTAATCTTCAAAAAAGTATTGCACAAATATGAGCCTAAAGTTCATAGATATTTAGATAATAGTGATTCAAGTTTCTGTCCTGGCGAGTAAGTTTAACCTCATATCATATATTAACTATAAACTCTTTTAAAAATAAATTTTATAAATAAACTCTTTTCTCTCTGTAGAAACTTTTACCGTTTCTAGGATTGTTGTCGATGGCGGTGAAAAGGCCGATGTTCTCTCGCATTGCGCGGGAGATATGCTCGGTGATCTTCGCGTAAATCCATTTGGCCAACTCCTGAATATCCAGCAGCTCGCTACCGTCCGTGTCGGCCCGCCGGAAGACCTCCTCAAGGATGCTCTGCGGAGTCTCGCGATCCTCCGCCCGCATCACCTCTCGTATGCTATTCTCGTCCCTGCGATCGACGCTCGGACCAACCGCGTTCTTCTTGTAGGCGCTGGTGTCCTTCTCCACTTTGGTGTCGGCGCTCAAGGTGTCCGCCTCGAAGGGCAAGCTGGCAAAGCGTTCCACGGGACCTCTGTCTTCCGGGGACAAGCTCTTCGGAGGCGGATTCTTATTGTAGTTGGCGAGGAAGAGGGAGAAGTATATGAGTAGAGGAATGAAGATGGTCCAGCGTAATAAGCGTAGAGATGCGAGGCTGCTCGCACTTACGGGGACGAACCTCCACATGATCTTCCGCTCCTGGAAAAGGCGCAATGGTTCGCTTTAATGTTGCTGACAGTGTGCTTGTACTGAGAAAAAAAAATTGGTTGAAAGATTTAGTTGGTTTAAATTAGTCGAAACAATGATATATTCATTTGAGTTAAGGAAGTCGTGTTTATTTCAATACTCGTGTACTCATAGCAAGTATAAGCATAATCAATGTGAGTAAATATTAGCCACACTAAAAAAATACTTATTACTTGATCCAACTAAGTATATATATATGAGGAGCACAGTTCCAAAACTCGTTTAGTCCATTCGCAGTTTGTCCTATAATTGCTAATAGTTTAGCGATTATAAGACAAACTGCGAATGGACTAAATGAGTTTTGGAACTGTGCTCCTCATATGTATATATAGTCATACACTGAGAGAAAAGGCCTAGTTGAATACGAACCTAATAGAAAATGTATTTGAGACAAACAGAGGAATTTATTGACGTCGAACAAAAATCGATTTGAATTAAATAAATGTTTTGTATATCTTTTTATTCGAGTACGAATCTCGTAGAACATTCGTTTAATTCAAATAGACTTTTATTCAATGTGAATAATTTTCTATTCATCTCAAATAAATTTTTCTATTAGATTCGTATTTATAACTAGACCTTTTCCCTGGCTGTATATGGCGGACTAAATATGTAAAGTTGTAGTAGCTAAATATCTACTTATAGTCATTAAATATGTATATATTAGTTGTGAATGAACGGGTATTGGATGGAACACAATTATCTAAATTAAGAAAATATTTAATTGCTTGAAATAATTCAAACCAAATAAATCGATTCAATTAATTTTTGTTTTCAGTGTACAACAATTTATCATTTATTTCGCTGGATCGAGAGTGAAAGAAAGTGCAATAAATATTTACGAGGGACTGTCCAAGGATTTATTAAAATTCCGAAACTAGCAATCGGAATTATAATAGGCAATAGTTTCGATCCATCGAATGTTTACCATCATAAGATATAGAGTGGTACTATTTCGATCAGCTTAAATTACGATTATCTCGATACCTATCAATGTTAGGCAAAATTGGCATAACACTCTTTTGAAGATCACATTCCGATCTATAAAAAAAGATTATACCGATATAGGCCAAAAGCCCGTAGGTAACAAGATAATCGTGGCTGAAGCTGATGAAATCAGTAACACTGATCTAATGTGTTCGAGAAGGCGGCAAACGTATGACAGACCGTATCTACTGGCTGCTAGTCCGACTGCTATGCAGTTCCGTTAGCATCCGTGCGTCACTGGTTACCTGTATGCAGGCGTACCGCACCAAGATAGAACATATTACTCGTTTTAATAATACCCTATTCTTTTTAATTCTTTTACCGCTCCTAAAAATCTCAATATCATAAATTTATCACGAGGCAGTTATAATGAATTCCTACGAAAGTAATGTCTAGTGTCACGAAAAATGTCTTTTACGGCCCATTCACACACACATGCATGAATTTTATTTCTTCCGAAAGAATTAGATGGAATCACGAAGTCCATAGAGAAGAAACTGAAGATAAGAAATCATTTTCTTTGAAAAGTATCAGAGTGCCTATTGAAAAAATTCATAGCTGTATTGGCCGAGAAGGAGGAAAGTGAATACCGAAACAGCTGTTGCGGTAGAAGTTGTAAAGGATAGGAGGATTAACGATACAAACTTGTTCAGAGACTCGTCGATGTCAATATTTTTCGAATTTCATTCTGAAGTAAAAATTCCCCTCACCAAGTTGACGAAAGGAAGGTTCATCAGGAACTTTTATTAAGGACAGTCTTCGCTCTTCTCATGTAAGTCAACAAACTCCAGTTTTCGATCGTCGTTCGCTTCGACGCTTGACATTTCCCAGTCACCAGTTTCCATGCAGTCCCTTCAACGCTGCGAGCTTTTTCACTCTCACCCTCGAAACCTCCGATATACCCCCGAAGTCATCCTCGCCATGCTCAACATCTACGAGTTTTCCTATCGCTTTAATCAATCACCAAATCACACTTTCCCCTTCTCTCGCGAACCTCTTTACCTCCAGGATTCGTATCGGCGCCGCGTGTACGCACGACTGCTGAACTCTCTACTCGAGCCGTAAGAGACAGCCGCCGCTTACGGTGTATTGATCCACTTTCACTGCCTTATTCTCTCTCTCTCTCTCCTCGCTAAAGGGGACACGTGATCATGGCAGTGTTGATCGCTTCAACATAACAAACGAGTTAGAGAGACTGCTGGACATTTTTTGGCGGATTTTTCTCTATTTCGTATGTGATCTTTCCAATGGCTGGACTATGTTATACGAGTACAATATAATACATAGAGTGATATTATTCAAATGAGCTTCGACTACTATTATCTCGCTATCTATAAGTCTTGGACTTAATTGGTATAATACTTTTTTGAAGACTATGTTTCGATCTACAAAAAAGTATTATAGCAATGTAAGTCAAAAGTCCGAAGGTTTCGAGATAATCGTGGTCGAAGCTGATTCGAGTGTCTATCTTACAGTTACTCTTAGTACCGGAGAAGAATTCCAGTCATTTTCTTTGTTTCCTTACACCGAAAAAGAGAAATGAGCGAACAACCAAATAACAGCTCATCATATCGTTATATATTTGTTCCTTCGTATCTATTTATCTATTGTATTTACAAAATTAACGTAAGTACATGGTGTCGCTGTTTATTCTTCAGGTGTTAAGTTGTAAATACGTATATTACAACTAGGATACGCACAACAATGAGATTAACAATGTTACTATTCGATCCTACGAATCGGGGCGAGTATAAATATATTTTATACGTTCGAATTTCCATCGGTCTCCGTAGAAAATCGCTCGTCCGAAATCGGACGTCTACACTGAAACAAAAAACTGCTTCATTCAACCATCGGCGAAATTAAGTACGGCAAACCTCACGGTGCAATTGTTTCAATGTCATAAAAATCTTATAAGGAAAAATAAATATACTTGAAGCAACCAAATCGAAGTTGAAACAAGTGAATATCTACTTGGAACAACTACACCGCGAGGTTCGCCGTATTCAACCTCACCGACGGTTGAATGAAGCAAATTTGGGTTTCAGTGTAACGCGCCGCTTCTCGCGATGCAAGCACGACCAGTGCTCCGCCTTATCTTTCCACGCTTCAGGTAAGATATCATACCTAACTAAATTTCATTGCGAGGTAATGTGTATAAAATGTACCGCTTCGAATTACTTAGACGAATCTACCTACATATTTACAGAACCCTGCGTACGAGTGCACATCGCCCGCGGTACGCCCGGTGCAGGCGGCAGGGTGCGAACAGCCCCTCACTTCCTAGCATTGAGGGCCTTCTATCGGTCAAGAGGTAACGATGCACTTTTAGATGACGTTATTCCAGCCGAAGGCGGTCGAAATGCAGCGCGCAATCGTCAGTGAACAATTCAAATTGCACGTCGACATTTTTAATTCGAAATACAGACGATCCGCGCGGAAATCAAAGGAGTACGCCTCGGCTACGCACAAATATTCCACGAGCGAGTCGTTTAACACTCCGTACGTGCAAGTCCGCCGATTTGTGCTGTTCGAGGAACGCTGCAACGAATAATTATTTGGGGCTCTTGCAGACTTCGAATTGCAACTTCTCGTCCTCCATGTCCAGAGCAAGATTCGTGATACCCTGAATGCTCCTTCGCCGTGGCTTGACGTTCGTCTCGAGCAGAAACCGGACCGGTGGGCTCAGAAGGTCTGGATCTAGCTCTTGCGGATCCTGAGGACCGGTCAGCAAACTCACGACGGTTCCCACCAGGATTGTCGTGATACAGCCGATCATGCTGTACCATAGATAGCTCACCTGAGGTGGAAAGAGGACAATCGTGAAGGAATTAACTTTTAGCAATGATAATTTCTTCGATAGAAACGGATAGATGAGAGAAAGTACTCAGGCACTTGTCACAACTTAGCAAAGAGAACTCTGCAGTAAAAAACCCATAGATCCATATAAAATCCTTCAAAACTCCCATACAACTCCTTATGGAAATACGATGTGTATTTGAAACAGCAATTTTAAACACTCGTCTGTTAATATCTAAGAAGAATATATCGAAATTTATTGAATTCTATGTGTATATGTGAAAATAAATAAAATCTCATAGAGAATCCCCATGGGAATTTAATATTCGTTTGATACAGTAGTTCACGAATATCTACTAATAAAAACCAAAGAAGGAGGGAGAAGAATGTATGGGATTCTCTGTGTATCTGTAAATGCAAATAAAGTTTTTTGTGTTTCTATTATTAATGATACATTGAACGCGGCGCTTATAGATCTTTATTTTCTCTATGAGATTTTACTTGTTTTTGCGGATACACATAAAACCCATCATATCAGATACACATAGAATCCAATAAATTCCTATTCGTTCTTCCCAAACTTTTCTAGTGGATATCTGGAATTATTGTGTCAAAAGCACATTAGATTCCCACAGAAACTGTCGATTGGAATCTATGGGACATTTTCAATAGGTTAAGAACAAATAAAATCCCATAAAAACGAATGCCGTTCTTTTGGTAATAATCAGTTGGTAAATATAAACGCCATTCTATTGGAAATTACCAATTGAGTAATTACCTATAGAACGACATTCATTTATAAGGGATTTTATTTGTTTTTACATACATATGCGCATGAAATCCAATAAATTTCGATTTATTTTCTTCAGATCTTAATAGATGGGTATTTGGAATTGCTGTTTCAAATACACATCACATTTTCTTAAGGAATTGTATGGGATTTTACTTGTTTTTACGAATACACATAAAATTCGGTAAATCATAAATTCCAATTTATCCTTCTCAGATTTTAATGGGTGGATATCCGGAAATGCTGTTTCAAATAAAAATCACATTTCCATAAGAATTGTGTGGTATTCCTAAAGGTTTCTATAAGTTTCTTCATCTATAGGTTTCCTTTCAACAAGAAAGGAAAGAAAAAGGAGAAGGGTGACAGTTCTTCGAGGGGGAAAGTCTCACCCTGTAAATCGATGGAATTTCCTCGTTCGCTTTCATCGCGGATCCCGTCATCAACGTCATCGTCTCGTTCACACACGGACAATCTTCAATGGAAACAGATTTCTTCTCCAGATGCACCAGTCCCCTGAGCTCTGCCACCTGCGCTCCCACACCGATCCACATTATGAGAGCGAGACTGGTGAAAGCGCCGACCAAGGCACCCTTCGCGTTGGCCCAAGGCACGAACATGCCCAGGGAGAAGAGGCCCAGCGTGACGCCACCGACCATGCCGTTGAACGATAGAGCGACCTGCGAAGAGATCCGACAGGTGAAATGATGGTCGTGGGTCGAGAATCGTTAAAAGGGTAAAACGAACCTGAAGCACCCCACCGAGGCGCTCGACGACGAACACCAGTGCAAAGCTGAGAACCCCGAAGAAAACGCTGATCCAACGGGCGTAAACCGCTCCTCGGTTATCCGGCACCTCGAGCTTCAGTACACCCTGGATGAGGTCTTCGCAGGTGATAGCCGCCAGGGAATTCAGCGCGCTCGCAACGGTCCTAAAAGACGTCGATCGTCGTTCAGAATCGCGTCGACTGGAGATTTCTCCATTTTTTCTCACTCTTTCTTATAATCTTCTTATTATTACTTCTATAATGTCTTATTATCTCCTTTGTGTAAACCTTTGCTGCGCGCCGCCAAGGACCTTGAGTCTCTTCGGTGGGATTAAACGTTTTCTCGCTTTCTCTTTATCGTCGACGATCTATTTACAGGCAATAAACTGAACACACACCCTAGAGATGCCGCGAATATCCCAGCCACGAAGAAACCGGGGACTCCCTTCAGGCTGCCCATGTGATTCATCACGTAGAGCGGTAGTAACTGATCGTTAGCCGTGATGTATCCGGCTTTCAGTGGATCGCAGTGCTTGTAGACGCTGTACAGTACCATTCCAGTGAGGAAGTTGACCGTAAATATCAGAATCAGGCCGAATGACGAGACCCACAATGCCCTGAAAGGCGAAGAAACTTTGATCAAGCTTGATCTCGATAGTTTCAATCGCATCCCCTTCGCGAATCGTCCCCGAAAGGACGAAATCAAAGCGAATACCCGGACCATACTCACGTTCTTGCTTGACCAATGGTCTCCACGCTGAGATACTTCTGCACGGACGCCTGATTGCTGCAGAACATGGTCGCCCAGTAGAAGGTACCGCCGATCGCCACACTCCAGAGGCTGTGGCGTACGGTGGGGCTGGGATCGACCTTGAAGAACTCGATCCTCCCCGACCGGAGGCTGTCGTTCCACACCAGCGAGCTTCCCCCGGCCCAGCTCATGCCCAGACCCATGATGAGGAATATCGAACCCAGAAGTACCGCCGCTTGGAAGGTGTCCGTCATTATGACGGCTTTCATGCCACCCTGGAAGAGCGTGGGTCGTTTTCTCGAGTTCTTTCGTTCTTATAATTCGCAAAAAGGTGGTCGAGCCTTACCTGAGAGGCGTAAAAGATGCACACCAAGTAGACTAGAGAAACCGCCACGTACGTATTGAGGCCCGTGACTGGAAGAAAGGAAGAAATTGGTCGAATGAGAGTTTTCTACGCTGCACGGAAAAAGATTAATCGTACCATTTACAAAGTTTGTGCACGGAAAAAAATAAATTGTAACACTCTCTTACGTTTGTGGTAAAATGCGGAACAAGGCCAATTTATCATTACGATAACTACAATTTTAGTCAAAATTACAGCAAACGCTTGCAACTTCTACAAGTTTTACTATAATTTTTACTAAAATTGTAGTTATAACCAGAAATTGGCCTTGTCCCGAAATTTACCAGAAATTTTTTTCCGTGCAGTAAATTTCGAAGCAAGGCCAATTTATTGTTAAGATTACTACAATTTCAGTAAAAGTTATATCAAAACTTGAAGAAATTGCAAGCGTTGCTGTAATTCTTACTAAAACTCTAATTATCATAACAATAAATTGGTCTTATCCCAAAATTTACCACAAACTTTGCAAATCCTACATTTTATTATCTTCCGTGTGAGAAAAATGATTTATCGATCCAAATAACCGTCGACATGAATAGTGCCAAGAACATATTTATGTATTAAATAGTTCTATAGAGTACACGTTTCAAAAAGGATATTTCCCGAAATCTGAAGAAGGTTCGCAGTGCGAGTTTTAAGAAGAAGCTATTTATTTCGAGATCTGACGAGGGTCTGGTTGTGATAGTAAAAAAAAAAAAAGAAGTACAGTCAGTTTCAAAACTGAAGCCTGGGTCAAGTGAAAAAATAAACTTAACTTTACTTATAAATAAAGATATTCCTGGCACTATTCATGACGACGGTCGGCAAATTATTGGTTTTTCTTTTCAGTTTAAACGAGATGAGGAAATGATCTTCCGCCGCTTCCAAGCGAACTCACCGTGGCCCAAAGCCAGAGCGGGGGCATACACGGCGACGGACGTGTAAAGGATCATCTGTAGCATGTACAACCCGCTCGCCAGCAGTCTGCAGTATCTGTCGAAGCGTAAATTTAAGTACTCATAGCTGGAGGTCAGCCGGAGCTTCATGTAAACCGGCAGGTACAGCCGGGACGTTATCGGTACCACCAGGATAAACGCCACGCAGATCATCCAGAATTGCGTACCCTTCGAAATCAGACGACAGTCTCGTCAGGATGTCAGTTTCTCGTCGTTCGCGAGGAAGTACATAAAAAAAACCACGCCAAGGAGGTTCTTCCTGACGGGCGGCATTACCTGCGCGTACATTTCTTCGGGATTCCCGAGCAATTCGATGGCCGTCACGAAGCTGGCCGCCAGTGACATCGCCATGGGAAACGTCCCCATCGTCGAGCCACCCAGCAGGAAGTCCTCGTTGGTTTCCAGCTTCTTGGCGAAGAAACCGTAGAAGAGGCCGATGCCGCAGGAGACTATCAGCATGAGCGCCAGCACCGTGTAGTCCACCCAGGAAAAGTAGTGCAGCAGAGCCGGATGATTCTCTCGACAGGACGCGGCATCGGCTGCTGCGTCTCGCCGCTGCTCCGCCGAGGAAGCGCTCAGCGCGAAGAAGAGGATGAGCAGGTGCAGGCGCATCTTCTAGGGGACTGTGCATGGAGAGGATCATCAATCGTTTGGTATAATTATTCCATTGCCCGATTATAGATTAATTCTCCACGCGGTATTCGCCACTAGGACCCCTGTACGAACTGACGTCGTCGACCGCTAAGTCGACGGGGGTACAAATCGATCAAGGAGTAAATTGTCGGAGAATTCAAAGATGGCAGCCTTCTCTCGGAGCGGGACCCTTCCAGCGGAGAATTATCCGGTGACAGAATCATTATTGAATGCGAATAACGACGTTTCGTAAGTGCTAAATAAATCGTAGATGGAAACGCGCGCGACACAAGAGTGATTCGTTTATAATTGTTACTCTCTTACGAACGCTGCGGGAAGTAGCGGAAGGGTTTACGCGTAATGAGGAGTAAACGTCGACGTACATTTAAAAAAATAATTGTACAGTTTTAACAAAACTGGATTTTGCTGAAAATGTCTTCCCATCATAACGAAAATATTATCTGTCGCAGTAAAATATATGTCCAATAATAGAGTGAACATTTTTGCTGGGATAGCAAATATTATACCGACAAAAATGTCACTGTAATTGTAGTTAGATTTGCTGTTATTGAACGTGTATTTTGCTGTCGCAGATAATATTTCCGTCATGATAGAACAAAGTTCCCAGCAAAACGAAGTTTTGCCAAGACTGCAAAGTCATTTGTTTTCCGTGTACAGCGGGAAAAATTAGGATCATATATTAGCAGGAATGAAAATAATCCCAGATAGAAAAAAATGACGATATACAAAAAGCTGACCAATTGGTTTACGAAAAGTAATTCTAATGTTCGACCGAAAGTTAATTTTTTTCTTCCGGGGACAGCGATAAGGCATCTTTATGTTACCTATAAGAAAAAGTCAATTTCTGAACGAACATCAGGCATACATTTCGTAAACCAATCGGTCAGCTTTTTGTATATCGCCATTTTTTTCAATCTGGGATCGAATTCCGGACTAGAGGGAATTTAAAAATTAATCGCGCGTCGCGATAGAACCTTCACTCACTTCGTGTAGTCGAGGAGTCGTTCAACGATGCACACTATCGCGTTTACTTTCTTCTCTTCCTCCTGAGAATCGTTCGACCTATCCGACTAAAGGCAGCAATAAAAACGTTCGAAACTGCAGCTGTATTATCCTGCTGATTTTCCTGATGTAACGCATATATGATCTTTTTTAATCAAACTTTTTTTTCAATTTCTAGAAACCACAGGTTTATCAATCCTGCCGGTCGTGGAAGAAAGAATCGATCGCGTCGTTACGGCTTCGCGCACGACTTTGGTACCACTCGAAAATAATCATACGAAACTACCCGTCGCCCCGTAAATCTCCGATGCGAAAGAATGGGGCTGAAATGAAACAGCGAGACGCGCATTGAGACTGGTCGTTTTAATTGTCAAGTCTGCCTTTTATACGAAGCATCCCCCTTCCACAGTCGCTCGGGGCTCTTGGAATAGACATCATCGGCGGTGACATTGATATAGCGAGGCATATGTTCGATTATCGGTAAAGCCAATTCATTCGCACGGCGAATGACTTGAAGCCTCGTCTCCTCTCGTATTTCTTACGGCCGGGCTATCCCGATCGAGCTGTTAACAGTCCGTATCACCTTTCCCGGTAATCGCTGATAAATCGGCCGGTATGAACTGCGAAAAGGAAGAAGTCAAGCCTGAAGCCGTTCTGGCGACGTCGAATGATGTTCTTCCTGTTGAAAAATACCTGTAGATCCTTATAAAATCCTATAATAATACTAATAAATTGATTAATATTAATTATCTGTAATAAATAAATACATTTTTTAATAAGTTAAAAATTACAACGATTTTAAAAATAAAGATAAAATAAAAGTAAAAACAATCCCACACGATTCTTTACGGAAATAAGATGTGTTTTTGAAACAACAATTCGAGATACCCGCCCATTAAAATCTGAGAAGGATAAATCGGAATTCATGGGACTCTATGCGCATGTATAAGAATAAATAAAATCTCATAAAGACGAGTGCCATTCTATTTATAATAATCAACTGGTAAATATAAATGCTATTCTATTCGAAAGTACCAATTGGGTAATTACCAATAGAACGACATTCATTTTTATGGGATTTTATTTGTTTTTACATACATAATATACGCATAAAATCCAATAAATTTCGATTTATTCTTCTCAGATTTTAATCGGTGGGTATCTGGAATTGCTGTTTCAAATGCACGTCATATTTCCGTAAAGTATTATATTAGATTTCTAAAGAATTTTAAATGAATCTGTGGGTTTTTTTGCCATAGAGCTTTAACGAATTGGACGTCTCGTTAAAATCAGTTCGATCAAATAGAAGGAGCAGGTGTTGGTAAATTAGCAGGGTGCGCGAGAATATAGCGTTGCGGCATGAAGAAGGGGGTAAATGAGTATTATATCTAATATTTAAAAAATGTCTAATAAACGCCTATAATATATTTTATTTGATCATCTATTAAATATTTAACACCTGTAAAATATCTTCCAGGTATAAGTGTATCAGGTATTTCCATTGTCAGAGATGATTGCTCTACGGAGAACCTCGAGAATTCTTTCGCGCATTCCATTTCCTGTCGATGGGTTTACATTGGAATCGCGATGCGTCACGAATTAACGCTCTTCGACATGATCCCCGCGAGTCGGTCGCTCGTATAAAAGTTCACGATGTAAACTTGGAGACTCGCGTGACACGTGGTTCCAACTAAGTCAAAACATATGTCGAAATCGCGTGCCGGAACTAAACGAAGCGATCAAGGCGATTCGTTTATCATCTTTTAGTCGATATTTTTCTTCAATCACGATTATCTCGTTATCTATGGACTTTACGTCGAAGTTGGTATAATACTTTTTTGTAGCCCAAGGTTTGGTCTTCAAAAAATTATCACACCAAATTTCCCAAAAAGTGCATAGGTAACGAGATAATAGCGGTTGAAGCTGATGGGAGCGGTACTACAGCATCCTGCGCGCGCGCGACGTGGTAAAGTGCATTTTCGCGCAAACCGAGCAGCCACGGCTGTCTCGTCGCGCGCAACGTACGTACCGTGGACAGATCCACCGGTGAATAAGAACGGAATACGACGCCCCGAGATCGCGGAGAATTCCGTAATGAATTAAGTGGAGTTAACGGCAAGAACAAAGCAGGAAAACACTTCGCGTCGCCCAGTAGAAACTAAAGGGCCGGCAATTAAGTATCATCCAGCATGAACTTAAATTGAAACTGGTTTCAGCTAGACGGCAGTGGTTGAATCCAGATCCTAAACGAATACGCCTCGTCCTAATTGCCTAATTTGTGCGGGTAACTGAGGCGAATGAATTTGTAGGGCCACCTTTCAGCGACCGCACAACACGCCAAAGCCTCGGCGAAATCCGTCATCTCGTCCCTTCGCTCAAATGCACCACGTGGATGTTACTCACCTGCAGGCCGTGCACGCGCTGCACGCGATCGCATGTCGACGCGATAAGACCACCGCCGCGTGCTTACGTACGAGCAAACTGAAATCTGCTTACTGGAATTCTCGTCGCGATACACGAATGACACGCTGCAAACCATAATATTTTGAAAGCACAGTCTTCGAGGATCTCGCAAAGAGTGAATTCCCACTATCGTACAATACACGCGCGTCGCGTCGCGCCTTCTTCAATCTCACGAATTATCTCGTTCGTAAAAGCGGTTGTCTTCGCGAAGACTTGATGATGAAGGAACGAGAATTACACAACGAATCGTTTTAAATTACGCTCATTTATTGAGTATATGGCACATCTATGAAACTAATAGGCATTTCGCGGTTGTAGACTAATAAAGACTAATAATACTATAGAATCGCGGCTGTGTGGTGAAGGGAATCAGCCTGAGAACCTTGACGACTGCTTATTTTCGTTTCCAGAGTGAAATAACATTTGAAGCACTCTTTTGAGGATGCCTGAATCATAGATCTACAAAAACATTCCAGTTATTGACAGAAATATATTATATGTTGTTCGCGATCGGACGTCATAGTACGGATAATCGTTAAATACTTTATATTGGTTCTTGGTATTACAGTTAGTGCATGAAAAAATACGATTCTCTGTAGTACGCCCGATCATTCGATAGAGTCATTCTCTTTGGAGAAAAAACTATACCTATGTACGAGTATAAAAATGCATCTATCGAAAAACTAGTATTTGTATTAAGTTAGTTGGCACTTTTGAGCACTTATATGATAAATAAAACATTCTATAACGGTCAAAAATGACTTATTAACCTAATATTATATGTTTCATCTTTTCGCAAATATTCACTGGATTCATTACCGCATCCATTTGTAAAGTTAATTGAACTCAGTGTGTAAATACCTCGTGTTGCGCTTTGCCTTTTTATACCGTATCAGTAAAAAAAGATTTATATACAGCGGTGTATGATAAATGAAAGACATTAGCGAAAAGTTTCAGACACATCGCCGAAAAATCCTTTCAAAAGTATGACGGTGCAAGTACTCGATACTTTATCATTATGCCCCACAGTAAATATTGTCTACTGTGCAAACCCTGCTAAAAATATCCGATAGAAAATGATAGAAAATTGTAGAAAAGATTCAAAAATACCATAAAGTGAGTAGTTCTATAGTTTCTTATAATTTTCACATTGAATATCATAAAAAGACAATAAGATCGACATAAAATCTGTATAAGTTTCTACGATATTCAATGTGAAAATTGTAAGAAACGATTGATTTCACTCTCTATGATATTTTTTAATCATTTTTGCTATATTCTATCGTTTTCTATCGAACATTTTGAACAGGGAACGAGGTAGCTTATATGTATACGTATACCATTCAAATCCACTTTCACCAGATAGTGTCATAGGAATACTTACAAATTTGTAGCATAACACATTCTGAGCAATTCCTTGCAGATATGGAATGATTAAAACTAAATCACATGAAAAAACGCACTTGCTGATTAAGAATGCACGATTAAAACTTCGTGCTATCATCTTCTACATTACCGGTCTTTTCGGTTCCCTCTGGAAGAATGGACTTCTTGTGTACTTCGATAGTTGAAATCTGACTGCCGCTGCTGTCGATCTTCGGCTGACGCCTTCGACGTATTCGGTCTCCTATGATCGGAAAGAATAGATCTGGATCCAGCTCCTCTTTTTCTTCCCGGAGTATTATACGAGCCACGTTGCTGACTACGAATCCGACGACTATCGTGATAACAAATCCTATGGGGCTGTACCACATGTAGGAAATTCGATATAAGTAAAAGTACGAAGAATCTCCGGTGCTCCTGAAAACGGAAAATACTTCAGTTATATCATACGATGTGGTGAGTGAATATTCATACGAAGAAAGAGGAACTGCACGAATTCCAATTTGACTATGGCACAAACTACGATTCCGCCCAGGAAACTTTACAGATTTACACAGTAATTAGATGTCCTTCCTGGCGAATCAATAGAAATTCCTGAGAAACCGGTAGAAATTTCTATGGAAACAGATATTACATCTGATTAAACTAGTATTTGTACAGTTACATATTTGTAAATAGAAATCCCTATTGAAAAAATATCATAGATTAAAACAGAAAACTTGTGAAAATCCCATAAAATCCCTACGGCAATTTGATGTGCTTTTGACACGGCAAATTCACATACCCACTAGTAAATTCTGAGAGAGATGAATAGGAATGTATTGGATTCTATGTGTAGCGGTAAAAACAAATAAAATTTTCTAAGTTCTATTAGTAATTACAAATAGAAAAACGTCTACGCGGGTCTTCATTATCTTTGTGGGATTTTACTCGTTTTTTCTGATACATATAAAGTTCGGCACAAATTCCTATTTATCATCTCAGATATATACATAGAATCCAATGGATTCCTATTCGCCCTTCTCAAACTTTACTAGTGGGTATCTGCAACTGCTGTGTCAAAAGTACATCAACATTGCAATCTTTTCAATGGGGATGTGTCCTGTATACAAATTCTTGAAAATCAGCTCGAATCTCAACACTACTGCATGAAACTGTAATTGGTCTTTTTTTGCGAGCATATACTTCGATAGATGATATTTAATGTATAATTGAGTTATATGTGTCGCTGTCTTACTGTGATCTTTGCTGCAATTCCAGAATGTGACCAATGGTATTTATCGTTGCATTCGCAGCGGTTGTCGCGTTACAACCGTCGGTAGAACGAGGTAGAGTTGGAATCGGCGATCTTGGCTGTCCAAAGGCGATCCACGAGCAAATCGCTAGTGAGCTTAGCACTCCCGCGACGGCCCCACGCTGTGTCGCAGACTCGGTAGCCATGCCCAAAGTAAAAATACCCAGCACCGGCCCACCTACTATGCCAAAAATGGTGAAAGTGGCCTGTAAAACGCAAGCAAGACAGATGGTAAAATTGTATCGTAACTCTACCCACAATTGTACCCACCTGAAGAAGACCACCAAAATATTGGGCCAAAAATGCTACGGCGATGGCAGTGATACCGTAAGAGAATGCGAGTATTTTGCTAATTACAATCGATCTCTCCTGAGGAAATCCTCGGTTGGTACATTTTGTGTATATTGGCTTTATGTAGTCTTCCAGTGTTACAGCGGCTAATGAATTCAAGGCTGCCGAAATGGTACTAAGGCCAGCACTGAAGATACCTTACGATAAACCAAACAGAAATTCATCGAAATCAGTTACGCTTCTAATCTAGTCCCATTCTCCTAAAAATCCACTTCATTTAACGAATATTCCAAGGTGCACACCTGCTATGAACAGCCCCGGTAATCCGGGTAAATTAGACAATGTGTCCATGACGTAAAATGGCATTAACATATCCATTGATGAAATTCTGCCTTCGTTCAGCGGGTCACAGTCGTAATATTTACTGTAAATCGCCAGTCCGGTGAAACATATGCTTGCAGAGAGCACCGTCAGAATCGGCCAGCTTATCCATAACGCTGCTTGTGCTGCCTTTAAGCTTCTGTAAATGTAGTACGAAATGTAATAAGTTTACCTCTGTAAAATTAACCCGGAATCAAGAAAAAGGAAACAAGATTTACTTCACTGTTAACATGCGCTGAATTTGAACTTGATTGACACCGTAGAGAGATAAAAACGTACACAATCCTCCGAGAGTGAGCGACCACCACGTATGCCGAACAGTCGGATCGGGGGATATGCTGAGACAAAAAGAAAGTACGATATTTAGAAGTCATTTGGTATGTGGCAGTCTTTGGTAACTGATGCACTATATCTAGTACATATCGACCACACGGCATACTTATCAAATTCCAGACGTCCTCCTTCATAGGCAATATTCCAAATTTCATCCAGACCGCCAGCCGCGTGAGCTGCTGTACCAATAATGATGAACATCGATACGAACATGAGGAAACATTGGAATACATCCGTTATCAAAACAGCCTTTATGCCTCCTATGCCCGAATAAAAGGCGCATACCAAGCCAATAATTATGATACTTCCTGTTTTAGAAAGACCTGTCGTAGCTTCTAGAGCTAACGAGGGAGCGTACAGTACGATTCCTGTGTACGGCAGAAGCTGAAGCCAGTAAGCGAAGCTCGTTACCAACTTTGCGCCAACTCCAAAACGTTTTTCCAAATACTGAAAGAAGATCATAGTTTTCGGTAAACTGCAATAGGTATATTTATTTCATTCGTGCAATCGCTACACTGCCCTGCTGGAAAGAATCAATAGAGACCAAAAAAAAATGATTTGATTTTAATCGGCGTTTTGAAACACTAAAACTTCGATTCACGTTGACTTTTTAACATGAAATCTCTATAGATGTTAATGGATTAATTTCCATACAATTTTTATTGAATTTAATCTGCGTTTTAAAGAATAAAACCCCGACTGACGTTGATTATTTCACATCAAATCTCGGCAGGTGTTTATAGACTAATTTCCATAAAATATTTATTGATTTCAATCTGCGTTTTGAATCTGTTAAAACCCGATTGGCATTAATTATTTCAGATAGCATTTCTATAGGTGTTTATATGGGCTAGTTCCCATCTAATTTTTATAAATTTTAAGCATAGATATGGGAATAAATTTCGCGTCTATTGTTTTCACGCTGACCGCGACATAGAAAAAGACAGAAAAAATTGCGGAATTTATTAAGGACAATTAAATCTTACTAAATTTCTATGCTTAAAAACCCATTCAGAACAATCAGAAAAAATAAGCAATAAAAATCCATTCACTTCAACAGAATTTTAATTGATGGTAAAATTCATGTCAATAAACGTAATAGAAACTTATTAAAACCAATTATAAGTTTATTGATTTGGATATGTTTCTATTGATTCCTTTCAGCAGGGTGATTTTTAACTTGTCTTTGAACTTACAAACTAGAACAATGCCTACCTGATATGCACTCGTTGCTTGAAGTTTAAAAAAGACTGGAAGATATCCGTAGGCTGCAATAGGAGTTCCCAACAAATACGAGAAATTTATCGTTACGAATTGCGTGCCATATATGTAATTTTCTGCACATACTCCGAGCACTGTTACAGCGGACGTAAACGATACCATCAGTGCTATTCCAACTGGAATGATGCTCATTGATCTGTTGGCGATAAAGTATTCCTGTAGAAAAGAAGATAATTTTTCACTGCACGTAGGTACAAGGTGTGGTTAATTCAGGTTTGAATATCTGAATAAATGTTGGCTCGAGTATTCAACTCTTTTTCTCTGTTTGCATACCAGAATTCCCAGACAACACAACTGGCCAAAAAGGCCATTACTGTTCGGCATTCTGGTACTTGTAGCGCATTGTATCAGTTTTTGAGAGAAATGTCCAAAAATATTCATTTTTCTTTCACGTACAAAAATTTTTCTGGAAAAGTCTAATAATCACTGACGATTATCTGGAAAAAATCTGTACAATTTTGCAGAATTTTTTAAAAATTCTCTACAGAGATTATAAATTTTGAAAAAATTACGTAATTGTAGAACAGGTCAGTCATTTTTCAGAAATTATTAGAATTTTCTGAGATATTTGTCTACCAGAATTTTTTGTAAGTTTTTATGCGTGAAAGGAAAATGGATATTTATAAAGACATTTCTCTGATTTTCTTTGACAAATTCTAATACTTCCCTGAGAATGTTTGAAAATGTTCGAATTACTACAGAGAGTCAGAAAAGAGACACTTGGTTTGGTTCAATTCGATGATTATAATCATCGAATTGATCTTCAAAGATAATTATCTTTCGACTATCGCTCTATCGCATTGCTGCATGACGTCATAGAGTTAGAGCCATTAAAAGATTATGTTATCTCAAGACACTTAACATTTGCATCAAGGGGATCTCTTGTATGTCTTTACACTCGTAGCATTCATACTATTTGCGTGATATCGGAATCACCGCGATAATTTTTCGAATCCTTTTAAGTACAATACTAAAATGGTATTTCGAATGGAAAATAAAATTCGGTAAATAGAGTCGCAATCTAAGGCAAGTTTTATTTAAATCATTGGTAAATCAACTTCTCTGTGAGGAATTAAATAGTTACCTCTACGGTTTTTTGGCGTCCACCAGTAAATCTGTAGTAAATACCAATGCCTGAGCTTATGCAAAGCATGATCGCGATGACCAAATAATCAACCCATCCTAAGGTAGCCGTTTCTGCCATGATGAGTCTAAAAAATATATATCGGTCTTGGTCTTAAAAAAATGCGAACATAATAAATTTTTTTTAAATATACATTTATTTGTGCGTTCGGACGTTTACATACGGAATGACTGATAAAATTATTATTAATAGTAAACGGCGAAACAAAAATAGTTGTAATTTACTCGATACTTGTGCAAGGGGATTGGGGGGGGGGGGCGATTAACAATGTAAAAGGCCGAGAGGCCATACAGTAATAAATAAATAAATAGTAAACGTCGAGATTTTGTGCTACAAGTGAGACATAAAAAAGCAACCTCTTATCTTTAATTTGTATTTACATATATTTACACATTTAGTATCTCTGTTATAATATGTCTTTGTTGAAGCGTTTTTCTTTTAGGAAGATCCTATAAATTACCTCCAACGTTAGTAATTCTAATTTTACACTTCGCGTACCTATTCTTCTTTTTTAAGCTTCAACGCAGCATCATACTATTTTTTGTAACATCATCAATATTTAAATTTTAGCCCTACAGAAATATTCTTCGAATTTACATGCCTTACATTTGTTAAAAGTAACTTACAATACAGCCATGTGAAAAAAGAAAATCCATACTGATGAAAAACGAGATAATCCTAATACAATTCCCACATGACACACTTACGTATGATATACGTAATTATACGTAAAATTAATGTAAAAAATAGAGCAAAATGTCCGACTAATATACGTATACCATACGGTTATTATTTGTATACGTGAAATATAGGTACATTATACGTATAATATACATTTTAATTTTTCTGTAAGTATTGAAGCGAAAAATATACGTAAGTAAAATGCATATTTTTCGTAACTATATACACGTATACGTAATATAGCTGTATCTACATAAAATTCACGTATATTAAACGTAATGTGTCGTGTGGAAATAGTCTGTAAATTTCAAATCTGGAAAAACCTATACCACGTGTCTCATACTAAACTGAACATAGAGATATGAATCTACGATACGGTTTAATTTATATTGAGTTATGTTCGACTCGGGACGAGACGCATGACGTTGCACTTTACAATATGTACCACAGAACGTGTGCAGCCGGCGTGTAGCTATAAATCTTGGTGTGTACACCACTTTTTGCATAAAAATAGTAGTGATACACCAAGATAGTCAAGCTTAAAATAAGGTAATACGCACACCGAATATTGTGAAAAGATAATATACAAAGTACACACACAACTCAAACTATAAGTAAATAAGTTGTAAATTTATTCGAGATGACCTTATTCAATATACTTGTTGTTACAATACATATTAGATATTTTTAACGATCATCCAGCACGTGGCGTATCAAAAGTGCATACAAACCGGCCGCGTTTCGGCCTATTCTTCATATTTTTACTCAACATTAGCCTGAAACTTTCATTGAACCTCATAAAGAATTGCATAAGTCGGAAGATTCGATACAATAGATCATTTTTCTAGGTATATATCTTCAAAAAAGGAAGTCTAAATTTCTGACATATACGACAATTACATTTTTATGCCGGTACAAGTGACTTACTAGTGAATTGCTGGTCAATGTCGATGTTCGTCAATTGTTATTGATTGCAATGAGTGCAATCAGCACTGATCAGTACAACGGGCTGACGGAAACGTCCCACCGCTACAACAATCGAATTTACACTGTTACATGTTGCGCTGAGGAGCCGAATAGGCACCTGTATCTACATAGGTATACTATAAATGAGCGTGTGTATATCTAATCGTGCGCATGCGTATTTTATTGCGCATGCTGCCTTAGGATGCGCGCGAAATAATGGTTATAAATTGTTGAAAATGTTATATATCCGAAGTGTGACATCGTTTTAACAGTTTTTTTTAATTCTTTAGAAAAATGAGTTTACTTTACTTTTCGTTCTTAGGCAAAGCGTCTAATTGTAAGTTTATCATACGCCACTCATTGCAGTGCGGATACACAGTAGACTGACAAGGTGCAATCTTTGAACCGGTCGTAAATCCGATCAATGCCCCATTTAAATTAAATGTATGTGTATATGTATGTACATACGTATACCTTCTTATATTATGTATACATAAGGAATATTTCAGATCATCCTTTGAATTCAACTAATTTGTATTCATCAAATTACTGTACTCTTTTTAAAAGGCGAATATACTTAGAAAATACGTTATTACCAATAGTCATTGCATTGTAAAAAATCGCACGATCAAGTACGTTTTTGTTGGGTATATTTTTCATGGAAAAGAAATCGTTCGGTATCAGCATCGCTCATTTATCCAGTCTGATAAATTTACGATCGGTTCGATCTTTTTCGAAGGTGATTATTATCGGTAGAAAAGTGAAATTACTCGCATTGTATTATCTAATCGTTCTTCTCTCTCTCTCTCTCACGCTCTTAGATCGATTTGTACAAATCTTTGAGAATAAATATGGGTCTATAGGTGGCGATAAACTTTCAATTTCGGCGGCAATGCGTACCTAGGGATACCTATGTAAAGTAAAATATCATTAAAAAATATATAAAAATGCAAACTCTATGCCCTGGGGTGTGCGGTTTTAAATTGTAGAAGTAACAGTGCCAAGGGGGTTTAGGCTATTTCAATTGCCATGTAAAAATGATGAAGGGCGAAGAAATTATTGGTTTAAACTCGTTAACCGACCCGCTTTGCCTCCAAATGCTAAGATTTGTGAAGTGAGATGATTCTTTCAATTTCCGTATAGTCAGTCAGAGTAACTTTGGATCACATTAGTTGTATTTTTTCAAATATATCATAGGGTACGTCTAAGTAGCTTCATTTTATAGTTCGTAATAATGACAATGCATTATGTTCGTTTTTCAAAGAGTAGTATGTGTTTTATTTCTTGTTAATATATTTTTTTTTAATAAGGTTGGGCCAAAGTTACCCCCTCGACTCTGGTAACATTGGCCCACATCTCAAAAATCAGTTAAGTTTGATGTGTTTTTTATGCATTTATCAAGGAGGAAACTTTGGCCCACTTTTAAACGTTTAAGTAGATAGTAATATAGTAAATGAAAAATAAAAATACTCTACCAAAGACTTATAGGAATTCCTTTGCACCCATACTGTCCACTTTAGATGCACTGCAGTATGGTTGGAAAGTCGAAGATGGTCAATTTTATTATAATGTCTAACACATCAATAATAGTCTATAGTTTCAAAGGCTTGCATGGAAAAGTAACTGAAAAATCGAAAAAAGAAAAATCTGTTAACTTTTACGACCTCAAAATGTACTTATCCATTCGCGCCACTCAAGCCAATATTTTTTTCGGGCTAGTGACGATGTACATTTAGTGAACACGGCTTACGTAAAAATATGGGCAAGAGACACCTTTTATTTCTGTGAAAAATCGAATTTTCCATATGTTATCCCCAGGGGCAATTCGTAAATGTCCCTTCATTTTACTCAACCTAGAACCATCAACGCTGTGTATACCAGACGTAAACGTTAATGTGTGGTAGGCAGTTATCCAATTGACGCGGA
The DNA here is from genome assembly GCA_963678675.1 of Xiphydria camelus. Classification (NCBI taxonomy): domain Eukaryota; kingdom Metazoa; phylum Arthropoda; class Insecta; order Hymenoptera; family Xiphydriidae; genus Xiphydria; species Xiphydria camelus. The sequence goes on along the minus strand of OY783191.1, from coordinate 37,311,266 downwards.
GCCCCGGCTGACATAGTTCAGTCGATGGCGAACTTAGGATGTGATCCGATATCTCCGGCTTCCAAACGAATTCGCTATACCGCCTCGAGTCATTAACAAATTCGGTCGAACGGAGTTCGGTTCGGTTTTGGCGCGGTCACTGTACGAATTTTCGCGTAGAGGTCGAAATTCCAGGAACGCTGCCCCCCTCGATTGAACGTCGGTAGAGTTGCATTTCCACTAACGATTTGTCGACAATTTGAAACTGGAGAAAGAGCGGTGCATCAAAAGATTCGAACAAAAGCGGCCGCTACCATCGAGCATCCGACCATTAGCGCAAAAACAGTCCTCGGCAGAGCTTTGACGAGCCGGTCAATCATCCGACGGAAGAGGACAGTCGATTTCCGATCGATTCGGTGGAACGGCCGCGGCAGTATATCGCCAAACGTTGTTCACGAATATTTTGTGCGTTTTCGATCGTCGTCGCGATTTATTGCGTGTCCATCGACTGCAACGATGACAGCGTGAAGGCAAGGGCGAGCTTCGGCATGGCAGCAGACCTCTACCCGATTGGTCCTCTGAAGGTTGCGTCCAAGAGGTGAGTCGAAATTGACATAAAATGCGCGCAAGTACTTGACAGAATCATATTTCAAAAATCCCAGAAATAATGGGATTATCGCGTATCGAGAAAAAGACCTCCTTGATGCTTCTGAATTTCTCCTAGTTGAAAAAATTTATAGTTGCAAATAACACATTCTGAGCAGTTCCTTGCAGATATGGAATGATTAAAACTAAATCATATGAAAAAACGCACTTGCTGCTTAAGAATGCACGATTAAAACTTCGTGCTATCATCTTCTACATCACCGGTCTTTTCGGTTCCCTTTGGAAAAATGGACTTCTTGTGTACTTCGATAGTTGAAATCTGACTACCGCTGCTGTCGATCTTCGGCTGACGCCTTCGACGTATTCGGTTTCCTATGATCGGAAAGAATAGATCTGGATCCAGCTCCTCTTTTTCTTCCCGGAGTATTATACGAGCCACGTTGCTGACTACGAATCCGACGACTATCGTGATAACAAATCCTATGGGGCTGTACCACATGTAGGAAATCCGATATAAGTAAAAGTACGAAGAATCTCCGGTGCTCCTGAAAACGGAAAATACTTCAGTTATATATATATATATCATACGATGTGGTGAGTGAATATTCATACGAAGAAAGAGGAACTGCACGAATTCCAATTTGACTATGGCACAAACTACGATTCCGCCCAGGAAACTTTACAGATTTACACAGTAATTAGATGTCCTTCCTGGCGAATCAATAGAAATTCCTGAGGAACCGGTAGAAATTTCTATGGAAACAGATATTACATCTGATTAAACTAGTATTTGTACAGTTATATATTTGTAAACAGAAATCCCTATTGAAAAAATATGATAGATTCTCATAGAAAAGTTGTGAAAATCCCATAGAATCCCTACGGCAATTTGATATGCTTTTGACACGGCAAATCCAGATACCCACTAGTAAATTCTGAGAGAGATGAATAGGAATGTATTGGATTCTATGTGTAGCGGTAAAAACAAATAATATTTTATAAGTTCTATTAGTAATTACAAATAGAAAAACGTCTACGGGTCTTCATTATCTTTATGGAATTTTACTCGTTTCTTCGGATACATATAAAGTTCGGCAAATTCCTATTTATCATCTCAGATATGTACATAGAATCCAATGGATTCCTATTCGCCCTTCTCAAACTTTACTAGTGGATATCTGCAACTGCTGTGTCAAAAGTACATCAGATTCCCATAGAAATTGTGTATGGGAATCTATGGAATTCTTTCAATGGGGATGTGTCCTCTATACAAATTCTTGAAAATCAGCTCGAATCTCAATGCTACTGTATGAAACTATAATTGATCTTTTTTGTGAGCACATACTTTGATAAGTGATATTTGATGAATAATTGAGTCATATATGTCATTGTCTTACTGTGCTCTTTGCTGCAATTCCAGCATGTGACCAATGGTATTTATCGTTGCATTTGCAGCGGTTGTCGCGTTACAACCGTCGGTCGAACGAGGTAGATTTGGAATCGGCGGTCTTGGCTGTCCAAAGGCGATCCACATGCTAATCGCCAGTGAGCTTAGTACTCCCGCGATGGCCCCACGCTGTGTCGCAGACTCGGTAACCATACCCAAAGTAAAAATACCCAGCAGCGGCCCACCTATTACGCCAAAAATGGTCATACTGGCCTGTAAAACGCAAGCAAGACGGATGGTAAAATTGTATTGTAACTCTACCCACAATTCTACCCACCTGAAGAAGACCACCCAAATATTGGGCCAAAAATGCTACGGCGATGACAGTGATACCGTAAGAGAATGCGATTATTTTGCTAATTACAATCAATCTCTCCTGAGGAAATTCCCGGTTGGTACATTTTGTGTATATTGGCTTTATGTAGTCTTCCAGTGTTACAGCGGCTAATGAATTCAAGGCTGCCGAAATGGTACTAAGACCAGCACTGAAGATGCCTTACGATAAACCAAACAGAAGTTCATCAAAATCAGTTACGCTTCTCATCTAGTCCCATTCTCCTAAAAATCCACTTCATTTAACGAACATTCCAAGGTGCCCACCTACTATGAACAGCCCCGGTAATCCGGGTAAATTGGACATTGTATCCATGACGTAAAGTGGCATTAACATATCCATTGATGAAATTCTGCCTTCGTTCAGCGGATCACAATCGTAATATTTACTGTAAATCGCCAGTCCGGTGAAACATGTGCTTATGGAGAACAACGTCAGAATCGGCCAGCTTAGCCATACCGCTACTTGTGCTGCTTTTAAACTTCTGTAAATGTAGTACGAAATATAATAAGTTTACCTCTGTAGAATTAGCCCGAAATCAAGGAAAAAGAAACAAAATTTACTTCACTGTTAACATGCGCTGAACTTGAACTTGATGAACACCATAGAGAGATAAAAATGTACACATTCCACCGATAGTGAGCGACCACCACGTATGCCGAACAGTCGGATCGGAGGAAATGCTGAGGCAAAAAAAAAATACGATATTCAGAAGTCATTTGGCACTTAGCAGTCTTTGGTAACTGATGCACGATATCTAGCAAGATTTACATATCGACCACACGACATACCTATCAAATTCCAGACGTCCTCCTTCATAGGCAATATTCCAAATTTCATCCAGACCGCCAGCCTCGTGAGCTGCTGTACCAATAATGATGAACAGCGACACGAACATGAGGAAGCATTGGAATACATCCGTTATCAAAACAGCCTTTATGCCTCCTATGCCCGAATAAAAGGCGCATACTAAGCCAATAATTATGATGCTTCCTGTTTTAGAAAGACCTGTCGTGGCTTCTAGAGCTAACGCGGGAGCGTACAGTACGATTCCTGTGTACAGCAGAAGCTGAAGCCAGTAAGCGAAGCTCGTTACCAACTTTGCGCCAACTCCAAAACGTTTTTCCAAATACTGAAAGAAGATCATAGTTTTCGGTAAACTGCAATAGGTATATTTATTTCATTCGTGCAATCGCTACACTACCATGCTGGAAAGAATCGATAGAAACCAAAAAAAAAATGAATTGGTTTTAATCTGGGTTTTGAAACAGTAAAACTTCGATTCACGTTAACTTTTTAACATGAAATCTCTATAGGTGTTAATGAATTAATTTCCATATAATTTTTATTGGTTTCAATCTGCGTTTTGAATTAATGAAAGCCCGATTGGCATTAATTATTTCAGACAGCATTTCTATAGATGTTTATATGGGCTAGTTCCCATCTAATCTCTGTAAATTTTAAGCATAGATATGGGAATAAATGTCGCGTCTATTGTTGTCGCGCTGACCGCAACATAGAAAAAGACAGAAAAAATTGCGGAATTTATTAAGGACAATTAAATCTTACCAAATTTCTATGCTTAAAAACCCATTCAGAACAATCAGACAAAATAATCAATAGAAATCCATTCACTTCTATAGAATTTTAATTGATGGTAAAATTCATGTCAATAAACGTAATAGAAACTTATTAAAACCAATTAACAGTTTATTGATTTGGATATGTTTCTATTGATTCCTTTCAGCAGGGTGATTTTTAACTTGTCTCTGAACTTGCAAACTAGAACAATGCCTACCTGATATGCACTCGTTGCTTGAAGTTTGAAAAATACTGGAAGATATCCGTAGACGGCAATAGGAGTTCCCAACAAATACGACAAATTTATCGCTACGAATTGCGTGCCATATATGTAATTTTCTGCACATACTCCGAGCAGCGTTATAGCCGACATAAAGGATACCATCAGTGCTATTCCAACTGGAATGATGCTCATTGATCTGTTGGCGATAAAGTATTCCTGTAGAAAAAGATAATTTTTCACTGCACACATGGGTACAAGGTGTGGTTAATTCAGGTTCGAATATCTGATTAAGTGTTGGCTCGAGTATTCAACTCTCTTTCTCTGTTTGCATACCAGAATTCCCAGACAGCATAACTGGCAAAAAAGGGTCTCGAAATATACTTTCCGCTATTTGTACTGTCCGGCATTCTGGAACTTGTAGCGCATTGTAAACACTGGTGGAAAAATTTCTCTGACAGATTTCTGAAAAACTGACTTCTGACTTTCTATAATAATTTGAACATTTTTAAACATTTTTAGGGAAGTATCAAAGTTTTTGAGAGAAATTTCCAAAAATATTCATTTTCCTTTCACGTACAAAAACTTTTCAGGAAAAGTCTAATAAACACTGACGAATATCTGGAAAAAATCTGTACCATATTTTGCAGAATTTTTGAAAAATTCCATACAGAAATTATAAATTTTGAAAAAATTACCTAATTGTAGAACAGGTCAGCCATTTTTCAGAAATTGTTAGAATTTTATGAAATATTTGTCTATCAGAATTTTTTTGAAGTTTTTATGCGTGAAAAGAAAATGGATATTTAAGAACATTTCTCCGACTTTGACAAATTCTAATACTTCCCTCAGAATGTTTGAAAATGTTCCAATTACTACAGAAAATCAGAAAAGAGACACCTGGTTTGGTTCAATTCGATGATTATCTTTGAAGACTATCGCTTTATCACATTGCTGCATGATACCATTGACTTAGAGCCATTAAAAGATTATGTTATCTTAAGACATTTAACATATATATCAAGGGGATCTCTTCTATGTCTTTACACTCGTAGCATTCATACAATTTACGTGATATCAGAATCACCGCGATAATTTTTCGAATCCTTTTAACCGTTTGAATGCGGCCAAGCGCTATCGCGCTTTATTCCGCACTTCTACCAAATTCTTCAGCACTCAAACGGTTAAATACAACACTAAAATGGTATTTCGAATGGAAAATAAACTTCGGTAAATAGAGTCGCAATCTAAGGCAAGTTTTATTTAAATCATTGGTAAATCAACTTCTCTGTGAGGAATTAAATAGTTACCTCTACGGTTTTTTGGCGTCCACCAGTAAATCTGTAGTAAATACCAATGCTCGAGCTTATGCAAAGCATGATCGCGATGACCAAATAATCAACCCATCCTAAGGTAGCCGTTTCTGCCATGATGAGACTAAAAAATATATATCGGTCTTGGTCTTAAAAAAATGCGAACATAATAAATTTTTTTTAAATATACATTTATTTGCGCGTTCGGACGTTTACATACGGAATGACTGATAAAATTATAATTAATAGTAAACGGCGAAACAAAAATGGTTGTAATTTACTCGATACTTGTGCAAGGGGATTGGGGGGGGCGATTAACAATGTAAAAGGCCGAGAGGCCATACAGTAATAAATAAATAAATAGTAAACGTCGAGATTTTGTGCTACAAGTGAGACATAAAAAAGCAACCTCTTATCTTTAATTTGTATTTACACATATTTACACATTTAGTATCTCTGTTATAATATGTCTTTGTTGAAGCGTTTTTCTTTTAGGAAGATCCTATAAATTACCTCCAACGTTAGTAATTCTAATTTTACACTTCGCGTACCTATTCTTCTCTTTTAAGCTTCAACGCAGCATCATACTATTTTTTGTAACATCATCAATATTTAAATTTTAGCCCTACAGAAATATTCTTCGAATTTACATGCCTTACATTTGTTAAAAGTAACTTACAAAAAGTAACTTACAATACAGCCATGTGAAAAAAGAAAATCCATACTGATGAAAAACGAGATAATCCTAATACAATTCCCACATGACACACTTACGTATGATATACGTAATTATACGTAAAATTAATGTAAAAAATAGAGCAAAATGACCGACTAATATACGTATACAATACGCTTATTATTTGTATACGTGAAATATATGTACATTATACGCGTATAATATACATTTTAATTTTTCTGTAAGCATTGAAGCGAAAAATATACGTAAGTAAAATGTATATTTTTTTCGTAACTATATACACGTATACGTAATATAGCTGTATCTACATAAAATTCACGTATATTAAACGTAATGTGTCGTGTGGGAATAGTCTTTAAATTTCAAATCTGGAAAACCTATACCACGGGTCTCATATTAAACTAGACATAGAGATATGAATCTACGATAAGGTCTAATTTATACTGAGTTATGTTCGACTCGGGACGAGACGCATGACGTTGCACTTTATAATACCTCAGAACGTGTGCAGCCGGCGTGTAGCTATAAATCTTGGTGTGTACAGTGTATCAACTTTTTGCATAAAAATAGTAATGATACACCAAGATAGTGAAGCTTAAAATAAGGTAATATACACACCGAATATATTGCGGGAAGATAATATACAAAATACAACTCAAACTATAAGTAAATAGGTTGACAATTTATTCCAGATGACCTTATTCAATATACTTGTTACAATACATATTAGATATTTTTAACGATTATCCAGCACGTGGCGTATCAAAAGTGCATACAAACCGCCCGCGTTTTAGCCTATTCTTCATATTTTTACTCAACATTAGCCTGAAATTTTCATTGAACCTCATAAAGAATTGCATAAGTCGAAAGAGTCGATACAATAGATATTTTTTCTAGATATAGGTATACCTTCAAAAAAGGAAGTCTAAATTTCTGACATATACGACAATTACATTTTTATGCCTGTACAAGTGACTTACTAGTGAATTGCTGGTCAATGTCGATGTTCGTCAATTGTTATTGATTGCAATGAGTGCAATCAGCACTGATCAGTACAGCGGGCTGACGGAAACGTCCCACCGCTACAACGATCGAGTATACACTGTCACATGTTGCGCTGAGGAGTCGAATAAGCACCTGTATCTACATATACATGTGCGTGTGCATTTCTAATCGTGCGCATGCGTATTTTATTGCACATGCGTATTTTATTGCACATGCGTATTTTATTGCGCATGCTACTTTCGGGTGCGCGCGAAATAATGTTTATAAATTGAAGGGGTTATTGGAAAAACGTGACAAGCCACAAAATCATTTTATTGAGAAGACGAGCTTTGAAGTTCCAAAAAAATCTGTAAACTGCATATTTGATTAATATAACCCCTCAGTGTTCTTAACAGATATATTCTAGTTCATATATTAACGTCTACAATCTTAAAGTATTATATGTGTAAAAGAAAATGCAGGGTACTACTACAAAGTAAACTGTTTATTTTTGAACAGAATGTGGCTTGTCACGTTTTTCAATAAGCCCTTCAATTGTTGAAAATGTTATTTATCCGAAGTGCGATATCGGTTTAACAGTTATTTTTGTTCTTTAGAAAAATGAGTCAACTTTGCTTTTCGTTCTTAGGTAAAGCGTCTAAGTTTATCGTGCGCCACTCATTGCAGTTCGGATACACAGTAGACTGAGATGCAACCTTTGAACCGGTCGTAAATCCGATCAATGCCCCATTTAAATTAAATGTATGTGTATATATACATACGTATACCTTCTCTTACATATGTATACATAAGGAATATTTCAGATCATCCTTCGAATTCAACTAATTTGTATTCATCGAATTACTCTACTCTTTTTAATAGGCAAATATACCTAGAAAAGCGCGTTATTATCAATAGTCATTGCATTGTAAGAAATTGCACGATCAAGTACATTTTTGTTGGGTATATTTTTTATGGAAAAGAAACCGTTCGGTGTCATCATCGCTCATTTATCCGGTCTGATAAATTTACGATCGTTCGATCTTTTCCGAAGGTGATTATTATCGGTAGAAAAATGAAATTACTCGCATTGTATCATCTAATCGCTCTTTTTACGCTCTTTGATCGATCTGTTCAGATCTTTGAGAATAAATGGGTCTAGGTGGCGATAAAGTTTCGATTTCCGCGGCAATGCCGTACCTTTGATGAGGCACAGGCAAGGGAAGGGATATGTATTAGTTGAATAACTGACCACATGTGGCGCTGCAATCTCATGCATACCCCTTACTTGCCTACCCTCGCCCGGAGACGCATTTATAAAAATGGCGGATTGCAGTGAGAAATGTGCCGAAGATTGTTCGTTTGATTACAGCGCAGATACGCAGAAAGGCGTTTGCGCTATTAAATCAGAGTTAGTAGTTAATTAAATCTATTTAATTATTCATTTTTGCATGTAATATCTGTCAAACTGCTCCAATAAATCGGTGAAGGAGTTACCTAACCTCAAAACTGTCAGCTGGTCAGCCGATAAATAAATGTACATACCTACACTATTACTACACGAAAAAAAATGTGTAGTAAATTTCGGGACAAGGCCAATTTCTTGTAATGATAACTACAATTTTAGTAAAAATTATAGTAAAACTTTTAGAAGTTGCCAGCGTTTGCTGTAATTTTTACTAAAATTGTAGTTATCGTAACAATAGGTAAATCGGCCTTGTCCCGCATTTTACCACAAACTTTGTAAATGTTACAGTTTATTTTTTTTTCCGTGTACTTTTAGTAGACACAAAATACATATCTTTTTGCATATCAATCTACTCTAATGGTTATAACTGCAGAAAGCCACAAGCGTCGCTTCACCTCTGTCTTTCTCAGCTCCAAGACAAAGTTGTCGTCGTTGGTAATTAAAATTATTCCTCCCCAGATTTATCATCGAGGATCACGTACGGCTGTTGAGCAAAGAGTGCCTAACCGAGGCTGATAAAGAAAAGATAATAACAAAGCCAGACAACAGCGACGATGAAAGTGTACCGAGCGAACCACTGCAAAAGAAATTCAAAAGCAACGATCGAAAGGAGAAACTCAGAGGCCAAAATAAGGCCAGACCACCTCCTTTCAAGGTTCCCAGAGAGCAAAACCTGTGCCCCTGGCTAGCCGATCAGGTAATCGGCGAACCAGAAAAGAAATGCGAAAACAAGCGATGTAGATTCATACACGATCGTCCAAAATATTTAGCAATAAAGCCAAGCGATATCAGGGAAGACTGTTACCTTTTTAATTTAACGGGCAGATGCCCCAGGGGCACTACTTGTAGAATGGGCTCTAAACACTTGACTTCGGATGGTTTTAACATAATTGACGCGGATAAATTCGAATTGTATAAAAAGAAGCCCCTCTCGACCAGAAATCAAATATCGAAAGATCTCCAAAACGATCTTCGGAAGCACAAGTACAATTTTTCCCGTGCCGAAAAAATCGTTAAAGCTAACGAAGTGTCCAAAATCATCGCGACTCACCCGAGTGAGGAAACTATGATGGACGACACAAGCGTAGATGTGAGAGTGAAGGTCGAAGTTAAGTCCGAGCCTTGCGACGTTAAAGCAGACCTCACTTCGAAAGATGTGGAGAGAGTGCGCGAAAGCATCGATGAATCCGAGAGTGTACCGAAAGTTGGACCCGTTTCCGAAGAAGATTTAATTAAGCTGCGTTATTCGGAGAGGAAGAAAATCGATTGGAGGGACAAGATTTTACTCAGTCCTCTGACCACTGTGGGTAACTTACCTTTTCGAAGAATCTGCAAAGAGTACGGGGCGGACATAACTTGTGGTGAAATGGCACTCGCTCCCAAGATACTGAAAGGCACTCCCGAGGAGTGGGCACTGGTGAAACGGCACGAGTCCGAGGATGTCTTCGGAGTGCAGCTCTGCGGCAATAATCCCGGTGTGCTGACGAGGTGCGCCCAACTACTGGATCAAGAGATCGACGTCGACTTTGTGGACTTGAACTTGGGATGCCCCATCGACTTAATTTATAGGCAAGGCGGCGGCAGTGGCATGCTCAATCGATTGAATGTCTTGGAGCGTGTCGTTAAATCCGTCAGCCAAGTTATGACCATTCCTCTGACTATTAAAACCAGAATGGGAGTTTACATGGATACACCGATCGCCCATAATTTACTGCCTAAATTTCGGGACTGGGGTGCAGCCATGGTTACCGTGAGTAATGAGATATTGTTCGTAAAATTACATAATGCCAATACGAGCAGTGTGGCTATCAGGATATAAAAAATTGCATCTCATCATTATACTCGTCTCGCTTTAAAGATTGAAAACTTCAACAGGTGCATGGGAGATCGCGAGAACAAAGGTATACCAAATTAGCCGACTGGGAATACATCGAGATCTGTGCCCAAGCGGCAAAGCCTATTCCTGTTTACGGTAATGGCGATATCTTGTCGTTTGACGATTATGAGAGGGCGCGAAAAACTTGTCCGTCTATTCAGGGAGTCACTATAGGACGGGGCGCTCTAGTGAAGCCATGGATATTTACGGAGATTAAAGAGCAAAGGTTGATCGATATATCGAGTGGCGAAAGGTTCGAAATTCTGAAGAAATATGCGAATTACGGTCTCGATCATTGGGGCTCTGATACTCGGGGCGTCGAAGCTACCAGGAGATTTATGCTGGAATGGATATCATTCTTGCACAGGTGAATGAGCTTTACCAGCTCGATGATTTAGTTGCTATGCTTCTCGCGTTGGCGTCCTCTTTCGACCGCAAAGTCATGCCCTGGCCGTCTTCCATCAAGGTACATTCCCGTTGGTATTCTGGAGAGACCTCCGCAAAGGATCAACGAAAGACCTCCTTTCTTCAGAGGACGCGATGACATGGAAACACTCATGGCTAGTTCGAATTGTGCCGATTGGATTAAAATATCGTAAGGCCGTGTCACGATTTATAAGTACCACGTACTCTTTACATTTACTTCGTAATATTTCACAGCAATACTACTTACTCACATCTTCTTTCAGAGAAATGTTGCTTGGAAAAGTACCCGAAGGATTCCATTTTTTACCCAAACACAAGGCAAATTCGTGGAAGTGATCCCACGAGATGTTACACAGGTGCTGCAGTTTTTTATCCAATTCGTTATTTTTATTTTCTAAGAGAATTTCCGTAGAGAGACGAACAAAGCGGAAACATGACATGAGAATCCTTGGTCCAAAACTAATAATTGTTGATTAATATCATCTGATTAATTATTTTATAGCTACACCATAGAGATAAAAAATAAACAATGCTGCGCTATGTGCAATGAAAGATATGGAAGGTCAGATTGTTCTTTCAGCAATGTCTTTCATTTGTGTCTGCAAAATGATACATGAACATAAATTTTAATTTATCATTTCCTCTTTCACCCTTCCAGAATAAATATAAACTTATAGCAATGATGTATAATATTAATGAGGAAAGCGTATTAACCGCTACAATATACGATGCGATAATCTTAACACTATTTATTCAGCAGCTTGAAAAATTACATTTTCGACGCAAATAGCTTGACTCTTGGGAGGAAAAGAGTTTCGTCTCTTCCTGAAACATTCGTAGCCATTGTCATTGCGTAACATTAGCTCTTAAATTGACGTTTCACGTAATACTCTAGGCTTAGTTTTCCACATTAACATATCACGACGTCGTGATACACGCACAGAGTTTCGTCACATGTGCATCAAACGTTCCAGAATGTAAGCCAGAGTAAGGTGGATCGTCTGTTTGTAAGCACAGCTGCGTGTCGCTCCTACAATCAGATCACCTATCTTACTCCGGTGCATATTCTGGGACATCCGATATATCATGACCCCATTTGAATTTATCCGTCCAAGATTCGAGATTTCAGGAGCGCGCGTGCATCGATCTTCTTCTCCTCTTCCAATTTTCCACTCTAATAATGCGCCGAAATATCGCCGAGAATTGAAACTGGCCACATACAGTCACATCCGCTGGCTATTTCCCTCGTCATAGGTTCCCAGCAATCGCTATCCCAGCGACGTCTGACCACGAAGAGAGTCCTGCTCCTTTGTACGCAATGAAAGCCTGGATGAGCACACTTCTGCAACAGTGCAGTAATTGTCCTTTCGATTTAGAGATTTTTCGCATTACTGACACCATTCCATGGCGAAGGACTACTCGCAGAAGGTATCGCCTCTAATTGTCTAGAACATCGCTACAGAATCACCTGTTTCGAGGGCTTGGGAGACGGCTGAGCCTGTTCGACGAATGAGTAGCTGTTACAGTAGACTTCGTGATAAGAGGGTGGCTGGTATTCGTAATCCGAATCACTGAGTTGTACCTTCTTCGTCTTTATCTCGCAGAGACTGCGATATTCCTGCAACGTCAGAAAATATTCTCATTCTAATATTCCATATTCCTTTAGATTTTTCCGTTCAGTCTTCAAAAATCGAACTTACCGGCATTAAATTTCTGTCGTTTCTCTCCACCTGTTGCAGCCTCTCTTCCACCTCTTCTGTATCTTCATTAAACTCCTCTGGCAGATACGAAATATCCCTGACGCGGACGGTCTGAGGCCGAACATTCCTCGGCAACTGGGACTCGTAAGCGCGCGGAAGAAAACTTCTCTCCAGGAGTTGAGTGAGATTGAACATTTGGCTCGCACAGCGAGATACGCACGACAGGACGATTATCTCCGTAATCTATGGACAGCAATGAAGAAATAAACTAATTAGTAGGTGTATCGTTTATATCTTCTTTCGTGTCGAGTTCAGCGCATTTGGATTATATTATAGCATCTATCTTCATTTCCCCTTCCAACTAAAATTTCTCTACTACGTAATCGTCTGCTTCGTCTTTGCGCCTCCCTTTCAATATCGGTCATACGCGGGTCACGATCGTGATTTCTCCGGAATATGTATGATGTTACGACGAATCGGTTGAGGCGCTACATTTCCCGTGAAAATCAGTCTCTGCCAGTTCACAAGGTCGGCTTTGATTGAGCCGACGTACTCGCGGCTATAGACTATTCTTCCCCGGATCGTTCTATTAATTCACGAGAGCTCCGTAATATCAACCGGAAGGACACCGTTGCACGTGCCAGAAGACTATTGTTTGATCGAGTTCAGGGGGGCCTGTCTACGTTCCGGCGTAGTATAATTTAAAATGCCGAGAGCTCGTTAAGTTTTCTCCAAGAAGAACTCGAGAAGCTATATTCTCGCGTGTACTTAAAGTTATCAGTAAAGAGAAAGCCGTCCTAACGGCGACTGCTCCGCATTTCCATTCCTCCCCTTAACGCTAATAAGTTTGAACCATGAACTCACAGTTACTTTATTACAGAAACCATCGGTACGAGGACCAAGGGTCGCTAGCCTCTTTGACACCTCATCGAGAGATGTGGATCTTCGAAGCCGCGGCGGTACCAGACGACCCCCTCGGGCGAAGTCGGACAAGAGGTATGGAATTTGAAAAAACAGGACGTCGCGTAGGAGTTACTGTGAAGACGGTATGCGAATGTAGAACTATCAACGCTGTGTATACCAGACGTAAACGTTAATGTGTGGTAGGCAGTTATCCAATTGACGGAGCCCTGGCTGACATAGTTCAGTCGATGGCGAACTTAGGATGTGATCCGACATCTCCGGCTTCCAAACGAATTCGCTATACCGCCTCGAGTCATTGACAAATTCGGTCGAACGGAGTTCGGTTCGGTTTCGACGCGGTCACTCTACGAATTTTCGCGCAGAGGTCGGAATTCCAGGAACGCTGCTTCCCTCGACTGAACGTCGGTAGAGTTGCACTTCCATTAACGATTCGTCGACGATTTGAAACTGGAGAAGGAGCGGTGCGTCAAAAGGTTCGAACAAAAGCGGCCGCTACCATCGAGCATCCGACCATTAGCGCAACAACGGTCCTCGGCAGAGCTTTGACGAGCTGGTCAATCATCCGACAGTTGATTTCCGATCGATTCAGTGGAACGGCCGCAGCAATATATCGCCGAGCGTTGTTCGCGAATATTTTGTGCGTTTTCGATCGTCGCGATTTATTGCGCGTCCATCGACCACAACGATGACAGCGTGAAGGCAAGGGCGAGCTTCGGCATGGCAGCAGACCTCTACCCGATTGGACCTCTGAAGATTGCGTCCAAGGGGTGAGTCGAAATTGACATAAAATGCGTGCAAGTACTTGACAGAGTCGTATTTCAAGAATCCAAGAAGTAATGGGATTGTCGCGTATCGAGAAAAAGGCCTCGTTGATACTTCTAACTTTCTCCTAGTTGCAAAAGTTTACACAATATTTATTGCTATACAGAAAGTTTCGCTTCGTTATCACCGGCACCTGATAACGGCTGAAAACCGTTCCTGCTTATGTTATTCACTACTGTACGTCTTGTTTTGGCACGGCACGGTAAAACGATTAAATACCTCGATGATCTTGACGGTCGAGTTAATAAGCAATTAACCCACGACCGTGGGGTTAAAGGTTTCAGTGCCGAGGAACGCGACTCTGGGCGAAATTAAAATTAGTCATCGCCTTGTAACTCGTCGATATTCGCTTATATCAATTGTATAAATATTTTTCAAAGCTCGTAGCTCGTCCGTCTTCTAAATCAAAGTTCTCTATTCTTTCTAAATCTCCCAAAAATAGCGATACTCCGTTCACATACTATCGTCATTTAATTTGTGGAAACTCGAGACATCGATCATTTTACTTGCTCTCCCAACAGATATAGAACCCGTCCGCGTCGAATATACAGAGAAAATGAATTAATTGGATCTACGAAAAATTACTTGCGGGGCCGCAAGTAATTATTTATTTATATCAATTTGATATTTTTTCATATTAATGTGATATTTCTTCCTTGCAATTTTCCATAATATTCCACATGATTGTAAGAAAGAGATATCTAATTGATATATTAAAAAATGTCATTGATATAAATAAATAATTACTTGCGACCCAGCAAGTAACTTGCATTAGATTCAACTAATTCTTTCTCTCTGTGTACATAACGCGCAACATAGAAAATACATTTGCTTGCACAAATGCGCCCGAGGTCAATGCAGTCCCCGTAACAACGTTAAGCAAATAAATTAGTGGCAAGAAACTACAAATGCTCATCGCAATCCAAATGACGCTACAAGCACAATCAATATTTTTTTCTCGCAATCACATACTATTCCACATGATTGTGAGAGAGATATCAAATTGATGTATTAAAAGTTTCATTGATATCATTGATATAAATAAATAATTATTCTCGACCCTACAAGTCATTTTCAGTAGATTCAACTAATTCTTTCTCTCCGTGTACATAGCGCGACATAGAAAATACATTTGCTTGCACAAATGCGCGCGAGGTCAATGCAGTCCCCGTAACAACGTCAAGCAAATAAATTAGTGACAAGAATCTACAAATGCTCATCGCAATCGAATGACGCCGCAAGCTCAAATACATTCATTTGCACAAGTTCTAGCGTGGATATCCCGTCGCATCGCGAAGACCGTTCAAACGCGGCGGAGTGAAAGCCTGCGCGCCCACGTGATTGGATGACGTTCAAACCGGCCGCGCGCTTCGTCACTCGTGATCCTTTCGGCGCGCGCGCGCGAGATTGATCGGACGAGCTTAGGGGCATGTGTAGGCCCATTTGTTTCACGTACGTATACGGCGCGGTTGTACGGGTGTACGGAAAAGAAAAAAAAATGCCCGAATTTAAAACGGGGTTCGTAGGCAGGTAGAGCAAATTACTATTAATTCTGGGTAAACCTCCTGAAATAGCGCAGTTAACGCGCGCGCACCGCGAGGCGCTCGTACGGCGGTGTTTGAAGTACCACTTAGTGGGGCGGTCCAAAGTACCGGGAACAGGGGAGACGTGCCGTTGCGTTCGAGTCCCTGCGCACGTAATGCGTATCCTGTGCGGTTGCTACGATTCCACGGGCTTTGCGTACGCGCGTAGGTGGCGAAATCAATTTTACGAGTGGCCGAAACGCTTTCGTAACTGAAACCCGTATGAAACGGCGTTTTAATGCCTCTCGAAGTGTGTAGCCTAATTAGTTCTGCGGCGGCATGGATCTTCCCGTAGTCTAAAGTTTCTAATTCAAACGTATTCAACGTACAGTAAAACTCGTTTAAGATATTCCCGCCTGAGATACGAAATTTCTTTGGTCCCTTGAAAAATGCCTGTGAAATCTGTGTAAAATTACCCGCTCTTAAGATATGTACGGATAAGATACGATCCCGCGCTTAACACTAGAACGGTACACATGAGTCACAGGTACTCAGAGGGTTTCTTTAGGTCAGTATGCGAGGGCAGAGTGAAAAGTCCGATACTTTTCTAGTAAATGGTGGTGCAGATCGCGAAGATGAGTATACGCCTCCATTTGGCGCAAAAAAAAGGTTCTGTTTCACCACGACAATGCACCTGCCTATTCGTCTGCCGTTGCAACAGCAAAATTGGTCGATCAGAAGTTCGAATTGCTGCCGCATCCACCTTATTTACCGGATTTGGTTCCCTGCGACTTCTTTCTCTTCCCAGATTTGAAAAAAATGGCTGGCTGGAAAGAAATTCTCGTCAAATGAAGAGGTCATCGCCGCAGCAGGGAGCTACTTTACAGACTTTTAGGCGACACCACCATCTACTAGAAAAATATCGGACTTTTCACTCTGCCCTCGTACTACTGCCCTATACATTGCTCTTCTTCTACAGCCCGTAGTTTATTAAACTAATTAATAATAATTGCTCTTTCCGCCAGTTCTTACGTATAGCTTACAGTCTGGCGTTTCGATTTCACATATTTTGAAAGTAAAAATAAAATTGCAGACAAGAGTTATAGCGCTTTCCGTCGGCTGAGTACCTATGACCCATGTGTACCGTTATCAGGGTGAAAATATATGTGTACCGTTCTAGGGTTAATATACGAGGAAAATTAGTCTCGCTTTAATATACGAAGCAGTGTCTGTGCAGTTTATTTACCACGTGACTTTAAGAAGGATAGGAATAGAAAGAAAAACATGTTTTGTGAAAAAATAACGAAATTACTTTTTATTTAAAACTCCCTTATTCAAATTTTCTAGAATAATTAAAATTATTAGAAATAGCTCAAATAAGAGTTACAAATAATTAAAACGCGTTAATATACAATGTGTACTGGCTTCTCATGCATTATTAGGTGAGAATCTATGAAATCCGAATAAGATGCGATCTCGCTTAAGATACGAAACTTCTTCGGTCCCTTGATTGGTATCCTAAACGAGTTTTACTCTGTGTCGATTTGTGTACTGTTTTTGGGAGAATTAGAGACAGTTTATTGAAGAAAATAAAGAGAGGGGTACGTAAGCGAGACGAGACTGGGTCTTATCTATAAGTATACGCGAGAAACATGACGTTACCCGACGAAGGATAATAATATTTGGTTGCGAAATTGAACGTGGGACGTGTTGTCGCTCATGCCGCCCGGTTTGTGTCGAGTTTAGACTGAGATCCGCGCAGTTGTTCCCGTTTTCAAGGAGCATCCGGCGAATTAAACCTTTAACCCAAATATCAGCCAAACTCGCACGAAAGCGCTTCGCCTCTGGTCGTGGCTAGATCACGCTTCTTTCAATTGTCGCACGGAGTCAACGACATATCGTTTCAGAGAGTCGGGACTCGTGAGATGTGTTGGAAATACAATTGCATGTATAGCAGAACTTGTTAAAGTCGTTGAACGGATATCTCGATCCTGACTAATAATTAGATAGTTTATATTTGATAGGTAGATAGACAATTAGAGATATCGGCGAAAAGATCTCGAAATACCAACGCAGAAAAATCTTTCTTTAGATAATTCTTCCGTTTTCCCGGACCAACCGCGGAGCTTGCTTTCTTCGGTACTTTCCAAACGGAAAATATCCCATAGATTCCCATAAACAATTTCTATGGGAATCTGATGTGCTTTTGACACGGTAATTTCAGATGTCCACTAGAAAAGTTTGAGAAGGGCGAATAGGGATTCATTAGATTCTATGTGCAACCGAGATGATTGACAGGGATTTACCGAATTTTATATGTATCCGCAAAAACAAATAAAATCCCATAAAGAAAATAAAGACCCGTACACGCTGCTCTATTCGTAACTACTAATAGAACGTGACAAGATTTTATGTTTTTACAGATACACATAGTACACCCCTCTCAGATTTTTATGAGTGGACATCCGGAATTGCCGTGTCAAAAGCACATCAAATTCCCATTAAAATTCCAGATTTTTCAAGTTTTTCATTAGAATCTATATAGGGGATCTATGATATCTTTTTAATAGGGTTCGTTCGAATTTTCTGATCGATAAACCGCTCTTTTGAATGGACCGTTGAAAACAAGTCCGCGTCGGTGGCTCTATTTTTAGCCGACAGGATGGGGTCTGCCCCTTTATAGTGACTAAAAATAGCCGGTAAGGCCAATCCAGGTCCAATTATTCCATTTAGGTATTTAGTTGACAATCGACCAACCGCCAATTTAGAAATATTCCACGCGATTAAAGCCAGGGACTCGATCGAGCCGAGCGAGGCAGTGTTATGACGCGCGTCTAGTACGTATGCAAAAACTCCTACCGTCCGATCTCAAATTCATTATTTACACGAACGGAGGAACATTTATCATCGTGCGGTAGTTGTCGAAACACGTTACGCCTGTTTTATTCCGAGAAGCTGACGTGACGTAAAGAACTTTACCGGGAATCTCCCTGTTATTTCCAAGGTTTGTTGATCACCTTCGGTATTGTTCTAACGCGAGGAAGGAATAATTTCTCTGGACGCGATTCTCTCGAATCTAGTCAATTCGAATTTAGCTACAAAGCAGTTTAAACGTTTATTTACAAGTGCACGTTAATCTGTGATCGGTGCAACGAAGAGAAGAAGTTTCAACGGTCGGTTTCATGGCTAACGAAAGATGTCATACGAGCGACGAGAACGGTGAAAGTTGCCGCGCCTGAAGCATGCATCCCATTTAACCAGCCTGTATCTCTGGTTGCAGGATCGTAGGCGGGATGAGGCAACGTAAGACGGGGGCGCTAGGCGCCGCGACGCCCGGCGCTCCGGAGGAGGAGCAGTTGAAGTTTCAAGACAGCAGCAGGTTTCTCACAACTTTGGTCCTCGGAAGGAATAGGTGAGCCTTACCAGTGATTTGTACCGATTTTTTCATGTCGTACGTTACTTCGGCGCGTGAACGAATCTCTAATTTAGGACTCTCTAAATGTAGAGTTGAATGCTACGTATGAAATCTCGACACGGAAACGCGCGTGCGTGCGCTCTCCGCGCGGTTCGGTATTTTATTCAACGGGGCTATCAATTACCCGCGGCACGCCCGCGCGGCGCGTATCTTTGCCGTAGGATTGATAGCTCGATGAGTTTGGAGGAATTAAAAAAAGTAAGCGGCGCCTTTTACAGCGAAGCACAGTAACGTATTTAGCTGCGTAAATCAAGAGTTTCGTAAAATAGATAGCGAGCCGCATTGTGTGTTTTTTCGACCGATTCGAGTCGATCGGTTTATCGCGATCGAATGGTACTAACGTTTTGCGATAGATCTCTGCGCGAAAAATTCACATCCCACACAACACACTACACGTATAATTGTGTATCACGTTTATTATCTGTATACGTGAAATATATGTACATTATACGCGTTTGATCGAAAAATATACATATTACTTACGCGTATATTTCTCGTTTCAATACTTACAGAAAATTTAAAATGTATCTTAAGGTACCTACGTATATTTATCGACCATACGTATAATGTACACATATTCCACGTATACAGATAATAAACGTACAGAATACGTATATTTTAGCAGATCATTTAACTATCCCCTGAAGAACGAAAACGTCTTTTAGATATTTATTAGACATCAATGATTTTTGTCTCGTGGACGTCAGAGTGTCCGTTGATGAGCACGACTAGTAGACGTCTGCTCGTAGATCTCTACGAGTTTCTAGTATCTGCTATAGGAATTAAAACCGGAGAGTGTGATAAAATACTCCAACATGCAGATAAATTAGCAGATATAACTATTAAATACTATCACTAAAACATAAAACCGAAACAAAATTCCATACGCCATCGGAGACTCGATCCTAGGTTTGAATCCCGATAGATCATGAACATTTTTTTTACGTTTTAAAGTTTCTGTAATAATAATTAATAGTTGTATGTTAGTTTATTTATATTTAGCACAGTATTTTGTTCCATTTTCCAGTTATAATTTCTACAGGAGATGCTAGAGTAAACGTCTACTAGACGTGCTCATCGACGGGCACTCTGCCGTCCATAAAACGTACATCATTGACGTCTAATAGACATCTAATAGATGTCTTCGTTCTTCAGGGGTATATTTTCTACGTTGATTTTACTTATAATTACGTATATCATACGTAAGTGTGTCATATGGGATACAACGACTTATTCCCGGGGTGTCACGAATTCTGTCGCTGTGATGATTGTAAATGTCATTTTTAAATGCACCGATCAATCAATTCTCATGCTTTCATTAACGAGGGCAAACACCACTGTAGCCATCGAGAGGATGAAAATTAATTGTTCATTAGTTAGTATGTTTAAAAATTACATTTTAAACATACTAGCCAACGAACAATTAATTATCGCGTTTTCTCGTTAGCTACGGCGGCGTTGACTCTTGTTAATGAAAGCATGAGAATTGATTGATCTTTGGTTAGTGTGTTTAAAAAAGGGTTTAAAAAAATCACTAGCGACAGAATCTGCGACGCCGGGAATACACGTAATTATTATAGAGGCTCCACAAAACAGTTGCAACGGGAAGCCAAATTGATTAAATCCACTTACTAGGAAGATATTCATTTTCCAGCGCATGGCTCGATCGCGAATCTATAGTATACTATTTGGCTATTGAAATGTATTCGGATAGTCGTTGAACCGAGAACCACGGACAAAGCACTGCGACCGGCCGGTCGCTTCCCATGTATTTTATACCGGCAGCCCATTATTACCATCGCCGGAAATCTCCCCGTGCAAGCGTAAAAGGTGAAAAAGCCGCTGAAATCTTCGTGCAAATACTCTCGACGCGATAACCGCGCGTATTGGATTTCCGGCGGGCGCGCGGCTTAATTGAATTCTCTAATCGTACTAATTGAAGCAATCGCGACTACCAATACACGTCACCCCGCGGTGTCGATAAGGGCTTTAATTTGTTCGCGCCGCCCTCTTTCGCGTGCTTCTCGTTACGATCCCCGACGAAAGCATTTCGATTGGTGCTAATAAACGGGATCGGTGGCCTCGGCTGTACATACATCGTCACGCTCACGAGATCCTCGTTTGACTCCCAACGATTGACCTGAAAGTATGAGAAGGCTACACACTATACGTTTTTTTCCTCGCGCGGAAGGTCCACCCAGCGCCGCTTGATATCGGAGAAGGGCAAACAAACGCGTCGCGCTCCTACGTATCTCGAATACCCGCGAGATACCCGAGAAAGAAATCGGTACGCGCGCGCGATAAAATTAGGCGGGAGTCCCGGGGGCAGGGGAATCGTTGCGTTTCGCTTCCGAGGGTGCGCATTTTTACGCGTTAGCGAGTCGTTGGCAAATATTAATCGAGATTTTACGCGTCGATGACTGTGCATCAATACGCGACGTCGATTCCCGCGAAATCTACGCGCGTGAATGCACGGACAACGCGGCCTGGTTTCGCGCGATTTATCGATGACTAATTTATCGTTGTTTCCTCGAGGTTCGAGAAAACGTAGCTGCGCGTCGGACACCGCGGCTAGGCTGTATCTCTCGGAACATTCATAAAAAACGGCATATGTGCATGTAGGTGTAGAGAGTAAATCGGTAAGCATTCAAGAGGTAGGTGCAGTATATACCATGAGGCTAAACTTACTTGCAAGGAAAGAAACTTCAATCACTGTTATCTCATTATTTATGAGCTTTTGGCTCACATTTGTATAAAGTATTATACATATTATACAAATGTGAGCCAAAAACTCATAAATAATGAGATAACAGTGATTGAAGTTTCTTTCCTTGCAAGTAAGTTTAGCCTCATGGTATATACTGCACCTACCGAGTACACCCCCCCCCCCTTTTTATCCGAGTTACATTTTTTATCTGTAAGCTCATAAATAATGAGATAACAGTGATTGAAGTTTCTTTCCTTGCAAGTAAGTTTAGCCTCATGGTATATACTGCACCTACCGAGTACACCCCCCCCCCCCTTTTTATCCGAGTTACATTTTTTATCTGTAAGCTCATAAATAATGAGATAACAGTGATTGAAGTTTCTTTCCTTGCAAGTAAGTTTAGCCTCATGGTATATACTGCACCTACCGAGTACACCCCCCCCCCCCCCCCCTTTTTATCCGAGTTACATTTTTTATCTGTAATAAAGTTTTATACCGATACAGGCCAAAAGTTTATAAATAATGATCGAGTCTTCGATCGAAATAATGATCGAGTCGAGAAACTTCAGTCACTATTATCTCATTATCTATGAGCTTTTGGCTCAAATTTGTATAATACTTTTTTGAAGGCTACATTCTTATCCACAATAAAGTCTTATATCGATCTAGGCCAAAAGTTCACAAATAATGAGATAATAGTGATTGAAGTTTCTCTCCTGGCGAGTAAGTTTAACCTCATATGGTATAGTGTAGTAACATTCGATAGTCAGTAGCGGAATAGGCGCAATGTGACGAATCGAAACAAATATTTACCTACATCTACGCGCAAATGATCTCTGTGGTGAGTTCAGCAATACTTTACTATTTTCGTCGACGATGACTACATTACATGCCAAGTTCGCCTTCTCGGCGGAGAAAGTTATTGATAGAAGATCTCGGTACCTACTATACTTATATCGCGCGAATCGATCACGCGAGTGGTCTTATCTGAGCGCACAGGGAAGTGGGCGGGAATCAACGGTATCCGTATGAATTGAATGATGAAAATTCGTTGATAATATTTGCCATCTTTCATTTTCATTAGCAAAAAAAATCAAATTTCTCCTTCCGCTATATGGCATTGACGCGTATACTGCCATAAGTGATAAGAATTCGCGTATCGTATTACGTATCAGGATTATCAAGAGATTGCTCTTGTCTGTTGACGGTCAGTTCGCAGAGGGTTTGCATTTCATTCGCAATTTACGTATTATGTATTATGGTCAGTGCGATTGATTTTAGACGGACAGGCGATTTTAATTCTCTTTGAATATTTAACAGAGGATCACGGGATGTTTTACCATCGCCCGGGTCTTCGCGGAGCGCGTTCGAAACGTTCTATTTGAATGCCATATTTTAATCGACGAAATAGACCAGTAATTTTCCATATCAGTGAATAAAAATAATTAGAAATACGAGTTTATACAATAAGTTTCGGACACTCATAATAATAGCACGGAAGCGGAGAACAATTAGAATTCGCATCACGTATGCGAGATTCGCGAAACGCGACGGAATCCCCGTATAGCCACGAAGAACTCGCGGTAAACCTTCGGCTGCCTCGATAGCGACGAGGACCCCGCACGTCGAATCATTTCTGCTGATTCCTACGTATCGATGTCGAAACCGGCCGCAGAGCTAAAACCGCATTTACTCTCACCCAGGAAAATCTCGCCGGACGTCCTGCCGTCGTGTTCGCCGGGAATCTTTCGTCAAAAATTGTTCCACTCGGCGACAACGCCGACGGTCGATCGGTGCGCTCACGTCGCGACGATCAATCAAGGAAGCGAGAACTCGTGTCGAAAAGGTGGAAACAAGGTACGGGGCACCAGGAGTACCAATAAGCATTCGCGGCTGGGTACGGTACTGGCCAACAAAATGGCGTCTGCGAGCTCCACCGCTGTAGTACAGAGCTGGCCCAATACCAAGGACGACTACGAACTCAAAGAGGTTATCGGTAAGTATACGTGCTCTACGAATTTTCCGTGTCCCTTCGGTGGCCCTGTACCCGGTTTTATGAACAGACTCGTTATCGTTTCGCCGGTATCAGTTCTCGAAATCTCATCTGACAACCTGCGTCAGTTGTTACATAAAAAAAAGCCGTATATCGAATGTAAACAGCTTGTATTTCCGCTATTTTTGAGTGACTGCCAGTGACTGCCGATAAAATTAAACGTTACCGGCTCGGCTTTTCTCCGGTTCCTGCGTTAAACCGGTACGCGACGATCCTAACCTATTTAAGTCGCGGAGGAGCGGGCTAAAGCAAATATGTGTACATGTATAGACGCGCGAAGCCGATGCTTTTGAAAAGGTTCATACTAATACGACACTGGCATGCATGTATTGTTGTCACACCCCTACCCCTGCAACGGTCTTTTTTTTATTCTTTGTTGTCCCATCAAACATTTGTTTGAAACACGTGGAGGATTTAGTTACACCCACATCGACGAGTTTATGCTTCAATTGAGCTAGTCATTTTATTCCCTGCGAAGCGTCACTAGATTTTTTATTCTAATTATTTTCAATCGGTCAACAATTTATGTAACTTGGAAATTGTTAACGATCGATCAATGTCGCTCCTGCTTTCAATCGCGCGCCAATTTGTTCGTTGTAGAACGACTTTCATTACAGTGCCAAGCAAAATTTTGGAGCAGGTCCAGAAACTAAACTGGTTCTTAAATTGCTCTTGAAAAGTATAGAGCACTGCATATACTCTGTAAAAACAGAACGATTACGAGATTCAAAGTTAATAGAGCTGTGAGCGTCTTGTCGTCCAAGACCATTGTAACATGTGTAGTTGTCAGCAATTAAGTTGACAAATATCTAGTTATAAGATGTACGGACCAAGTGTTTTATACCCTGGATCTTCTGCTCCTGTGGATGGAGGATAGATTTTAGCAAGATACTTGTTAATAAAATTAACGTTATCATTGGCTGTTCATATGTTCTGCACTAGAATAGTTTAACTAACAAAGGCGACGTGTATGTACGATATTTTAGCAATGATCGTATTATGAAACCTAGCAGTGTCTATAAAATACGGTCCATTTATGAAGCTGTTGCCAATGCAACAGAACCAATGCAATGCAATGCAAAATGACCTTAACGCTTAAAACTTAGCAACTATTACCATACTCAAGCAATTCACTGTCATGTCTCAGGTGTCGGGGCCACGGCTGTAGTTCACGCCGCCCTTTGCATTCCGCGGCAAGAAAAATGCGCGATAAAACGCATCAATTTGGAAAAATGGAACACAAGCATGGACGAATTATTGGTAAGCGAATGTTCGCATCCACATAACTCGAAAATAAACTATCCCCCAAATTCTTAAATGTGTCTTTAGTATCTTCAATGTGTTAGATATGATGCCAATAGAGATCAGTACATCGTATTTTTCTGACAAATACGTTGAGATATTTTGAACGATAAGCGTGAGCGATCTTTATATCTCAAAGTAATATAAATGATTCGGACATAACAGAAAATTGCAACACGATCTAACATAATATTAATACAGCTTTTTAATACTTACGCGATCTTCTTGCGATCGGAAGCTGGTGCGAAAAAATAATCCTCAATTTTGATTCTTGCAGAAAGAAATTCAAGCAATGTCGTCTTGCAATCACGAGAACGTGGTGACGTACTATACATCTTTCGTGGTGAAAGAGGAGCTCTGGCTGGTACTCAGACTGCTGGAAGGCGGCTCTTTACTCGACATAATCAAACATAAAACTAGAACAACTAATTGCAAGCACGGAGTGTTTGATGAACCTACAATAGCCACGGTACTTCGGGAGGTGCTCAAGGGTCTCGAGTATTTCCACAGTAATGGACAAATTCACAGGTGTTTTATATGTATAAGAAACATCATACTCTTTGTAAAAATCTTTGTTTCTTTAATAACCGTATTTATGCAAGTAGTGTCGCGATTGCATGATCGCACTGTTCCAAGTTTTAACTAAAAGTTTCAGAAAACTTTTCTTTTGTGATATTTTAATTGCACTTAGCAAGTCGGAGAGGAGGCAGGTGCGATCATTTGGGGGAAAAGGATTAATGTTTTATCGACAATGTTAGGGATATAAAAGCTGGTAACATCCTACTCGGTGAGGACGGCACGGTGCAAATCGCAGACTTCGGCGTCAGTGCTTGGTTGGCAACTGGACGAGACTTGAGCAGACAGAAAGTAAGGCACACTTTCGTAGGGACGCCGTGTTGGATGGCACCCGAGGTCATGGAGCAGGTGAGAGAGGAAAGTTGCACTACATTTCTTTAGCTTGCCATTTTAATTGTACGTACTGCATAATTTATTTCCTATGTTTATTGCTGCAAAATATTCATTGTCCAATGACTAACTACACTTTCACTTGAGGAGGCTCTCTCGATAATAGGATTAATAGAATGATTTTGTCCAAATTCGGTAAATCGACAAATATACGTATTAGAACCCTTCAGTCAAATTTTTGTGATGATTCAATAACTTGTATAAAACGTACAATATAAATAAATTAATGCCCATTTGTGTGATATAGAATCTTATGAGGAGCAACATATTCATTTTTTATTTCTAAATCGATGGATTTAAGTGTTGGGACCGTTTAGAAAAATTTTTATGATTTCTTAAATATATTTTTCCTATATATTTATTATATAAGGTGGTGAATCGTCACGAAAATTTAATCGAAGTGTCCTAGCACTCATATCTATCGATTTATCAATTTAATCAAAATCGCTCTGTTAATTCTACTATAGATAGAACCTCCTTAATCCAATTGCGTGCTTCGATTTCGTATAGAGTTAAGTTATCGATGATCCAAAACCATCAATCCGTCATTACTAACGTTCATATCGCTTGTTTGAGAAGCCTATTGCACGTTGAAAAGAGTGTATATAAAGTCTATCTACTCATATTTACGCTCTATTTTACCTCTCATTAATGTTTGAGCTAATCACCAATCCGTAAACCATGCACACATCGGTAAATAAGTAATGAAACGAAAGATATCGACCGCTTTAACTTTCGCACACATTCGAAACACGAAACAGTCTATGAAATGTCTCGTTTCGTTGAATTGATTGAGAAAGAATGGTTTGCTGTGGGTCCTCGAAACGGCTTGCATCGAAAAACTATTGTAACGTCTTGTAATCTCTTTTTAGGATCATGGTTACGACTTTAAAGCCGACATATGGTCATTGGGTATTACTGCCATTGAAATGGCTAGTGGTACTGCACCGTATCATAAATACCCTCCCATGAAAGTGCTTATGCTCACTTTGCAAAACGATCCGCCAACCTTGGACACAGCGGCAGACGACAAGGATCAATACAAAGCGTATGGGAAAACGTTTCGTAAAATGATAATGGACTGCTTACAGAAAGATCCTACAAAGAGGTAATTTAATTCGTTATCAATCAAGTAAAGTGTTGCGAAGTTCATTGATTGAATCGTAGGAATATCACTTATGTATGCGTGTGAGAGATTCGCGTTAATGCAACAAATTCATTTGATAATTGCATAAAAGGTCGAGGTGTATCCAACCGAAGCTCATAAATTCTCGCGGCAGTTCGCGTAGTTTTGCTATTTCGAGGATGTTTTTCGCACGTTCGTCACGATGTAAATTACGACGGAATTGAGAAACTCGATTAGCACGACTTATGCCCAACATACAGAGTCAGAGATTGGGTGTATCTCAAAACCAATCGTTTGCTTTCCAGACCAACTGCTACGGAATTGCTAAAGCATCCCTTCTTCAAGAAGGCTAAGGACAAGAAGTACTTGCAACAAACACTGGTAGCCATTGGCCCCAGTCTCGAGACTCGAGTGCAGAAAGTACGTTTGCTAGCGTGACAGGTTGAATTGATGTTACTTTTCCGTAAAAATTCGCCCTTTCGAATGTTCACTTTTGGTAGGCCTCAAAGAGACAGCCCGGTACATCGGGACGTCTGCACAGAACCGTAACTGGGGAATGGGTGTGGTCGTCGGAGGAAGAGGATAGTGGAGCTTCCAGTGGTGAAGAAATTGAAGAAATATTGCCGGTTAACACTATCGATAATGGGAGTAGCGAGGAAGAAGTGCCTGAATCGGAAGAATTCTTTGGACCAGTCAAATCAGCCCAGAGTCACGTCGTTATTCAAGCGGCTGAACAAAACATCCCTATCAATTTAGTACTCAGATTGCGGTACGTTAGTTAATTTACATTCTATGATGCTCGCAAATATTCCATAATAATCTTATGATCAAAGATTCCATAATTAATCCAATACTTCGTCGTTTCGTTATTATCAGAATTGTATATATTTTTCATACCCTATATACGTTCAGAGGAGGACTATATTGGAAAAATATCTACACCGTCTATATATTGATAGCTATTTCTATTACAGGCGACCAGACACCCAATTCAGTCTTGAAGAAACATCAGAGTACGAACCCAATCCTATTATCCTTCTTGTCTTATTCTCCCTCTTATTGAATAAACACTTCTCTCTGCCTTTAGCTAGAAATACGAATGATATTAATGTATCCTATTCACAAGATTCTTAATTGTCTTGTGTGTATAAATGAAAATGTAGTAGTCTTTTCAGTATCAATTATCATTCCATTCGTCAAGAACAATCGAGTCATTCGTACACTTTAGATAAACTCATTATCGCGCGATACCTGTTCCGTGTAATATCGACAAATTGCGAAACGTTCTTTTTTTTTTCATTGCAGCAATCAAAAGCGAGAACTGAATGACATAAGGTTTGAGTTCGCGGTGGGTGTTGACTCTGCTGAAGGTATTGCGGCCGAGCTCGTTGGTGCGGGATTAGTTGACGGGAAAGACATTGTTGTCATAGCGGCGAACTTACAAAAATTAATCGACAGTGCCGGCCAGTTGCGTACAGTCACGTTTTCTTTGGTATGTGAAGATTATTTTAATTTCCAGTGGAATGCCCCCGCTGTACCGGACGTACTAACATCTTACTGATCTTACCTGCAAATGGACGATTACTATTTCAGAACTCTGGTTATGCTGCCAACGAAGTGCCAGACGATAAGGCGTTAATCGGATTTGCTCAGATCTCCATTACCGATTAACCAATCTTCAGACATTCTGAAATCTCAGGTTTATGTTCTTAATTACCAATAATTACAAAGAAACGAAATGGCACTGGAAGCATTATCGCGCTGTTTATGGTGTCAGTAATATTAATGAATCGAAGTATTATGAAATAGTTTTTAGAGTCAATAACGGTGTCTTATTTTCGAGATACAAGCGATGCAATTACATCGTGTGCACGCCCGTTCAGTGTACCAGAACTTCCAGTCATTTCTTTTCTTTGAAATTCTAATTAAGTATCATGAAATCTTGATTACATGGCATAGAGTATCCAGAACTCAAGACTTTTGTAAGTACCAGTAATGAGAAACTGCTCAGAAATGTATGTAATAACATTGTCAGATTTATCACTATGAATTTACGTGCAGTTACTATACATACTATATTATGAATAGCACATCATCATCCACGCTATTTTAAAAGTTAAAACTTGCATTATCAAGCTATACCTGTAGTTCCACATAATCAATTTGTAATGTTCGTATTATATTAATTTATGTAAATATTAGCGATCGAGTCATTGTTATTTTTCGCTGTCTCTTTCGAACGCCGAAGAACGCGTAAGCGAGTCAATTGGTCGATATCTAAGCGATACTAAAATTTAAACGATTAAGCGAACAAGCACGTTTAACGGCGATTTAGCAGAGGTGCCGATGCATCTTACTTATTTGAAACATACCTGGTCTGTCGTTGTAAATGTCGAACATTCGGTTGTACGAGTTAGGTATGTTATTTAGGGACGTACGAAATCACCAACTTCTGTGGTACAAAATATATATTACTGAAATATATCGTTCGTGCTTCACACACGTTAGGATTTAGGACACAAAAGTACTAAAAGTTGTTTTGTACTTAAATAGAACTTCGATAGTGTATTCATATTTTCACAGCTTGTAGTCTCACCTGTCGCGAAGAGTTTTAACATCCCCACTTGCCTTGCAAACTTTTATGAAACGACACTGAAAACTCGTCGATCATTTTGTAAGAAAACGAGGTCAGAGTCGTACTGAATGGAGGGATTATCGAAAATGGTCAAAATTGCCTGCGGCGATGAATTAATGAAATACGAATGGACGCTTCACTTTACTCGAGTAATAATGATTTCTGCAATTAAATGGGTGCGATGAAATACTCATCGAAATATCGCGAGCAGAGCGGTACATTTTCAGGAAACCTTCGGTTCGCCAATTTTACGTGTAAAGCGACGTTCTTAATTGTAAGACAAAAATGCGAACGACTTAATTCGTCATTCAGTGTAATTCTGCTCCTTGTCAGAGCTTCTTGTCATTCACGTTGTGTAGATAATCGATATAATATAACGGTGGATAAATGACCTATGCTTAATTATTATAAAAGGAGCAAAGGGGGCATAATTATCATAAGTTAAACTGAAACGATAATAACGGCGTAGCGGTGTGATTGTACGAAAATGTTCACTTGACGCAAAGTCGCGCTATTCTAGCGTATTGAAAATTCTTGCGCGTCGATACCTTTTATTTTAACATTTCAGATCTTTCGACAAAATATCGATCGTCCCCCTAGCGTAGAAACATCACGATAATGTATGTGCCTTATCCTGATACAATACGGCTGTCACTCTTCCGCTTTAGAACTTTGCTTCTGACTCGATGAAACTACAATCACAATGGAGGTTTTGTAAACCTGTTATCTTATAATGCAGCATCGCGATTGCAGTGCCAAAACTGTGTGCTATATACAGTAGTAAATAATTATGTATCGAGAACATAATTTATTTGTATTAATATCAAATCGTATTAGCAAGAAAAACATTGTGCTTTATTCTACTATACATCATAGAATAACCATTCGAATGGATCGCTGATAAGAACACAACCAAAGGAACCATGCAGCTCTACTTAATTTTTACTTTGTCTTTAATATGTAATAATTCATAGTTCAGTGTCTACGTCTATAGCGAATGCGAAAAAGCCTGTGTTTTTGCTGCCGTTATCGTCTGATTTTTTTTCACAATAAAGCATATCAACTTGCACACACGATGCAGGAAACTCTTTGCCCTCTCGCAGTGTTGAAATGAAAATCCAAGCGCTTTAATGTGAAAAAATGCATAACAGAAAAACCTTCGCTAATTAAAATGTATAACATTCCAGATATCACAGATTTGAGGGGATTCCAATGACCGTCTCGAGTACGATATGCGGTTTTCCTTTTTGAATTTTTCTAGATTCAATTTAGACTGGCGTAAAGTATGTGACAAAATGTTTCGCCAAATTATTTGTAGTCTGCAAATGTAGATCTGAGAAATATCTTAGGGCACTCTACATAGGTAAATTTTTCATAGGGCCTCTGCCACCCAATCTCTGAGAGCTCTCGTTCGAAAGAGACGCCCCTGGACGGATCAGCTGTATAAAGTTTAAAGCCATATGGCTGAGCATATGACAGGTATATATATGCATTCCGTCGTACAGCTGATGCGATACTTTGCGTCAACTCCGCCGAAACATGTTCGACGAACGTTTCGTTTAATTTAAACTATACGACATCGCGTAACACGGTGACTTGGACATAATGTTCAAGAAGAAAGTTTATGTCAAGATAAACGTACCGGTACTACTGATTCTACTGTCCTTCCTCATCACCGCCGTGTACTACATCATTTCCCGGCGGTGTCAATCGTACGAAATCAACGACGACGATGACAGTAAACCCAAGTACAGATTGCTGATAGTCATTGTCTCCGCGCCGCAAAACGCCGACCGGAGGGACGCGATAAGGAGGACGTGGCTATCGAAGAGACACAACGAGGTAAAACATTTCTTCGCCCTGGGGACACTGGATACAAAACCAGAGCGCAGAGACTCTCTGCAGTTCGAGAAAGAGAAGTACGACGATTTACTCCTATTGCCAAACCTGCAAGACACTTACGGCACCCTCACCAAGAAAGTGCTGCAGTCTTATCGTAGAATCTACCAGAGTTATTATTTCGACTTTGCGCTGAAGTGCGACGACGATTCTTTGGTGTTGGTCGATCAAGTTTTGAAGGAGCTGGACAGATGGGAAAGAAGGGGCACTCGCAGAGAACTGTATTGGGGTTTCTTCAATGGTAGAGCGCAAGTCAAGAGAAGCGGACCTTGGAAGGAGTCCGACTGGATCCTCTGCGATTATTACTTGCCTTATGCGCTGGGAGGTGGATACGTCCTGTCGTATAATCTGGTGAAATTCATAGCCAATAACTGGGATATATTAAAGTAAGAAAGTGAAGTCTGAAATTGATAAAAAAAAAAAGTCCATTGCACTTTCGCATATCGATAATGTCACTCGTTTCAGATTACACACCTCGGAGGACGTTTCCGTTGGTCTGTGGTTGGCGTCTTTGTCAAATATCAAAAGAATGCACGACGTACGATTCGACACGGAGTATCGATCGCGCGGATGCTCCAACGAGTATATAATTACGCATAAACAAAGTATACAGGACATGACTAACACTTACCAACTACGAGAATCGACGGGCGCGTTATGCTTCAAAGAAATTAGGAACCGCATGAGCTATAAGTACAATTGGACGGTTCCTCCGAGTCAGTGTTGCAATCGTCAAGCTGGCATTCCTTGAGAACAAATTTGCCGCGCTCATCGTCGCTGGGGTATAGCGATTTAAGAATTATATTCAAATTTTGACATCTGGCATTCCTCCGCAGAACATTCGATTTCTATTACGAGCAGATCTATTCACTGGAAAGGAGATATTTAAAATCCTTTTAAGTAAATGGAATTTATTGTCCCTGAATAGCGAATGTTCTCTTCATTTTGCTAACTAGTCAAAAAGCCATGATAACTTGTACAGGAGGGATGTTATACCATATTGTACATAATTCATGATTTGCATGTGTAGGATATGTGACTAGGAGTTTGAAGGAAGTTGTTAAATTAGAATTAACACTCCTGTGATCTAAATATATTTATTATTAATTACACTGCTTTTTTCTCTAGAGTCAATTTACTTCCTTCTGAGCCATATACATTTATAAAATATAAAAGTCAGTAAATAACCGTCATAATTAAAAGCATGATTTACAAGTACACAGTGCTATCATATAAAGTGATACTCTTCTTTATCAACTACTCTTACACATCACAGAGACGTTCAAGAAACGGCCACGCGATAAGTAAGATATAAAAAAGTGTAAAATTTCTCTAAAGATTATTAAAATCAATAAATTAATATACTCTGAGAGTTTCAGGAATACTTAACAAACGTTAAAAATAATGGTGGCCGATTCCCAAAACGTTAGTCGACTGTGACGAGCTCATGAATAAACCGTGCTTCTTGTTGCAATATCGAAAGTAGAGTCCCGATACTCGCGATATAATGATTACAATTTTTGTATCTCGCATCGAGACACCTCTCACCGACATGGAAGCATAGTCTTTTCTTTATGCGTAATATTATAATACATAGATTGTATTCATAACAAATGAACATTAGTTTTAAGCAGGATTAACCCGTTAACGCCTGAATTTTCACTGGTCATTGAAATTACGTTTTCCGTATGTACTCAATTAAGTACAGCCGGCGTTAATGGGTTAATGATTTTATAAAAAGTACCATTGATCTGGTATTATTTGTGTGTGTATGCAATTACGGTCACGCAATAATGTTCCGTATAATAGTTATTAAATTGTACTTGCAAATCTTAATTGATGTTCGTACACTCGTTATATAGACACCACCGAGATGATGTAACCACATTGGGCCACATGTATGTATGTGGTGCAAGTGCATGCATCGACTTCATCATGCAATGTAAATGCAGTATTGAAGACTTTCATGTTTCTCACTTTGTTTTTCTTACATAGTTCAGCTTCACTTAAGGGGCGTCTTTTAACATTATTGTACGTTGGAAAAATTTACACGATTCAGTAGTCCCAAAATATCACTTTCCTTGCTTATTTTTATGCGCCGAAATCAATTCTAATCGATCGTATTTAACTACCGGGCCGCTATCGCGCGATATTTATTTTTAATCTTCTAAAATGTTATTATTTGATTAAGAAAATCGCAGGCGACGCCCATTACTACACATGATGGTTAACAAAACTTATCACAACAATATTTCGAGCCGTATTAGAATTAATTGTGTAAGTCCCCACAGAATTGAAAGACGCCCCTCTAAACTTGTAATGTTTCACTATAAAGAAATATCAACTAGTTTTAAAAGTAGTGTACATTGAAGTCTGCTTTAGAAACAAATGCTCGATCATCATTCTTTTTTGCTCCCTTTCTCCTTCCTCACTTTCTCCACATAATTTACTTCTTTTTTCGGTCCTGCGTACATTTTGGACAGTACCATTTACCTTTCGGCTTCGTAGTTAAACCGACACAAGCAAAGTGAAACCATTCGATGGGACACTGAAAAAAAAATGTTTTCAAAGATAGAACAACGTCTGTCTTGGGCAAATACACCACCGATCTTCAGTCTTGATAGACGTAACAAAGTTGCTATACTTACATCAGGATTATCGCAGCCAATCATTTCTCCATACGAAACTTGATGGCATAAACAATACGTCGGCTCATTGGGATCAACGGGCATGTCTAGAACATCCGCAGAATGACCCAGTGTACCAGCATCCACTTGCGCACCACTTCCAACAGCTCCAGTAGCAGCACCAGCAGCGACAGAACCACCTAGAGAAGGTAGGCAAATTGTTTTTTAAAAACCGTTCTACATTGCTAGTAGTAAAAATGACTTAGCAAACTAC
This sequence comes from Xiphydria camelus, assembly GCA_963678675.1. Lineage (NCBI taxonomy): Eukaryota > Metazoa > Arthropoda > Insecta > Hymenoptera > Xiphydriidae > Xiphydria > Xiphydria camelus. Next base: position 37,276,302 of record OY783191.1, on the reverse strand, counting down.
TCATGGAAAGAACTTGAACTGTTACCTTTCTTCTGCTTTTTCCGTAAACTTTTTGACTCATCCTCGCTGCTAGCACCTACGATTCCTTTCTTACGCTTCTCTTTCTCCTTCAGCTTCTTACGACCCTTTTTACTCGCGTTATTCTCTTCCTGAACCCTGCTATTATTCAAGGCCTTATCCTGTATTTCTGCCTCGAATCTAGCCAAGTCAGAATCCAGTCTCCTAATGTGCTTGTCCACTAGTTCATAAGTTTGTATCGCAAGTTGAACCTTGTCGTCGCCATACTCCTTAGCCTTGTTAAATAGGCTCTGAATGTGACATAATTGTTCCTCTTTCTTCTCTGTAGATTCTTTCTTAACATTTTTGAAGTAGTCGTCCGCCAATTTATCAATATCTTTCATAAGTCCCTGAGCTCTTGTGTCCAAGTCTCGCATTAACGTAAAGTTCCTTTGCAATTCTATTGGTAAATGTTCCAAACCTGGAAGCATTTTTTTGTACGTTAAAAAGCAATATAATAATTAAAGTTTATACTCATTCGATACATTGTGAAAGTCAAAAAATGCAGAATATCAGGAAGAAGATAAAGTTGAATTTTTAGAGCTGCATCTTGCTAGCTTTCATCATTGCCATACAATTACATTTCAATGTGCATTATTCAATACTGGTCCACATGGTATGCGAAAATATGAATTGATTCTCATAAAATATAGAACGGTCCTATACGGTTACATAGACGATTATACAGACGGTTGCCTGGAATATTACTTACTATCCAAATAATGTTCCAAATATAACGCAGTCGTCATGATTCTCACGTACTTAGTTGATTACAATGCTCTCAAAACTCAGTTATTTGCACCGAGTATACTTCTTAAGAAACACTTCCCAATGTTGATTTCTTTATTGTTCGCGTCCAACACTGAAATCTGCATTGTTGCATCTCTAGAAAGAAACACGCGGCAAATTTATACATTTATTTTCCTAATGTCTTTTCATTATCATATTTTGAGGCTATGGTCCTTCGGATTTTGTACAGACATAGATTATATACATACAAGAAAATATCCTTTACTTTTATTTATGCACTCGTAGGGTCTGATTGACCGACGTTGAGTTTAACGTAACCGCGGTTTAAACTTTGGTTATGCATTTGCTTTCCACAACTCGGGCTTATCTAGATAATCTCGGTTTAAATCCTCATTCTCGGGCGCTCATTGGTTGAACGGATGATTTAAACTCCGTTTAAGAATTAAGCCCGAGTTGTGGAACCGGCCCTAAAGGCCATCACACGTGAAAAAACGTAAGCAGTAACAGTAAGGATTGACCAATCAGACAGCCTGTTTAAGCATAATTCCGTAAGAGTGGGTGTCCACCGGATCGGCCCGATCCAGTGGACACTCGGCTTAAGAATGATATTTCTGATCGCGGACATATCGTCGGTCTTATCACGTAAAGGCCATCACACGTGAAAAAACGTAAGCAGTAACAGTAAGGATTGACCAATCAGAAATATAATTCTTACGGAATTATGCTTAAACAGGCTTTCTGATTGGTCAATCCTTACTGTTACTGCTTACGTTTTTTCACGTGTGATGGCCTTAAGGGCGTATCTCAGTTTTGATGATTTCTCAGGAGAGCGATTTTAAATATTTTACGATTTTTCATTGTGAATAAGTCCTGCAATTATTTTTATAGCTTGGTGATTTTTTTATGTATAAAATTATGCGTTTGATGCCTTTTAAATCACACGTATGGGCCTATCCTAAGTTAGGCCTATACGTGAGATTTAAATTTTGATTATTTTGAGATACGACAAAAAAAATATATGGGGAGTAGCAAAAGTATAAAATGTTGAGGTACGCCGAGTCGTGAGATAAAAATATAAGGCTTAAGAGTCACCTATTGGCGGTCTTAACTCAATTTTCAAATTTTCCGAGATACGCCCTTACGTGATAAGACCGACGATATGGTAGTTGAAAAAGCAATTTTTGAAAACGGAGATATTTAAAAAATTATCCCAATTACAAGAAAATGACCCGAGTGTAATATATAGGGAATTTAACTAACAAAATTATGGAACACAAAGAAGAAAAATTAATTCAATATATATCGAGAGATATCGTTTATTTACTTGACAGTTTTTAAACAATTGTATGAAAAAAAAAGATCATTTCATTTGAAGTAGAGAACTTCTTAAGCAATTTAAAAAAAGAAGCATTAGAAAATGTTAAATTTTCTGTTTTACGATTTTTTTTTTTCACCCCTAACGTTCGCACGGCTCTACCGGGTAGAGGGTAAACCGTGGGGAGTGGGGGTAAACCGTGTGAAACTTTCTTATAAAGAATTTTAAGCTCTGCAATTTTGGATTTACATTTTTTTTCGATATCTCGTTTAGTTTTCGAGTTCTTTTCGAATAACCCATTTTTAGGGTATTTGTTATTGTTTTTCAACCATAACCCGTGGGGGAAAAACCGCGATACTTCACCCAGAGCTTTCTAGGGTCAAATGACAACGTTTTAAACAAAAATGCAGCCTGGTTCTCAAAAAGTCGTATTTCAGAACTTCGTTTACTGGACTAGTCGAGATGTACCTATTCGAATGAGTTTCCAACAGATGTCAACTGAAATCAGTCAGCCTCCCTTATTGCTATTGACTCGCGCGGTACACACCTCGATTCACGACGAGGGTGACGTCGTTTTGTGCGAATGGCTACATGTCAAATATATTGAGTGGAGTATTGTAGGTGACTTTATCCGCGAACTGGGTTCAAATTTGTGAAATCCAGGATGTTGGCATTAATTAACAGAATTCTGGATTGGTTCAAGTCCCTTTTCTGGAAGGAGGAAATGGAACTGACATTGGTTGGCCTGCAATACAGTGGGAAGACTACATTCGTTAATGTCATAGCGGTACGAAATCTATTTAGGGACAGTGCACTGAATTTACCGTCACTCGATTATAATCGTCTACATTTTCAAGACTCATAAGACCAACGTTATGTTCTTGATCGCGTCCCGCTGAATTTTTACGCGTCACATTCGTAAAAGAACTGCCTTGGTTAGATCCTATAGAGCTTCAGTTACAGCTCTTGCGAGTCTAACAGTTTCCAAGTATGTCAATGTTGTCAGGTCGAGGTATCCTCTCTTTCAAACAGAGAGATTCAGTCAGAAATAAATTCTTCAAACCTTTAGTACTTTGCGTTAATTGCCATCCGTTTTGAAGAGATTTTGGAAGCTTAAAGGTCCTTGGAACTTATAAGAGATTTGTGTGTCACATATGGCTAAATAACTTTTAAATCTTACGATGTAGAATAGTCTGGAAATTCTCTTTATTTCTCTGATCGCCTCTTTTGTAAAATTCATCCACGTTTTCTATTGATTCCTCAGTCAGGGCAATTCAGCGAGGATATGATCCCGACGGTAGGCTTTAACATGAGAAAAATAACAAAGGGTAACGTCACAATCAAAGTATGGGATATCGGAGGCCAGCCGAGGTTCAGATCCATGTGGGAACGATATTGCAGAGGAGTTAACGCCATAGTCTATATGGTCGACGCCGCGGACTCTGAGAAAATCGAAGCTAGCCGTAATGAATTACACAACTTACTGGACAAGCCTCAATTGACCGGTATCCCTGTATTGGTACTCGGTAATAAGAGAGATCTACCTCACGCGTTAGACGAGAATGGACTTATAGACAGAATGTAAGAGAGTCTAAGAATATTACTTCGACTCTGGGGTAATCCAATTGGGAGTATCTACATCAGATATTTGTCCCGTTGCAGGAATCTCAATGCTATTCAGGATCGGGAGATCTGTTGTTATAGCATTTCGTGCAAAGAAAAGGACAATATCGACATTACGTTGCAGTGGCTCATAGCACACTCTAAAGGCGGAGTACGCTAATGCGTGACCACATATACTCCGATTGATAGAAGGGAACCCAAGACCTCGAAGGACAGAATTGGGATCAATCGAACGAGACAACGTTCGGCAAGGTTTTTTTTTCAGAACTGAGTCATTAAAGTAGCCAATTTCCTAACTATAAGAAAGCTTTAGCGGATCGGAGTTTTGGAAGTACCAATCGAGAGGAATTATAAATATGCTTATGCAAAAAAGCTCGTGCGAATTATACCGTACGACGAAAAACACACACACACACACACACACACATTTTGTGGGCATTTAGTAATAAGTGAAATTTTTATATTTTCGTTTCTGTAGGAAGTTGATCTAGGGCTACACTTATACTCGACCACTTATACTTTACAACTTTCTCAATCCCATGTTGAGGCGTGAACGCCATAGTCTCTACTTGATTTTTATCAAATAGCGATCACTAATTGATAAAAACATATGATAATAGATTTATCTACCTAGCTCTGAAGCGAGCAAAAAATGTCGTATATATATATATACAGATTCGAAATTTCCAAATTAGGACTCGAGGAGCTAGCTGTTCGATTGGTTTAGAAGCATGATCGGTATTACGTTAATTTATTATAAATCGTTCATAAAATATCGCATGCCCATTGTGCTATGTATATATAAAGGAATAAAATAATTACTTCATTTCTATACGGAAGTCTAGCAGTTTGAATATATATTTTTGACCTGTGCGTATGAAAAAGCCTATGTAGAGAACTTGTCTCGTTCTGGCTACGATACGTAACATATGTGCGTATACCAAAATGTTCAAATGAATCCAGCTATCATCTTTCAGGAAAATCTTGAGAAAGTCCGAAGTCATACTTTTAATAATCTAATTTATAAAATTAATTCCAATCATAACAGACGGGAACTGTGAGTGACGGATTAGTGTGGATGAGAAACTACATTGCAATAACAATAGTCGAAATGTTAGCAGTATTGGAAATCGCTTAACGCTTCACCACTCTCTCAATCCATCAACCACTTCATTAGCCACACGTTAAGTCTCACGTTCCTCCGCGGAATAACGAAGCGTGCCAACATAAATGCGCGCGTCGACGGATGCGAGTCTACGTATCTACTCGAATCACGTTCAAACATATTTGCGATAGTGCGCGCATATACTGCGCATTTGGAAAATCATTGAGTCGACACGACCGCGAACACGCTACTGGTCGCATATATGTATATCGAACGAATTATACTCACGGGTCTTTCAATTTCTTCATAGCCGGACGGTCTGCCAAAAGTTTGACGCAAGTCGGCGGTATTGAGGCTGCTATTTCGAGTAGAACAGGATCATTGTTTGATCCGACCGGCCAACATTCTGCACGCGGTAAAGCAACGCCCAAATATTCGAATCGCCGAGCATAATTAATTTATCCACCGACGCTGTTCGCGCGTTGAGATTTAAACACTCGTGCATTCGGTCGAATGTTTGGGGGTTCCGATGATGTCGAGCCGAAGCGGCAGAAGTGCGAAAGAAATGCGCGCTCCAAATTAGTCGGCCTGCTTCGTGCCAAAGTTATAAATGAACCAGGTTTGACATTAATTTTGATTTATTATACCTATATGACATAAATACAAAGGTACAAAATGAAATATCGTTAGAATCGTATGCCGGACTCCGCTGGCAGATCAAACCGATCTCGCATAATCGTCATTGCGGTAGGCGCGCAACTGACAAAGAAATCATCGTCGTGACGCGTGAATGGACAGCTAAAAATACTTAACAATACGTTAGAATAATACTACAGTCGATAAAGGACCACCGTGAGCCGCCGGGCTGTGCTCAACTCACCGTACGCACGTCCTTCTAAATCCAGTAACGAATACCATCGTCAATAATCTTACTTCGAGCTTATCTGATCCGGCAAAAAATAATATATACCTTCGTCGCGTCTACCGTCTCCTTCCACGATATGATATCACGAGTGATTACGTTGAACACAGCCGTCTTGTACGAAGGGAATAAACGCAGTCGTTTTAGAGGAAGTGCAAGATATAACACGAGAGAGGACCGATCGATGTGAAAAAAAAGAAAATCACATTCGAATTAAATCAACGGAGAGTCCCTCCTCGGTGGACTGGGCGATATACAGGAAGCGAGGGGTTGCTCCGCGTGCTTCTCTCGTCCCGATTGGTACTGCGACAAAAGACCTATCTAGTGGAAGTCATACAGTAGATAGCGGTGCAGCGATTGCGGCAACTGTAGATTTTTCACGATTTTCGGTAGCTTCGTGCCGCACATTTTGCGCACGATCAGTCTGGCTTGGTGGGTGAGCGGTAGCGGCGTCCTGGCCGCCTCCATCACGAGCGCCTTCTGCGCGTCGGTCAGACTGCTCGACCTGCGTATCATGCAGGGGTCGAAGCTCTCGGCGGCCTCCAGCAGCGCTCTCAGCAGTCTCGGTTTGTCCGCGGTGTTTTGCAGGGAATTCAGTATTCCGTGGGGATCTCGGAACTGGGTCTTGATGACCACTCGCGCGCCGTATTTGAGCAATAGCGCCACCACTTCTACCGAGGGATTCTCGTTAGAGGCGACGTACTCCGCCAAGACGGGCCGCAGTGCCGGACCTTCGTCGCTGCGAATCACGAGGTTCGGATCGGCGCCGCGTTCCAGCAGCATGGAGAGGATCTCCAGTCTGCTAGGGATATTGTCGGCGACTGCGACGTGAAGCGGCGAACCGATGATCGGCGACGTCGCGTTTACGTTCGCACCTGTTTGAAGATAGAGCGGAGTAAACAATACGGAAACGATTGTAGCATGATAATAGAGAGATAAAGGGGAAGTGTCGTATCGCAAGCAGTTATACCGACCGGCATTAAGCAACATTTCGACGATCGATGGATCCCCCTTCAGTATAGCCAAGTCCAAGGCTGACGGTTTTTGGTAGTCGGGGCCAAGGTCCAGACTGGCGCTTTGCTTCAATAAAAGATTGATGACCGCTGGATCCCCCCCAAGTATCGCGTAATGCAACACCGTCCGGTAGTCGTGTCTAGCGTCGGCCACTGCGTTCACGTCCGCTCCATAACTCAAGAGCAGCAGCACCGATGCTATGCCCTGCGCAACGGGCGATCGTTGATCGGTTATTTTTTATTCGATCGAATGACCTATGGATCATCGAACATACATGGGTATATCGAGGTACGCGTGTGCTACCTGAGGTAATCTCGCGGCTTTCATAAGCGGCGTAAGCCCGGCACGATCCCTCGTATTCGGTTGCGCGCCGAAAGCGAGCAGAAGTTCCATGCATTCCATGTCCAGGGGTGAGACCAGATTGATTTCTGAACCGAAGAAGTACCTCTTGTTCGGATTGGCGCCAGCTTCGAGCAGGGTCCTCGCGACCTCGATATGACGATTTCTCAGGGCCAATCGCAGAGGCTCATCGCACAGCATAGTTCTGAAATCGGATGCCAATAAATGTCTATTCGTTCGTAGTATTCACCGAGTTCCTTCCGTGACTCTGTACTAAAGGAATTTTCATTTGCAGCGTGAGAACACTGGTTTTTACATCCTAGATGTAAGTCTTTTTTACATTCTATAGATGTGAAAAGCTGTAGTTTACGCGGAACTAAAATTTGTTCCATATAATTGTTTGTTGTTTTGATAATTGTTTGTGTAATTGATTGCGTAGTCGAATGTAGTTAAGCGTAGTAATTCGCGTAGAGATAGTGGTAGAGATTTTTTCCGTCACGGTGGGTACAAGAACATCGGCACAAAATTCGCTGTAAGAGGATAATGCAGACCTGGGGAACAATTCTCCCGTGTCCTCGCGATGATCGACCTTCGCCCCGTACTTCAAGAGGAGTTTCACCAAGTCCAGGTAGCCGTGCTCGGCGGCCAGGTGAAGCGCGGAGTAGCCGCACTCGTCGGTCGCGTTGATGTCGGCTCCACGCACCAAGAGGAGCTGCGCCGCGTCTTCGTACCGCTGCCAGACCGCGTAGTGCAGGGGTTGCAGCCCTTGGGTTACCGGCTCGTTGGGCTTCGCACCGCAGGCCAACAAAATCCGAATTTCGTCCAGTGGTTGCATTCGAATTATCGAGTCGGCCAGCTCCCGTTGTAACGGGTTGGCGATGCACTCGGACGGCATCTGAAGGTTGCGAAAGAGATTGCGTCATTTTAGCGGGTGCACTGCCAGCCATCGTGGCATCGATGCGGCGAAAGGGAGGCCCTTGAAAAGGGTCGCGAAGTGGGTCGGGTTAGAGATCTCCAACAGCGACGTGTCGAGCTTTAGTTCGAAATAAAATCGGGGCTATTATCAGAAATGAGGATGTATCGTATAGGTGTTCGTCGGCGCGCGGACATTCGAGAACGTTACTTCTGCGTTTCTGCGAGCACACAAACATACAGGCAAGGTGAGCAAAGGTTAGTGCGCAATGTGATGGTAATATTCGGTAAAAATTTTCCATATGATTTCGTTGGGTCCGCGTCGCGGATATCTCGAGTTATTCATGCATACCCTATTGAAAATATGCCATAGATTCCCATAGACAATCTCTATGGGAATCTGATGTGCTTCAGACACAGCAATTCCAGATATCCGTTAGAAAAGTTTGAGAAGGACGAATAGGAATGCATTGGATTCTGTGTGTATCTGAGATGATGAATAGGGATTACCGAATTTTATATGTATCTGTAAAACCAGGTTGAATCCCATAAAGATAATAAATACCTGTACACGCCGTTCTGTTTGTAATTATTAATAGAACCTTACAACATTTTATTTGCTTTTACAGATACACAATGAATCCAATACATACCCATTTCTCTCAGATTTTTATGAGAGGGTATCTGGAATTGCTGTGTCTGAAGATTCCCATGGGAATTCTATGAGAATTTTACAAGTTTTCTATGAAAATCTGTGAGAATCTATGATACTTTTTCAATAGGGTCGGTCAATTTCGCGCGCGCGCGCATCGCGGATAAATCTAGGAACGCACGGAGAGCTATACTATAATATAGGTATATTATAGCTTCCTGGTGAAATATCGCTCAAGACAGCGTTATAGGGCATGTAAAAATATATCGCTCGGATATAGCTATATATTATAGTTCGGTACATTTTGTCTCATTCATTATAATGTCGAGCGATATTTTTGTAATAATATATGAAGGGTCCAGTGGAAAAACGATGAGGGTCCATTTTTTTCGAAATCGATATTTTAGCGACATCTGTTAGCTTGTAACATGAAGTATCAACATATCAAACCTTACAGGGGACGAACACTGAGATTCCACTAAAAACTGTGGTTGAAAATAGGCGGCACAGTGGACTCCCGTGCGTTGTGAAACTTTAAATGTCGTGTTTCTCAACTTTTAGAAATATGGACCATCATCGTTTTTCCACTGGACCCTTCATATATTATAGTATAGCTCTCCGTGCGTTCCTAGCTTAAAGATATGCACATCGATCACATCCTCCGTCGCATCGTCACGTGCTGGACGTGCGGCTGTACAGAGCAATTTCAGGATACCGCTATCGCGTACCACTCTCCTCGTGCCGGTGACAGAAATTCTAATTCGTCCCGTAATAAGAAATCCGCGTTTAAACGTCCTACTCTCGTCCGCCGCGATTACGCGAACGCTGGGCGCGTTGTGCGACGTCGTGACGCAGTTAAGCGCGAATGAAAATGACAAGAACCGTGAGAGATTGCGAGGGGCGGTGAAACATTAATTTGATGGAAGTGCGCACGAAGAATGCAGCACAACATCTCATACGACTGTTTCGTGCATCACGACAAATCTCTCTTGTGTGTATACGCACTCTGACGATAGTCTGACGGCGTTTACAAGCCCGAAAACAGAAAAATCTGAAATGCGAAAAGAGAAAAGGTGAAATTAGCGAAGCGGAGATGCGGAACGTCGAGCGTCCTGTATAGTGCGTCCGAAAAAAGATCTGACCACCCGTGTGTACGTGTAGGTATCGGTACGTGCACGCGAGCAAACGGGTGTGGAGAGAGTACGTACGTGCGAGCGTAAATTTAAATGTCGGGAAAAAGAGGGAAAAACCACCGTGTGATGAACTATTATAAAACGAAAGCGTTTTGAAAGTGTGTCGAGGGATTATCTGTTGTTATTGAATTAAATTCATTTGACAAGTCTCGTACTGATCGTTTCCGATTTACGTATTAATCGCTACAACCGAGTATTTTTTTATTCGAATTCGGCAAATCCTTTAACGGGCTTCCCTCCGAGACAACGTAAGCTAGAAAATGATCTTTTAGTAATTCGTGGACAGTTCGAGATGTCTCACTTTTTAATAACTTTGATTTCGAGTTATCCAACAGTCATATTTTGGATAACATGAAATCAAAGTTAACAAAAAGTGAGACGTAGACTGCCTATGGATGACTTCAAGATGACTTTTTGGATTGTGTTGTCCGAGCTGTACGAAAATTTATTATCTCGTTTGACGCTTTCTTGTTTCCCTTATTCGAGTGGTCATCAATTCCGCATGGTACGCGCTTCGATAAAACAAAGTATGTATTATTTTCAAAACCTTCGCCATTGAGCAAAAACAAAAAAATAATCGCCGATCCGTCATACGAAACACCCGTTCGCCGCCGCGGTCACGCCCCCTCCCCAGAACTCGCGGCGCGACGCCGTAAATAATCTCTCGCTTTGCGGAACTCGAGGGAAGGCGCGCACGCACACGTGGTGGTGCCCATGATCGAGCAGCTCGCGAGTTTTGCGCTTGGAACGGTTGCCAAGAAAGCGGAGCAAATTCGGCGGTGATGCCGGAAACGTTTGCGGGGGCGCCCGATCGCCGATTCACGGAGATTCGCACGCCGTCTGCGAGCTGCCAGTGCGCGCGACGTTTGTGTCAAACGCCGAATAAACAAAAGGGAACGCAGGTGCGGGCGAATTCGCCCTTCGCGCGGCGAGCGAGTTTCGCGTCTGTCCGCGCTTTAGCAGTTCTATGCCCGTCGGAAAATCGACCACCCTGCGGCCAGCTGACCGCCGTTGTCTTTTTTCCCTTCGCGATATTCCTATACGAACAAACGTACCCGCTCCAATATTTGACGGGCGTCGTGGGCGTCGTCGTAGTCTATAGCGTCTTGTCGATGCAGAAGTCCCCGTCTGTTCATCGTAACGAGAAATTTCTACGCGGCAGCGCTGGGTGCGCAATTGTTTCGCACTAATGACACCGCGCGACGTTCCGCACCGAATTTTCACGCGCGCGTACGAGGGTGACTGCTGGCGCTAAATGCACGTCATTGCGTAGTACGCACGTATTGGTGTGGGTTAACCACGGGTAAGATACATAGGTGTATCGCAATGTGTCCCGACGCGGCTCGAATCGCGCACGTTATGTCGTTGCGTTTAGTTCGGCCGAAGGAAACTTTACGGTGCGAATTCGGAATATCGAAACGGTTGTCAATTCACTGCTCTTTTATACGACTCGCCGTTTCGGCGGTGTATGTGACACCGGAATCGTCCGGTCGACCGTCATCGGTCCTTTTGCACACTGCACTCGGTCAGCCCCGGGGGTGACACCGCGCGCGTAGTCGACCCGACTGCCCTCCTTTCGATTTCGCGTCGACCACCTCCCCTGCGAGTTCGTGTGAAGCTATCGGAATCGAAGGGAGATCACGGCGTCGTGCCTACGGAGAAAACACGCGGTGTCGCGCGACAACGAACGCGCGGTCGACATTGCCCAACGCGGCGGGTCGTCTCGGTGACCGCGGGCATCCGTCGATTTTACAAATCATCGCGATTAATTCCCACCGGCACGTCTGCGCGGAACGTGCCGCTTTCCACGCCGCTGCAGGGGCGGCGCGCTCGCATTTGTTTACTCACGTCAAAGATAGTGCGGTGCTCCAGCATGTGGGAACTGTGTTATGAACTGCCTTCTTCGTCGGAAAGTCGGTCCTATTTAAAGCTTTGAACGGCAATTCCGCCGAAAATAACACAAAGGGAGCGCGCGGGAGCGTGCGCATCGAGGGGCTCTACAACTACGCAATTTTCGCGCAGAGTCGCCGTCGATTCGGCGCGTGGCGTCGTAAACGCGCGCTACCTGCTTCTTCTCTCAGAGTTGAGTCGCGGTATCGCTCCCCGTTTTGTTGTTTTCGCCACGAACGGGGTGCATGCGACTAGCGCGTATCGCGCGAGCGCATAACTCCGCGGCGGACAAAGGGGTGAGTGAAGACACCACGTGCGCGCTGAAAAACAAGTCGGCGAGATCACGACGTAAAGCACTTTGTCGCGAGCGAAGAGACGAATGTTCGACCGGTATTCGCGACTGGACGAAGAGAAGAGCTTGCTTAATTCAGAGCCGCGTCGATTGAAATTCAACGAGCATGATCGAATATGTACTTATTATTTGCGACAGACCTACTCAGCCGATTTGACCAAATTTCTTCATTGCAATTATTTGGAATACAGAAACGAGCATCTGCTTATCGGCCGATTTTCCGCTTATCAGGAAATGGGGTAAAAGAGGATACCACGTGCGCACTAAAAACAAAGTCGGCGTGATCACGATATAAACCACTTTGTGTTGCGAATGAAGAGACAAGTATTCGACCGGTTATTCACAATCAAAAGAAGAGAAAAGTTCGTTTAATTTCGAGCCGCGTCAACCCTAATGAAAAAGCATAATAGATGCTCATAGAAAACTTGTAAAATCCCCATAGAATTCCTATGGGAATTTGATGTGCTTTTGGCACAGTCATTCCAGATACCATCTTGTAAAAATTTGGAATGTATTGGATTCCATGTGTATCTGTTGAAACACAAAATCTTGTAAGGTTCTATTAGTAATTACAAATAAAACGGCGTGTAAAGGTCTTTATTATCTTTATGGGATTCAACTTGTTTCTATGGTTATACCTAAAATCTGGTAAATCCCCATTTATCATCTCAGATGCACATAGAATCCAATGCATTCCTATTCGTCCTTCTCAAACTTTTCTAAAGGATATCTGGAATTGCTGTGTCTGAAGCACATCAGATTCCCATAGAAATTGTCTATGGGATCCTTTCAATAACGAGTTGAAATTCAACGGACATGATCGAATGTGTACTTATTCTTTGCGACTGACCTATTCAATCGATTCAACCAATTTTCTTCTTCGCAGTTATTCGGAGTACGGAAACGAGCACCTTCTTGTCGGACGATTTTCCGCGTATCAGAAAGCCGCATTCTCTCGGTTCTTCTAAGACCGCCGACTCGCGATGCGCGATCGAAGATTACAACTAATCCTTCCGCGAAGCGCGTTTAATCTCTCGGCCGAGCGAAAATACGAAAGGGAGGCGCATCAAGAACGTTCTCGTTCAATTTCAAAGATCATGCGAGAGGTTCTTGCGCGCGGCTCTCCGGTAGGCAGTCGCTGAATTTTGGAGGCACTCGTTCTCGTCGCGAATCGCGAACGCGGTGTCGACGAACGCGCGAGTTTCTCGGAAAGTTAATTCAAGATCAAGGGCCGAGAGAGACAAAGCTGCGCGGCGCGTTGCGAACGACGTCGTTTTCTTCGCCTCTCGGACGCGTGGCGCTCTTCGGCTCGCGCCGAGGCACAGCGTCCACGTGGTTACGAGGCCAAAGCCCTATGAACGGCCTCGAGACCGCCAAGGTCGTCGCTCTTTACGTCGAAGATGCATTTTTATTCTAGCGCGGATCTGCCGACCTATAAATAAATGAGAATTTGCGTACCGGTTCGATGGTTATAGATATAGAGAGGTATTCGGTGGAACGGATACACACCCGGTGGACGCGTGATCGGACCCGTGCGGCGCGGGTATCATAAAATTGCAATCCTGAAATGACCCAATTTTCCTCATCATTGTTTTTGTTATCGCGTTCCAAATAAAGTTCACCTTACCGTCGACTCGCGGCTTCTAGAACTCGCGATAATAATCCTTGTTTTTCTACCCGTCGGTAAACGTGCGCAGTTACACATACAATCGCAAGACCCACATTTCGTCGAAGAACACGACAATTTCTTTGCGCCTAACCGAGTGACAAATGTAGACGAACTGTATTACTATCGACGTCAAACGCGTTAATCTCGATATCATTGCGTTACGCGCGCACGCAAAGAGAAGAGAAGACGACGTCGGGGCGTCAGCGGTATCGCTTTTTCAATTAGTTTTATTAAGAAATACTTTGCACTTGTTTAAATGCCTTACGTTGATAATTAATAATTGTAATCAATATTGTTATATCGCTGCTCTAAATCTCTAATCCGAAGCATGCTTCACTAACACATCTTACACGATCTTAAAATTAAGAAATTCATCCTTAAAACACGTTTGTATCTCTTAACCGAACAAAAATACTTCAATTTTTACCAAGCTAGCTGATTTTCTCGAGGCCGTGATATATACCGCTCCGAACAATGTACGAAAATTAAATTAAATTTAAAAGATAAATATATCCCTACGCTATTCGAAAATTAATTCTCTATTATTTTTACCGACGAAAATTATGACGGGCTCGTTTGAAATGTCACGAGTACACACGCGTGTATTTGCGGACAGTATCTGCGCAATATATATATGGTATATATCGCACTGATTAAGGCAATGGGTTTGAGAATCTTTCCCTTCTTTACAATGTTTTCGACCCGAGAAACTCCCCCAAGCGATCCTCAAGACTGGATGAAATTTTCGAAACGCGTTCGAGATCGCATTCGATCGACACGATACGCTGTGTAACTTAACTGCTACTGCTGTTCCCTTTGGGACACACGTATTTCGGTAACTGTGGAGGAGCTTAAGAATAAATTCCAATATCGAACTGCCGTCGTTCAGCTGCTCGATGTATCTACAAGTAATAATACCGCCAAGTAACGGAGGTGATAATGATGAAATTAAATATGATTTCTGTTGAAAACGGGCTAAATTCACTTACTGCTAATGAAGTTAGCTAAGACGGTAAATCATTAAGTATCGTTCACGCTTCCTCGATTGTGGTTTAGAGTTATACATTGCGATACGTTATAATACATATGAGTATGACACAGAGCTCCTGGTAAAAGTAACATTAGAAATATCAAGTGTTACTGGCTAAGCACTTTGCTACTCACACAAAATGCGTCGTACCGTTAGAAAACTAATTGTTCTTCATTGGTCTGAAATACTGGTTCAATAAATCCGTATAAAACCTTTGTCAATTGTGTGGAACTCTTCAAGCGACAATTTTCTACCAAAGACCCAGGCGAAAAGAGTGCCAAATGCAGGAGGGAAATCCTATTCGAATTACATAGCCCCTTTGCGATATTTAGTATTTACAAATAGATGCGATACGGACACCTGCGATTATTAAGTCTCGTTTTCCTAACTCTAACGATAACTATGAACCTAATGTCGTCGCCAGCTTTTATTTTACACCATTTCCCCCTACGACACCCAATCCATAATCCGACGTCTAAAATTAAGAGAAACACTTTGAAACTTAAAAAATTAGGTATCTCGTTATCATACTACTTTACGGTTCAACAATGGCCGTTAGTAATTAATGCGGAAGATACCACGTTATGGAGCGGGTGCTTCTTACTTTCTTTAACTAGGAATTCACGACGCCACGAATGGAAAATTAATAAAAATATACTTCTAACGCCCAATTTTTTTTATAAAAAAGCTTAGTCGACGAATAAACTATATCGTAATCAATTCAATTGAAATAGCATTGGTCTTCGTTGATCAGTGTTTCTACCCCCCATATGGGTATATCTTTACGAATTTATCCGTGCAATAAACATCTTTACAAAACTGGGAACAAAAAACTACTGTACGAAGTTAAGTTTCGAAACTACGTTGATTTAAAACTACTGGTAAGAAACGGGAAGAATAAACTAAACATTAACAATAGTAATAATATTAATAATATTTAAGAATAATGAGATAAGATTTTACTCAATTTCTGAATCAATGCCTAAAAGTATCATCAAAAGTGAGCCTCAGACAGCGCTTTCTTATTCCATCCGTATGTGTATTTGGCACTCTTCACTGTTCACGGCTCCTTTTGCTTCGGATTATTGTGCATTATGGAAAAATATGGATTTATCAAAATGCTTTTTAACAAAGGCAATACACTGCACGACTATAAAAGTACTCCCGATGTTTCTGTCACCTGATGAAAGTTGCGAGTAAAGGCATAACCGTGGGGTTTTATTTGTTCCATAAAAATAATAAAATGCTATTTTTATCGTCCTTACGAAAGTGAGTGTTTTCCTATCGTCCTTTACAAATTTCACTTCTGTACACTAACACGTAAAAATCATTACACTATGTACGTCATGATTTATGTTTGTCTCTTGTGATGCCTATCAAAGTTAACGCTAGCGTCTCGACTTTGACGAACAAATACCAGTTCAGTTGCGTACCGTATAAGTCATAAGGATTGTACATGTGTATATCGATTACAGTATATTATACGAACAGAAAGAACTCACTTTCCGTGATAAAGTGTCTACAAAAATATTTGTATAATAGGGATTGGTTGCTGCGTTATATAAGGCAAGCGTTTTCGGTCTTGAACGTAGTGACTAACCAATATCAGTAGCCAATTTCTTAACCGACGTGATATTGCAAACGAATATTCGTAATTGCTTTTGAGTCATGCGTATCGTATGACTCACTGGATCAATTTCACCAACGACATTTTACAGTTAAGTTTCGTCCAATTTTAAAATAACAGCAGTTCATTTGCCGATTAAACGAAGATTAACTCCTGTCAGTGAAACCGATGCACGCAGTAAAGCGTTTTCATTTCCAGCGATTTTGTAGAAAGTTTTATATTGCAAGATTTTTTCAAATTTATTTTCCGCTGGGAATAAAGATGTTCCGTAGTAAAAAAAACGCTGAAGCTAAGATATATTATTCTACTGTACTCACACAAAGAAGGAAGTTATATACTATATTGGCCACTATGTTAAAGAGCAGAACGCGCAGCCGTATATGTATATACCATATGAGTGGTTTTCGACACAGCATAAAGAAATCAATATTGCATAATTAATATAAATGAACGAATGAGTGCTTGTGTATGGATCGCGCGATAAATTAATGATAAGTATTGCGGAAACAAAATGAAGAATCGAGTCACTGAAATATGTACCTCTCAAAAACTCGAAAGAGAATAAATACGATGCGATATTAGAATGTGTGATGTACGTCAATGATTCTTTGATATTAACGTAATATTAGCGTAACCCTTTGGAGTCCTCGACCTGTGATGTTGTGAGAACACAATTCAAAACTCTATCAAAATGATCTAATTTAAATATTACTTGTTGAGATTCTTGCGAGACTACCGCAGTTTCTTTTCAATCGCAATTAATAACCTTGAGCATCGCTTTGTTAAACCTACGGATGGTAGAAAAATGTAACTGATTTGAAATTAAAAAAAATGCAACCGATACGTCCCGGGAGAGACCACCGACTCAGAAAACGTCGATCCACGAAAATCAGTTAAGTTTTCTTTTCTTTCATTTTATTTGCATCTTGCTCTTACGCTTCATACTGAAAAAAAATGAGAACAAGTTAAATGTTACATATCGAGCTATATGTAACATCCATCTACGGAAGCATGGTGCCGACGTGACGCGATCGGCGCTATGAGGTCTTTCCGTCAATACTGATTTACCTGATGCTGTGACAGAATAGTTTCATATGGCGTTTATGTACACAAATGACAGAGCTGTTCGAGACTCAACAAAATGCAATATTCTCGAAATATTGATTTAATCACACTATTTAGTCTGAGTAAAGAGTTCCTGCTAATGTCGATCTTATGGATGCAAGTTCATCCCGCAAAGCGTCGAGAAACAACTGGGGGAGATCGTTCGATAAGAAGTTCCGTATGAGTGGTTCAGTGGAAAATCAGTCTGGAACAGCTCTAATCTAGCGACACAATCAATTCGACTTAACCCGAGTTTAAAAACCCACTATTCCTCCCACAACACTACGGTAAACTGGTGTTCAAGCTTTCTGGCAATCGATAATTCATCATATGAAAAGGTGGACTGGCTGGACTACCTGGTTGACTGTTCACGCCGAGATTGCTCGAACCGCGTCCTCGCTTTCTCCTCTGTAAAATGCCTTTCCGCACCATGTAGAACCGAATCGTGCTGATCGGGATTTTATACTTTTCAGATGCCACTTGAAACGTCATGCCGCGAGATACCATGTCCGAAGCTTGCTTTAATTCCTCCTCCGAGCGTCGCTGCCGTCTCTGGTATCCTGAAAAATAGGTGAAGGTAACCCGAATTAGACATGTAATCGAAAAGAAGACTAGAGAAATAAATAACTCTCAATTTCCATAATTTCTGACAATACGAAATATCTATACCCTCTGTCATAAAAATGCACACTGCATTACCTTCGACGACAGGGAAGGGGCTGCTGGTGTTGCAATTGCTAGTCGGCACCATGCTGATCGAGTAAGGCTTAGTCTCTTGTTGCTGCGTGAATTGCTCATCGGGCTCCACCTTGACCATGCCTGGTGTCTCCGTAAGAGTTGCTTCGCAAGCGTTGAGAGCTTTCTCCAAGTGCTGCAAGGCCTCGGTGTGTTCAATGTTTATAAAATTAGAGTTTGCGTTTTGAGGCGGTCCCGATGCTGGCATCGAAGGAGTACTTTTCGCTGTATTTGCAGCACTCGAATGCGAGCTACCGTTATTAGAATTATTAGCCGTAGTGGGAGACATTTCCTCGCGCTTGATTTTCTTAGGTTCTTGTTTAGTGGGTGATGTCGCCGATGTGGCAGCATTAGTCTGGGACGAATTTCCGTCACTCAGAGCATTATCTCTTCCTTGGCCGGACAAACCACGAATCTGTAGAATTAGTCACGAAGCATGATTACAATGATTTGAGTGCAAATAATATAATATGTACGATACAACTCCAAACTATATTCTTACTTGTAGAGCATCGGCTGCTTGCATCAGCCTAGCCAATTGCTGTTGCTCGACGTAAACTTCGCCCCGATACATAAACTCGACCAACGCTTGGAGCTCCCACATTCGCATGTCCCTCAGAAAAATGATAGGATGTGTGCAGGGAATATCGAGTAACAACCGCTCCAAATATTCGCTGCACGCCGACAGTACGACTTTGTGGCATTTTATTGACCCGCCGTCGCAAGCTAATGTGACGTCGACAAATTGCTCGGAACTTAGTAGCTTTGGAAATGCATTGTGCATGTTCAATTGATGCGAGTGCCAGGAGACGCAAAATTGTTGACGATCGCCTCCTGGGTAACTGCCCGCGGCAGGCAAATTGTTCCCAGAATCCATAGTCGACGATCGAACAGGCTGGTATATATCTATCAGAAATAATAACATGTTGCACGGTAATGAAAAAAACAATACCTATATAAACATAGAACATTATTAATAACAAATGACAGCAGACTATTGAAAAAAAAGCACGTGGTTCTACGTTGATTTTGACAAAACAAAAAATTTTTATATAGGTATACGATCACATTGGAACACGTGAAATGCAGTTGTACGAAAATAATAATAGGCTAATTTTACTGAATTCGATGAATCAAGTTGCCGAGAAAAATGTTTGAGCAACACAGCGAAGTACGATAGAAATATATATCGGCAATAATATTATGTACTAACCACTTGAAAAATAATAATACGGATGACGCACACACAATTTGAGTAATAATATTTTACGAATCTCCGTCAAACGCGTAAAAAGGAAATAGCGATTGCCAGGAAAGAAAGTACTCGCGTTGAAATACGATAGTTAGGTTCAAAAAATTTCAATATGGCTGTCACGATATATAAGATACTCCGCTAATAACAAATTATCTAAAAATCTACCTATAGTACCCACGAAATAATCCGAAATAACGCGAGTGAGCGCGGTCGTTCTCCTTTAAATTACAAAGCGTGAATAGATTAACGGTACTTTCTAATGACTGGGGACGGCCGACGAATGAGTGCCGAGGAAAAATCCATTAGAACAACAAAATGAGCGTACAACAAACAAATCGAAGCACAAAGGTGCGACCGCGTTCCTGGAAAATATTATATTTCAAAACGTCTATTTTCCTACCGCGTTTCTAACAATCACGTGTTCGCAAGACGCCCGCGCACAGGTTAGCCGAAAAATCAAGGTCTCGTGCAAAATGTACACTTTTTGTCAATAGAAAAATGGTGAATTCTTTGCGGGAGACGCTGTCGGCATGAGGGCCATCACCCCTCCAGGAACGCCTTGAACACAAGTTTCACGATTCTCCTTATTTTGAGCTATTGAAACACCACGAACACCGAATTTCTAGCGACAATCGACGCAAACGAGCGCAGAGATACGGGGTTTCACTCACGATTAAATACTTCAGGTCTCCTTCACACTTTCGCGTAGATTTCGGGAAGACTCCCTTAAGAAAACACGCATCCGCCGAGATTTACACTGGCTATAGGGGAGTAAGACTAGAAGGGTGGGGGTAGTAAGGTTGGGGGTAGCTTAGTGGAACACTAGCGCATCTTTCGGTCGTTTAAAGAAGCGTTATAGTTTTAAATTATGTAGAATTGTGTGATGTTTTTTTTGATGTATTGATTAATCGATTTACTTTTACTGCTCTGCTACTATCTCTTGGAAATAATCAATTATAAATTCACAGATTGGTAAGTGAAAAGTGTGAATTTTTGTTATAAAAATCACACATCGAACTGTTAGCCATGAATAACGAAAAGTATACTAGATGGCTTACAACACGTCGACTCACATTTACCGAGTTTCCATTGATGGGGTGACCCTTAAATTGTGCAAAACTTTCGACGTCTCAACCAATCAGTGAAAGGAACCCGGGGACTGGCCTTTACCGCTCATCCTACGAAATTGTCTAAATTATTTGAACTATCGGCGAATAGAGAGAATTACAGTTAAGTAATATTGCTTTATCATTAATAATACTACTTTTTCCTTCAGAATTTCAATTCCCCGTCACTGGCTCTATTTACATAAGATATTCGCGTCGTGAAAGGTGACAATGAAAATTTTATTAGGTATTATCTTTCATATTGTTACATGCGAATTTCATTTGTTGCATTTAACTCATATCTGTATTTTTTACAATATCAATTCATTTATTTGTAAGCGCATTTTTGAACATACATTCGCGGGAGACAAGTTATTTGACATTGGCGAATGTCTTGGATGAGACAACAGAAGTATACCTTACAAATAAATTAATTTGATATCATCAGGACGTGTAGCGTTATAGAGTAAGAATCTCAGAAGCTCGCGATTCGAGCAGATGTTCCATCGAATTGACGTCTTTGCACCAACCCTCCAGCCGTTGAACCATTCCTGCTATTTGCCCGCGATCTAGAACTCTCGGTTGAACCCAAGTCATATTGACCGTACCCGCGACTTGATCGATGGCGCCGCGAACCAATCCTTGCGCCAAAGCCTTCATGACTAAAAGCTCAACTTCGCCAATAGGTAAGCGGGTTTCCCGTGAGATTTCCGCAAACGTCAGTTGCCTGCACAAGTACGATTGAGTAAACACCACAAATTTAAAGACACGTAGTCAAATTCACGAGTCGTGCCTACCTATTGTTCGCCTGCCTCTTGAATGTCATCTCCATGAGGCAGAGGAGAGAAATTTTTTGTCTTAACTTCAATTCTTGAGCCGCCAAATCGGCGACCTTACTCCACTGAGGCTTTAATCTCTCTAACGCGGCGATGTCACCGGCATTGAAGGCTTGGAGGAGATCGACGAGCCAGGCGTTGGGAGTACCCTTTAAAGATTCTAGAACAGGATGAGCCAAAAGTTCTCCCAGATTGTAAACGCCTTCGCCCAAAAGTGCCGCAAGACCCAAGAAGAAGGCGTGTTGTTCCTGCTCTTGCCTGCTCAATATGTTCAATTCGATACAGCCTAGATACCTGGCAAATATACGCGCAAATGCATTCAAACGCTCATTAAGAATTACATCTATGAATTGGAACGATTTAAATACACAATTCGGCTTTGTACTTCAAATAAGTTAACATGCCTGTAATATACGGGGTGTTCTAAAATCTCTGACCTAGAGGAAAACCTTATGTTCGTTAAAAAATTACGAACATAGGATCATATCATACAAGAGTAATAATAAGGCGCGAGTCGCAGCTCATAACTTCATGAGCCTTGGTATGAGGTCATCAATGCCGAATAAATTCAAAATATTAATTACTTTTTAATAATTAATTTCTCCTTAAATTCTTTAACGGATTTCAATAAAATCAATTGCATTACGTCCGTAATTTTTTAACGAACATACGGTTTTCCTCTGGGTCAGAGGTTTGAGCACACCCGGTATGTGAATAGGAGAACTGGTTTACCTCAAGGCGGTACGGTAATATTCGGCGTGTTTTCCTTGTAATCTGTAGAGTCGACTGGCCAATAAATAAAACCTGCCATGTACCGTCGTGATTCCGTCCGCGTTGTCGAGTATAGCTTCGACATCATCGATGATCTTCTTCGTCTTCTCTTGATCGTTTAACTTGTCCAGAAGGATCTGTCCTGCGAGAACTTTACACAGCGCGACAGCCTCGTTATTGCTTTTGACTTTAGGTTCGGTTTTCTCGAGAAACTTTATCGCTTCTTGTTTATCTTGGAATTGTAAGATCACATGTGCAAGGATTTCCACCAACGACAATGGATTTATCCTAGAGTAAAGAAAGTGGTATAAGAATGGCGAGATGTCACTTGAAACTAATAAATTAGAAATAGCATTTCAGATACAGTTTAATGCAAAATGGTTAAAAGCAGATCGTGCGATAAACATTGCAATTAATCCAATGCTACAGAACTAGGTTATGTAGCGCCAACGCCCGTTCGTTAGAAAAATCATGATACTTGCTTATTCTCAAATGTCGACAGGAAGTTGTTGTACAATTGTACGAGATTATCCTTCTTTTGCAAAGCAGGATTCTTCACGAAAACCTCGAGCTTCAGTGTCAGCTGATGCCAAAGCCTGCAAGTCACCGGGAGATGACGATGGACCGTGCGAATTCATCGCGGAAAATCGGGGACTTATGTCGTCGTGTTACCTTTTGTTGTACAACTCCTCGAGCTGTGCCCATTCGGCGGACAGGTTCTTATCCGCAACATTCTGTTTTTGGGCCAAATACGTGCTGACATCCTTCGGAGCTACGGTGGCCGCCATGTTTAACAACAATGATCCAGAATAATTTTCAATCAACTCGCCATTTGCCATTCGACATGCGCGCGCATCGTGCCTTTGTGTTGATAATGCAGCGACAAGATTGGCAACCGCACCATCAGCAGCGATTCTCGATTTTTAGCGCACTCTTGCGGTGGTGACCTGGAAGGCGAAATACCAAACTACAAAAAAACGTCTACCATGGTACATAGCTTAAGGCCATCACACGTGAAAAAACGTAAGCAGTAACAGTAAGGATTGGCCAATCAGAAATATTATTCTTACGGAATTATGCTTAAACAGGCTTTCTGATTGGTCAATCTTTACTGTTACTGCTTACGTTTTTTCACGTGTGATGGCCTTTACTGTCGCGTCATCACCGGCCATGCACGAGCTTTACCTATAGGTATTTTTCGTCGTACGAAACCGTCGCTTGAAGTTCAGCACTGCTGAACTTTCGCGAACGACGAAAAATACCGTCCGTCCAACAGGTTTACCCAACCACCACTTTTTGTCGCGTAATTAGACAGGTTAAACGATCATATTTACATGTGACACGGACTTAACGAATTACTTTGCGAGCTAATAAACTCAAAAGATGAGTTTTGGTACAAAAATCGAAGAGCAGAATCAAAAATTTGAGTTACAAACACATTGATAAAACTATAAATATATATTTTTTTAATTATACATCGCATGACATTTTCATTTACTTCCGAATCTGTTTTCTCCTAATGCTTTTCTAATTTCTGGGAAAATTTCAAATTTCTCATCTTGCGACTTCCACACGCCGTCACCTGTGAACTGATTGTCCTTTTCAATGAAATAGACGCACAGTGCCATTCGGTGACGTCGCGCGTAATGTGGATACTTTTCTTTGGGATATTTTATTTCTACAGCATCTAGCTCAGATGCTACTCTAGATCTGTAAGATTTTGAAGAAACGATATAACTTAATCTATTAAGGAAGCTGCTATTGTATCGTATTTTCGTTCGAGTACTCTTGAAATGAAGTTACAGCGTTACCTTGAATAAAGGATTATGTACAAATATTGCCAAAGATCTTCCGTGGAGTAACCCCTGTCTCTTAATAATGCCAGAGTGTCGCGTACTTGTACGAGTGGTACGTATCGCCAAAAAGGATGCCTGTGCAATTTCTCTCTTATCTCTTTTTTATCACGATTCAATTCCACGTGCAATATTTCGATGAGGTCCACCCCGTGTCTTTTACCTGATCCCAATATTGCAAATCTAGAAGAGAAACGATACGAGTGGACGTACAACTATGTTATGCGTAACATTGCAAATGCAGTTGAACCTTTCTTTTTTTTTTAGAAAATATACATCGCACTATTCTGTGAGACTAAAAGATTAGATAGTTTCAAAGTAAGTTTACTTCTCAAATAGCTTTCTAGAAGTTAAGAGTATATTCAGACTAGTATGTTTCATCTTCATCTCATCAAGGTATGCCAATCGTTGTGTAGCTTTGACATGATTGCAGAGCAAATGCAGAAATCTGGGATGGTTTCTCAAAACATGGAGCTCGGGAATTCTCTCTATATCATCCATTCTCTTTTTCAAAGTTTTGGTACTTAATCCCATGATTCGTGGAACTTTTTGTATAGCCGTATCGGGTATGTTATTCTTCTTTAAGTAGTCTAGCTTTTCTTGTATGGTTCTTACAGTCATTTTAAGTATAACAGGATTCTTTTTGACTAAACTCTTCAAGTCAATGTCAGCTCCCATTTTCAACTTTGCAATTATTTGAATATTCTCAGGGTCGCTGTAGAGTAAATACATGTTTGCTTGTATCTGCAATGTAAACCCAATACCGTTAAATAATTCCAATGATAATTTTAGACTTACACACGCTACTTTCTAAAATAATTGATTGATAATTCATTGTGAAGTGATACATTAAATCTGCAGTCCAAGTTGTAACGACATAACAGATATGACGAGAGCGAGCATTTCTCACATCCTAAAACGTACTACCGAAGCAATTTACGTTTATTCGGTCAAATGATCCAAGCACCAGAATCTCACAAGCGTTGCGGCGTCGCAAAGATGCCACATCGTGAGAATTTGAACTGTTTATTTGTAATTACCTTGCTCAGACTGAAACCAATGTCATCCTCTAGTATACGTATCACCTCTTTAATCAGTCTGAAGCTTTTGTACTTTAAGCTTGGGTAAGTATTCCAAATATACTCAACTTGATTGGGATTTAACTTTAACCTCCAGCTCAAGTAATACTGTAGACATTTGGAGTGATAATCGTGTATCGTTAAGTTTTTGTCAGATATCTCCAAAGGTGGAATATGTGGTGGAGGTTTCTCGACGTAACTTAGTAAATTCTGAGCAATGTTCGCATTGGGGCTCATGTTCGTATGCGCTTTGAAGTAAGATTCAGATAATCTCATTGTTAGCGGGAAACTAGGAGTGAAAAAAGTTGAGTAAATAGAGTGTTTACTTAGAGGTGTGTAGTTGAGATATTTTTTAATATTATAGTTATCGTAAATTCTTTAGGCCTCTCTTGTCAATAGAAATTAAAAACATACTGTGCCACCAACGCTGCTGGGATGACAGAGCTTCCGATCTCCTGCATTAAGTAAGTTCGCTGCTTTAGTATATGTGGACTTATTTTCAATAAGTCTGTGATACCAGTAATGTTTTCTTTCTTGAAATGTAATTCCTGAAAAGTAATATATTTCATGTTAAACACTATTTTCAAATTACGCGTGGTCTTTAGATAGACCCTAGATACTGCCCTCATTTTTATACTGTTCTTACTGCATTAGCGAGGGTCGTTTGTTCTACGATTGTACAGAATAGCTACAAAAACTGACCTGGCATATTTGGAGCGATTTGATTATATTGCTCTTGGGAATTGTTGTTAAATCACACTGCTTCATAATTTTTGCAGCGATACTTGGAGAGATTTTGGTAATCTCGACCAAGAGCCGCTCGTAAGATTTAATTAGTTTAGTATTGGATCTTTGATATACGTTTCTTGATAGTAAACTGTTTATTTTTCGGATTTTTAACCATGATAAATCATTATTTATCATTGTTGTGATAAGTTTCGACATTTTTAGGTTAAATCGCTGTATCGTCCTCACTTAGTAGACTACACACGTTTGTGACTGGTGTATGTAAGGTACCTACACCCGGGTTCACGGATTCTGAACATAGTGAGTTTTCAAAATGTCATATTTCAATATACTAACCAATGAATAATTAATTATCATGCTTTCATTAGCCAGGGCAAAGGCCGCATTAGCTAATGAAAGTATGAGATTTAATTGCTAATTGGCTGTTACGTTTAAAAATTACATTTTGAAAAGTCACTATGTTCAGAATCCGTGCAGCTGAGTGTATAGGTATAGGTAGGCACACAAGCCACACAAGCTTAGCGGAGTCGAGATCGTGATCAGATGGTCGTGGATTTCTTCAGAGGTAGTACAAGGACGAAGAGATTGTTGTAGCAAGTTGCGGTGATTGTGTGGTTATTGCTGCACTAACCGTAAATACAATTTTGATTTGCCATGTGAACTACTCTCCCGATTTATTTTGATGAATCGATGTCAGGTGTATTAAACTAATATTTCAAAATTCAAACGCGGACGATGGCCGAGACAACTTTGAAACGTCCCAAGCCAGGCGAAAATGAAGAGGAATTATTTCGCATGCAGGATGCATTTCTTAGATCCAAAATTGAACCATCTGCCAAAGTTGTAAATTTACGAGGTCGCAACAATGACCGGCAGACGATTGTCGCTCCTTTCATTTCCGTTCAAGAGGATGCATCTACCGGGACAAAGAAGTGTTCCAAATTTGCCGAACAAAGGAAACTAAAAGCCCAGAAAGCTAGGCAGCAAGGAGAAAGAGTGACCACTTCTCAAACTGGAGGTGAAATGGTAAATCCTGTACTTTCACAAGAGACAATGATCCGTGATAAAGTCTTTGATAGATCGTTCGACGCTGTACAGGACATACAGGCTATGCCAAATAATATCCTGCTTTGTAACATTGTGGAAAAAAAATATGATGCAAAGTTTAAAGAAAGATCTACCGCAGAATTGGCCTCTAAAGAAACTGGCTTCCCAAAAGTCTTTGTAGTTGATGATAAGGTACTTGGAAATTGGTTGCAATATCTGGCACTCGATCCTGTTTCCCATCTGTACTTATGTATGATTTGAGGGCCATCCTACAAAAACAATTAAAAGTATGTATTAAAACGTTTCCTCATTTTTCAGGGGACAGATAAAACGAGAAGCTTATTCTGGCAGAGAGTCGCCAAGAGTAAGCTGGCAGCAGAGAACACCGATGAGCAGTCAAGCGATGATTTATCATTTGATAATGGTAGCGTTATGATAAATGGCCCATGGGCGCCTGAAATTCATAAGGCCAATCTACAAAAATTGGAGGAAATGAGCAGAGAAGAAATTTTACAAGAAAAGCAAAAATTGGAAAAGACTCTGAGCCCTGACTTGATAGAGTTTCTGAGAAACAGACGAAGGGAGAGAGAGAAAGCGAATGGAAATACTGCAGAAGCTCGTCCGAATATAGCGGACAGGACGTCGCGTAAACACGAACACTGCAAAGAGAAGAACAATAAAGTAGATCCTATCGCAATGGAATATCAAGCAGACGAAATTTTGCAGTGTCGCGATGAGAATGCGCAGCAGGAGAACGATTATCAAATGTCAGAATTGCCCAAACCACCAATGGATATGCTCAAGCAGGCGCAAGAGAGCGGCTGGGTTCATATGGATACCGTGGAACCTGAAAAACTGAAGTGGATGCAGGACATATCCGCCGGAATCAACACTGACGCTTCTCCAGAGGAGCCTTACAATGCGCGATTTGATTTTACTGGTAAGATACCGTTCCAACGAAGACAAAACTTGAACAGTTATGTATCAAATAACACCGATACAAAAACATTTTCTTCTTCCATACACCAGGTTTGTTACTACCGTATAGAGATGAAAATCTAACGGTAGAAAAAGGTCTGCACCACCATGGAGACGAGCCCGAGCGACCGGGCTATACCCTTCAAGAGTTATTGCAACTCAGTCGTTCATCGACGCAACAGCAGCGTTGTACCGCCCTCACGACTTTGGCGAACATCATGGAAAAGAGTCGTCAAGGCTGGTACGACAGGGTCTTGCATCCGGCACCGCTAGTGGCATTGAACGAAAAAAATATATTACTCTTGTTGCGATTTTCTTTGGACGACACATCGGTGGCTGTTGTAACAGCAGCTCTACAAGCGCTAAGAGCGTTTCTGTACAGTGAAGCTGACGAGATATGTCTGGACAGATTGATGGGTTGGAGCGATTACTATGAACCCTCTTTGACGCCGCCGCCGCTGACGGATGTGAACGATATAAACAATTTGAAAGATCACGAATTAGCTCAGTTGGACACTGTCTTAACGGCATTAAGATCGGATATCGTCCTCCGAATTAGGTATTGCCTCAATTAAGAATTGAATATTAATTGATGCGATTTACGCAAAGTTAATTAAAACAATTTCAAATATATAAATTGGATCGGGATACATCAGCTTACTATTTTATAGATATATTCTAAGCAACATGCAATCACCACCCATTGGAGTAACAGCTGCTCTGGAGATACTAATACGTCTTGCAAGATATTCGCCGCAAACTGCCTTCAGTATTGCTTGCACCCCAAATCTACTGGATACCATTGTCAAACATTTCATGCCATTGACGACGAATCGATTGCGTGAGTATCATTAGCAATTAAAATTTACCCAGGGCTTTAAAAAGTTCTCGAAAGAGCGCAAAATAAGTACTATTCGCGTTCAATCGTTTTCAGTAATGGAAGATACAGTAAGCAATGCGTACGGCGTTCCTATGGTTGCTGCAGTCCGACTGTGTCGTATTTTAATTTGTTATGCCGGGGAACAGGTTGCTCAAAGACTCTACAGCTTACAAATCGTCCACTCGATTGTATCGTATATTAGTAGCGAAGCAGGGTAGGTATCCATTTACCCGATCGCCTACTAATAATCGGGTCCTTCTACTATGAAAGTTATTCTTTTTCCTCAGAAAGCAAGGCATACACTTACACATCGAGAGTTTGCGTTTATGGAAGCTCCTACTGATCCACGGATTGGCACTGGAAAGTGTTAGAGGAGCCCAGTTGATACTGCTATCACAATTACGATTATTGATGAGCAGTCTCGATCTGGGACGGTCCTCTGAATTGTCCTACGAATACGCGGGGACATTGATCTCCGTAGCTAGTTGCGAGCCATCGTCGAAAGCTTACATTTCCC
This sequence comes from Xiphydria camelus, assembly GCA_963678675.1. Classification (NCBI taxonomy): domain Eukaryota; kingdom Metazoa; phylum Arthropoda; class Insecta; order Hymenoptera; family Xiphydriidae; genus Xiphydria; species Xiphydria camelus. Next base: position 37,246,944 of record OY783191.1, on the reverse strand, counting down.
CGCTGTTGTGCAAATGGAGCACGCAATTAGCCACGATGTCTTCGCCCACGGTAGGTACAATTAGTGCCCTCCTTTGACAGGGTGTCCAGCACAGGTTCACAATGAACAGGTTCCTTTTCAAGGATTTTTTAAAAAGGATTTTCGAGGATGTGAAAGATTATCCCGCGATAAGCGAATAAAATGACCTGTAAAATGAAACAACAAGAATTTTTATTAAGTGAACAAGCGAAACGTTTCTATTCGCTCATTACTCACTGTTCACTGTTCAGCGCGCCTAGTCTGCATTAAACTTTGCTCTTTGAAAAATTCAGTGATTTTGTAAAACGAACGAGAAATACAATTTTCATGGATCTACACAAAAATTTAAATACATTTCTAAGACGTTTTAAGGACAAGCAGAATCTAAGTACTATTCAAGTACTTTAAGGACCGCTGGACACCCTGTTTGAATAGAGAATGATAAATCTGTTAGTAGGCGTTTTATTTGAAACTTGTCATTTAACCAAATGATCATTTTTTAGTGGGGAAGTACAAAATTGATCAGCCAAACATTGATGGCTGTTAACGACATTTCTCTGATGCGGACATCATGGATAAACAATAGAAGCGTCTTTTCAAATCTCTGGTAAGTTTCTGTTGTCACCTCGACGGCTGTTTTCTTTGATTCTCTGCATAAGATTCAAAATGGATAAAAAAAAAGTACCCCTGTGGTCTTTGTTTTCTAGCTCTGCCTCAAATTTGTTGAGCAACCGTGTGCCAGTCGCGGAACGAGATCCACAGTCACTTCCCAACTTAGGAGTGTTGACGGAAAATGGGCAGCTCCAACCGGTGGTGTCCCAACACTGCTGTATACCGTTTCTCGGCGCAATTCTGAACGCTTTTACAAAATCCCTGTGCAAGACTGAAATTCAAAAGATCTTCAACGTACCCGAATTTGTGAAATACATCGATAGACTCGAATCGACGGAATGGTCGCTGGAAAGATCATGGTTCACGCGAATAGAATTGACCACGGTCACGACAATAGTGCGAGCCGGATCGCTCCTAGGTAACAGTTTGACCGACGCGACGAGAGACATCATCTGGAAGATATCGATCAAATTGATATCAACGTTACCCGCCGACGCTCCACTCAACGTCAGAGAGATGCTCAAGACTGCTTTGTCAAACAACAGACTGAAGATAGAGGTGCTCCTGAACGATTTGAGCCAACTGCAGTTACACATTTCCAACAAAAACGTCGAGCTCGAGTTGCCGCAAGATCTCGCATCGTTGTACGAAGGATTCATAATGTACAACAGAGCTTGGACTGACGCAGCGATGCCGAGAGATTGGCTGTACCTTCCCCTGGTGAATTTGTACACAAATTGCAAAAATTCCTATAAATGCGTCGACGAAGACGAGAGGAAAGTAGCTATTTTACTGAGTTTGGAATTAGCCCTACCTGAATTGGTTAGGAAATTATCTCCCAGCCTGAGATTCAGCAGATTATTGCTGGTCTACCTGTGCGACACAATCTTCCTCAACCCGAACGTCTCGAACCTGCTCACCGAGGCGATCACGCGCCTGGTGACGCAGCATTACGCAAAGTTGGACTTCGAGGAAGATATACCGGGATTGAGCTCGTTCTCGGATCTTTTCCCCGCGCTGTGCGAGCATTTTTACGCAGCCTCCTACGGAGATGCCAATTTCGCGCGTGCCCTGCTGGTGCCGATTGCCCAGAAACACGACGCCCATTACAGAAAGTTGCTGTGGTCCGAACACGCGGGAGCGTTCCGATCTCTCAGGTTGCGCTCGAGCGATCTGATTGTGCCGTTAAACGAATACCTGTTCCCGGTAGAGAAGGATCCGTCGTTGATCGAGTGCTACATGAGCGCGCTCGTTAGGGGCAACGTGAGAAAGGACTTGTGTCCAGTTCCGTACGTAATCGCGCTGCATCATTCCGCGATGTATCTGAAAGGTACCAGCAAGCTGGCAACTACGATGAGAGCGAGGGTGGAAAGACTGGAGAATATGAATTTGAAGAATCTTTTACTGCATTATTCTGGTCCGGAGAACTAAATAGAAGACTTTTGATCGCCCGATTGAGGACGTAGTCGGCTGTACAATCCGATTTGTGTATACCTATATGTGTGTAAAAAGATATTCGTTGTGATCATGTTCACGCGCGCGCGTACAATTGTATTGAATATAAAAGTTACCTATCTCTCTTTGTTTACGATTGTCTGTAGTTATTGAACCTTCTCTAGAAAAAGTGCTTTCTTCGAACCGATGAGGTTCTACGGAGAATTTAATTTTACTATGTTTATACAGTACATACATTCGGCTTATATCGCTCTTAAAAATTACGGATTAGATCGTAAGTTGCATCGAAGTCGTAGAGATCTAAAATTTGTAATTGTTATCTGAAAATTGTGTGCAGTTTTATGCGACTCGGATAATACTGCGAACTTTTAAAACTTGTAAACTGGATTGACCCCAAAAACAGATAAAGTACACACCCGAACTACATGTAGACTTTGAATACGACGACGTACTTATATGGAAAGCCATCATTCACAAATCCGTAATTCTTAACGAGGTGTTGCACATAGTAGTGTAAAATTCGTTGACTTAACCGAGAAATATATACCAACGTACAATTGATAAACGTAGAGGCACCAGTCGGTCGACTTCTTTTACCGATTTATGCTAAAAGCTTTTTCATTCGTTGTAGTTCATATGTACGCGTAGTTGCGCGTGCTAAATCTTTCATCCAGGGTGTCCACTACAATTTCATGACACTGAAGTACTTTTCAAGGACTCTTCAAGGCTTTTTTCAGAATTTTCAATAACGTGAAACGATCAATGATAAGCTATATGAGAGGTACGTTATTCCGTGATGAGCGAATAAAATAACCCATACAATGAAATAACAAGAATACTTATTAAGCGAACAAACGCGCTATGTCTATTCGCTCATTAGTCATTGCCTGCTGCTCGATGCGCCCAGTCCAAATTAGACTTTACTCTTTAAAAAATATCATGCTTTGGTAAAACGAACGAAAAATACATTTTCAAGGCTCTACACAAAAATGCAAGTACATTTCCAGGACTTTTTAAGAACAAGCAAAATCCAAGTATTATTCAAGTACTTAAAGAATTTCAAGAACCGCTGGACACCCTGTTATCGTATCTATAAGTAACTTGAAAGATGTAATGATTAGTTATCACCTGTATTTACACCTCTGCGCTTTATGATTTTTAAACTCGATATACGTGGTAGAAACGTTAGTAGGACGATTACAAGGGCGATAAGATAAAATTGGTTCCTTCGCGTGGTCTGAAAAGTGGCAATATACGGTATACTCCTATGTACATGTACCTATTCAAAATCCATTTCTTTCTTGGCTCATAAACTTGTATATGGTATGTAGTTGAAACCACCCCGAGAAGGGGTAGTTCTGATATGTGCAATATTATGCGATACACAGAGGAAAAAGTGTGTTATAATAATAGCTTCGGAAAAATTTACGCCAGAGATATGTGCACGGTGGAATTCTACATCCAGAGGTAACCGGCAATAATAACAACAATAATCCATAGCCAACATCATCAAACGATACCACAGACATCGGCGGTGGTACCGCTCTCTCTCTGTGTTTCATTGTGGATCAATGTGACGGACCGTTGAAAGTCGTACGGCAGGATTCGCTTATGCCGCTGGTCATCTGAAAATGCGGCTAATCCCGGTATTAATTAAGAGCTAACAGTTTTCGTCGATGAGTAGGATAAGACGAAGTCTTATCCTCTACCCTCCATACACTAAGATTCTATGCCTAACTTTCTGTAAGTCTCTCGGTCCACCGTGACCAGTCTTCCCTCCACGCTGGAGCAATCGAGCTCGATGCAGTGCAACCGGGACCCCCATTCGCAGTGGCTTTGATCTTCTGATCGGTAGTATTTTATTTGCAGGCAGGTCGTCAGAAAACCAGATCCCAGAACTCGCATGGCGATTGGCAATTCCTCGCGATGACCGCGGGCACTAGCAACTATACCCTTCGTGCTGTGATAAGCGCTGTAGGCGCAAGCGGTCCCATCCCTGGCACGTTCGATCGCCTCGACCTGCTTCCCCCCGATAGACAGCGACCTGAAACCGCAATGAGAAGAAACCGGGACTGTGAAACTACTGACCTTTTAAATGTTAGCGAGATAAATAGAAATGCTCTTAAGAGACTCGATGTGTTTAGTGGGGTTGTCTCTCCGTATGAAATATACCGCAGGACCCCTGGGATAAAGTATTCGTATTCGGGATGTAAAAAAAGAAGGGGACCGTTCCTCGGTCGTCGAGGATATTACGATATTAGGGTTGCATCTATTCTGGAATCTCTCCTAAAATTAACTACCAGTTAAAAGTAACATTTCTCTTACTGTTAAATTTCCACTTTACATTATTTGCCTTTGCAAAGCTCGCTAGAAATCAATTTAAACGGTGGGGTCACGCAAAGTTACGTACCCGACCTTCACGAGACAATTATTCCCGCGAGGGCAATGCAATTTAGGAATTGCATCGAGTGACCTCTTTTCTTGTTAGAATCTACTTCTGCAGTTATTTAAACACCTGTTATCTGATCCAGTAAGATTTTGAAAAGAAGTAATATCGCATAATATATTTACCACGAATAGGTCAAACTTAAAATAAATCAGTATACCTATACGGAATCGGCATCGGAAGGGTCCACTGGAGAATCGATATCTTTATATCTGTTTGCCAGCAATGTAATAAGCCAACCGCACCTTGGCACCCGTTGTCTTCTGTACATTATTTTTCTCGAGGAAAATTATCGAGTGCAGTCTCCCTATTGAAAAGATCCCATAGATTCCATAGGCAATTTCTATGGGAAACTTGATGTGCTTCTGATACGGCAATTCCAAATATCCATTAGAAAAGTTTGAAAAGGACGAATAGGAATGCATTGGGATTCTATGTGTATCTCAGATTATGAATAGGGATTTACTGAATTTTATATGAATTCGTAAAGACGAGTAAATCCCATAAAGATAATAAAGACCTGTACACACGCCGTTCTATTTGTAATTACTAATAGAACCTTACAAGATTTTATTTTTTTTTACATATACACATAGAGTCCAATACATTCTCTTTCAGGTTTTTATTAGAGGGTCTCTGGAATTGCTGTGTCAAAAGCACATAAAATTCTCATGGGAATTCTATGGGGATTTTACAAGTTTTGTATGAGAATTTATGATACTTTTTCAATCGGACTAACTCTTCAACTGGCGGAAGCGCGCGGGCCGAGAAAAAAGGAAGAAATCAGTTGGGTCGAGTTCCAAGAATAAGCGGAGTGCAATTAGACCCTTGACATTTGAATTCGCGACGGATAGTCCGTAGTGAAATAACGATGCACCTTGGAATACGGATGTAACGTTCTATTACGTTCTTACGAGAATCGTCGAATCTACCGGTCAATTAATCGGTTTCTACTTCTTAATTTTTTTATTTTAAATCCGGCGAACTTATAGCTCGTTGGCACGCACGAGTACGCGCACGTAGCCTGACGCTCGGTTCCATTCTACTTTGCTCCAAGAAAGAATCTGTATCCTTGGATAATTGCATCGATTACGTTGATCCGCATAGATAAATTTCGTGGTATTACCATGCAATGCAGGTCGATTGCAAGATTCACCGATAGCGAATATATTATATTACACATGCTCAAATTAATTCTCGAATTAGAAATCAACGAAATACGGCTACTTTTTAATTTCGCCGCGATATCGATTCTCTATCGCTTTTTCGTGTTGACTTTGCTATAAGACCGAAGTAATAAAATCTGTATTTCTCTTTGCGTTTTGAAAAGGACTTGACGATAACGGAGTATTCAGAAGCCAACTTAAAAATACACTAACTTCGCTTCTCCGTTAAAGAAAGTGTCAGAAAAAATCATGATTGATTTCTACGTTATTACCGATGCGGATGTTTGGTACTGTAAATATGACGCTCTAAATATAACGCGTTTTCTAATTCGTGATCGTCCTATAACTATCTACGGGAGGAGTCACCAAATATTTAAACTAAACATTCGTCTAGATTCTACACAGATTCTTTGCAGAATCGATGTGACCATCCCACGCCTCAAAGAACATATCCCACGTACATGCATAAAATATATGGCACCTTCCACCTAGCTCTTCGGAATGTGGGGTATATGTACGTATAGACTGCATTGCGGCGTCTTTATGGAGACAAAAAATACCGCGAAAGGTTGTTCCATCTATAAATCATCGCATCTGTAGATGAAGGTACCTTTCAAACGTTTGAAAACTTCTGTCTGCCATGCAGAACTTTAAATTTACCTCTATGGACGCACAAAACTGGCACATTATGCAGGCATGACTAAAGTTCTTAAAAAGTTATCTTCTAAGGTACAAGAACATATTGTTATACTCTAAAATTCGAAAACGTGACTGCATTTTGAATAGCTTATGCGTCCATAGATACATGACGTTGCGCCGTCACATTTTAAATTACGATTCGAGAAGGGGAAGTCTACAACTGGAGTGCGCTTCTTTCGCTTCATTCAGGAAGATTAAATCACCACCACCTCCTCACAACACCTGAAAAATAATCACGATACCCACTGCAGCAGTTGTGGCGGCTTAAAGCTGATGTCCAGCCTGTAGGTCGTCTCACAGCTCAATTTGACCGTTTTCAGTTGACGAAATCGCGCGGATGTCTCCATCTTGCAGAAAACGGGACCGGCACCGGGTTCCTTCCTGACGGAAAGGGTAACCCGAAAATGTCCACCACCACCACCCCCCATCTAGCCCCATCTCAACAGGAGATCGACTTTCTAACTTCGTGCACCCCCTGCGCCGCGGACGTCGCGACGCTTACTGACGGCGAACGTCGGCGGTCGGCCGTAGGTATATACTCGGTTATTGTTAAAACTGCGGGGGGGTTCCCGATGAAGTTGAAATTTCTAAGTTTTCCACCTCATTTTTCCCTGTCCGATTTTAGCGATAGTGCACACTGGCTGAACTTTGAAAGTTTTCACTTGGAATGAGAGCTCTGGGTACTCCTCTTTTGTGTAGGTACGATAATTTACTACGTATAGGTAGTCGCGCATTGTAGGATTTCAGTTGGCGGTGAACCATTGTGAATTATGATGATAAAGCTTCTTGTTTTTTGGCGAACTGCCCTCACCGCGGTTTCCCGATGTCCCGAAGTGCAAGTGTGATATGCTGAGTGATGAGCGGCTCCGCTTTCCAAAGTACTATTTTAGGTGATACCGGTATAGATGTTCGTACAAAAAATTCTAGGAATACCTACGTGAAAAATGAAAAAAAAAATGCCAGGAAAGCTCGTTTAAATTACTCGATTATCTCTCGAAACTGTACGATGTTAAAAACGAGTGAGGGTTTTACTTTCAATTCCGGTATACCAGAAATTTTTACGGATGTGCATAGCCTTTGCAGTATTCCGAGACACTGTTCCATGCGATTGCGCGAAGTATAAATAGTTATAGTAACGATCACCTATGCAGAAAATAGTACAGTCATCGCAGAAAGTGCAGGCATATTTATTTATACATTTCTCTGTAGTACTGGCTGAAATGTGGAGCTGCGGCCGCCGTGACCGCAAATCGACTACGATAAGCTACTCTGGCAATTTCGATGATTATAGTGGGACTTTTTGAGCAACGATATCTGATTCATAAATGGAGCGATAATTCTGATATTTCCTTTCTCGTATACTATTGTCAAGGGCGAACTTTAGCGTTAACTGTTAAGCGTATCAGTCGCGAGATATCAGGCTTCACAGCCCATATTTCTTTCATTTTAGGGAAAGTAGGGGTAATTTTGGTAAAAAAAAGGGGCACTTTTGATTTTAAAAAATCTTCTAGAAATTAGAAACGTGTAATGGTTTTAAAAAATAATAATATTTAAGATACATAATGAAAGATCAATATTTATTAAGTGAATGAAGGATGTTTTTGTAACTTAAAAATTTATATCTCATGTTACGTATCTTAAATCTGAATATCACAATCTGATTTAAGGAAAAGAAACTATTTGTCGAATCGAGTTTCTGGTAAGAAACATTAATTCAACCAGGTTATTATATTTTAAATAAAATATTGATACTCTGGTAGATAAAGTAGGAGTTGTATTGTTTTAGCAAAAAAACTGACTATTTTAACTCATTTCATATAATCTGAAACGATGAAGAGACAAATTCAAGGTGAATAATAAGTGGTTTTAGAAGGAAATTATCGAATTATAGGGAAAAATGGGGAAAGTCGTGAGTTTTAGGGTGAAAAGGGGGAAACTTACAAAAATAGGGGATACACTGTGAAGCCTGAGATATCATTCTTTGCTCTCTACCACATATTCTATATTAATCATCTCTCGAGCATATCATAAAAAAATAGCGACAATATATAAGCATATTTTCCCAGGTATGTTTGCTCATTTGCCAAGTGACGGTTTCCTAACGTTAACGGGTAGACCGGCGCGTCCTCGTGGAGAATATATGGTAAATTATGCGCTAATGCAATTATCTCCTAAACACTATGCGCGAGGAGGGATGCACTGCGGGTGTATTTATGGCGGTGAAACCTCTGACCTACAAGGCTACGAACAGTTCTTTCGTGTGACCGCCACGCAGCAACAAGTTACCTATTCTGCTTGCACGTATACCTAAGATCAATACCACTCTAACACAACCATCACCAGCAGACAGATCCAAGCCACTTTACCACCTACTAAAGCAACTTAATAAACCGCCACAATGACTTCGTCTGTTTGGTCAACACGTTAACAGCTCTGTTGCCGTCAGCCGTCAAGAGAGGCTTCTATAAACAACTCACCCTCGACTTGGAACGGTATAATATACTTTAACACGAAAAATCTTACTCCTTCTTCAACATATAAAACTTTACTTCAAAAGTAAGACGGAATCATATAAAAAGAGAGACGAAAAATAGGAACAGAGAAGTGATGAAATATGATACCAGAATGACGCTTAGAAAAATTGCACGTTCACTGCAGTGATTACGGCAATCAATTTTCCTAGGTCCGATTCTATGAACAAAGGTGAAATTGCAAGAGACAAAGGTTCGATTCGTATTCCGTTCCGTGTCATCGCGCATTGATTTTCGCCGACGTAAAGAGGCACGTATAGTCCCTACATGTTCTACTTCGATAATATTTCGAAACCAGGTCTCGTTTATATTTCAGTGGCTCAATTGCGAATAGTCAGGCACCCCGACTCACCCAGTGAAAGAACCCTTTGAAATGCGAACTTTTACGTACGCATTTCTACGGCGCACTCTGACGTGCAACAATATGGATCGCCTTTACGAGAACCAATACTTACGTATGCTATATGTCTAATGAGTAGGTGATATAATGAGTATTTCTAAATCAAACTACGCGCCAATACCACAGAGCAATTCATCGACACTAATGCGGGTTGAGACTAATTGACTTGTCCTCCTATATTGATACTAACTGGTTTAATCAATCGTCGTTTGGTACAAATTACATACAATCATTGTGTAGTCGCTTAGCAGGAACTATAAACCTGAATTCGTAACTAGGATTATAATTATTAGGGTAGTGGACGTTGAAAGACACGGTATAGACGATTTGTTACACATAAGACAATTATTACAGTTCGGTTTTAGCTATTCGAACTACTTTTAAGGACATTCAAACCGCCCGTACATCTGGATTTCAGATACAAGAACAGGCGGGACACTATAATTTGTCTTTTTCACGCTGAATCTCAGTCCACTTTGAGGGACTTCGTTGATTATTGTTCCTTTCTACCAGAATTCGACAAATATCGATTGGCATTAATAAAGAACTCAAATTGAGCGGAGATTTGGCACAAAAAGAGTAAAGTTACCGACCTTCAATTACACGAGAAGCTACAATACAATAAGTCCTGATCACCACTACGAAGATACGCCATCAATAGGATGTACCAAATACCTTCATCAGCAGTAGAATAAATATGTTTCACGTATAAAACGGTAAAATGGGGACGTCTCGGTGGCTTTTTCTTAATACGACGTAACATGCACATGCATAATGTGTGTGGATACTGGTAACATTCATTTCCCCGATACATTATTTTCCTACACGCCCAGCAATCCACCATAAAGATACATCGCTCACAAAAAGTCCATTCCAATATTCCTTGCCACCACCGTAATTTAAAGTCTTATATGCGTTTCACAAACCATTTCCCTTCGTGAGATCAGGTAATTAAGCCAACTTCGCCGCGTGGTATGGGTGTATATCGTGCGGTAAGAGTGCCGTCGCTGGAACCGATAGAGCTCGTTGACCTGCCCCAACTGCCGGGCCAACCTCTTGGGACCGTGGGGATGATCACGCATCTAAATACGAGGAACAATATCGTTGGGCTTTTTTAATTAACGTAGCTAATAAGAATATCTCACTCCCTGTGCAGTACGATAACGAGACTACATTATAGCTCGGAAGCGCGTTTCATCCTTCAAAAAAATAACTACTTTGAACACAAACCTTTTGAAAAACCACGCGATGCCAAAGGTCAGGAACATGATCAGACAGAGAGAAAAGAAGACCAATGCCTCGGTGGTGGTTTTATGTTGATACAGGCGTAAGCTGTCCTGATCTACCCTAATCGCATTTCCCATTTCGATCAGAGTCATCTGAAAGCTACCTCGGACATTGGGCCAGTATTTTCTCTCCTTCGACGAGCCTTTTGAATCGTGCCGCACTCGCGGGTTTCTCAGCCTGTACGAATTCCCTGCGCAAGTCACCGTGTAATCCACCGCTGAGTACAGATGCAACCTAAACATTAATTTTAGATGCGATCAAAGCATAAAATGTCCGCAGTTGCCCCTCGCCGCTGCGGAAAGTCGCGTACCACTTGAGCGCATCTCCAACCCAGGAACTCCCGGTGCCCACGAAGCGGCCCGTGTTGTTATTCATGACCCACACGGGAAGATTGTCCTCCTGCGCGATGATCAACGCCACGTTATCGTCGCAATATGCCACCGCCATTGCCAGAGACGTCCCGTCGCTGGAAATCAGCGACAAACTGCCAATTTCCTGTAGCTTCGGACCATCTCCGAAGATCTTCAGTCTGTAAATATTCCTCGCACCCGGCTCGCCGTTGCTGCAGAGCAAATACAGCCCGGAGTTCTCCCCCTCCGCTAGACTTGCGTGGATTATCGATTTGCACTGAGATAATTTCACCACGTCGTCACTCGGCACGTCGTGGCGTCGCCAGTGGGGAGACGAAAGGCTGAAGGACCACGTGACATTGGAGGAGAGCACGTAAAGGTGACCCTCATCTACGTCGCACCAGTACAGCGCTCCGTCCTCTAGACTTCCTGGTAAATAGAAGGAATATGCTGTTTCTCACCCCTACCTATTTCGTCCTTGGATCGTCCTCCTGTCCTCTCCACGATCGGATCTGACAATTTTCCTGACGGTCAACAATAATTACCAGGACAGTAAGTCTTCGTGGCCGTGCTTTCGTTGCCGTTCAAAGAGCTCCCAAAGCATAAGAAAGCGGTCCAAACGTTGTCGTCGATCTCCAGTAACCAGACGGTATCCCCTTCCAACGGATATAACGCCAGTACTCCTTTAGCCGAGCAGAGGGCGACTCTCTTGGGCGGCCCTGACATTATGAGTCCCGCTGGTAGAGTTATCCTCGTCCACGCATCCAGACTCGCGGTGCCGAAGAACCACAGATCGGAGAAGTTTTTGGAACCGGTGTGACCGCCATAGACCCACTGTTCGCCGTTGCGCGAGAAGACAGTTTGATCCATCCGCGGGCCGGGTCCGCGAGATTCCCAGGCGCTACTTCCGTCTTCCGCTATCCATCGCCATTCTGTAATATTTTTATGAAAGAACGCAATTGCGCGTACAGGAGCTTCTTGTAATAAATACAAGGCAGAGTTTTTTTAGAATTACAATCAAGAAGTAGAGGGTCGCTCGATAGAATAGTTATTCTTGAAACTTAATTGCAAAGAGCTAGTCACGTGCTCCGGCCGAGCAAAGCCGCGTGCTTTAATTTTCTACACGCTCGTTGCGCGGGTTATCTCACACGCGATCGCTACCGTGCTACTCTGTTAGGTCCACTGGCATAAATCAGCGTTGCGGCTAACAGAAACGGGAACTCGCACGGCCTGTTATCAAGCGTCGCGAGGACTAAACTTTACCCGGCAAGGGAGAGCTCCACGAAATTTCTTTGCGTGTGCGGAAACGAATTAATAATACGGCGAGATGCGTGCAAACCCCCGTGTTAGCATGTCGCGTTAACCGAAACAGCGTCACCTTCCTTCCAAAAATGACTGTTCACTTCGACACTTTATTGCCGCGAGAGAAGAAAGCTTTTTGTCCCTTACGATCGACATGAGATTAAGGAGGAGATTATTTTGAATTACCTGTAATAAAGGCGGCTGCTGTCTCCGCACGCACAGTCGTAACCGTCGAGGGTGAAACTGTCGCTTGAGTGCTGCCCGAAATTCCATTATGGATGCAAACGACCAGGACGACGATTCGCAGTACTCCGTAATGTTTCCACCCGTCGGGTATCATCGTTCGTTATCTCGTGCACCCGTTCGTAGCATCGTTCAGTCACGACTTGCCGCGATCGAGGAATGTCGGCTATAGGATCGAGTCAAGTGGAATACACTGTATTACGTGTACAAACGAATAACACCGAATCTATCAGATTTATTAAACCACTCTGACCTGTTGTACGAACGCTGCCTCGGTATTATCGTCGCTCCCGCGCTTACGGCTCTGCACCGCGGCACAACGGATCAGATTTCGTCGGATGCGTAGCGTCGATAATCGCGCTTGTAAGTCTTCCGAAGATTTGATAAGCGAATCTAAGGTAGACTCGAACGATCCAACGAAGCTCACCGCTCAAACAAGTGCGGCCTTCGCTAGGGAACGAGATTTCCCTGGAGACGCGCTACAGGAGCTCTTCATCTCAGCCTCCCGGGAGATTCATTCCCTTCTTGTCCCCCTCACTTTAGCAGGCTCTTTATCCGCCTCCTATTACCTCTACAGACGAAAGCGTGGTGCTATCTGACGGTTGTAGTTTCTCGTATTGATTTTCTTGTTAAACTCTTCCTTATCGAGACCCTCGCGGTATCTGCCCGTTGTTAGACGGTTTGTGTCTGAACTAACAGAAAAATGTAAAATTTATTTGCTCTTATCAATTCAAAATGACATTCGGGTCTTTTACCATTATTTACATTAAAGACTTTGATCCAAACCAGATTGGTATCTCGTATGAAACATCGTTAGGCAACGTGGTTTCCGCTTCTTTGTAACGTAGAACGGCATGAATGGAATAAGCGTTTTAGTAGCTTTAAGCCACGTTGCCTAATGCTAGTATAAGAGGATCAAGATGAGGCAGTGCCACTTCGTCGAGGTGAAGGATTCGTTGAAGATACTTTTATTACCGGAACATAGAATTGATATTGCGAATATACATGATAACGAGTATATACATACGTACAACTTCGCTCCCACAGTCCCAAATCTCTTTCCACGAAGATACGCGTTCCGCGGTTCTTCAATTCCTACGATGATTGGCGGTCGAAAGCAGCCAACTCTTATGCATCATAACGTGAAACTAAATTACACATATCACTGTAGCGTTGATCTACCGCGATCGTCGTTGTCAAGCGTCGAAGTTAACATCACAGTGTTCCCGGCTTAGCTACCTTTGCTTGGCATTAACAAAACACTCTGCTAATGGTTGACCTACTTTAATAGCTTGACCGGTTTTCAGGCAAAATTGAAAGTCTTTCGGTGCTTCAAAGAGAAGGACTATCGTAGATCCCATTCTAAATTCGCCAAATGTCTCTCCTTTGGATACATCGGTACCGTTCAATTTCAAATCCTCCCAATCTTTTCCTCTGATCCACCTTTTCGCGTTGGTGATCAGTTCGTCGTCGCAGTAAATTTTTATCGAACCTACATTCGTAGCGCCGATCGCGGCGTACGCCATGAAACCACCGGACCACTCGCCGATGTAAACCGCGCGCTCGTTCAGTGAGAATAAGTCGGGTAGCCAACTTGCGATCATTGGATTTACACTCAACAGTTTGCCTGAAACATAATGGCCACGAGCGATTTCCTAAGTCGGTACAGACTCGGCAGCAGTATCCGTTTGAAAAATTCTGAAATTCTTAAAATCGAACCTCGAAAGTGTCTGCGAAAATCGATGCGCCAATCCGTTGGACTGTGAAATCGATGATAATCGCCCGGGGCTAGATAAACAGTTAGCTGATAAAGCCGATTAGCCGGATTCTTTAAGAGCAAATTGATATAACTGTCGTTTTCGATCCTTTTTGTTACGAGGCCGGGTTTATCCTTCTGTATCCAGCTGGGCTCGCCCAAAAAGTGGCGCAGATTGTAGGTAACGCCTTTCACTTGTTCCACGCGACAGGAAGTCACAGGTCCAAAATGTAACACTTTGCCGTCTGAAGGAGAAACCTACATTTTATATGTTTACGTATCAAATATGCAGGTAGAGTAAGAAGAGATTTGATTTCATGGAATATGTTACTTACAATATTGGTATTCTGTGCGACGGGACGGACTCCATCTTTCAATGGTCTCACGAAGAAATCAACCAAGCTGGGGAATGTAGCGAGATCTAGATCGATTTCTTCCAAATTAGCGCGAAATGCTTTGGCGTAAAATCCGTATAATGTAGGCCTAAGAGCAACTGGTAATTCTCTACTGGCAATCCAGCCCCATACCCTGCTAGTCGCCCTCAATGGTAAATGACAGTAACAATTTATCTTAAATTACAAAAAAAAGAAATGAGATTAATAAGAATAATATAATGGACTCTAAACTTCATTGTTGTTACAGTAAAATTCGTTTAAGATACGAATCAAGGGACCGAGGGTGTTTTGTATCTTAAGCGGGATCGTATCTTATCTGTACGTATCTTAAGTGGATAATTTTACACAGATTTAACAGGCATTTTTCAAGGGACCAAAAGAAATTCGTATCTTATGCGAGATCGTATTTTAACGAGCTTTACTGTATATCGAGGGTCAAAACGCAGAACCTCGTAACCAAAATTGTTTGCCAAATGCGTTTTATTATCTATTAGTCTTTAGAATACATGTCTCCACTTATGAGAGAAGTTTAAATGTAGCATGCTAATTCACTGCTAAGAAAATTACAGAAAACAATACCTCGTATCTACAAAGTCATAGTTTTTAGTCTCTCCTGTAAAATTTCCTTTTCGTCAGTTCCAAGGTCCCGCGTTTTGACCCTCAATATCCTCTTATAATTACGATCTATGTAAGTAATATTCTCACCACAAAGTCGTTAAAAG
Source organism: Xiphydria camelus (assembly GCA_963678675.1). Taxonomy (NCBI): domain Eukaryota; kingdom Metazoa; phylum Arthropoda; class Insecta; order Hymenoptera; family Xiphydriidae; genus Xiphydria; species Xiphydria camelus. Next base: position 37,231,562 of record OY783191.1, on the reverse strand, counting down.
GCTCGCTTGCTATTACATCTCCCGCAGTGTACGGATGCTTCCTGAGATGCCTCCATTGCAAGATCCCGAGTACAGTGACGCCAACTCCCACAGGAACGGTCCATTCCCACCGACGAATAATTGAGTGCCATAAGCTCCCATTACTCGCTTTCGAATCACTGTTGGTTGAGTAGTTTGCCAAGTGTTTCCGCCACAACGTCGTAGAGCGTGTTGCTCCCCATGTGAATTTTGTAGGAGCATTAGAATGAGTTCTGAAAAAGCTTAATAGAAAAAATCTTTCTTGTCAAACTACCAATAATGATATATACCTCGCATAATACAATAATCGTGGAAGCTTGTAAGAAGACATGATTCACATGGGAAAGTAGTGTGAATACACTTTGTTAGAGGTTATATTTTTCTGCCACAAGTGAACGGATGTAGAAAAATAACAGAGGAATATTTTACACTTGAAAACATATGGGTGGATGCTATTTAATTTCAATCGAATAGTTGTCTATAAATGTTGATACATTTAAAATTATTGCAATAGAAAATAAACCGGCATGACCACACCATGAGAACCTGATCTCAGTTGATTCGTTTTTTGGCAGATGGCAGTATACGAAAGTGCTCCCTCTGTTAATAAAACTGCAAGACTTTCGCCGGTTGCAACACACGATAAGAAAGTTAATACCTGCGGTAGGTATTGCCCAACAGACGGTAATTCTGGAACGGTAGTAGGTAATATAGGTAAGGTTAAATGCGAATTTTAAATGCCGCGAACACATGTAATACCTATTTGAAGTGGCTTGAAGCGCTCGACAAAAAATTGTATTCTGAATGACAACACGAAGAGTTTAGACATGGACTTCGACGCGGCTTATATCGGTAATCATAATGAATGCTAATAATAAATCGCCATAGATAAATATATATTTACAACGAGATGAGTTTTTCAATAATAAAATACCATAGCTCTGAATTATTGAAATTTATGCTTCTGCGTTTCAGAGCCCTTCATTCAAAGCTGGCTTTCCTACATTCACCGGGAGAATGAGGCTTGCGAGTACTCTACCCGGAATAACAATGAATTTTGCGTTCCATTCATGGGTATCGAAAATCTGGCCAGACTCTACCATCATGTTAAAATTTGATACACGGCAGGGCAAGCGTACATCTCTGTTTCCTTATAATTTCATTTCTTCACAGCCGTTCCCATGCCGGTAACCAAAACGATCTTCGCGATCAGCGAATTCTTTGGACTCGCTCCCAGTGCCAGATATCTCACAGTGCTCTTGTACGACAAGTTCACGTGTAAACATTTTTACGAGTCGTATAAGACGGAACTGGAGGCTGGGCCTGAGGAGAGTTCATGGAAAATTACGTGCGAGAGAATCTCTAGTCAAGCCAAATTGCGTCTCCTTTCGTGTATGCAGCTCGCAAGTAAAATGGACTCCCACTCTCAGAGCCTGGGTGTATCTCATGTACGCGTAATTTCCACGTCTTCTGGATTCTCTCGTCTCTGGAAATCATTAAAGAGAGTGTATCGCGTTTCAGATACTAGGCGTGCTACGATGGATCGATAAAAATCGCGAGTACACGCACGACATGGTCTTGTCGTCCGAGTTTGAAGTATTCAAAACGCTGGGATTCCGGGTACCCCTGTTCACGCCTCTGTGTTGTATCGAAATACTCCTCGCCGCCACGGGATTGTGGGAATCACCGGGGATATACGACAATGCGATTAACATTCTGGACGTGGCGTTTCTGCAGGTTCGTATTGCACTGGAAATTGCAGAGTCGACGCACACGTACGCGGGACGATCTGTATATTCGTACGTTTTCGCTCGCAGCACGAACAAATCTACTCGCAGCTGCACTACATGGCCCACGGACGTCTTCTCAAGACCCGAGACGACAGGAGGAACTTCATGGCGATAGAATCTAACATTCTCTTTCTGGCAGCTTCCATTGTACTCTGCGCCACATTATTCATGTGCGTGAACAAAGCGGATTCCAAGCACCTCGTTATAAGGCTCTCTCACATGGTGGAAATACGCGACAGCGATATCTGGGATATGGCGAACTTGTTGTTCACGATTATAGTTCAGGACGCTGATTTGTGAAATCGATTGGAAAATAGATTTGTATGCGTTTAGTATGTGAATTAGTTATTAGTAATAGAAGAAGTAATGCGAATAAGAAGAAATTGAGCATAAAAGCGTTTATATGTACGTAGGCAGGCGAGAAGTTCTCCTAACTGATGAAGAGTTGTTTCAGTATTATTTCCAGATAGATTGACATTTTGATCACTGTGTATATAGGTATATGTATAAGATTAAGATTGAAAATACAAAAGACAATCTACTATACAGGAATATTGCTTATTCATACCTATTTGAAATGAGTAATACAAATTTTAATTTCAAGATAAATCATTGCACATTCCTTCATTCCCCATTTTGTTCAAAAAGCTTGTAAATTATTTTGTTTGGGTAAATGGCCACTTTCGAAAATCAGTTTATCGCGTTTTCCAAATTCGGAGACACAAAGTCAGATGGCACGCGCATTACTCTAACTCAAAGTGACAAATGGATGAAGCAAGCAAAAGTGATAGATAAGAAATTGACAACAACGGACACAGCGATTTCTTTCAATAAACTAAAGTATATAGATTAATATCAGTGCATCTCGCTGATTAAATACATTTAAAAAAAAATGGATATAGCTACTTTCTATTGCAGACAGAAGTCCTTATCTTTGGACGATTACAATAAGTTTATCGACGATCTTGGAACGTCGAAGGGAATTGATTCTAAAACGATTCGTGAAAAGATGACAAAATGTGGAGCTCCTGGCACTCCGAACACTACAGTAATTGCTGCAGAAAAATAATATCAATTAAGTTCGTATCATGGTATTCTCCATTTGTAGCAAGTAGTGGCGGATGAGGCTGTTGGTCGATTGACGGATACTACGCAATACACCGGAGCCCACAGAGAACGCTTCGATGAATCCGGGAAGGGTAAGGGAAAGGAAGGACGAGTGGATGCTGTCGCGAATGATGGATATGTAAGAGGATACAAACATAAAGACACGTACGACAGAAATCATCCATCTACCAGCTGATCACAAAGACTATTAAAAATAAAGGAATTGCATATATATCATCTCTGACTTGCTCCAAATTATAAGCGGACTGTAATAATCGAAAAGGAAATAAAAAATTATCGAATTCACTTATTCTTACAATCTCTCCACACCCAATCATCTAATTGTTCTTCCTACGCTTTTTTTACCCGGTTACTTTCGAATTTTACAGTAGGCCGCGGAGATAGTCAGAGGAAACGCGGTGACCTGCTTACCCAGCGATCCTTTCATGTCTGTTTATTCGCTTAAGTGGAACGCTACCGATTGACGTGCATACGCGTATCATGATACGGAAGCGAATACACATCTGCCGTCTGCATCATCGCTCATTTACGATAAATCGCGCGACCGTGCGCGACAAAACTGAGTAAACAGCTGCGAGTGACGTTTGTCGTCAAGCATTCGGCAAGTGTCAACGCTTTTTCAGTTGGAGGAAAATAGAACGGCAGATTTGAAAGTGGGTACTACGTTTCTCCATTCAATTTACCGCTGATTGACTTCGTCCTTTGCGCACCGTAGTCCTACCCCCGCGACACTTGGAATGTTACGCGCGGTCTTCATTCATCCACGAAATATCTACCACCCCGCGCACGAATTATACTAACCATTTCGGAAACATACACGCCGAGACGAGTACGTCGCTTTACCACTACATTTAACAAACTATCCACCATACTATTCTCCTTTCACATGTGTACCATCATTCCTCACATGCACACCGTCTTTTAACCCACCCGTGTGCGGTACGCACCATTCGTACGCGCGAACACACTCGTCGCATCGCTATTCAAGATGGAGAAACAACAGAGGAATCTCGCAAGGTGGTTGTAAACAAGGAGGAAGCGCGGATAAAGTGACTCAATTCCACAGGAAGAAATATATGTAGCTGGGAATTTCAAAAATGGCCAAATCGGTACTCGGTTCGGACACCTTGCCGAAGGCTGGTCGCGTTAACGAGGGTAAGATTAACGATTTACGTCTGTTAATATTGTCGTTAACTTCTTCTGACGTGCACTCACTGTAATTCCTGGTTGCAGTGTGCCGCGAATGGCTGGTCCACGAAGACGGGGCGCTCGCTTATCGCCTCCAGGATGAGGAAAGTACGAATTTTATTCCCTCGATATCGTCTGCCGTAAATCTCTGCAGCGCAGGATTGCAAAGTTGAAATTGCTGTTGCGATTATCGTTTACGAGTTCTCGTGTTACAGTCAAGGAGCACTATACGGGTAACAAGGTGCGGAATGCACAGGTCCGAGAGGATTTGCCCAGAGCTAAGGTCGAGCAGGAACTCGAGGCGCTGCGTTACCAATCGCTTGTTCAACAGCAGTGAGTATAGCATTTTATCATTTCTAGTCGGTGTGATCTATCAAGAGTCAACTCTCTACCTAAACTAAATTTTAACGTACCGAGATGCAACAGGGAAGAGAGGGACGCTTTGGTGGCCAGACAGATAGCACTGAACATGGAACGCGAGGAACGCCTCAAGGAGCGCGAACTGCAAGAACGAATGAGGCTCCAGCTCAGACTTGACGACGAAGCGGCACAACTAGAGGCTCAACTGGAAATACAACGACGCATTCAAGAAGAGAAGGATCAGGTACGGGCCAAACCGTGATAAACGCTGAAACACGATACAGTTTCACGGATAATGTGAGCATAAAATTGGTCGTTTTTAGGAATTAGCGAGAAAGTTGCAAAGGGAGGAAGAGGAAGCTGGCGTAGATACGGAAGATGGACCGGTCGACGAGCAATTACTGCTCGATCGGAAGATCGCAATGGAGGCGCAAGACGCCGAGCTCGCACGAATGTTGCAGGACAAGGAGCGCGCCAAAGCTCGACGAGCGCGAGAGCGAGCACGTCAGAAGAAGTTGGAACGGCAGCAGCAGCTGGCACAGCTCGAAGAGCCGGACGTCGTGGAGAAGCCCCAGAGACCTGACAAGCTTGATCTGAAAGTAACTCACACCAGAGGCAGGTCTCGCCAAAATTCGCACTGTCCTCAGTATCCGGATCCTGAAGAGATTCAGGTGCTGGACGATCCCGTCGAGGAGATCCGGGAGATGCCAAATGTCGCGGCTATGATCGATCCTACTTACAACGGAAACACGCACCGCAGTACGTCCAGTAGCTCCAGCAACACCGTCAGTCCTGCGTACGCCCTGCCGACGCCACCCCAAGAACTGATGGGTGACGATGCGCCGTGCTACATGCCGATACAGGGGCAGAGACGGAACCAGATGCAATCCCCGTCTCAGACCCAGGAGGAAAAGCACAAGCGTCGCATTAAAGACGGCTGCAGGCACCAATAGAAATGAGATTAACGATCTGAGAAATGTCCAACAGCAAGGATATTCAGGTTATCGAGGACTGCTGTTCTTTGAAATGACAAAAATTAATATTAGATGTATCGTTAAGGGTTTCTCTGTGAATCACATTCCGAGCAGCCTTGACTCTGAAAAAAGAGCAAGGTGAAAAAGAGATATTCAATAGTTCTAGACGAATCGGAAGAAAAAGACGGAACAGAGAATAATGATTATGCCATATCGTTCACAAATGCATCGATTATGTAAATAACGAAGATGGTAGTGCCTTTTCATAAGAGGCACGTCTTTTATACGAGCACTCAGTTAACAGATTAAGTATGCAGGCAATACGTCGAAGTTGATCGCTATCTCAAAGTAAGCAATAACGAATTAACAAATATATCTAGAGATATACATACCCTCCCAAAAATCACCTACCATTTGCATACTATTTTACTGTTTATAGTCAAATATGACATGCAGTTAATTGCATTTCGAGCATATGTAGGTATAAGATATACTTTTGACTCACTGACATTACAAATCGTCGTGCGTTCGCGCGTCTAATCAAAATGAGAGAAACGTTGACAATATCCTTACAAATGTACACAGAAGGTATTATAGATATTAAGATCGTTAAAGGATCTTATTTCAATATGATATACATGCCGGTCTATATATTCAACAAAGCTGTACGTAGCACGGCTCTATTTAAACGGTAACAAAATATTTTTCGACAATCGTAGCTTTTCTTCGTGATGTAAAGACAGCACTAGTAAACGACACTGCCAAAGATCTGACACTTTAATATTTGGCCTTCAAACCAGATTGACTCAAGTATTATCAGAGGGCTTTAATTACTGGATTAAGTCCGAGAACGCGGTCCGGATGGGACTGGTGTTTATAGTGAATATCGAGAGTAACGCGAAAGAGATGTACTTATAAACAGATATCACTCGTTAGGTGATGCAGCAGTTGCCATGTTGCTGCACATCGTTTTATGCAGCATCGATTCGGTATTGAAAAGAGAATTATTCACGAGGCATTGATCTTTGGGGCGTATAAAATTCGGTGCACTCGCTGTACTATCAAATTAACAACGAAATTATATATATAAGAGGTACAATTAAATTGGTAGCTTTATATTTCAATGCATGGAGGAAGTATTTCCCTTCTTTTTTTTTTAATACATGAGTCCTTTTTTCGAACTTCATCAAGGGTCATGCCTTGTGTCCCTAGTAAATACGATGTTCTGTCGTAGAACAATGTACAATACCCAGGGACAGTACGTAAGAAGTATTAGATTAGAATATTAATATTAGACGGTAAGGATTTACTTAAAAATATCGTATTATCCATGGTGACTGGACAGTTCTTTTGACGATGCTATACAATTAATTTTCTTACACGTTTATTGTAACTATACATAAGCATATCAATAAATTATTTACAACTGTATGGTACAATTACTTCTTTTTCTTTTGTGCGGCGTACCTCTCCGATAGTGTTAGTCACGTATATTTGTTTGATATCCAAACTATATGAAAGTTAAACGAAAATGGAAATCGGAAAGTCAAAATTTACCAACATAATTTCGACGAAGTGTTTGAATTATTAAAACTAACGATTATCGCGAACCGATTTCGTGCTTATTACGTACGTAGGGCAAGAATCGGAATCTGTTTTCGTCTTAGTTTTACACTCGGTTTCACAAATGGTGAATAATTATTCGACAAACGAAATAATCTACCGAGCTTTGTAATTGATGGGAAGTACTATTTATTTGTCAAATAAAGTTATTCGCCGTTGGTGAAACCGACTGATAGTCCGAAGAAAACAGTTTTTTCGTCGAATCTGTACATTCGGTAAAGTACCTAGCAATCTGATAAAGAAATAACGTAAAATAATTGAAGCAGTGATAAATGACAAATCTTACATTGAAAATGAAATAACATGTCAGGGTCATTCCTTACAAAAGATACTTATCGTTCAACCCTATTGAGACTGAATTTAACTATTGATTCCGCTTTTTTTCGAAGTAAAAGTTTCAATACGCGTCAATGTATGTACAATAATGAAGTACCTACGAGCCCTGACAACTCGTCTGTTTTAACAAGCTACCACGCATTGTTCCCGTTTTAACTGAAAAGTTACTTTCGATATTGCTAAGCTCTCAATGGAATTTTCAAATGTACAAACAAAAATCAATATATTTTTTGTATAACTTGGAAATCTAACGTTTCTTACTCGGCTTACGATCTCGCGACGATTCAAAAAATAGACAAATATCGGATATGCTTTAAATGAAACTCGTAGTTTTTTACTTCAATTGGCAATAGAACTTGGAGGTAAGAACAAAAATCCTATTATCGCAGGAATACGAATAAAAATGATATTTTCTGAAACTCCTTTAGAGCGTTAATTTTTCAATCCAAGACTGCTACGGTTATGACAAACTCTTATCCCCCAAACAAACAATAAAATACAAAAGGAAGGTTCAATGATACCCCACTGATGCTATAATATGGATGAAGTACGTGATACTGGTATAATAAAACTCAATATGACGGATTTACTGGCCAGAAAGACAATTAGAATTCTTGATTAACGACTTATCAAATGTCGAAATAGAAAACTGCACTTTTCGAGAGATACTTACTCTGCTAGAGGAATCCTAAAACAAGCGTATGAATCATGGAATGAGGGGCGTTAAGATGCACTGGAGGACCTCTTCCTTGGAAGCACGTATTTTAATCTGACAGTGGGCAGTGCTCTGTTTGGTATCATTCTATTGTTTGCGGACTTATCATCGCAAGCGATTTGTTTTGGTGCGGACCGCTTTTCCTCGTCAGTCAAGGGCGAGACGAAATTTCTTATCGGTCGTTGTCTCCTGGCAAATAAAAATATTAGTTAGAGCTCATGGAGTTAGTCGTATACGAATGCAAGCAGAAGGGGATCTTCATTGATTTAAGTTGGTGGATAATTATTTCAAATAACAGTGTGGCACAACTTTAGACAATGCGGCCTCATGAAGCCTTAATACTTCTTCAAGTTATAATATATAGTACAAATGTAATTATCCTGTGACAAGCGGAGGTATTGACACATCGATATGAGCGAGAAAAGCACTTTGGCTCCTTAGAGCCACACGTTGTTCAGCGCTAGTCATAGCTAGGGTAGTAGTATAACCAGAAACATGCATACAAGAATTGATAAGTAGATACCTACGATGCGGGGTGGTTGTAGGATTCTTCGATCTGGTGTGAGGAGGAGAAAAAATATATTTTGGTACTCTTCCCACATCTGTAAGAGAAAAGAATTATGCGATTAATGACAATTAACTGCATTTTATGAAAATAGTAGAAAGCGTTCCGCGTTAAGACGATGACTCGCCTTGCTCTTCGGTCGGCGGTCCCAAAGTTTCATCCGGTGGTGAAAATTGGAAGCTTTCAACATCCTCGTTGCTCCTCTCGGACGTGGCTCGTCCTCGCCTCGGCTTCTCGGGCGGTGGATTCTCTTCAACATTTTCTTCATCATCGCGAATTTCCTTGATGCTAGTACCAGACGCGGTTCTTGTTCTCCGAGTAGTTCTTTTACTAGATTTCATTTCCTTGGGTTTCGTTCGAGCTTCCTCCTCGAAAGGCTCTTCCTCTATTGCCTGTTCCACTAGAACACTCTTCGTGAGAATGCTTTTATTCTTTCTCCTCGTCTCCGTTCCAGCTGGTTCCAAGCTTATTGCTCTCCTCTCTCTGGTCATATCGCTGGACGCCTTCTTCTTCTTCTCGGTAGCCGCAGTAGACGATTTGGCTTGTGGCATATCACTCGAATTTTCTGCCATCTCTTCTGGTATTGACTGTATCGAATTACGACGACTCCTCGTATTCGCAGCCGGACTGCCAATTTCTACAGGAATGATGTCCTTTGCCAGACTGCTGGATCTTCGAGTCCTCGACGTGTTCAGAACGGATTCCTTGGGTACAGAAGTTTCGCGCTTCCTAGTTGCCCTCCCGACAATATCCTGAGTTTTTTCTGTAGTTTCTTTCGCCACCGAAGAACCTCTCCTAGTCCTACCGGCTAACGAGGAATCCAGGTCCTTGCTCAGCGAAGCGCCTCTCCTCCTTTTGGAGCTCTTTTTGTGAAGTTGCTCCTCCGCGCTGTCTTCCGTACCTCTGCTGCGGGACGACGTTGAAGGCTTACCTTCGTTAATAAGTCTACTCGACAGACTCATCATGTCCTTTTGAACTGACGTAGCGCGTCTCGTGCTTCTTCTCACGGGTTGTTCCTCCGCCACTTGTTCCGATGGTAACGATTGTGGAATCGCCTCGAGTATAACTTTAGCCGACGACAGGAGAGCTTCCTTCGCCAGAGAACTTGCTCGCTGCGTTCTCCTCGTCTTCTCAATTTCCGGTGTCCTCGAACGGGAGTCGGATTCGGAGGATACCGCTATTTCTCTCGCCAGTGAAGATGCTCTCTGAGATCTAGTAACTCGAGTGGATGTTTCATGCGCAGATTCGACGTTTTTCTTAGAGCGAGAGACCTTTAACTTTGTGGGAGTAGTTCTTTCACTGTCCGAACTTAAGGACGATGGTATGGCCTTTGTTGATACTTGAGACCCAGTACTGTCCGTTCTGCTCATAAAATTCTCTTGATTATCAGAGGACGTTTGGTTCTTCGGCAAGCTCTTTCGTCTTTTAGTTTCATCCAACTTCTCCACATCATCAGTCACGTCGGGTATCGAAGGTGAAGTGGCTAAGTCTGAATATTCTAAATTATCCGTTACCTCACCGTGCTGAATTGAAGCGCGGCGATTATCGAGAAACGTGTCTCCTACGTCGGTAGTTTTCTTTTGTCTTTTGGAATCTCTTTCGACTTCTGTTCCACTTCTCTTGAATGTTGATTCATGAGTATCTACATCGTTGGCATTGACACCATCATTAGATTCGTCGTCGGTGATATTAGAAGCGTAGTACGTTTCCAATGACTGAGGAGCGTAAGAAGAGTCTTTCGTTTTAGTTAAATATCTGTCGGCACTTTCAGAGGATTCGTCTTCGGTAATATTTAAATCTTCATTTGTTCGATTTGAAGTACTGTACGAGGCGTTAGTCTCTACCGATTTTTTGCCGCTGTCTCCTCGCGATTCCGTCTCCTTGGATGGGGACTTGCGAAGGCCGGTGTTGTGCGAATTCAATAAGCTCTGGAAAGTTTCCTCCCTGGCATCGTCTTCCTCTTTGTCTTTCAGAGCGAGCAATTCTTCCTCGTAATCGTCAGAATCGTTGGCTGCTTCCTCGTCGAAAGTATTGACATTATGGTGTTCTCGAGTCTCTCCCGTCGTGGCGTCGTTATTTCGTTCAATACTCTCCTCGCCATGATCATCCGCCTTTCTCCGATCCGTATCGAAAGATTGTTCCCTTTGCGTTTCCAGAATAGTCTCACTTTGCTCGGTTTCCTCCGACTCTTCCCGCTGCGATGTCTGCGTCCCGCTGCCAATGTGTTGCTCGTCAACTCGTTGGCTCATCCGTTTTCCACCAATAAAACTACTCTCTGACTCGCGATCCAAGCCAAAGTCTTCTACTTCCATTATGATATTGTCGTCCCAAGGTTTCCCAGTCTCTTCCGTCACGGTAACTTTTGTTACGGTACTTGACCGGAAGGAAATTGTCTTATTGAACTCACTGGACGTCCTCTGCCCAAAAGTATCTTCACGTTTTCCGGGTACCGTCGGAGTACGTACACTTGAAGCATTTTGATTTCTGTCGAGAGAGGCGCGTTGAAAATCGCACCTTTTCCCAGTATTTCTCGAATTCCAAGGACTGTTGAAAGGTGTATAGTCGAAGCTACTGTCAGAAGTCAATATCGACGACGAGTATCTTGAAGCGTTCAATGAATTTCGAGCTCTGGGGATTTTGGGAGGACTTGGATCCACTGTTTCTCTCGTCGGCCTTTCGTCAGTTTCCATTGGAAATGATGGGGAAACGTTCGTTGTCGCTTCCTTCGGGCTTTCACGAAAAGCATTCGTGGCTTTTCTCGGGGTAGCATCTCTCGACGTTTTGGTAGGCGTGGGTGTTTTTCTCGTTTCCAACGACGATTCGCTCTGCGAAAGTAGACTACTCCTCCTGAGACCCGGTCTCGGGCGGGGACCGGAAATATTTTTATAACTGTAGCTACTGCTGTTACTCGAAGTCGTGTTATTCTCACTCTGCGATTTATTGCTGACGTTTGGACTGAAGTACGCGTCGTCATTGCTCTCGTCCGACACATTGACGTCATCGCCGATTTTTTCATCGTCGCCAATCGCTCCTTCTTGCGTCGAATCGTTCATAATTTGGCCGACACTGAACCGAATCTGCCGGGCTGATTTCCTTTCCCTCTCCTTCGATGAATCCTTCTCCTGACTTTCACCCGATCGAGTCATCACGAGGCTGGGCGACGTCGAACTGCGTATCAGCTGACGTATCTTCAATATGGAATGAGGCGTTTCTAAAGCGGCATCCTTGGCTGCTACGGCTTGCTTCTTCCTTTGAACGAGGGGTGTGTCCAGCACTGCACTCAGTCCCAATTTCCTTGGATCGGACTTGTCGATGGAATCACTGTCGTCCGCAATTTTCCTTCGTTTTCTCTCTTCGGTATTATCCATGTTAGTCTCCTCGTCCTCCCGCATGTCGTCCAACGTCCGCTTGCCGTAAGTCTTTCGGGCGAGAACCGGGAAGAGGACGCAATTCGTATTCACATTAGTCCCGTTAGATCTCAGAGACGTGCAAGGAGCGCTAATGAAGGGGATTTGACATCTGTCGCCTCTGACGTAAGTCTCTCTCGCCTTCTGAATCACGGTCTCGTAAATTCCCGAAGTCTTGCTGCAGCTCCTTCGATGCGACATCGGCCGCGGATACCTGAGCTCTGGATCGACGTCCACGTTTCTCCAATTCAAATTATCGGAGAAGTATCGCGTCACCTCGGGTAGAGTCGTATTATAGGCGTTGAGCATCATCACCGAAGCCGGTTGAACGGCCTTATTGGAGAGACCTCTACTTTGGCCGAGTGAATACACATTGTTAGCCTCGGCATAGCGACATCTCTGCAGATAATAGAGCAATCGAGACTCCTCGTATTTTCCGTCTTCCAGAAACTTCACGAAGGCTTCTTCCTCTTCTGCATTTAGTGCCAGATGTAGGATATCGTTGAGTTTGCCACTGGCGCGGCAAGCTTCGAAGAAACAAGTCAACAGGTGCGAGTAATGCGACGGCGGTCTGCAGTGAAAGGCGGACTGTACCAGTCCGTGCTCCACCGAGAGACTGATGGCCACACCTTGATCTTCGACGGTGGACATCGGTGGTTTCCGCACGCGCAAATACGTCAGAGCGAGCTTGTGTTGATCGTTGCCCACCAACGTCCTTATTACGAGTTTATGGTGCCAATCTTTCACATCCGAATCGGACACCAATTGCCCCGTCATCATATCCAGGAAACCTTGGTAGTCTTCGTGATCGAGGAGCCAGAAAGCTTGGGTCAGCTTGATGAGACTGGGACTCATCTTGAACGCCGCAGGATATTTTATCAGTTGGTCGACTCCGGGACAGGATCCTTGCAGGAGCATTGCCAGGTCCATTAGCAAATAAATTGTTATTTGATGTTTGTTTTCAATTTCATCGGATACCGGTTGATGGCAATCCATTAAGTAACTCCTGAGTAAAGATTGCAGCGACGGCGGTGGATAATGCCCTCCCATGCTGATGTCCCCACCTTCTCGTTCCCATTGTGCACGAAGGGGCGCGCATTCCCGCGTGATGAGTTCGTCAATGAATAGGTCCTCGCACATTTCGCCATGCCTATTTGATCTCCCCAATTGGGACCGTCTGTCCCTGTACAACGTTGCTAATTTGTCGTAGGGATAAGGAATTCTGAGAGCGAACGAGATCGGTAGAGCTTGCTCGTCCACCTCTTGAGTTTCCGGCAACAATCCGACATCGTGAAACCACAGCACGACTTGCAAGTGAGTGGAAATCCGTTTGAGAGCTCTCCGTTGCTTCGTCAAATCGCTCGACTCAACGGGCAGCTTGGCGACCACGTTCGTCAGACACTCCAATTGCTGACAGCAGAAACGCAGTGTCTTCACTTCCGCTTCGCCGATGTTGCTGCCCGACTGATCGAACAACGGGATGCACAGACGATCCGCGGTTATCTTGATCGACGAGGCTCGCTGCACGCCCCACTTGAGAAAAGCTGGGAAGAGATAGGACGCGCTACCGTCCGACCATTCTTTGGCGCATCTTATCAAAAATGTAGCCCATCGTTGTTCCAGGCAGAGGGAGAGCAACGTTTCTCTCTGAGCGTTTTGATCGCTGTTGAAGGAGCACTCGGCGTTAAAGGGAATCAGCCCAGCGGCAAGGCACTTGTGATACGTCTCCGAAGGTTGAATCATTATGATCGGCCCGACGACGGCCATTTCGCGCAGTAATTCCGATTGCTTCCCGCGCGTCATCCAGAAAGTCAATCGCTCACTGGTCAGTTCCAACCATTCGAGCGACAAGGAACTTGGATAGAACAATTCTTCCGGCGGATTCGGTCCGTTACTCTGAAACTCCCTGAGCGTGGCAGGCATATACGCGCAGCTGAGAATAGTACCATCGGCGCTATTTTGCAATTCGGATTTTGTTCTGTAGCTGACTAAGATGCTGTTCGGATTTTGACATTCGCCGGGAGTTCGCGGCATCTGCTCCTTGTACCACTGGTTCAAATCGAACAGCAATGTTCTGCCATTGATGCCGATCAGTAACAAGCTGTCTTCGCCTCGTTTGTTGGTTGATTCGGTTTGCTCCTGGTTACTGTCCCTCTCGATTGTTGAGAGATCTGTGATTCTATCGCCCTCATCGAGTTCCACCTCAAACTTAAGGCTAGGCTCTCCTTCCAGATTGTAGTACAAATTTGTTCCCTTGTCTGAGTATTTTCTTTCAAATAGCAAGGCATACATTCTGAGAATTGGGGCCATTTGCATGGATTCTTCTTGATACGCCACCCAGAGATAATAGAAGGGTCTCGGATCGTCCGCCGGTTCCAATAAGGCAATGTGACTCACGGACATGTTTTCATCGATAGGCAAACTTACCCATCCAACGGAACCGTCGCTCTGCCACATGATCACTCTACCGAGACATCCCGAGATCAGGCATCCGATTTTTGTGGAACTCACGATGGCTGGTCCTAATGTATCCCTGTATAACGGTGCTGCTTCAAACTCGTCTCTGTTAAACCTAATGTAATCTTCGATTCCTGTAAATAATGCCAATAAATATAATCAGTGTTTCTTATCAACATCACATATTCTGACCTCACACAGCATCCCTAAATTTTATTTTCAGGGAAATGGGGCACATTTTTTTTTTGAAATAAGGACAAAATAGGGTCCATATGGTCGATAATAAAATATGTAATCATCTTTCAAAGTATAACAACGTAAATCTATTATACAAATAGGTCTAAAAATAAGATCAACTTAGTTTCTGTTAAGTTTTGATCTTTTTTGTGTATGATATATATACTTTTCCCCTATACTTTCTTTCTACAGAGTAGTTAAATGCAGTTTAGTTTAAACATAGCTTGTATGTACATTTAACAGGAATATAAACTAAAAATTGCAGGTAAACTCTAATAATAAAAAAAAACTTTTTGGCAACAAAAATAATGTTTGTACATGTAGATGTAAAACATACATTACACATTTTAGAACAATATGAACTCGTGCAACTCGTGCTTTATACCAGTACTACAAATGAAATCAACTCGGTTAATAATAGGCAAATATAGTTCAACTTCATGAATGTAAGAATATCCTAGACAGCACTGAGCTAAAAGACGTCTTTAAAGCGTCTTATGACCCACTTTTGAATTACTTTTACCATTGAAAGATATCTTCAAGACGGGTCATGTCTAAAAGTCATCTGAAGGTAGGATATAAGATGTTTTGAAGACGATTTAAGGACTTCTTTTAGCTCGTCTGTCTGGATATCCTTACATCCTCATTCAAATTATTTAAAGTAGGATACTCTCTTTTAAGGATATTTTACAATATCAGGATACTTCTAGGGTACGGTGCTAAAATAGGGCACTCTTTTAGGGTAAATAGGGACACGATGTGAGACCTGCATATTTGAAAAGGACTGCTTTGCTTTCTTTCTATCAATGAGAGGAGAAACTTACGTCTATTCAGTAGATTATACGCCGCGTGCCTTCCCCTGCGATGCTGTTGTCTGGAGGATGATGGCTCCTTGTCGTGCAAAAATTCAATTTCAGTCGGATATGACTCATCCATAATCGGACCGGAATGATCGCCATCCCAAAGGGAACGCCGAAGGTCAAATATGACATGATGAAGACTACGCAAAACTGCACAGGCCGTTCCACAGTTTTCACTGAGAATACTGTCTGCTGTTCTGTCGTTGTTTTGTTCCCATTCCGCGCCACCATTTACAACGCATATCTTCTCTACCCCAGCTGGCATCTATGGTAAAATTGTTTCTTTGCATGAGTAAATCGTGACTTAAAAATATTTTCTATGCAGAAACTTCTTTATTGCCGCAAAACAGCACTTACTTGTATCGCTCTAAGAACCCGCGACGTTGAGCAGTCAAACACGCACACCATGCCGAGGGAGTCCTTAATTTTATTCGCTCCGTTATCTAGTCCTATCAGGAGTAACGGTATTTGTCCATTTTGCACTGGGAATTGAGACACGCAGGACACCTCTTCACGAAATGTCCACATTGCGACATTCTCTGCAGTTTTTACATTGATAACTGCAAAACGTGGACCGCAACTTAGCCACGCGTACATTGCATTGTTTAAGAAGCCACCCAGAGGTTGAGCGGAACATTTATGAGATTGAGATCCAGCGGAGGGGCTCGAGTCGTCGCTTCCCGAATTGTTCAATCGTTCCCACAGCGAGGATTGTAGATCTATTATCTTGCGGACCTGAAGGAAGAGACTCGAATTAGAATATCGCGCGACAATAGGGGTTGGACCGAGTAAAATGTTAAAAATGCATCGGAACGTTAGCGGAGTAACGTGCCGACTGGACTTGCGAATATTGGAAAAGGGTAGTATAAATTCCTTCTTACCTCGCAATGAGTATCTTCCAATTCCTTCATAACTCAAACGAATTTCACAAATCGCATCGATGCCATAAAAGTATTTACAGAACGGTTACTCAAAGCACAACGAGAGGTTATGTATACGTGCCGACTTGAAATAATTTCGCGCTGCGAAGTTAATAGTGTGTAAACTTTCGGTTTTGGTAATTTACGGAAGCATTAAACGAATCGATCGAGTATCGCTGCAATTTTAACAGAAATAACGAACTTTGGGCGAAACTTTATTTATCTCACAACTCGTGTGACCATTTGAAAACGGCGAACATAACCGTGAAGTGCATTATGCACGGCCACCAACAACGCGGTTCAATGTCCGGCGTGTACGAAATAGAGTGTAAGCGCTTTACGAAAACGTATCTCTTCAAATAGAATCGAGTAACGTGATAAAATTATATAGATGCTATAAAATAATTGCGAAGTTAAAAAAGATATACAATATAGTACGTAAAAATCTTTCAAATTTACAAATATCTTGAATGCAGCTGACAATGCAATCAGACATACCAATATTCATTTCAATTGAAAGTCAAAGAGAAAACTTCGCTAAACCTGGCTTCTATAGAAATGATCGATTATAAAAAATTATAATATAGGTACATAATATTTTATAATTGCAGCAGCCAGAAAATAATGAGCTTTATACCGAGTTACGAAATAATCTCTTTCTGCGACGAAACAAATGGTACGAAACGTTTATTGCGCGCGCGCACACACTGAGGCCGATTCTAGGGAGTCAAAAGTGAATTGCAGTGCAAAAGGAAGTGCAATAATTTTAATTTAACGAAAAAAGTGTTATTGGGACGAGGGTAAAAATGGATTTGCTTGGATCTATTCTTAATTCAATGGATAAGCCTCCCTCTGTAAGCGAGAAACAGAAGGCTTTAATTAAAAGTTAGTAAAAAAGACCTAACCTCAGTGTTTAATATTTTGCGAAGTAATTATTGATAATGATATATTTATGAAAAAAAAATTGTCTTAACTTTTAGAGCAACGCGAGGAGCAACTCAGACGTCAAAAGGCTGATGCGGAGAAGCTCAAAGCGTTTCGTGAGAAGGTCAGTTGTAGATAATTAAAATCAATGTCGATTTCAATATAACGCTTGTAATCAGATTTATAAAGTGTAAAGGCCCCTGTACACGTTTGGCCAACGTGTACAAGACCACTTGGCGTAACTTGGTCATTGGCGGCCAGCCGAATGCTGCCGGTTTTTCGTGTACACATCAAAGGGTCTTGGCGCAATTCGCCAACAGCGTTCACACGTTGGCCTCTTCCTCAGTTCGTAGTTGCCGTTAAAAGCAGAAACAGCGGAGGCTGCGATAGTTTCCACATCCATCCTCGACAAATAGTCAATGCAGAATGAGCAACGCCAACGTCTAAACAGTGTCCTTATTTTTGGCCCAACTAGTTGGCCAAATGTATACACAGGGGCCTTAACAGATCGTATTTACCGTTAACCGCACATTTTTAGGTTGAGCAAAAGATAAACAAATTTCTTAAGGACGATTCGGCCAAGGACTATAAATTTCCGCCGATGGAGCAAGTTTATAGGAGTATAATGTGAGTTCTTTCTAAGAACATTTTTTAAAATCATTTTCTCACACTAAATCTTACTTAAAAACGATTTATCATCAATAATTTTTCAGACACGACGTAGCTGAAGTGGCAAACGTCTGGGCTTATTCCTTTGGCGAGGAAGGGATAGATAGATACATAATGATTTTCAAAAGGGAGCACGGACCGTCGGAAGATCAATTGAACGCTCTTCGAAGAGGGGAAGAATGGAGTGAGGAGATAGCAAAGAGAGTACAAGAAGAAAGAGAACGACAGGCTAAAGAGGATCTAGAGTCGGCCAAATCTAGGAAAAGGAAACAAACCTTTGTGCCAAACTCCAATTACAAGGACAAGTACAAACATTTGATAGGGGAGGAAGCTGCCCTTGGAGCTGCTAGAAAAACCGAAGCTAATAATAGCAGTTATGGATGTGGTAAGTGGTTGAGAATAGTTTTGATAGTTACAAAGTTTAAAATTATTCCCACAACCTTGACACATTTTTCCTGCAGTTTCAAGCGAGAACAAGAAAGACCAACGAAGTATAGAACAAACTCTAGCGGACATTCGTGCTAACAAAAAGAGAAAATTGGAAGCTGCCAATGCACTTTTGGAATCTGAGACGAATCCAAAGACTCAGACGTTAATAGAACCTGAGACGAATGATGTCGAATGACGCATTTTTTCAAGCTTTTTCCAAAAATCATCGTCCTTTCGAAATACTGTAAATATTTAATTGCAAAATAGCTCTCCTTTCGATATAAGTACAATTTTAGGATACTTACGAAGATTTCATTAACTTTCGTGACGGTTCACCTGTAACTTAATTACGTTTGATGCTCTATTTTAATTTATATTTAAAATGAAGTCTGTCACCATTTAGCATCTCACGATGTTTTATTTAAACTGTTAGCTTGTGGTCAGTACCAAGAACCTTAGTTATCTGTACAATTACATGGACTTATTGCTGAGAAAAACTCTTCGGCGTTATTTCTTTATTTTTAACAAGATATCAAGATTCCTGGCGTAATAAATTAAAGATATTCTGTAGTCGAATACTTAGGAACCGACGTTCTAGGAGCAGGTCTGGGTTTTGTTGCGGATATCGGCTCGAATATAATTTGTTCCTTCAGTGCAATCAGTTTTGCGAAAGATTGGCCAGTCGCACTTTTGTACAGTTCCACTCCACGAACGATTATGGTATCACGTACGTATTCTGCGTTATCCTGAACGAGTTTTCTCTGTAACATTCGTTGCGATAAAGATGGCGTTAGCCGTCGAAACTCGCGGTGTAAAAGTATGAAATGTAATTAAGATTGCTCCGAGTGATAAACGTTACCTCCTGCTTCAATCGCGGATTGACGAGTGATGCAGTCAAATGTTGGACTTGGGCACGCATCACGGACACGAGAACCGCGTCTATAGTGGCGATAAGTTCAGGCGTGGCAACGCTGAGACAATCCTCCAACAGGCCCACGTACAGCCGCGCGAAGGCCAAAGTATTGCTGGTCAACGACATCCAGCAGTCACTCGTTAAATAGGAAGCAGGAACTTCTATTCCCAGATCCTCCAACTCGGTTAGCAACTTTTGGAGATTCTGGCTGGAGTGAAAATTGGAAGGTCTCCAGGAATCCTCCGCCGCGCGAACCTTTACGGCGTCCACGTACTTGTCTCCTGCATCCTGTAACGCTCTCGCCAAGGGGGCTCGAAGTTGACCATCCAGCTGATATCGAAAATCCATGCCTAGCTGCTCCAACTGAAGATTACAGGTTAAATTGTCCAGGTGCGAAGGCCTCCTCCTCACCCCCGAGTGGAGCTTTCCTTCTCGCGTCGAATAATCACCTGATCGCAGTGGCCTCGAACAGCTACTATGCATTCCACTAAAGTGCTGATTGAAACTTGTGGAATAAAAACCTGCTTGATTAAATGCGAAGTTAAGTGTTTAACTTCTTGGCTGCACCAAACCAGCAAACCTAAATTGAATAGGAAGAGTATAATTGAACAATCATCGTATCTTCAAAAGAGAATCTTTCAGTTAAGAACGACTGCTGGGTACCAGTTATTAAAGCCTATAAATTACCGGATGTGCATCGTGCAGACTGTGGAAAGAGCTTGAGAAATTCCCGAGATATTTCGACCATATTACTGAAAGCAATCGCACTGAGCTGTTTAATGTATGGCACAGTAGCACCCTCCCTTTTCACTCTCTTTAACCGTGCTTTCAGCGCGACGCTGCATAGTCGTAAATACAACTGGCAAGCTTGCGCGCTTCGATCCAACTGTATCAAGAGCCGAACTGCTCGTCTGGCACTCCTCAGACCACCACCCTGAAGTGACTTCGCTTCCGAGCTCAATTCGAGCTCCCGAGTGAGAACGTCCACCAAGGACTGTCCTCTGTCGTTGACTTTCGCTTTGATGTCAGCCAACTGCGGAGTTGGACGCGCGTCCTTCAGAAATGTTTGCGCCTTTTCGAGAAGATTGTAGGCTTCCTCGAAATGACGTTGCGCTATGCAGGAGTCCAAGTCCTCCGTGACTTCCAGGAGCCACTCGGGAAGTGGCTCGTAGTTATCCATTTCGTTGGAGTCATCTATACCTGTTAAACAAATTGTAACGAGATGTCAAGTAGCAAAACTACTTACAAAGATTGACTTGGTCGAGGCGTAATTCCGACTCTACCCAAAGTAGTCGAGTCGAGTGACATCGAGCGTGATGTTACAGTTTGTTCCTCCGTCAAGGACTTGGTTTTGCCAGATGGTTCCGTTTGATTATCCTGCGCTAGTCTTGCTTTTTTCGCTTGTTCGCACTTATCCAACCATTCTTTCTACGACATTCAGGTCACTTTAGAATTAGAGCAGCGCGTCTCACACGTTTTGCCAAAGTGCGAAACAAACTAAAAACCTTGCTCGTCGCGGATGCGCACTGAAAAACTCGGGTATCGGGAAAAGCCAAGAGTTTGAATGCTAATTTCACAGTACCCAGATCTCTGACATTAATAACAGCTAAACTGTGCAAATCGTAGACTGCTTGCATTTTGTATCTAGGCGGGCCTCGTCTGCCGCCTGTTGCCAACCAGGATGCAATCATTAGTACATCGTTGAACAAATAGGCATGAATCCTTTTCAGAGGAGTCCCTTCCAAAGGATCTAATTCCAGCAAAGATCCCTCGTGTAGACATGTGCGTCCCGGGGTTTCGACTAAACTCTGAAATATCATGTTTCCCTTTGGAGAAAATTTCTTTCACGCATAATATTTTCTGCCAGCACATCGCTGGATAACACACCGTTGCACCCTCCACATTTTCGAGCAGCTCTGCCAGCTTCTGCTTCTGCTCTTCATCCTTTGAATTGCTAAAGTTTTCCTGTTGCGATTCCAGCGCTTCTTCGAACACCACGCCGGCAGATTTTGTGGTTCCCAGAGTACCGAGCAAAGATCGTTGTTCTCCCAATAATTGCGACAATTGGTACATCTCGGTTTCGAGATGAGAAATCTCTTTTGCAGTCTCGATGAATTGCATGTAATTCTGGTAAACATTGCGTTTGAGTTGAGCCGATGTATCATCTGCGAGCTCTTGTATCTTAGTTCTTTGTTGTCGAAGTTCTTCTGCTCCAACGCATTGGGCGCTGAGATCCTTGACGACTTTAATAAAAGGAGAGAAACTGTTACAGTACAGAACAGTTATGCGTGAAAGAAGCATTATAGTTACAGTGTATTTAATGAGATTAAGGGCCGGTTTTACCAACACGGTATAAACGCGGTATAGCGCTATACCGCGTTTCTACCTGTTGGTAAAACCGGCCCTAAACAGAGCAATCACTGTATTCCGAAAGAAATCAATACATCTAAACTCATCAAGTTATAGTGTTTTCCATTAGTCTCACTGGTGGCACTCAGTTTTTGGAGTAATCATAATCTCGGCTAGGTTTTGTTCTAGCCCACACAAATTGCAATAAACGTTTTTACAACAAGACACAAGATTTGTATTGAAACAAGAGCTCATCATTGAACGATTTTTGAACACAGTGCGTACTGAAGGCAGCTCTTGTTTCTAGTGGAATATATCGTTGTTGAAGACGTAATAGCTCGTAACCCACAGTTTTGCCAAAACGAGATTTATAGACGTCATAAGACTTGCGGTATTGTGTGGGATATGAGGCTTATTTTTAAAATACCGGACTTATTATAAAACTGTAGCTCACGAGATTTTGCATATACGTAAACAAATATACCGCAAGTCTTATAACGTTCAAATCTCGTTTTGGCAAAAACTGTGGGTTACAAGCTATTGCATCTTCAACGACGATATGTCACTCAGTTATTGCATTCTTAAATCTTCAAATTTAATATACTGCTTGCAATCAATGCATACAGGAGCAACCAAATGGAAAACACTACTTAACCTGAGAGACGTACATTTATTACACTCCATAACATTTCTCTTGACTAAATGTCACACGTATTCCTGAATAGATAAATAGGTAAAAATAAAATAATATTTCATAAACTTATTCACACATGACGATTGCAATAGTAATAATAATTAAATAAATAATACGTCTGACAGTTGTCAAGGCTTATGCTTTATACAAAAATCTTATTCGAAACATGGTGTATGCATAACAGGTTATGTGCAGTTGACAGTTTCGACTTACATTTTTCAGGATTAAAATCGTCCGCAGCGAAATTCTTAGCGGGTCCATCAGCCATAATTAAGTCCGTTAAAGTATTTTACTCGGTACGAACTGATATATGCCAGATATCCCAATTTTCGTGTCATTTGACACTTCACCACTGTTCAGCACATCACACAACTTCACTTAACCGCGACAAGGAGAGAGAGCATCTGTAGGAAACCAGGCAAAATAAACCCGTCACGATATCAACGAACTGACAACCCTCGAGAGACTGGCGTGTTCGTCGTTGCGCGGATTGATATATTCCTCCGTAGTACGCGGGGCGGCCGGGTGGTGACGTGCGAGGTGGCCGCGCCGTAAGTGCGAGCGAGAAAGGGATAGAGAGCCGCGAGTGCGAGTGAGAGAGCGATCAGGGCTGCTGTAGCCATTGCTCGCGTTGGTTGTGTAGGCTTTGCATCGACCATACCTAGAAGCTAATAAATTCCGGCGAGTTTCGAACGCTTTGTATGACATTTAACTCGCAATATAACAAGAGCATTCTTTGTATTTATATTACGGCAATGTTTCTAAAATTCAAAAGGCTAGCCTAACTGCTTTTAACGCGTAATAAATACGTGTACATGCTACTGTTTGATATTAGAAGCATTGCGAATACGATGTATGTACGACTGTTTCTGAAATTCACAAAGCTTCTACTCTCTAAATAATTTTTCTTCATTTTGAGATATCGCGTACTTTTCGATCAGGTTCGCGTATGCACGCGTATACCATGTGGAGCTATAGTTTAGCTAAGTTTTACTTGCCGGGAAGGAAATTTCAATGACTATTATCTCATTATTTATGAACTTTTGGCCTACATCGATATAAGACTATTTTAGATAAATATAATTTTCAAAAAAGCATTATACAAATATGAGCCAAAAGCTGATAGATAATGAGATAATAGTGATTCGAATTTCTATCCTGGCAAATAAATGTAGCCTTATATATGACATATTTTATTTTTTACGTGTATTTTTCTTACCTTGCGCGTGTCACGTTTTCCTTGATTCTCCTTCCCGCGATTCAGCTGATTTACCGCAAAGAGGAATCGATCGTACAAGAGATTCTTAATAAATTACGCGGTACATTTTATTTTATCATACATAATCGTACCGTCGTTTTCGCTTACAATTAATATAGCTCGGGTGCAAGCAGCACGACTGAAAGAAAGGAAAAACGGAAAAGGAGCTCTTATAAAACCATTGCGCTAGAACCCTATGGAATGTTGTCTCTAGTTACGTACGCCCTTTACGATTACGATTACGATTCAGGTTCTTAAAAAACTCGTAGAACTTGCGAACGATCGCGACACGTCGTAGCCTTCGTAACACTTGCAAATTTGTACTTACAGTAAATCTCTCCTCTCATCGCCCCGCTTCTCCCGCATTTTCTCATTAGACAGAACGTGCCAAGCTGGCCGTCGAAGTTGCGCAGCTACAGAGAAGCTCTCGCGAGAGTTAACTTTATCTACAGAGTGATTCTCACAAATCCTTCCCAGTGATCACACTTTTGTTTTATCTACGGAATTAAACCCTTCACTACTATCTACATAAATAATGCTTTTTTTTCCCCTCGATAAGAATTCGATTACGCTAAGTAGGCCTTTCTTCTGTTCATCGCTTACGAAGTATCTACAGGACGGGGGTAGCCCGCTTTTCGTGGTATGTACGTATTGTACGTTACAAAAAACCGCTAAGGCTAACGATAGATACATGTATGTATAGAGTCGTATTGTAAAGTTGACGTTGATTTCGAATGGCCCCAAATCTAAAACAAAGACCGAAAAGGATTCCGTGAAATACGCGCCCCTTCGCGAACGAAAGTGCGGCGTTCTCCAACACTGTCTCTGTTGAAAAAAACTAACAGATCCTTATAAAATCCTATAGGAATCCCGCACAACTCCTCATGGGAGCATGATGTGTATTTGAAACAGCAATTCCAGATACCCGCCCACAAAAATCGGAGATGGATAAATCGGAATTTATGGGATTATATGTGCATTTCGAAGAACAAGTAAAATCCCATAAAGATGAACGCCGTTCCATTGCTAATAACGAATTGATTGAAATAAACGCTATTCTGTTGGTAATTACAGATAGAATGGCATTCAGTTTTATGGGATTTTATTTGTTTCAACATATGCGCATAGAGACCAATAAATTCCGATTTATTCTTCTTAGATCTTAACGGGTAAGTGTCTGAAATTTCTGTTTCAAATGCACACCATATTTTCGTAAGGAATTGTATGGGATGTCTAAAGGATTTTATATAAACCTATGGTCTTTTTTTTACTGCAGGGATCCCTACTGAAAAGATCCCATAAATTCCCATAGACAATTTCTATGAGAATCTGATGTGCTTCTGACACAACAATTCCAGGTATCCATTAGAAAAGTTTGAGAAGAACGAATAGGAATGCATTGGATTCTATGTGTATCTGAAATGATGAATAGGGACTTACCGAACTTTATAGGTATGTATCCGTAAAAACAAGTTGAATCCCATAAAGATAATAAAGACCTGCACAGGCCGTTCTATTTGTAATTACTAATAGAACCTTACAAGATTTTATTTGTTTCAACAGATACGCATAGAATCCAATACATTCCCATTCATCTCTTTCGGATTTTTACGAGAGGGTATAATATCTGGAATTGCTGTGTCAAAAGCACGTTAAATTTTCGTGGGGATTCTATGGGGATTTTACAAGTTTTCTATGAGAATCTATGATACTTTTCAATAGGGATGCAACGACAGGCGAGGCAATGAATGGTTCCAGCTTACCGGTTGTGAAATAGCCCCGGCGTGTCTGGTAGGCTTAAAGAGAGTACAAGACAATTTTTTTGACGCAAGGTGCTCTTTCTGTGTGTAAGCGTGTGCAGCACTCATACACAGATGGCAATGCCTGGCGTCAAAACTGTAGAGCAACGCGAGCCCACCCTTGTCAAGGGTAGATCGCCCCTTCCAAGGTTCGATATGCGGATGCACCTCGTTGCGGTTCTCTTCACTTCTGTAATGGAAGAGAGGATATTGTGGCGGGACGTTTAGCGAGAGCGGGGTGATTTATTTATTCATTTAAACGAGTGTACTCCGGACCGTAGAGCTCCGCGATCTCGCCGTGGATGTCCCGAACGGGCTTACTTTCTCTTCCGCGATGCTACTGGTCGAAGGCATTCGCTGCGAAGGTTCCAATCGCCTTCGTCTCTCCTCGATCGCCTCGGCGTCCAGGCTAACGGTCGCTTGAACCGTTTGCGTCACGGACGCGTTTACGTGCCTGGTTTTAATGAGGGGTGGGTTTCGAGACTGCGGCACCGCAAACGCCCTCCTGAGAGCCCCTCTCGGTGGCGATGGCGGTGGATAAGAAATGCCTGTCGTGCAATTAGAGGGAATCAAGTTAAACGGTTCCACTCTGAAGGTTTCACTCGCGGTCGGAATGTCGATGGAAACATTTCTGTAACAAATTTCTGAAAAATCCTGAGATGTTTTGACTTTTTTTCTGACTTTCTGTAGTAATTGGAATAGTTTCAGACATTTTCAGGGAGGTATCAGAGTTTGTCAGAGAAATGTCTAAAAATGTTCGTTTTTCTTCCATATGTAAACACTTTTTTTTTAAAGTTCTGATAAACTCAGACAAATATCCGACGAAATTCTCACATATTTCTAATCAACTCTGAAATTCGGGCGTTTGTTGAAAATTCATAATTTCTCTAAAAATACGTACACAGTTACAACAGACACGTGTACAGTTACGTACAGAATTGTTCAGAAGTTTTACAGAATTCTACAATTTCTTCCAGATATTTGTCAATATGTATTAGACATTTTTCGAAATGTTTTTGGGCGTGAAAGGAAAATGGGCGTTTTTGTACATTTTTCTGATTTTCTCTGATAAACTTTGATACATCGCTGAAAATATTCCAGTTACTACAGAAAGTTGGAAAAGGTCGGAGTTTTTCAGAAATTCGTTCAAGAAATTTTCCCATCGGGGTAGCCGTCGACGCATACCTCGATGACCCGGTGATAGGAGGGTGTCCTTGCTTTTCGTGATTTGCGGTACGATCAGAAGAGAGTTGGGCGGGGTTGGCGAGACCGTCGAGGTCTGCGGAGACGTCGCGAGGGTTAAATTCGGCAGGGACTGACCCAAGCTCGAGTACGCGGGAACCTGGACGCTGAGGGTGTTCGGCGTCGGTGACTTGCAGAGCAGAGATCGCCTGTTGAAAGAAGTGTGCTTTTACACACGTCGCCCGAGTTTTTGTTTTCGAGGCAAAGTCTTACGGAGACGGTGAAATAACGAGCAAGCATCCGACTGACTGGCGCAAGACGTACTTACGGAGTGCGGGAAAGCGACGAAGGTGTACCAAGCAATCGACGCCAAATGCGGTCTCTACGTAATTAAAACGCGCTTCAGAGCATCGTAAGGATGAAAATAAGAAAACGAAGGCATAGCGCCCATGCGGTTTATTTGAAACTGTTGCATAATGTATACCTCTCATACTACTTCCGCTGTGCTATGTACATGAAAACTTAAATCAAAATTTTTTGCTACCGACGCGCGCCTCTTGTCACGAGAAATAAATAATGTTCAGCATGCATCGGCGATAAGACATCTAACTACCAACACTCTCTCTCTCTCTCGAAACAAACTCCGCTTCGCGGAAAGCTATCGTGCACCCATGCAGTGCGCGAAATTCTCAACCCGGCGAATCAACGTCGGTAGACACGAATGTCTACGACAATTCGCTACGTTCGTTCACCTGACTTGCAGGGGCCTGTGATTAGTTCCGGCCACAATCTCCGCGCCCTCCTCCGACGAGACGCTAGACGCTCGCGGAGGTTCGCTCGTTTCGACGCTGACGTTCCTGCTGGCATTGTAACTGGGTACGAAGCTGCTGCTTCCCGGCGAAACACCTTCCATCTCCATGCTCCCGCTGCAAATGCAAACGCTTTTTTTCACACGACGGTAGGCGGTGGTTTCACGGGCTGCGCGCGGTCCAGGGTACTAATCTAAGGGTCGATCAGGCTGCGAGTGAAATGAACGGGATGACTTGTAAGCGCCAACGCAACAGGGTTAGCTAATAACCAGAGGCAGAAGTCGAACGAAGAGTCGCATCCCGATTAGCGAACACAGTATCCCTAGTAACCATGCTGCAAATGTACACTGCGAAGAAGAGGAAGCAGAAAACTAGTTGGTTTTTGGAAGTTTTCTGCAAGATCTGCAAGTCTTGAACCAGATATATCCAGTATTCACTGGAAAATCTTGTAAGATCTTTCCGCAAGAATGCTAAAATTCTATCGCGTGGCAGTTTGTGCAAACAAAACGATGTAAGTTGCTTACTAGATTTTTTCGCAAGATTAACAAAACTGTTGTATGTAATATCTGGTACGAGGAAAATTGCAAGTTTCTTGGAAGAAGCTTTCATAAGACTGCTGGATGAATGCTTTGCGCAGATGACTTGCGGCAGACTGGTTATTAGGGACCGTGCACAGAGAAAAAGAATAAATTGGATCTACTGAAAATGACTTGCGGGGTCGTAAGTAATTATTGATTTATATATTAATGAAATCTTTTAATACATCAATCTGATATCTCTGCCTTACAATCGTGTGGACTAGTATGTGAGATTGCAAGTAAGAAATATCAAATCAAATTAATATAAATAAAGATTTAATTGACATAAATAAATAATTACCTGCGACTTTACAAGTCATTATTAGTAGATTGAACTAATTCTTTTTCTCTGTGTACGTGAGTTCGCGAACGTGCACATATGTATACCGAATTCAAACTTGTATAGTCTATAAGATCAAACTTTACAACTATCTTTCGGGTTACTCGTTCGACTCCGACGACTCTCCACTTTTAATCGGGATTTCGAAAACATTGCCGATTGGGTCGCGCTTATGCCGATGACGTTCAACTGAAATCTCTTTCGACTACCTCTTCGCCTTCACCTTCGTGATCCATAACGATCTCCGTATGCACCTCTATACACATCTTTGCGATATGCGACGAATGATGATTTCACAGCCATTCAGTCCCTTCGAAGAGACTGTCCACCGTGGTTTTATCGCAATTGAAAAGACGAGGCTTCGTACCTGTGACTGTGAGCGAGACTGCTGACGCGCGATGCCCTGCTACTACCGCGCGGCGTCCTCGGCAGTCCCTCGCATTCCTCCATCTCGAAGTCCCCGTCCCCTAAGTAAGTGCTGGCTTGTCTACTGACCAGGCCCATGTTTACGGCGCCGCCGAGCGGCGGCAACTTCATCAGCGCGTATTGCTGCTGGGCCTTCCTCAGGGACTCCATCCACGACTGCAGAGATCGCGCAATTGCATTAGGCGTCGGATTCACGAGATTTGTCAACGAACATTTCTCCAGATCTCGCACGTTTACCTTCGCCAATTTCGGCTCGCTTGCGCTCAACACGAGCGCAGACGAGGCTGCTCCGTATTCGTTCAGGTAAACCAATCCGAGACTGGACGGCTCCTTGAGCTCGTGCACCCTGATACGGTCGACGACGTACGGCTGTCGCACGACTTTCAGTCCACCACCACCACTCCCGGCTCCGCTGCTCGACGATGCCTTCTTCGTCGAGGGCTTGCACACCAGCAGCATGTCCGTCAGGAGGAGCACTCGAACCTCCATCTGCGAATGCGACATCTGAGATGTGGAATCGAACGTTGATCAGAGGATACGCACGATCCTTGCTGATTTCTTTCCTCAACAATTCGATCAAGATTACCTCGTTCCACCTGTCAACTCTTAACCTTCTGTGGTCACCAAGGGTCCACTTGACCCGGGCTCAAGCCCGTAGTACGAGTTTGAAAAGGAAGAGAGAGTTACGAGTTTTTATTTATTCCGCGATTTGACGAGGGCCTAATTAAAATTAAAGCTGACTGTACTTCTTCTTTTTCACAATCATAATTAGGCCCTTGCCAGATCACGGAATAAATAAAAACTCGTAAATCTTCTTTTTAAAAGTCGTACTACGAACTTTCTTCGGACTCCGGAAAAAATCGTTTTTGAAACGTGTCTTATTAGAATTATTTATTGCTTCAAAGCACTATATCTTATAAGAATCTTATAAGAATCTAAGAATTATGAAACTTTTGGTGAAACAGCTCATTTTTCACGCATCTACATATTTACGATGGTTTTTGAAAAAATGTCATCATTTCATTTATCATGTAGACACGGTGATCAGGTATTGCGCAATTTTCGAAGAATGTTCCATAATTTGTCGATATAAGTTGGACGGATGTTGTTCATGTAGCTATTACTTAAAAATCGATTAGGTCCATTCGACCCACGCGTGACCATCGCGAAATTCTACAGACGTGAGACCACGGAGGGTTAATCCACATAACAATGGACTCGTTTTAGCGATGAGAATATTTTTACGCCAGTGAAGCGTGAGTACCACAATCGTTAAAAGGGAACGCGGAAACTCTTTATTCAAAGAAACGGGCACAACAACGCAACAAGAAACTCGCAAGACATCCGTCAAATCTGGCAGCACAAGCGAGACTGCAGAAGACAGGCGGGCAATCTGAACCCTGGGTGACAGCGAGTATCAACTGCCCATGACGAAGCCTCGTAGGCCATGCATGAGACGTGCAAACGATGATCCTCATCAGCAGCCGTAATAATATAATAGTAGAAAACATACGAAAATCGATCAACAAATTACCTTGCTGGTGGCAGCGTCCCTCAGCTTCAAGTCGCCCTCGCGAAGCAGCGTCCTCAGCGCGTCCTTGGGACAGCCGGGCATGGGAGCGGTGGCGATGTCGAGATTACTGTGAGTCTTAATGAGTCTTTCCAGCTCCTCGTCTCTCGACTCGACCACGTCGTAGCTCTCGAGACGAGAGGCCGCGCTGACCAGTCGTGCGGTTTCCTCGCTCCGTCTCAAGGCCGCGTTCACCGAAGCCACGAAGTTGTCGACGGATTTGATCTGAGCGGAGCGGCACGCGCTGTTACTCGTATCGCTCGATACGTCGATCCGCCAGGCGGGAGGATACTCACCATCACCATCAACTCCGCTCGCTGCTCCTCGTTCTCGGTGTTCTTGTGGACGGCTTTGAGGAGGAGAGAGTATTTCGTCAACCTCTGCATCGGCTTCACCAGTATGTCCAGGAGCTTCAGGCGATTGCAGTCCTTTTGGGTTTCGCACCACTGGACGGACAGAGAGACGGAATTCAACCGGATGGCAAAAGTTGTACTAGCACGGTTTGCAATTTGAACGCAAGGCACAGTTTTGGTAAATTGCAGTCGTATTTGTGGTGCGTAAATAATGTGCAGATTGCAATCAGTTGTTTAGAAAACTGAAGACAAAATATTTCATGCATTTTGCTTTCAATTTACTGTCTATCTGCTAACGATTTGCTTATACAGACTGGACCAGAAATGCTGTCCTAAAAGTAGATTGAAGTAAAAACAGGAAGGAATCATTAAACACGATTAGCACTTCTCGGAGAGTTGGAGGAAATATGTAAGTTTTTCGGCAAGTGTCGCTAGCAGCGATGAAAAATGTGATTCAGCCCTTTCAAGTGGTAAGTTTGAGAAATGAGGTCCGGCTTTATGGGGTTTCAATGTCAAATTCCGAGTGGATGAAAATTATTTGATAATACGCATTGAAGTCGCTTCAGGGGTTTTCGAACACAGTGATGTCATTGATGACTATTACCAAGTCATAATTGTATCTTCTGAGTAGGGGCGACTACCCCTATTGCATAAAAGATGAACGAGAACCCCGAAAGCTCGTCTTTAAGGTCAATCGAAAACGCTGATTTCGACAAAAAATAATTAAAACATTCTATCTGTATCCTCATCGCAGGGATAATCACCCCTATTGCGAAAAAATGGAAAAAATTTCCTCAACTCTTGGAGCCACTTCAGTACAAATAATTGTCATCTACTCGAAATTTAACATCACAGCTCCATAAGAACTAAACTCATTTCTTAGTCTTACCACCTAAAGAGGCTGAACCATATTTGTTATCGCTGCTACCGATGCTTGTTCAAAAACTTATATCTCTCCACTAATTTTCTCTAAGGTACCAATCGTACCTAATGGTTCCTTCCTATTTTTATTTCAATCTACTTGCAGGACAGCATTTCTGGTCCAGTCTGTAGATATTTTACGGCGCTATTGCTCGATCATCATGGCTACAACCTGACACCATATTACTACGTTCACGTTTGCTGCAAACGTTTGCAGCTTGCATTGCAAAGTTTGCTGGCTATTTTCCAGCCAAATTGCCGCACACTGTTACCAGAGCGCTTTCACAATCGCTACCGCGGAACGGATTTATCTTTTACAAGCGCGAGCCACCGTACCGCGAGGTACGCCGTGAAGAGTTCGTTGTCGTTGTTCCGTTCCCTGCAGTACTGCTGACATCGGCTCTGCTCGGAGCAATACCTCGTGTAAGGCGCGAAGGTTTGCTCGAAGGTCTCAAAACCGTGCAATAGGTGACCGGGATCGAGCGGCTGTCTGGTCGTTCTCGCGGCGCTCAGCATGCCGAGAAGGTGTTCCGTCCAGAAGTAACGATTCGCCGCGTATATGTCGGGGATGTTGCTGAAGAGTCTGGTGCAGTCGACCTCGTTCAGGATATTCGATGCCTGAAGGCTGCATAGGCACGCCATGAAGAGCTGCTCGGGAAGAAAGGGGGGATCGCCACGATGGAGTCAATTACCTTGCTTACAATTAGTGGCAGGGTGAATTTTCATTAACCCATTAGTGTGCTCAGTGTCATTTTCAGTTGCTATCCTATTTTTTTCTCGCAGATATTCGATCAACCGTTTCTGCAATGTTTAAAAATTGGTTTCGGAAACTCTACTCTTTCTCAATAAAATGAACCTTCCGGAGAGATTTTTTAATCAACGCGAAAGTGCTTAATCCGACGTTTCAGAGAAGAAATTGCTCGGCAACTGGCGTCGCCAGTGAGCACTAATGGTCTGAGGCAGCACTCACGTCCGTCACCACTTTTAAAGTTCTAATGTAGGCCACTTCGGTCTGCGCCAATTCCCAGAGCGCGGTCTGTTGCTGCTGCTGCCGCTCCGGCAGCTGGTCCGAATTCTCCACGAAATCGCGCCAATCGTCCTCCAGGGAGTAAAGTTCTACGAGCAATTAGAATTTGTCGGTGTTAAATTTGCACGAAAGTTAAGGTAACCCCGAAAAAAAATTAACGACAGAGAAAGAAGAAGAGGTACCTTCTTCGTTGACGAGGTCGTAAGGAAGCTGAGTGTTCTTCATTCGCGATACGCCGTGCTTCGTGTATTCGTTGAGCTGCTCGACCAGCGACTCCATTTTGGTGTCCTTGGTATTGGTGAAGAAGCCGCTCCAACGTTGCTTACTGGCCTTGAGTGCTGCAGCCCCAGCAGTACTCTTACCCGAAGCGAGCGTTGGACCTCCTACCCCACCGCTTCCCCCACTAATTTCCGAGTCGACGCTCGAATCTTCGGTGGAGACGCTGAAGAAGCCGCCCCTACCGCTCTTACCACGGTAGCTCTGCGAAGAAACGATAAAGCGTCTTCCCTTTAAAGATCGGTACCGAGTCTTCCATTAAAATGGATGTAATCTTGCTCCTAAGTTCGAAGCGGTAGAAGAGGAGTTTCAAAACGCTAAAAATTCCATCGGTTTTTGGAAAATCCCGGAAAATACTCCGGAAAAACGGATGCCAGTAAATTTTACTGTACTTACAATAAAAGAGGTACACACAAAGGTTTTTGGATGTTCCTACTGTGCTGGAGAACAATTTTTCCTTAGAAATTAGTAAATTATAATGTAAACTATCAGGATTTAATGTTTTCAAAATAAAAATAACCATACCGCGTTGTAAAAACATTCGAAAACCCTCATGTGTATTTCTTTTACTGCAAATACAGTAAAATTTACTGGTACCAGCCTTTTCGTGTTCAACGGAATCGTCAGATATAGCTATCCAGGGTGTCTAGCGATTAGCGATAATGAATTTCCATGATTTTTCCATGATCGCACCTATGACTTTCAAAGTATTTATGCAGAACTTTCTGTTCAAATAGAAATACATTTTTGTTTCAATAATACCAGGAGTAATTCTCATTGTTTCCTGCCATTGATATCGTTCGCAGGCATTAAAGCGAAATTCACCGACCGGCATTCTTCTAATGTATCGGGCATCCTGAGATCATATAAATTTTATTCAATTAATAATTTGTTCCATAGTTCCATGACATTTTCATATTCTAAAAAAATTCCACAACATTTCCATGACACTCCATATACCAAAAAAATTCCACGACTTTTCCACGACCTCTGTGATTTCTATGATCGCTAGATATCCTGCTATCACAAGAGCACGTACCCAAGTCTACCTCGATGCCGAGAAAACGACCTTCTTTCAACGTGATAGCTTCACAAAAAAGCATTAAAGTACAATATATCCCGCCCTCGCATAAAATATAATCATACACGATACAAAAATGCCAAGTCTCTATATCTAAGCCCTGCTATACTCCTTAAACGCGACACGAAAGAAACGAGGGTTCGTCGACCTGGAAAGGTCATCGACCTTTTTTACCCTCATACGGTCCTCAGGTCTATAACGACCTATAGAGTTCAATATTGATGAATCGTGATTGTGCATTTAGAGATACCTAATTTTCTGAAATTTTTAGACATTTTTTTGTTCTTAAAACAACAAATTTCTACTATAAAAATAAGCGTGTAATTGATCCATCTTAACGGCTACAAGAAACTACACACTAAAGACTTTCGGGTTATACATGCCTCATACTATTCTAAAATGCATATTTTACTGGTAGATCTTAATTTATAAGATGCACGGACATAATAATCTATCTTTTGAATGACCGTTCTAACAAAATAAAGGTTCCTGTACGTCTGTGTAGTATTTCCATTTTACAAGTCTGTGAGCGCTTTCCAATCACCGTCAAGTCAAAAGGTGCGTGTCACGTAGGGACGGTGATGGGTTCATACAAGCTCTACTCGCTTCTATAAGAAAAAACTAATGAAGTTTAAAATTTTAGCGATATTAAGACTTATATAACAGTCTAACAATAAATTTAAGGAACTGAATAAATTTTATTAATAATCAGTGTATACGTTTAGTTTTTATTTCCAATTGGGTCATATTTGACCTGAAAGCATCTACAGTCAAAATGAGGGCTGTACGGGGGTGAAAAACCCTTCAATAAAGTCACCATTCGTACGTTCACACGCGATCGCTCATACGTGTGCGTACCTCCTACGCTACCGCTATCAAGTATGGAAACGGAGTAACGTCGCGTAAGTACATACAGGCGCGACTAGCAGATACGCTCTGGCAATCGAATTATGCTCGCCCCCTCCATGAATAATGCAGAAAGTTTTCGCGTACGGTTAGGCTGACCGTTAAAACAGTTTTAAAAAAAAACGCCCGGTTTTGCATTTAGGTACGCTCGCCGCTTCTGTATAGCCGTCACCTCTCCGGGGGGTGGGTATCCCGTTGCCGGCTCACCTTTGTCTGCTTTAACCGTATAGCTATCAACCCTATCGAGGAAAGAAGTACACGCGACGCAAATGCATAGGCGCCTCGTACCACGTGCACCGACCATGCAGTCGCTCGCTGGTCACGTAGAGCGCTTGCCGTTGATTTTTCTTTACAACCCTACTCGCGCATAACGAACCGCGCGATAAAGGATCTCCATTACAGGACGCAAAGGACGCGCCTCGATTGATACACGCACTTCGTTCCGCCGAAAATAGCGGAGCGAAGCCGTTCTTTCTAAGGGTGGAAATAACGACTGCGACGTGGAGCGTAGAACGGTCGATAGAGTGGCTTCTATGTCGTGCTAGATATAATAATAACATACAGTCGTTAGTGAGACCTGGCTAGGCGATGTTTACTATTACTCCGTGCGGCAGGAGTAATGGTCATTCGCGTCTGTATATGTATATTCCGGCCGAATCAATCGCCCATCACGATTCATGCGGTTGGAGCGTGGAAGGAGAGGTCGGAAATTACGCGACGATTTACGAGCTTCGTGATGCGTTCTCGTCGAGGTACGAGCTCTCGAGCCGTTTTACGATTTTTCTCACGACGGCTCTCCGTTCCCGTCGGATGCAAACCCCCTTCGACCGGCTGCATGCGAGCACTTTTCATCGTATCGGCGTTAGGCGTCGTTATTGGGTCAAGGCCTGCGGTCGGCGCCTCTATCGGTTCCTCTTTTGTTTTCTTTTCGCGCTTTTATACCCTTCGAAGGGGGGGGGGGGGTGGTGAGGCTACGGGAGAGGGAGCTGTGAGAAAGGAGGGGGAGTTTCGCGAAAATAACAGAGAGAGAGAGAGAGAGAGAGAGAGAGGGAGAGAGAGAGGAAAGACGCATCGCGAAACAATAGCGTGGAGAATTTTATGTGCCACGCCCCCCTCGTCGCTGCATCATTCCTCCTTGCTCCTACGCTCGCGTTCATCTTCGAAGCTGCGTCTTGATCACGTACCTACCATCGATCGGATACACAGGCGACGGATAAAATCGTCCATCGTGCGCTCAATCAGCCGTGAGAACTTCGCCAGAAGAAAAACAACTCTCGCGTCGGGGCATCAACCTCGCCTTTGATCTTCGAATGGTTCGCGACGTACGAGTATACAGCGGAGTGCAAAAATGTCCCGTCACTACCACGGATCGCGCGGAATTCGACTTTTCTCGCGTAGACGCACGAGGTGGAAAAATTGATGGAAAGCAGCCAATCTCGGTGGCTCGAGCGATCGAGGGGTTGGCGCGAATGAGGGAAATCTTCGCCGTGCGGTGTGTAAAGGAGATGCGTGAAATATAAAGAATCATCCGTCAGATGTGCTGGAGGATGATTCCGTCGGAAGATGAATGTCTTCTGTCACATCAACCGTCACATTAATTCGTAAAATTGCATTGGTTCTCATGTGGTTTTGAAACTTCTCCATGAATATTGCCGTAACGACGAAGATCCTCGAAATTATAAGAGAAAAATTACAAAAACTTACTCCGCTCGCCTTCCGCAGCGACACGTTCTGATTGTTCTTCTGGCTGGCCGATCGCGAGGTCGCCTTCTCGTCCTTGGCTGAAACACGGGAAGCGCAGGTGCGAAAGGTGATTATTTTTAATTATTTGTCCCTTCATATGCCGGGCATGAATATAATCCGGGGACGCTACGCGCCGCGCGGCCTGTGTTTCTCGCTTTAATTTAATTTCCAACCCCCCATTTTCCGGCACCCCGAAACGAAGCGTCGCAATGCCGGGGATGCTACGGAGTAGATACAACGCCATCACTGACTGGATTTACATAGAGGCGGCGGATTTCGCAGAAACAATGCGGCCGGGCGCGCGAACATACTCGCGTTCGTGGGATATAGTTACGTATGTAGAGTAAGTGTCCACGTATTCGTCGTGAATGTAAAACCACGTTAGTATCATCCTGCGTCGAACGTGAGAAGGCAACGGCTTATCCCGTTTTACGCGGGATAATGAAAGAGATTTATACGGGGAAGTTGTAAAGGGAGAAAAGCAGTTGGTCGGATAGCGGGGTGAATGGAAAAGTTACCCGAAGCCACTTTCGCGGTTTCCCCCGCGCGAACTTCCGCGTTAATTCTCCCGCCGATGGCCGTACATTCGGTCCGTCACACGGATTTGTGGTTTTTCTCGGCAGCGGGAAAAGGATTCGATGCGCGCGGTACGACGACTCGTTTCGCGTCGACCCGGCGCGAGTCGATAAAGTGGTCAGGGTTCGCGTGCGGTCGGCCTCGTCCTCCGTCTGACTACGAGTGGTAACTTCTCGGTGCATGTATGTGTCGGACGAGAGAGAAAGGATATCGGTTAGATTAAATCGAGAACTGTATATAAATCAAGTGAAAACATTTTAGCACACGAAGAAAAGTAATTTGTTAATATAACGTTTTTTAATTTACTGTAACAAATATTTGAATTAAAATAGTAATAACAGATCGATTTTTTCATCATAATAAATCGATTCGTTATGGAAACGAACGAACGAAAGAAAAGGAAGAAAAGCTATGATTTTGGAAATATTGTCAACAATTTTAATCCTAACAGTAGACTATTTTTGTTAGCGTAATAAAAAAGGCTGCCATAAGAACTGATTTTCGATGTTGTTACTAAGATAAAATTAGTTTTTTCCGTGCAGTATTTTTAAAAATCCTTCACTTCGTTTAAAGAATAATTTTCAACTCCATAAAATTCACAAGAGTCGTATTTAGCAGAATAGATCTTTACGTAAAATCTCTCGTAAAACATCCTTCAAATATCTTCTTTTTACATCGTACTTAATAAAATACTTAAAACATGTTTAAAAGTTTGTTCGAATTTTCTTCCCTGCTACTTATACGACGTTCGAAGCTATTCTACTACTTCCCTACACTTCTTACATGATCATTACCCGCTTCCTTGCTTCAGCCGAGCGACCGTGTATCTCCTCGCAGTAGAAAAGCCCGAATAGAGTCAGACCGCCGGCAGTGACAGCAACGCGACGCGATCAGACTTCTCTACTCGCAGTAGTAATGGCGAGCACGTGATCAGACCTACAACTAAAGTTCCCAGGCGCAGAAATCGGTGAATGAAGAAAGCACCACACGTACCTGGCTTTTCGTATCGTGCAATTAAACACGCCTAATTACCCGCGCGCACCCGAAATTCGCCTCCACGTTCAATCGCAACTAACGCGCGAGGATAACCTCGCTGAGATCCGCCCGCGGCGTAAATATCGACAGCTGAGAACGGGAGCATCATCAGCTTCGCCTCGTTAACGGCGTTTCATTTAAGCGTGTAACGAAAGCTGATTTTCTCGGCCTTTCATCCAGGCGACACGCGGACTGGCGCGTCGCACGCTACACGGAAACTCGCCCCGAGCAGAGATTCGTTTAATTATAGCGCGCTAATCAGTTCTTTCCGGTGTACCAGACTGCATTCTCGCCGCGTTAATTAAGGACGAGCCTGATTCGAATCACGCACAGAGGCAGTATAATCGTCTCTCCGCGATGCTCTCGTACGAATTCCACTCGCTCGAAAGCCTCTCCAGACCGACGAGTATTTCGATTGGGTACTGCCGATACACAGATTCCATTCGACGTGTAGCGAGACACGCAGTTTTCCACCGAATGCCGGTTCGATTTTTCGCGGTACCTGCTCTCCGCAGACTCGTACAAATCCTTCAGACGAATCGACTCGATTTTTCCTACAGATAAGCATTCGTCGTTTACTTCACAAAGGAACCCCTCCAGAAAAACATCGCATTGAAAGCGGGAGGTGCTCTTTGGCGGAGTGCGCGGTCGCGAGGCGGGGATGGCGAAAGGGTGCGGTTCATCTTCGTGGCAATTTCGGCGGACAAACAAGACGGAGGATCGGGGCGAACGGTCGCACCGACGGAGGGTTATCCATCAACCGCTTCGCGGAGCATTTGCATGGGAAACCTATACGTCGTCGACTACTCTCTCTTTCTCTCACCCCCTCTTCCACCCCTTCACCTTTACCCCGCACATTTCACCGCTACCGACGTCCGATGCCTCTGTATATCCCGCGAAAGCAACATACACATCCATTAATACGCCCAACTCGTAAATAATCGCGTGGAGAATGAACGTCACGTGGGAAAGTGTAACGAACGAAGGAAGTGGGAAGGAGGAGCCGGATACAATGACGTCTCTATGTATATAGCGGCGGGCGTACAATCGACCGCCAGTGGGTACCGAGTCGTGTAGGCACCGGAGGTCGGAGAGCCGCGGCTGGAAGGGGTGAAGAAAGGAAATTAATCAAAATCTACTTAGCTGTCTTCGAGCCCCGTGACGTGACCTCTATATCCACCCTGCTCAACACGGCCGACGCCGCGGGCCACCCACTCGTCACCCGACACGTTGTAAACCGATCTTCGCGCGGCAATTTCATTAGTAATACCGCAAACAAACATTCGTCGGCTCTGACGACGTCGTCATCCACTACGTCGTCGTTTCGCTCCGGGTAGATCCGCGTTGGGTACAACGGGAGGCGTTGCCATAATTTCTCACGTGTTTCGTCCTCTCGGGCGAATGGTGCGCGTCTGTCGGAAGCGAAGGGGATGTAAGGGAAAGGGGAGATGAGGAGATAAAGAGATACAGGCATTTCACATTCGGCTCTTTTCACAGTTCTTCCCCTATATACGACGTACAAGAGTCGAGAACCGTTGATGGCACCTCGCATGTAGGGGGTGTCATTTTTTTCTCCCATTTGGAAAAGAAATCCTTTGTTCCAGACTCCGATAGCTCCTAACGGAGCTTTCGACCCGCCCTTTGTCAAGGTTTGTGTAATGCTCCAAGTTTTATTTTCCGAGGGTGATTTCTCGGCTGCGTCGTTTTGCTATTTCCATATCATTCGGGCGTTTGGGACGATACATGTGTAGAGTGTTTGATACATCGATGTGGATATTGTGTGTGTGAAAGAAGTGATATAGGAGGTCATTTGGAACCTATATAACCACATTTACCTTGGAGCAAAGTCTCACCGATTTTGAGATATTAGTTATTTCAACTATTTTTCCGAATAGCAGGATTTTTTCTGCATTTGAAGACTAATAACTTAGCTTCTATCTTTTAAAATATTTTTTCATCTTTTAGTTTAAATGTCTATTTTCTCAAAACAATACACCATAAGTTATAAATATATATAAGTGTTAGAATGCATGTCTGTAAAATAAAAGTATGACTTTAGGGGATAAAAACGAAGAAACCGAAGAGTACTTGAATCATTCAGATATCCTTAACATTTTTTTCAATTTTGAATAGAAGATATTAGTATTGAATTATTAGCCTTCGAATGCAGTAAGTCCTGTTACTTAGGAAAATAGCTAAAGCAGCTAATATCTCAAAATTGACGGGACTTTGCTCTAAGGTAAATGTGGTAAAAAAGGTTCCAAATGAATTCCTCTATCACTTCTTTTAATATCCGCATCGAAGTACCAAACACCCTGTATACCATGCTTGCTCACCGTTGACATAACGGTTCCATATGCCATATGAGGCTAAGCTTACTCACCAGGAAACTTCAATTACTATTATCTCATTATCTATGAGCTTTTGGCTCATATTTGTACACTGAGAGAAAAAATGGTATATTCAAATAAATCTGTATTTACGGTTGAGAGAATGCAGAATTAGTTGCTCCGACTAATAAACTCGGTTATAACGATTAACGGCTATTTAAACGAAACAGGCTATAGTCTACTCGAGTCAATTATTAGTCAAAGTAACTAGATCTGCATTCTCCCACCCATAATCGCCAATTAAACCAAGTTTACTACATT
Organism: Xiphydria camelus; assembly: GCA_963678675.1. NCBI lineage: Eukaryota > Metazoa > Arthropoda > Insecta > Hymenoptera > Xiphydriidae > Xiphydria > Xiphydria camelus. The sequence goes on along the minus strand of OY783191.1, from coordinate 37,190,475 downwards.
CTTCTCTCAGTGTATAATACTTCTTTGAAGATTACATTTTTATCTACAACAAATTCTTATATCGATGCAGGCCAAAAGTTCATAAACAATGAGACAATAGTGATTGAAGTTTCTTTCCTGACGAGTAAGTTTAGCTTCATATGTATAATATCCGCCGTCGTTCCTTTAACATCGACGTCAATTAAATCAACTCCACCGTCTGACTTTTCTTCTCTCTCTCGTCAGACGGAAGACAACGCCAACTGTTTCGTGGTTATTTAGATACGATGGACGTCGTCCGAGTTTGGTTAAAACTCCGGGGCGAGAGTTAAGAAGTCACGCGACAAGGGGGTGAGAATGAGGGTTCTTGCTTCGACGAGTGGCTGGAAGTTCTGTCGATGATAGCGGAGGGGAAGAGAGGGGTGGCTGGTAGACTACGACAGCGATGACAAGGGCAATAGTTATTTTCGTCACTCAGTGCGTAAAACTCGGTTTCACGGGTGTCGTCAACCCCGTCAACCTCGTATTTCACACCTAATGACAAAAAATAGAATTCATTATAAGGGTGTTTCGCGTCGTTTTAACTCATGTGATTGCCGCACTCGCTTCGCTCGTGCGGAAAACTTCACACTCGTTAAAAACGGCGCTTCACGCCCTTGTAACGAAAAGATAATTGCGGGAGGATTATTTACTTCAAGGATTCGATTCTCTCTTTCTCTCTAGAGGCTCGTTTGTTTTTATATTACACGGGGGTTGATAAATTCGCGTTCGAGACATTCCGGCGACCAGCGACGCTAACATTACGGTCGACCACGAGCGAAGAATCGTTATAGTGCGAGTAGACGTGGCTGGTCAAAAGAAAGAATCCCTCAAAGGGGGAGCAATTTAACGGGGAACTCGACCGAGGGTGGCGCGAGGTGGGTAGCGAAAAAATTTGCGCGAGATTATAACGAGAGCTTCATTTGCATCAATTATTTCCCGCATAATTCACGCTGCCGACAAAGTCGAGAAGCTTTATTCCTCATCTCGTCGAGATAATCGAAACCTCGTTGTCGTTAAAACGTAACGATACTTTCCAGGGATAACTCTGAATAACTATTAATATTTACCAGTTATTCGTAGATGCTTTCCGCCGAGACAGGACGTTTCCGTGGACTGCAACGACAGAGGCGTCGAGAAAGTGTCGAGGAAGACGTCGATGCGAGCCAGGTCTACGCCGCGACGTTCGCAGACTCCGCTCAACGTTTCCCTAAAATTAAAGAACACGAATGAAAGCGTCACGCGTGGATATCCTTAATAAAATAGAGTCTCGGGTAAAAAAAGTTCCACTGAAAGGAATAATAACATTGACGCGCGCAACTTATTTCGTTATATCGGGGGAAGAAGACGCGACGTTGCGCGATGGAGCGTCGGTGAAATTACCCCATTTTCAAACACACGAAGTTAAATTACAGTTCGCAGACGTTACGAAGCACGCGCTCTTAATCCGGTTGAAGAGCGTTTCCGCCGCAATGACATTTCGCATTTCCTCCTCGCCGGTTAACCATTTCGATGCGACCACCTGGCGGTACATAGGGGAGGGTGGGTACATCATCAATTACGTTACACGAGGTAGCGAGAGTCGTGACTAAGGGGTGGTCTCGTCGCGCGGCGATATAATGTGATTACTTGTTCGCGATCGTTGCGAAGGAGGGGGGGATAAGGTGGAAGAGGAGCTTCGAGGATCTGAGAATGGTGGAAAGAGCCGCGTGTGTATTACGATATTCCCGCTGTTCGAGTATTTCTGGAGAACCGTAAAAGCATTCAGCGACGTCGCTGTCTAATTGTAGCGAAGGGGAGGACGGGAAAATAAAGGAGAGAAAGGAGACAGCTGGCGCGTATACCGTTTCTTCTTGCGAGGAAGAGATAACTTTGTCGAGAAAATATGTACTTCTTTCTCGCGTTGCTCTCTTTCTCGTATATATATATACGCGCGTGTGTGTGTGTGTGTTTCTCCGGTGCACCGTGAAGATTGCGGAAAAGTTCGCGAGTCTTCTCGAGCCAGGTAAGACCGAGTGTGGTAACACTCTGCTCGGGAAGTACGAGTATCTCTAAGGGAATATCATTTTTCAGGATGTATCATTTGGTCGGGGGGAGTAAGTAGGTAAATACAGCGTCGTACGAAAGTCTGAGATATGCACCGAGAGAAATTTATAGGTCGTGCAGTAATTTACACAGCTATGAGAGCTGTACTTTCAGGCTAAATGAGGTTAAACAGACAGTATAGGTAAGATATAGCAATACCAAATGAAGGGTACAGGGGTAAAAGAGGGAATGTAAAAAAAAATAGTTTACAGGACAGCAAATTTGCGCGCGGAAACATTCCATCTATTTGCCTGTTACGCTAAAATTGTAAACGTCTGTATCTCTTGACTGTACCTTTTTTTTGCCTGTAATTCTTTGCCAGCTGAAAGAATGCGAAATTTTCAACTGGATGGCGTAGAAATCACGAATTGGCTAAAATGTGACATTTCCCCCTTTTACCCCTGTACCCTTCAAATAGTAACAAGAGAGCAATACGTATAGATGAAATAACTATATATGCAGCTGAAATAACTATACGTATAGTTGAAATAGAAATACGTATTGCTACACTGAGAAAAAAAGATTGCTTGACCGAAATAAACGTGTTTTTGAACAGTTCCAAGAACACATTTATTCGATTAGAATAAAAATTGATTGAACGTATGTAAATATTATTGATTTAATCGAATATTATATAGATCAAATCGGCATTTATTCGAACACAATAAATGTGCTCTCAGGACTATCCAAAAGCACGTTTATTTCGATTAAGTAACATTTTTTCTCAGTATAAGATAACTAGAACTTATTTTTATATCAATAAATTACCGTGCAACCTATTTTCTCTCAGTGTGCGCAATCTTCGATGCGAGTAGGGTGTCGCTTTACGATCTCGCAAAGAGACTTCTCGAAAGTGTAGTTACGAAGTCTTCGTAGCGCATTCGGGAGGTTTGATATTACCATGAAAATACATGGAAATACGCGTCGTACACTTATTAGCATACGCACAAAAGTTATCCCCGTAGTTCGTAAAAGCGAACGACTTTGCCGTAGACATTTACATCGCGCTTTGGATTTAGCTTTCCACAAGGATTTCTCTATAGAATGTAACACGAGCTTTCGCACATTCGTATAAAAAGGTACGATTTTAGACTCTTGAGCGGCAGTGTAGTTACAGCGAACGCGCGAGTTGCTGAAGACGAAGAGCGATCTCGTCCCGCCGCGGTACTCGAGTCGAGGAATATCTGTCGAGTAATATTTTTTCTGGATGGTATTATTCACTTAGGGTAGCTAGTAGACGCATACACGCATACGCGTAGGGTGAAACGTATACCGACATATACGAGTACACGAAGAGGAACTCCTCTACCCTTTTTCGTTCTCGATGGCACTTGAGGAAAACGAGGAAAAATATCTACGGGAGAGCAATAATAGCCTGCATAGCCTACATGTCGCGTTATTAATGCCAAAAGGACGTACGCGCCAAAAAATGCCTTTATAAAGCCAAAAAGGCGTATACAAATTTTATCTTCTTCATTCATTCAAATTTGTCTAAATACGAGTAAATAAAGTGAACGAAAATAATTGGAAACTTAAAAGTAAAAAGGCGCATAGGATATGGTCGATGCGTCCTTTAGAAAACGTATCGATCTTAGGCTTATACTTGTATGTACAGCATGTCTGACGGCAAGCGCAGCACCACTTCGGCAGTTTATACCGACGGTGGTCGTAACCCCTTAAAACAAACATCACGCATGTACCTACGTCTTCAATATACGCAGGTACCTACATATCGCCAGGGTACGTATCTACGGCAATCGGAGTAGCCCAGACGGGACATTGATATTCGCCGTCTTTAAGGGAGGAACTGCACGACCGCCGAGGGATGGAGGTTCCATTAAGGGCTGGAAGAATCCGGGGGAAAACGAGCCTGCGCTTTTCGAGCCGATGCGAGCTGACATAACCGTGTCTCCCTCCGCTTCGCGTCGTCCCTCTTCTTCTCTCTCTCTCGCTCTCTGCTCGCGATGAGTAAATTTTGCTGAATTACGAAACGCGCGCGCGGCAGGAGGGATGGAAGGGAGGGAAAGAGCGATGGGACGGCTGAGAGAGGTAGAATACGTTTCGCGTAATCTTTATGGTGACGTAAATTGCCCGACGTATAAGTCGGCAACGCGCGCGGCGTGATACAGGGTGTACGAGCGCGTGTATAAATTTTGCAGTAATTAAGTGGTCGGGTAACCATGAGGGTAATATCTCCCTCTCTCGCTCGCTTTCTTCCCCTCTCGTCGAATATATCACGCAATAAGGGCTTCGCCAGGGTCTCGGCATCCGTCTCGTACATTATCCGGATAGGTGTGTAAATATCTCACGACGCGCGGTCCTCCCCCGCTCGCGCCATTCGCACCCTCGCTTCTTCGCGGGACCATAACGCGTGCGTCATTTGCGTTCTCACGCGCGGAGTTCCTTTATACGCGGGCGCGCGAGCGCCTAATGGACGAACGCGGGGATGGGCGCTCGAATCGAAGTTGGTCAGGGCCGGCGGGCAGGGTGAGGGGTGCCGCCATCGCGATCGTCGCACCGCTGTATTCGCCATTCACCCTGCCGAAGGGGCGCGGGTCCCGATAGATAAGGCGCACGAAAAGAGAAAAATGACGACGCTCTCTCGTTTTTATCGTTAATCCGCGCTGCCACCCGCGACGCGAGCCTCGCCTCTAGGGGCTCGAAAGGGTGGAGGCGCGGGAGGGTGTGTGGGACCAGGGGAATATCGCTTCGTCCGATTCGTAGCTGCTTCTGAAATCACGCGATACGCCGTGGGAGTGTGTACATCGATCAAGCTGAACCTTCTCACCACGACGGTCGTTGCCACCCCTTGCCTTTCGCTGACCGCTATTCGGAAAATCTTTCATTGGGGGGAAAAATTTCCAAACCACGACTTCTCGGGCGGTCAACTAAATATACAGTAATCTCGATAAATACGTTGTGTGAGTAATTATAATTTAGTTGAGGTAACTGGATACTCAGGTGCTTCAACGCCCGTAGCTTCAAAATTTAGTTGAATTAAACGATTTTTTTCTCAGTGCAGTTAACACAATACTTTCACCGTTCGGATGACAAAAACTTTTGTTGAAAGGAACTAACTCGAATTGACTTAACAAAGCAGTGAAGTGGAATTGATTTCCATTTATTGACAAAATGAATTTTATCGAATGCACTGAGAAAAAAAAATGGTATGTTCAATTAAATTGGCGTTTACGGGCGGGAGAATGCAGAATTGTTTACTTCAACTAATACATTTGGTTATAGCGATTAACGACTATTTGTGTGAAGGAAATAAGCTGTAGTCCATTCGAGTCAATTATTAGTCCAAGTAACTTGATCTGCATTGCCCCACCTGTAACTGCCAATTTAGTTGTCTACTTAATTTTCTTTCAGAGCGAAAAATTAAGTTATTTCAACTCTATACGGTCCAACTAAATGCATAATGGTTAGTTTGACGAAATTTAACCTTCAATTCAAACAATTTGGTTGGAATAACTAAAACTTTTTCTCTGTTTCTACACTGAGAGAAAATGTAGTGACTAAATCAACGGTTACAGATGAAGAAATGCAGATTTAGTTACTAGTGGACTAATAATTGACTCAAATGGACTACAACCTGTTTCCTTCAAATAGCCGTTAATCATTATAACCAAGTTTATCAGACTGAGCAACTAATTCTGCATTCCCCCATCCGTAAGACCAGATTTAATTGAAAATATACCATTTTTCTTCTCACCTAGCCAAGTCGAAATTTTAGACTTACCCCTTTAGGCTTACAGTAGGTCGACTTTCCATCGTATTGAAACCCTGTGTTAGGCCTAAAATGGTCCGTCAGTAATCATTTCATCAAATTTAGCTTCAAAATAAGAGCTTACAGGCTGAGTAAATCAATGGTAGACCCGAATGGAGTATCAAAAACGTCAAAGTAGGAGTAAAATTTCGACTCGCGGGCGATCCATCTGAAAGGTTCTGCTACGAATAAATGTATCAGTTTCCGAAGTACGTACATAAACTCTGAATGAACGCCGTTATCTAAAAAGCTACCGTCTACATTCATCCCCTATTCGGATCCACTGTATTACCTCCTCTCGAATTACACGGAGCTCTATTCCACGGATTTACGAGTCGCGCGTTCGCCTTGCGTCTCCTTTACTGCCACCAGCGGTTGCTAACCGAGTTACGTCTGTCGAGGCGAATAGACGCGAACCCGCTCGAAGTGTACGTGTACACAGTATGTACACCCGTCGCGCTCGGTCGAGCGAGTTTTTCCGGGCGCTCGCGCCTGAAATACGGGCGACGTGGAAAAATGACGGGAAGCAAAGTTTCCGGCACGGAAAGGCAAGGCGACGGAGAGGAAGCGGGGAAGACGTTGCCGCGCGAAATGGGGTCTCGAATAAAAATCAGCCTTCCGAGGAAGCGCGAGGCGCGAGGTCAACCCCCCGTTTCCTCCCTTCCGCGCGTCCACTTTGAAAATTAAATTCGGAAACGTTCGATTCGACTCGCCGTGGTCGATTCGCGTTCCTCGCGTCCTTTCCTCGCCGCGGATGATTAATTCGCGGGACACCCGATGTAGGGTGGGTGGGCGAACACCACCGATCGTGCGCCTCGCCGCCGCTCCGTCGATATTCATCGAGTTTCCATTGGCGCGTTAAAAGCAATAAATCACGCCACGCCGGATCGAGAAATCTTTATTTACCCCCTCGTTCCGCCCGCGTTATTACGGGGTGCGCGGGAGGGTTGCGCGGGTGTGCGATGAAAAATTTCAGGAATTTCCGCGGAGTCTCGGCTCGCCTCGCCTGCGTCGTTTCCCGTTTGCATAATTCTCCTCGCGTTTTATTCGAAAAGTAAATTCGAGAAACGATCCCGCTGCGGCGACCGCCGCGCGGTCTTCAGGGGTGGAACTGCAGCGCGAAGTCTCGGCGTTGCGAAAGGGAAGGGCGAGAGGCGCTTATTTCGCGACTCGCTGAGAAATGGCTGCCGACGCGGGGGTCACCCTCTTTGAGGGAGTTGGTGATTCTTCACGTGGCTTTGCACGGTAAGTCGTCAAATCTTTTGAGAATAACGCAATGATCTGTTTTCCGCTTTGCGTCGGCGAGGTTTTCGCCGTGAGGTGAGTCGACGGGCTCGCGATGATAATGGCGGAGGCTCGAAAAAAATTTAGTTCAACCAAATTGTTTGCGTTGAAGGTTAAATTTTGTCAAACTGACCATTGCGTGTTTGGTTGGACTGTACATAGTTGGAATAACTAAATTTTTTCATTTCATTTAATAAAATTCGTTTTGTTGAAAAATGTATAAATGTATAAATACGAATTAGTTCGTATAAATGTAGTCCATTCAACTTTACAGCCATGTTAAATTAGTTCGAGTTGGTTTGTTTCAATAAAAGTTTTGGTCAGACAAACGCTGGAGGTATAATGTTAACTACGCTGAAAAAAAATCGTTTCGTTCAAATAAATTTTGAGCTTTGAGTGGCCAACTAAATATATTGTTGTTTGAAAAAATATTTAGTTCAAGCAGCCAAGTATTCAGTTACTTTAACCATACATTTATCGAGATAACTATGTATTTAGTTGGCTGCTCGAGAGTTTGTGGTTGGCCAATTTTTCTCAGTGTTAAACAATCGCATTGAAAGAGCTTCGCATCGCATTTCGGCCACTGTTTCCCAGCTCCTTCGCTCCCTCATCGTCGTCGTCGGGGCGTCGACTCTCCCACCTGGCCGGGAAGGAAATACATATACTCTCTTTCCCGATTCTCGATTTCTATTATCGATAGGCGGCCTTCCTGGAGTTTACTCGCGCCGTATAGTATGCGCTCCCGCGCGTTTGTTTACCAGCCCTCGCCTCCTCCACCTCCGCGTCGCACATCGTAGCGGGGTACGCGCCCTACCTTCGCGACCCTCCTCAATCGCGTGCCGCTCGTGTTTACTCGCCGACTCGTATCGCGGCCGAACTTCGTTACAGGTGCGCCCGTGGAGAGGCAACTTGCAATACATCTGCGTAAGAATGGTCGTCACTCCACAGGCGCGACGTGTGTATACCATGCGTATGACCATACATAAGGTAAAAGCACCAGTGACCGAACACGTCCCAATATGCGAACATTTATGTTTAATATTATATAAATTATTGAATGTGATAAAAAGAATCAATTAGGTACTGGGAAATAATCTTTAATAAATTAGGAATTCCCATGACAAATCCCATCTGGTGAGAGAACACTGAAATAAATCTGCTACATATATTTTTATGGTCGTCCTCTCTGATATTGATCTTAACTGTCCGGCCACTGATGTATTTACCTTACCAGATGACGAATGGCGAGAAAATCCGTCGAGGATAGCGCGTGTAAATTTCGATGGGTCGTAAGTGCGATCGCATCACGATCGGCCCGATGCGAATTGCAGATTTCTGACGAATGCTCCGGAAACGCGACCAACGAGTCGTCGCTTTCGGCCGGCTGACTCTAAGCGGGGCTGAACTCCTCGCGCGTATCGAGAAGACAATGAAATCGCAATGTCTTCCTCAATTCGGTTTTCCTACAATTTTTTTTTATTACAGATTCGAAAAATTGGAACAAAATTATTTGTCCTGTATTTTTTATTTTTCATTTTCGCCTTTATTTAAGCTGGAAAACGACATTTTGAAATGCAACCACGTCATCGTGCTGTAAGCCCATCTCTCCCGCACTCGTTGCTTGGCATAAGTGTGTCTCGCTTGCGTTTTGATGACGTCACGATGTCGTAGAGAGAAACACGTCCATAGCTCAGCGAGTAATTATTTTTTTCAGATATTTTCTTTTTCGTGTAATATTACATATGTATCCAGGTTACAAATTGAATTTAAAAATTGAATATTTTTTGGGGAAGACCGAATACCAGACTGTTCACCGCACTCGGCTTTGCTGTGGCGCGCGTCTAGAGCTCTACTCGGCAGTGCCGCGGTGAGCCGGTGCTCCACTTTCGTTCCTCTTATTTCCCTCTTTGTTTTAGAGCTCCCTCCACTCTCTCCCTCGTTTGTCGTGTCGCGCTCCGTGACTCCCGCGAAGACGGCAGCGGAGTTCAAAGTGGAAGGAACGCGCCTCGACGAAGGTGAAAGTAAACGAGGTGGAATTAAGAGGGACGAAAAAGTGCGGAGTTAACTTCGTTTTCGCGCCCGGAGAGTAACCGCGGCGGCGCGGAGAATGAGCAGGGAAAGACTGATTAGTAAATACTGTATTTATAATAAGAGAAAAACACAAGGATTTTTGAATGTTCCTACTGCGTTAAAGAGCAATTTTTCTTTACACTGAAAGAAAAGTGGGTAGTAAAATCAACCATAATCGCAAAATTGAATTTTCCTGGTTGCTAGTACCATATTTGCGATTAAACAGATTACGAATGCAGTCGTACTAACTTTTGTTACATGGCTACAGTAACAATAAGATTGTAGTTTATGATACACTGTAAAAAAATGTATTTTTAATATTAATAGGTACACTTTTGTGTAAAGTTCTTTTTCCAGCATGTGTGATTATAAAAATTACTATACTCCATAATTATGAAAATTAATGTATTTTTTAATGAAATTTACCTTGTACATTTCATAACAGAGTACATTCGCTGCAAATTGACCTGGTTACGGAAACCCTGATCTCTTGTTACTATAACCAGAATCTCACTGTTTGGAACAACCATGGAATTATGGTTGGCGTCAAAATCAATCACGACTTCTGGTTAAATTATGGTTCTTTTCACCCGATTTTTCTTTGAGTATAGAGGCTAATGAACTGTAACATAAATTATCACGATTCAATGTTTTCAAAGGAAAAATTACTCCTCCGGACTGTAAAAACATTCAAAAACCCTTACGCGTACCTCTTTTACTGCAACCACTGTAAATGTTACCGCGTCAGTCTTTCCGCGAGGTTTACTTCAGCGAGAAAAAGAGAAGGAGAAAGGAACCGCGCAAAATGATCACACGAGTCTCCCCCGGAATAGAAGAAAGAGTAGAGGTCGAAATTCTCAGCGAGACCTTCCCGACAATTCTCCGTTGGACGCGAAACCGGAGCCGAGGAGCAGAGAAGAAGTCTGTCACGCAAGCTACCATAAATCCTTGCTACGCGCGTGAATCACGGATTTCACCGAGTGAATTCCGGGACTCGGACAAAGTCCTCCCGCGGGAATTCCATCGTTCCTCGCGCTTCGTTACGGGCGGACTCCAGAATTTCGCGCGGATCACGTAGCAGAGCCGGCACTCCGCTTCTCTGTTCATATCTCCTCATGTCTTATCGTCAGCCTCTCGTTCCTTTTTCTTCCGGTCCTTCTCTTCTCCTCGACTTCTCATTACATCGCGTCGTACGTTTACAATAAGATTGGGAAAACCCCAGCGCGTACAGAGTGGCGGTATATACACTGAGGGAAAATCTGGTTAAAAGTACCATAATTTAACTAGAAGTCGTGATCGATTTTGGCGCCAATCGTGATTTCATAATTCTTGTAAACAGTGATTTTCTGATTATAGTAATAAGAGATTACGATTGCTGCAATCACCGCAGAAAAAGAACAAGTTGAATCTACTAAAAATTACTTGCGGGGTCGCAAGTAATTATTAATATTTAGTTATATCAATGACATTTTTTTACATCAATTTGATATTTCTTCCTTACAAATATGTGCAATAGTATGTGATTGCAAGGAAGAAATATTTCATTAATATGAAAAAAGATTTGATATAAATAAATAATTACTTGTGCGATCCCGTAAGTAATTTTTAGTAGATTCAATTAATTCTTTTTCTCCATGCAGATCAACATGAAATATGGTCGATTGATGTCCCCAATCTTGTTTTATATAGTTGATATTAACATGTAGTAACATTATCGATCTACTTTTCTGGTTAATTTAACCATGGTGGATGGCTGCACTATAAAAAAATTGGTATTAAATTTAATACAATTGCATATGAAGCTTTTATCCAATACGCTATTATGAAAATTATAAAGTACATTTCATAAGGTAGTACATTAATTTTCATAACTACGGAGTATAGTAATTTTGATAATCACGTAGGACTGAAACAACTTTATATAAAAGTATATTAAAAATAAATATTTTTACGGTCTATCATAAGCTACAATCTAACTGTTAATCTAGCCACGTAACAAAACTCATTTCGACTGCATTTATGGTATGTTTAATCGTAAGTACGGTACCAGCAACCAGGAAACTTGTGATTATGATTGATCTTACCATTCACTTTTCCCTCAGTGCAGGGGGAACGTCCCAAAAAGGGCGAGAGGAAACGTGGCGGAAGCGAGCGCGACGTACATCCTCTAGTAACTTCATTATCGCGCGAGTAACGGAAACAGCGAGAGGAACAAGACGTAGCCGAAGAGAGAGGGAGGTACATCCGACACGAGCTCGCGAACTTCCACGGAAACGGAGGAGAAAGAGAATACGCCGAATCTTTCGAAGCCAGATTCCCCGGTCGTTATCGCCAGGCGGACGAGGAAATGCCTTTACGCGCAATGTGGAATTGAAACGAGCGACTCCGTTACAATTTCGTCGGCCCTCCTCTTTTTTCCCTGCTGTATCTCGCACGTCGTAACGGCTTTTCGACGAGTACGCGTCGAGACGTCGCACGCGCTTCGAGGTGAAAATAATAAATTTCTCCTCATGCCCTCCTTCGCGCCCTCCCTTGAATTATTTTTCACTTATCGGAGTATCGCTCGTATGATGTGACGATACGAACGTCTCGCGTGTGTTTTTTTGTATATGTATAGTCACCCTCGACGAAAAGTGACTTTTCCCATGAATTCCACAGATTCGTTTTTCATACAGAAGAGGAAGGCGCGACCGGCAGAGGAAACGAGGAGAGGTTGAAGTTTTCTAGTCTCCTCGACTGCCGATGAAATATCGTTGAAAACTACAATAACAATAGAAGCATCACGAGCGAGCGCGCCGCGACTTTGAATTTCACACCGACCGGCATTCGAAACTTATAAAAGCCTGGCGTTTATGCGTGCTTCGCGGAAATTTCCTCGGATGACTTCCGAAGAAAATTCTATATACGTACGCGCGATGCGAAACTTCGCTGCTCTGCGCAGCGTTCGCCAAAGCTCTCTTCGGAGGTACAGTCATTGCACTCGAGCTTCGTGGAAGCTGGAGAACCACCCCCCGAACCACGATGTGAGAAATAATTGCTGGGTGCCGACAAATATTTTCTTCGATCAAAAATATGATGTAATTCCAGGATCAAGCCAAAGTTTTTTCAAGCAGAAAGCAGAAAGATTTTTTCGTCCCAACGAAGATACTCTTGAATCAAGAATGTTTACACTGAAAAAAATTTCGTTTCATTCAATTATCGGTGAGGTTGAATACAGCGAACTTCACGGTGTAATTATTTCAAGTAGACGTTCACTCGTTTCAACTTCAAATTGGTTGCCCGAATTCTATCAATATTTGTCCTTACACCCAGGAAAAAGTTTTAGTTGAATATGAACTTAATAGAAAAATTTATTTGAAATGAATAGGAATTTATCCTCATCGAATAAAAGGCTATTTGAATTTGATTGATATTCTGCTAGGTTCGTACTCGATTAAAAACAAGTGCAAAACATTTATTTCATTCAAATAGACTTTTATTCGATGCGAATAAAGTCCTATTTATATCAAATATATTTTTCTATTAGGTTCGCATTCAACTAGACCTTTTCCCTCAGTGCAATCTTATGGTATTGAAATAATTACACACTCTCTCTCTCTCTCTCTCTTTCTCTCTCTGCGAGGTTTGCCGTATTCAAACTCATTGATAGTTGAATGAAGCATTTTTTTTCCAGTATATTCTTAGACCAAGAATCTGAATTCTTAAAAAATTTGTAAAAGATCATAATTATGTTCTCGATTCAAGACATATTTTTTTGACACTAGCAATTATTTCTCTCAGTGTACAGGATTCAATTTGGGAACTACACCACCGTTTGCCGCGACGAATCGAAGTCAAATCAAATCTCGAGTGGCGGAAGATTCTGCTCCCCTCATAGTGACCCACCCCCGGGTTAATTGGAAATGAAATGCATCGGGCCTACTTCGCTCCATGTGAGATTTGATTCCGGAACGCAAGAGGAGACGCGAGAATGGCCGCGGAGATTAAATGGAATCGACGTGCGGGCTTTTCGAGACGACTCGGGGAGGGGGTGCGCGAATCGCGAAAACCAATTTCGATTGGACGACGCGGGGCGAGTGGCGATGGTCCTTGGAAAGTTTGCAGTGTGGAGGCGAGGCTGCGGGCAGGTAGCGGGTATATGGATGCGAAATTTATTGGTCGTCGAGGAAAAGAATGAGAAGGAAAGAATGCTGTGCCGCCGGAAGTACAGTAGGGGAGAGCCACCCGCTTTTCCCGTCCGCCAAAGTTTTCTTTTCGATCCTTCTAATGCGCGAGCAAACGACCGAAGGATACCTATGCCCCGCGAAACTTTACGCCCGATGGGCGATAGATTTTGAGGGGGTAGGACGCCTCGGAGGGGTCGTTTCTCGGACGCTTTTATAATGAAATCGAGTTAACGAGAAATGACGTACGCAGAAAAAAATGGTTTGAATTTAGTTGGTTTCAATTTGTCGAAGCAACAATATATTCATTTAAGTTAAGCAAATCGTATTTATTTCAATACTTGTTTATTCATAGCAAGTATAAGTCAATGTGAGTAGAATAAGTTTCACTAAAGAAAAACATTTACTTGGTCCAACCGCACATAAATAGTTACATGTGGCGGAATAAATATGTAAAGTTGTAGCAACTAAATATCTACTTATAGTCATAAAACTAGGCTAGTTGTGAATGAACGGGTATTGAATTGAAAACAATTATCTAAATGAACAAAACATTTAATTGCTCGAAATAGTTCAAACCAAATAAATCGATTGAACCAATTTTGTTTTCAGTGTAGTTGAGTTCGTTTCTCGAATGTTACCTCACTTGATATTTAGCAAGCATGGTCGTTTTCTTGAAAACGAAAATTAAAGAAGTCATTTTTTCTTGTCATACACTGAGAGAAATAATTGCTGGTGCTAAAAATGTTCTTTTCGATCAGAAAGATAATATACCTAATTCCCCCCCCCCCCAGGATCAAGCTATGATTTTCTTCATGCAAGAAAATACATATTTGACAGGCTCGAGTAATTGTTTTTTTTCCGCGGGAAGAACTTCTTGTCCTAACGAAGATATGCTTGAATCAAGAATCATATATATTCTCCTTTTTATTCTTTATTCTTTCTCATAACTGTATTCTTAAAAATTTGTAATACCATGTGTTCTTGATTTAAGAAATATTTTTCCGACACTAGCAATTATTTCTCTCAGTCTACCCTTTCGAATTTGCTCCCTTCGACGTCTCGCCATTGAATAGTTCTAGCTGAATACTCGAGTTTTTGTTTCCTCCTTCTTTCACGTTCTCGTCTATCCGTCGACCTCTTTCTTTTCCGTCGCAATTTCTCCAGGGATTGGAAAATGCGTCGCTAACTTTTGTTCCTGCGGGGGTGATCGATATCGATGTCGAATACGCAGCGACGAGGGAAACGCGAAAAAAGAAGAGGGAAACGCGAAAGGAGAAGGGGTAAAGAGGGTTTCTCGTATATACAAATCGCAAAGGAGAGTTTCTCCAACTTACGCCAGGTAGGTCCCCTTCGTCGCCGGCAGGAACTCCTCGCGGTCCAAGGTGTTCGACTCCTCGCCAACCTCGAAGCTGACGCTGAAGTACTCGCTGCTGGACACCTGAAACGAACCGGAAAGTCGGATAAACTTGGCGAAGAAATATTATACAGAATGTGTCACATCTGTAATTTGTTATTTTACGAAAAAATTTTTGGAATAAAAGTTATTTGGTGTTGAGGGGGACGTATAATATATGTAAGGAATTTTTGATAATACGCGTTATCTACGGGATATGAAGGTCACCTCAATTTTTTCAAATAATTGTTCATTTTTTTCAATTAAAAAATTTAATTCTCTTACGTTTTACATATTCATCAGGGGTAATATAGATACATACTTCTTTTTTTCAAGAAAAAGCTAGGAAAAACACTCAAAATTATTACTTTACGAGAAAATAGTCGTGCTGAAAATGCGGTGAAAGAATTTCACAGATTTTATCAAACCCGAGTATTAAATTTTTGAAAATTTGTACAGAAATGGTCATCTGCGCTGAAAATCCGCCATGCTCTGATAACATCAATTCGATAATCTCTCAATATTTGATATAATTTGCATTATTTCATAAAATAAATTTCTTACAATTTTATTGTTGACAAATTAGGGTAAGTCCGGGATAGTTGGACCACTTTATTTGAGGTACCGTAGTATCTTTTTTCATAAATGTATGCTTTCATAAATATTAAAATCTCTCATTAAGAGAACAATTCTATACAAGTATTTATTAGAAAGTTGCATGAAAACATAAGCATAATGCAGTTGCAACAAATAATAAATACGATACTGTAGCTTAATTAACCTTTAATAGCCGGATTAGTTGGACCACTTCATTAAGGTGAGACCAACAGAGGATTAACGTGGAATTAAAGTAACAAAACTTGTAAATATCCTCGAAGACTTGTTTGAACTGTGGCGGCCCGATACCAGGTGGCGCTGCTCCCTCTCGGCTCTCGCTAGTGGCCCAGCACGAGTTTCTATGTAAGAGCGCAACTGCTCGACTCTCACGGCAGACCACAGAGCTTGTAAGGCTCAGTCGGTAACCTCACCCGTGCTTTTAGCTCGGCGATACCTGCATTTTTTTGAAACGGGGGCTATCGCCCCTGCGCCGCTTTCGCGGCGCTCCCCCATGCTTTTGCAGCATCATCACGTCGTTGCTGTCTTCTCCGTTCAATACGTCGTCGTTGTCGTCGTCGTCGTCCTCGTCGTCGTCGTTCTCTTCCTCCTCCTTCAACAATCGTCCGTGCTTCACGCATTCGGTTCGAAGTCGCCGGGGTTTTTGGCGGCACGGTTTTGTCCACGCATTTATTCGAAAACTATTTTATATAATAGAAGGAAAGGATAGAAGGAAAGGATTTGTCTCATCGCCGAAAACTTGTTTATTGACAATATTGTAATTATTGGGTTATAATAAGTGATGTTTAATATTAAAAGTCTTACAGTGTAATTACGATGGATCATGGAGGGTCTCATTTTCAGAATCTCCGTAAAGTGTGCTGAATGATTCACTGATATAATTTAAATTGTTATCCTCTCCCTCGCTGTACCATAAGTATTGTTGCAGTCGTCAAATTGCTCAACGGCATTTGAGGAGAGGTGCAGGTCGGCATTGCTTTCCACAGACCAGGACGAGTTTATTTGATCGTAAAAGTGTGGGTCGTATACGCCCCACGCGGCCTGAACGGAAAGTTTTCAAAAATCGGTCCGGCACGGAACGTGTTAAAATCTGCTTCCTCAAGATAGTTTTAGAACGTTTTATTTTATTTCTTAATTTGGGTCAAAGAAGGACCCCAGGGCCAAAGTAGCCCGCATTGACGGTAATATTTTTGTGTTAGAATTTTTTTTTCACAGCAATCAAAAATTACACAAATGATGCTATAACGTTGACCGGTAAATTTTCCAATCTCTAATTTCTCACCTGATGCGTGAACATTGAATTTGATTTACATTTGGTGGCACCTCTGCGATTCCAGGCTTGCCGCGAACGCCAAATACGAAGATTCGTAGCGGACTGTTATCGAGCGATACGAAAGTAAGAAATCGATTGAGGGGAGTGACGCAAGGAGTGGGGGAAGGCCATTTCTCAGAATGCGCCTCTCCTACCGCCCCCTACACCGGCCTTTTAACGAGAGTTGACTGTACTCTGCTTACATGAGTATAGTTTTTCTCGGAAAACGAATTTTCTCGTTGGACAGATTTTTCTCCAAAATTTTACCTTTTCAGATAAATTAAAGTCGCAAAAATGGAAGCCGCGAATATTTCTTTTCGCCAATACACTTCGACGACATTGCGAGGAGATCGCTTCGCGCTTCCGATACGGAAGTTATCTCAGATTCGTCGGGATCGATTAAATTATTCGCGAGCTCACCGATCCTGCCTCATTCCCTCCCCCGTCCCGCTCAACACCGGAGAACAGCCGGCGAGATTTTCGCTTCTACCGCTTCCCTCTCCTCCCTGCTCCTCTACGGCATCTCAAGGATCGCTTGTCGGTGCAGATTCTCGCAGCTTCGCTCTCGCCATCCTTTGGGTTCCGTTATCTCGAAGTTACGACGGAGATGTACGTCGATACCCGTACTCTGGTCGTATCTCGGGCAAAGATTTGAGGTTTCTCTCCTCTCTCTTCCGAGCGATAACTCTTCCGCGCGGGCTTCCTTGGCATCCGCCTCCTTTTGCTCCTCTTCGTTTTCTCGCAATATCTATATTTCTCTCCTCGACGTGAAACAAACTTTTCGTTCGAATTGCACGTCTTGGGATGAATTGTTCTCATGGATTGTGAGAGGTGTAGCCTAACAAATTATCGACTCGCTCCGTTCGGTGATGATATCTAGACTGATAGTTCTACCCCCTTTATGGAACTCATATATTTTTTCTGTTTCGCTGTATACCTACGTATAAACTTTAGTTCGACCGAATCCAGTCTACATTAAATAAAAAAAATAGATAAGTCCCCGCAGCGATATACCATTTTGTTTATCAATTTATCATCCTTCGAACAAGAAATAGTTGACGACTCAAAACTGTAAATTCTTCCACTCTGGAAAATACATTCAATTGACGAGACGATATGTACGAACTTCGATAAAAAAAAGAATGTCCGCGAGTGATATCACGGAATTTTGGGATATTGTATTGATTAATTACCGAATAGAATTACCGATTTATCTTCGTATCATACGTCACACCATTTCCTGAAGAAAGGATGAGCCGCAAAAAGTCGGTTATTCGCTCGCAAATCTGTGTATTATACATATCCGTAAAACGGATGCCGTGCGGCTGATATCGAAACGTCAATTTGCACGCGATATCGTCAGCTGTAACGTATCCGCTATCGGGCGTTATATGTCGATGCGGCAGATTGCATATGGTCGGCGGCAGCGATGCACCGCTGGTTCCATCATCCACACCCGACTGACTGCACTTCGATGCGCGTAAAGCCGAGCGAGATTCGACGAATTCACCATTCGCCGGACGTCACAGCTGCGGCCCTCGCGTTGAGGACAAAACTCCGCGATGCTCGCGTCGAACGTTATAGATAATCCATTCGTAAAAAGGACATATCATGTAAAAAAACCCTTTCCGACATTCTCACTGGTTAATATTCACGAAAAGTGAAGCCACTTTTTCGCAAATTTTATTGGCCTGTTTCATATCGATATTCGCTGTCTCGAATCTCGAAAGCGTGAAAAGTCATCTTCGACATGTAAGTGACATTCACTGATTACCCCAAATGACATGTCACATCGAGTTTCACTTTTCTGTGAATTTTATCAGCCGAATTCACTATCTCGAATCTAAACCGAGGGAAAAGTTTATTAACCATTATAATAAATGTAATTTTAAATACGGCGAAATAAATATTTCGCTAGGATGAGAAAATATATCTGTACCTCAGAGCCAGACTATGTTAAGTCCTGTGCTAAGACTATGGACTTAACATAGTCTGGCTCTGAGGTACAGATATGTTAATCATTAAAATGTTTATTTTATTGAAATGGTTGCATCGAAGAATTTAATTGAGCCAAATAAATGTTAACGAATATTTACTTGATTCAATAAATTATTTATTTCGTCATATCCAAACAAACATTTATTAACTGCAAATAAATTGTTTTCTCAGTGTAGAGTCTTGAAAGAATGAGTGAGTGACGTTTGCCAATCGTTGAAGTATAGAAATCTGTGCAATTAAGTAATGGCAAATAAAAAAAAACGCGCGAGCGTGTAAGTTATTGCTAGCCCCGAAAAAAAATAATAGAATAAAAATGTAACCAGTTATGCATTTTAAGATCTCCAGTTCTCGGCAGCACGTCCATTGGCGAATACAGCGATATTACAGCAGAAACCCCTCGCAGGTTTACGTGTTTTGCATCGATTGTGTGCGATCCCGCTTAAATTACAACCGCGGGAAATGAAAATCGGCGAACGATATACGCACGAGTATGCGGTACGGCTCCAATGCGGACAATGTGATTGTAATCCGCCCGCAATTCGCGCTCGGGGTCGAGTAATTAATATAACGCGACAGTCAATTATGCGGCGGAGGTAATCGAACACCCCGCGCGCGATAGCCCGGACACGAACCATGGAACGTCATTTCATTAGCGAGGACGAGAAATAGAGATAGGAAAAAATGCGAAGAGTTTTCTAATCACATTTTCAACGATGATCAACTGGTGCTTTTATTCGATCAGGTGTCTTTCATCGCGATTACGTCGAAAAGAAGAATATTTTTCATATTTTCCACGAGGAATTTGCTAATGAGAAAAAAAAATGTGACAGTCGCGAATCGATCGCCATTTTATAGGTAAAAAGTCTAGGGGGGGGAGCAGTTTTTTCATAGCTTTGAGTATGGCAAAATAAATATTTTGTTGAGACAAACAGATACTTGTGAACTGTTATTGGTAGCTGTTTAAAATCAAACAAATGTTTTAATAATCTATACATATAAAAAAAACATGTCCTGAGTGACTGATTCATCAACGCCGAGCCGAAACAAACCGCTGAAGCTAATTACTCGAAATTTGGACAGTAGGTTTCTTTTTTGATGTAATCATCTACTAAAAATGGATTTTACGAAATTCTTCCTCTACGGTTGAAAAATAGGGGATGTAAGTTTGTACGAAAATCCGTCCTTTTTGAAGTTAGATCCATGAAAATTAGGATTTGGCCTTTCGGTTAGAAATTAAGAAAGACGTACCTCAGGATTTTTGGAAATTTATCCTTTAAAGGGGTAGAATAGGGGGATGAAAATTTGTATGGGAATTTCTATTTATTTCGGGATCCATACGGACGAAGTCACGAACGGAAAGTTAGTTAATAAATATTTTTTCGTCTTAACGAAATATTTATTTAGCCATATCCAACTATACGTTCATTAACCACAAATAAATTGTTCTTTCAGTGCAGGAATATTTCAAGATAGCTACTGACGTATGGAGTGAGAGAATAGAAGAACGAAAACCGACCGTACAAAGATAAACAACCATTTAAATTTGAGACCGATGAAACGAAGAGCATCTATGAACAAAAAAAGAGAAAAACGACGAACTCTCTCAGCAGTTCTTGCCTGATAGAGAAAGAGGCAGCGAGGGGAATGCGTTAGCGAAGCGAACATTATTAGCAAACCTCTATACGAGAGGAATTCACGTTCGAATCGAATAACCGCAAATTAAGCGACAAATAATGAAGCAGTCGCGACACTCGCTAAAACGGAATATCTATACGAAGGACGGGCGATTCATTCCAGATGGAACGATCGACCAACGTTCTCAATTGCAACGCTTTACGAACTTATCCGGGTCCAACCCACGTTCCAGTTCCCCGAAGCGCGCGGCGCGATTCTCGATTCGAGTCTCGTTTTATTATATTTCGAGAACCATTTAGAACTTTGCTGCGTGGGTGACTGCGGCACGCACATGACTGCGAACGCTCTCTTGCGAATGGTTAAACGTTATTCGGTCTTTCCACAAACAAAATATTCTTATTTCTAAATTCAATTTCTAATCTGCATACTTATTCGACATCACACGAGAAAGAAGATGTCCGAAAAAATAATTATTCACTGAGTTATACGTCCATTTTTCTCTACGACACTCTGACGTCATCGAAACGCCAGAGTGACACACTTATGCCAAGCAATGAGTGCAAGAGAGACAGACGTACAGTACGATGACGTAACTGTATTTCTAAATATCACTTTTCAGCTTAAATAAGGACGAAAGTGGAAAATGAAAAAATACGGGGTAGATAATTTAGTCTAAATTTGTCGAACCTCTAATAAAAAAAATTTTGGGAAACTCGAATTTCTGGCTCCGCTCGGAATATTAAGCGGAGTTCAATTCGAAAGAATGCACCGAGAGAAATAATAGTGCCAGAAATATAATTCTTCAATTGAAAACGTCATGATCTTAACAATTTAAAAAAATACAGATTCTCTCTTAATCGTTGAATATGTTCTTGATTTGAGAATACTTTTTCTCAAGACGACAAATTCTTCTCGTGCAATAAAAAACAATTACTCGAGCCTATCAAATAGTGTATATTCCCGTACAAAGAAAGCCGTATGACTTGATCTTGTAATTATGTCACATTCTTCATTAAAGAAAATATTTTTTTTCGCATCAGCAATTATTTCTCTTATTATAGAACGATCGCAGAGTCCTTTAAAAATCGCGTAAGAAATAAATACAACATTGGATGAGTCACGCTCGCGAATTTGATTTAAAATGAAATTTTGTGTACGGTATACGGAGTAAAGAGGTCGTTGATATTCCGAGCCTAAAGCCGGGTATACATTAGCGAACCGAATGGTTCGCGAGCCGCTTGTGAACAGCTCGAAAACCGTTCATTGAAATTATGTTTCCAACGAACTTACAACGATCCATGGGAAAGGAACGTACAACGGATCACTTCAGTCATCACTATCATCTCGGTGAGTCGTGTTGTCGATAGAGCCGGTAGATTCATGAGCAGGAGAAAAACAATGAACTGTACACGACGCCGTCCCACTGTGAACTGAGAACGCCTTTGTATTCGCCAGAAAAACCGACAGGAGTCGGATCGCCACGAACGGTTCAAAAGCCGTCCGTTCGGCGCTCTAAACCACGTCCTAATTATGCGAACAAGCGGTTCGCAAATGTATACCCGCCTTTACACTACGACGCAAATCACCCATCGGGTTCGAAGAGTAAGAGTGGAATCCAATGACCACTGATATGGCACACACATTGGAAATAAATAAATACGCGGCCGTGATAATTCGTCGAAACGAGCGATTCCCGCTCCTCCCAGCGAACGATACGCGTTCGACGGGCAGAAATAGGGGTGCAGCATAGAGAATTCGCTCGACGCGGTGTCTATAGAAAAAGAAACGGATCGATACGCGTCAATCGCCCCCGCGTTTTTTCCGCTACACGGATGGAATAACCGCGCATCGAGGGTCAGAGGGAGAAATGGTATAGGAGAGGACGGATGGAGTGTATAGGGGTAGTTAGGGCGAGCGTAGGGCGTAGATAGGACATAATGTATGACACTCTGGTCGGCCCTCCGTTGTTTGCTTCTCATCGATTCGGTTTTTAGGATCGTCGGCACGGAATGCCTCGGACGAGACATATTTCAACGTCGTCATTTTCGCCTATTCCTCCTCGCGATCGTTTTTCTTATTCATGCCATTATACTGAAGGAAAGTTGAGTGGTAAGATCAACCATTATCGTAAGGTTGAATTTTCCTGATTACTTTTACTGCATTCGCGATTAAACAGACCATCAATGCAGTCGTACTCACTTTTTGTTACGTGGCTATAGTAACGATAAGACTGTAGTTTATGATACACTGTAAAAAAATTTGTATTTTTTTAATACACTTTTGTATAAAGCTTTTTCTCCATTACGTGATTATGAAAATTATTATAATCCGTAATTATGGAAATTAATATATTTCCTTATCAAATGTACCTTATAAATTTCATAACGAAGTACCTATATTAGTTTGTATAATCACGTATTGAATAAAAGCTTTATGTACAATTATATTAAATTTAATATACATTTATTTACGGTGTAGCCGTGCACCATCGTTAAATTAACCGGGAAAGTAGATCGATAATAGATTAATGTCAACTACTTATATAAGAAAAAGGTTGATGACATTTATCAACTATACAGTAGGTTAAACTTGTCGCGAAAATCGTAATCTCTTGTTACCGTAACCAGAACTTCACTCTTTGCAAGAATTATGGAATCATATTTGACGCCAAAATCGGCCATGATTCCTACATAAATTATGGTTCTTATAACCAGATTTTTCTCTTAGTGTAGAAGCCAAATGAAGAGCAAAAAAGAAGATCTACAGCTCCCGACTCCTTCTCACCTACTATATGCTCGACACATTTCTCGGGAGGGGTGTAAATAAGAAAAAGGAGCGTGTTCCTCGCGTATCCCGCCACGGGCGAACGCGACGTTCGGCCGAGCGGAGGGATCGAGGGTAATAAAGGGCTTCGAGCGCGATAAATTGGCGGCCGTAAAGCTTCCACCGGCTCGACAGTTTCGCTAAAGGTGCCTCTCACGTCGTTCCACTTTGAGAACTCTCGCCGCCGGAGGTCGAGGGAAGATGCCTCCTTCCATTCACCCCCATGGAAGGGAGGCAGAGGCGAATATGTGCGGCGGCTCTCTTTCTCCTGCAGATGCAAACGCCGAAGACCAAAGTTTCGGCGTTGCAACCAGCCCGAGACTGCGGCATCCGCGCGTCGCATCTCTCGGATTCCAGCTTTGTACATTCGATGGACGATAATTCTCACAACTTTATCCCTAAATTCTAGTTTTCGTTCTCCTTTCACAGTTCGATGGTGACGTTCCTCAGGCTACACCGAGAGAAATCATTTGTGGTGGAAGAAAAATGTTTTCCTGAATCAAAAATATGATACATTATAATTTCAGGATCAAGCTGTGTGTGTCTTCGTGTAAGAAAATATTTGTAAGCTCGAGTAATTGTTTTTTTTTTCGTGCAGAAAGAATTTCTCGTATCAACGAAGATATTTTTATATAAATCGAGTATGTATATTTTTTGACGAAGAATCTGTAGTCTTAAAAATGTGTAGTATCATAATATGTTCGGCTTCGTGCAAGCTTTCAATGAAAACTCTACGGAATGGAATATATCGTATGCCCTGCTGACCAATCGTTTGCTGTATATATAAAATGTACAATATTTCAAGCTTACAGCTAATTCAATGAACAGATGGTTTAGTTCAAATAAAAGAAAAATGGTAATATATTTTTAAATATTGGTGGAATGTGTTCTACACGTAGATATTTTCCATGATTTGACTCGCAGATTTCGATTGGCTAGTATAGTAACGTGCCTGATCTAGGATGATCTGCGATGGTCAATGTCGTGACTGTCTTCAAGGAAGACGTATGAGCGATTGGTCTCTGCTCGTGAAAAATGTTTGAGCCTGCGTCGAGAAGCAACGCAGACTTAAATATTAAGGGTAGTAGTAATCGGAAAAAAAGAAAGCTTAGCTAGCTGAAAGAGCCCTTGCCGCTTTACGACTGGTTAAAAAAAGGCTGTGTGTGTTCACATTTCGTGTGGACTGGCCTCCAAAGACCTTCTAGGTTCGTAAAGCATGCTATAAATAAGGAACTTTTGTTCCTTTCAACAATTTCGTTAATATTCACAATACCCACACAATAAATCTAAATACCTGGTCACCATCAGCTAAAGGACTTAAGTTTGAACATCTCATATGTTCTTGATCCAAGACATTTTTTTAAATCTAGCAATTATTTCTCTCAGTGTACATTTAAAAACGCCCACTCACGTATTTCTCAATTCGCTCTAAAGCTTCGGCTAAACCCTCGCATCAGCGACGCATCAGCCAGAAATCGCTCCGTGTACGATTGCTCGAATTTCGGCATTCCGACTCGGCCATCCGTGACACTTTCGCACCCCGCGTAGGTATGCACAGTTGCGCGACCCGAAATATCGGAGATATAAACAGGGTGATAAAACGTCGACGGAAAAGCCAGTGAAGTGCATCCGTTTGGGCGGAGGACAGGCCGTAAACCGAACATTTCCAACATTCGACCCGCCATTCGCGGTAGCGGTATTTATCGAAATGGCCGTATAGGTATACAACGCGCGCGCGTGTCCCTTCGAAAATGTTTTCACACACGAGGCGTAAATTCTCGCAGGGGTGGGAGAGGTGTTTATCGAGAAGAGAACACCCCGGTCCAGAGTTCACCCTCCTCCGTGTATTTGCCTCCTCTCCCTCCTTGTTTCTTCGGTACACGGTACTTTCCATCCCCCGTGAAGTTCGGACAAAACGTTATTCTTCCCTTTGCAACGTTTCCGCGGCGTATCGCGGTCGCCCCCGGAATCTCGCGCGGAAAAAGGGGGCCGACGACTTTCTTCCTCCCTCCGTCATCGGGAGGCCTTTGCCTCCGGTCCGTTGAAATGGGACCTCGAGGCCCTCGAGGACCGCCCCACTGTTCTCCGGGCTCTTTGCGGCTGGCAGTAGTAAAGGCGGGCGCATGGTCGGACGCGCCTTGGAGTATATATACTCTCGCTTTGCTGCGTGTTCCATTGAAATGTCGGGAAAGGAGAACGCTTTGGCGTTTCTCCGTATATAAAAAAGTAGTTCCCGTGATTGTGCGCCGTGGAATTCCGGCAAGGCCGTTTCTATTTGCGAAGGTTTCGTCGCGTCGAAATTAACACTGGGTTTGCGGAAACGCGTCAATTTGACGCGTGACTTATTCAGAGTGCCATTCAATTTCGATTATCTAGTAACCTATGAGGTTTTAGACTAAATTGGTTAAGTACTTTTTGCGTAGATTAGATTTCGCTGTACAAGATAGGTATAGTAGCATAGACTAAAATTTCGTAGTTATCGAGATAATTATCCGCCAAAAAATGACCATTTTAGAACGTCGAAACCGTCCGTAAACCCAGTGTTAACCGCGCTTCATTTCTCGTGTGGTTAACGTGTCTCGCATCCCTCGATCTGAGATATCGCCGGTCACAAGCGAGGGGCGTAGTTACGAGCAGCTTCGAAGAATTCGGAGGACTTCGAAGCTCACTTTAGCCCTTGCCGCGAGCGCGCCCCTTCGTCGAGCCGCGACCTACCTCACGCGAATTCTTTTGCTTCGAAGGATTTTTCTCGCGGAGCGAACCTTAACGATGTCCCTTTAACCGCGATGTAATGTTCCGCTGGTATTACTTTTTGCTCCTCTCGCGAGCAATGCTCTCATGCGCGGAAGAAAATCTGATTATCGCGAGAGGAAAATAATTAGTTTTCCGACGACAGAGAGGGCATCGTCGTGCCGTACGACGAGGTACCTATACCGTCGAGGAGGAATGTAATCGCGTGAAAGGAGTATTTCGAGGCAAAGAGATTTTGTTGAAAGTGCTGTAAATTCATTTTTAGTACTAAAAACGACATTCCAACGGCAGTATTCTCACCTGAGATCGCGAGAGCTTGTGCCTGGTCCGGTTCGAATGTCCCACACCCTCGGAGGAGGGTGCGTTGGGCACGAGGAACCTCGGACTGCATTCCCCGACAGCGTGAGGGTGGTGCTGAGCATGAAGTGGGTGGGGATGATGATGGGATTGCTGTTGCGAAGGCCCGCTCCCCAGATGGTGGTCCCCCGTGTCCAGCATACTCGTGCTCAAGGCGTCCAGCTGGGACAGCGACCTCGAACGCACCTGAAACGAGAGAGAGAGAGAGAGAGATGTTAGTTGGATGATTAACAACATATTATATGCAAAAGAAATTCGATTAGCACAAAAATATGATGGTAATCGATCAAGAGTTGTCGATGACGATGAACTGAAGAAACTATCCTTCGGATTTGTTACTGATTACGATAATGAAGATTGCTTCTAATTATTACATTTCGAGGAATTGGCATACATTCATTTCTTTGAGATTTTGCGCGTACGGGGTATAATAAAGCGAAACGAATTCCCGTCAATTATGAACTATACAGCCACCCTTACGCCTCTCTAGGCGTTCTTAAGTTTCTCCCGAGATTCCCCAAACATTCCAGACATCCTTAAGAAATTTCTCAAGACTCTCTCGGATATTCCAACTTCCCTCCCCGCGACACCCCGTATTTACCGATGCTTCAACATTTGCGCGTCTCCATCCGCAGGGGAGAACGGGACAAGTGGCAACACGGGTATGTTGCAACACATCAATTTTTTCTAACAAGAAACTCCAGCGGAAGATAAATTACAGGATTAGTTGAGTCGTAGTTTGGCCCCTTATCAGTAGAAAGCACTACGGTATGCGCACAATTCTGTCAGTTTCGTAAAAGAAAGTGTATTTAGGGTGGGAAAATTCTTCGTGTGCCAATAACGATGCTTATTTTATTCGCATTAACTGTGTTTTAGAGGATTTACAGGAGTTCTGTTAATTAATCATATGCTAATAACTTAATAAGTATTGAAAAGTTCTTCAATAAGTTTAGCGGTTCATCGTGTCTATGCATTGATGCAACATACACCGAGCGTGGGGCACATTGCAACACGCGCACAGACTATTGTTTTCCTTCATAACTCCGTCAATTTTTTAAATAACTTCAATATTGTTCCGCAGTTTTATTCCCAATAGGTTAAACTATGTTACATAGCTCTCGAAAACTAATCCTAATTATCAGTAAATACAAGAAGGGGATGGAACGATCAAAAGATTTAAATATTTCTCTGGTCTCTCCGTTGAATGCTCCACATACGGGCGCATGACTGGTTCTCTTCGTCGGTAAAGCATTTTTCTATCCCTCGCGGGCTTCGGCAATGTCACCATTCCTTCATCCACGCGATATAGGTCAAGCGACGTCTCCGCTACACGATGCATTTTTACGGTAAAGTCTCGGTGCTCGGAGACCGCTTTCGATAGAGGGTATCTCAAAACGGGCGGCGAGAGTGGCGTTGGTATAGCCCGTGGATAAAGAGCTTACCGCCTCTGGCTTATCCGTCGGGTATCGCGGGGGTGCTTCTAATAAAATATCTAATATCGCTCCGGGAAATTAATCGGCTCTGCTCTCGCGTATTATGTACTGCAATTTCGCGCTCGATTGAATAAACGGGGGCGGGGGTTATCGTAGTACAGCATGTCGAGGTTGAAGGAAGCTTGTGATGTTGTCGAATTTATAAGCGGAGCGTTCGATGGGAGTATTTCTTTTTTTACAGGTTACACGAGATATGTGTGTGTGTGTGTGTGTGTGTGTGTGTGTGTGTGTGTAATATGAATTAAATATTAGGAGATTCTTATCAGCTTTTTCTTCTCGAGTGGGAATTAAAGCACTGGGATTTTGAGAAGGGAGGAAAAAATAGGGCTCCCCCGTCCAATATGATGTTAAAAAATAGTGGGTTTTAATGACTCCTTATTTGAAAAAAAATAACCGAAAAATGACCAATCTTTCCTCATTTGAGCTTTACGAAGGGATGAGAAAAAGCGGTCTAATGATGTTTGTAATAAATTCTGTAGTTTTGAGGCATTAATATTGAAAGAACGCGATTAAGATGTGTGTAATGGTAATAATTTATTTTCATAAGAACATATCGAAATTGTGAGGTATGGAAGATCACTCTTAAACGAACGCGAATACCTTAAAGAATCTTTTCTCATACTACGAGAAACACGCGAAACGATATCGACTGCTTGTTACGCGCCATATCGTAACGATTTAGAGGATCTGGGCACTGATAGCGTGACCGTCTCAATACTGAGAATTCGTACGAATTCGTGAAGTTATTTGACGAATCAAGGGAAGAAATCTTAAAAATAATGACTTTTAAAAGTAAAAATGATTTTCTACTAACCTGATTGAAGAAAAATGATCAAGTGAGAGGCTTGAAAAAATAATATATAAAGAGGGTACATGGGTGGCGTTATGAGAAATCGTACTTCGGCCGCAATGGGATCTCGCTGAGGCGTACCTACTCCCGGAGACTGATTACACGGGAGCGTTCTCTGGGAAAAGGTGTTGTCCTTAATTGCCAATTAACCGCGGGGCCCGGGCGAAATGTAATTTTGTGGAAGGATGAGAATCGTCGATTCACCTGGTAACCCGATCGAGTTATATAGGGCAACACTCGATTCTTATTTCTGGCACCACTGTGCTATGCGCACTTGCCGGCTGACATCTATGTATGTACTTTCGATGCAAAAGTGCCAATGCTTTTGTAATTCCAATCATTTTGGTTTGAAAAACGTACATAGGTACAACACTTGATTTATAATTGCCTGACTATTGCCCCAGACAGCTCCAGTAGCTCGTCCACTGCTTGTTAGTAATAGATATTTCGAAAATAGATACGTTATTTGTAAGCAACTTATTGGATGAAAATATAAGAAGCAAAATGTATGTTGTACATAAAGAAAAAAAATTAACTGGATCTACTAAAAATGACTTGCGGGATCGCAAGTAATTATTTATTTACATCAATTAGATTTTGTTTCATATCGATTAGATATTTCTTCCTTGCAATCACATATTATACTATTCCACATGATTGTAAGGAAGAGATATCTAATCGATGCTTAAAAAAATTTCATAGATATAAATAAATAATTACGATCCCGTAAGTAATTTTCAGTAGATCCAACTAATTCTACCTCTCTGTATATTTAATGAAAAGACTTACGAACGAAAAGTTCTTGGATTCTTTTTAAATATTCTACTTTGAAAATATAGAAAGTAGAATTTATCGGATATTCTTTATTTATTTATCGGTGCATTCTTTTTCTGCTACAATTTGTCCTCTTTCTCATTAGTGTAGACGTTACCGAAGAGAAAAATTTCATTTTACAGACAGGTAGGTTCAAAGTATCATGCTACTGTATTTTTATATTTGGGACGAACGTAGAAGTATAATTTATTGTTCACTTGTCTTGCTATCTCTGTGTTGGCGGATCGTTGGTGAAGTGCTTCGACGAATATCGGCAATTTTTGTTAAGCTTCATTTCGTTTCAACAAAGTTCCAAAATCTTTAAGTCCAACTGATTGGCTTTCAGATGCCAGAGAGTGGTAGAATTTTTATTCGCCACGCTAGGAAAACCTCGAATGAGCGAGCCACGCGTAAATATTATGCAAACAAACTGCGAAGAAAAGAGCGGGGGTGAATAAATGCTTACGTTTGCTTACGTAGAGAATGAAAAGAATAAGATTGCCGCCTTTTACGCAAGATATTTTCAGCTCGGCACGACGTGAGAAAATTCCATAAATTAATATCGATAAGCGTTTCGGAGGGTGCGTCTTACGAAAGAATATTACGTAATTATATAGCGGGGCTGGGTTAATTATCAGTGTTGCTGTTTGTTCACGAGAGTGGAGGATCAGCGAAATGAATAAAGTGTTGTTTACGTTATTTTAGAATTACGTAATACACGGATTTCTATACATAGTCTCGCATATTTGCTTTTATTCTCCTTCCTTTCTCCTTCAGAATCCCACCAAGAACGAATTCGTCATCGACGACGAAGTCGTCTAGTCCCGTTACTCTTGTCATTTTGACGACCAAGATGTGCAACGCTCAGGCGAAGAAGCCGCATGGCATCCCTGAATGAAACACGAAGAGGCTGCGAGGCGAGAGGAGACAGGGAGGGAACCCAATGAAGGACAAGAAGACGGAGGATCCCGCGGATTCGCTGGAAAGTTTCAAAGGTGTCGGGGAATCTCCTCGCGTACTATTTATTATCATTATTCTTATTATCGTCATCATCGTTCCCTGAGGTGAATCCACGGCCTAATGGATCCACGCAACGCGGACTTAATGGACGCGAGGGACCGAGAGTGAAGAGACGAGAGGGGTTGTTTTTCAGGGTGAGAAACATTTCGTGTCTCGGCTGTCGGCTCGCTTTCAATTCATTCGCCTCATTTTTCTCTCACTTCTCCTCAGCCTCTCTCCTTTCCCCTCTAGGACGAACTATTGCGGGATTATTCGGGAGGAGAGAGAGAGAGAGAGAGAGAGGAGAGAGACATGGAGGAAAAGGATTAGTAAAAAATCATGGGAAAACCCATGAATATTTACCGTGATTCCGGTAACAGGGTTCCTCGAGATGAAACATTGAAGTTTTTAGTAGACCACAGGTACTTTTTACAGTTCGTAATAGTATAAATATCAGTTTATACGGTAAAATGCGTACAGAGAAAAAGAATTAATTGGATCTTCAGAAAATTACTTGCGGGGTCGCAAGTAATTACTTATTTAGATCAATGAAATTCGTTAATACATCAATTTGATATCTCTTCCTTACAATGTGATTGTGAAGAGGAAATATTTAATAATTGTGTGAAAAAAGTTCAAATTGATATATGATATATCTATATTGATATACTTTAATTTTTGTGTTTTCTTAGAAATGGACTACCTTTTACTAGGTACTAATTTTTTCTTTGTAATTTTTTTTGCCTCTACCGTTAATACACATAGTAGTTCATGTTATGTAACGAAAATCATGTTAAACAGTTCGATATGACAAAAATACAGCAGCTAAAACCTAAAACACAAACATTAAAATATCTCGAAAACTATCAACAAGTGGATTATGCATATTGTGGTTCAAAAAATCGACTGTAAATTGTCTCTACTAACACCTCTTCAAAAAGGAATACGTCGCGGTACCAATCACCCTGTATAATCTATATATGACCAAAAAACTACCCCCCCCCCATATGGATCACGTCACTCTCCGTGGAGAGTTGACGAAGTACAAAATTCCGTTCGACGCGCATCGCGAGGAGGAAGAGGCTTCGTTGTCGTTTCGATCGACGCAGTCGACGCGAGCAAGTCCTTCGACGGCATCGTCGTTTCCCGACGCTCTCGAGGCCTCCGCTCTAGATTTCCTTTTTCTTTTTTCCACTCGACTTGCCGTACATATCGCGCGCATACGGGTAACCGTATATATCCGCATCTGTACATTATACAGCGGAAAACGACGATTCGGCGTTTCCAAGTGCCGTGTATATATGCACAGTCCAGGGGGAAACGTGGGCGAAGATCTTCCCCGTCAGCTATCGTGCGCTCTCGCTTGGAGAGCTTCTCGCTACGTACATAGAACGTTTGCGACGAATCGAATATATGTAGAGAGCGGGAGACAGGCGATGCGCGCATTGGAGAATTTACCGTAAGAATTTATGTATTATCGCGCGCAACGTAATTGTCACGCTTCCGATAACGCGAGAAGATCGATACGGTGTAAGGAGATGCGCGAATTTGGGTAAACGCGAGAACGTGGAACGTTAAACCGCGATGGAAAGGGAAGATAAGGTCGCGCGGAAAGAACCCGAGAGGCGAATGGTATCAGATTTTGGATGGCGATGCTTCGAGTATCCTCGTCAAAGTCTAATTAATACCGGAAATCCGAGCGCTCTCTACTTAAAAAATATCGGGAGAACGCGAGATAGTTATATGTACACTCTGAGGGAAAAAATTAGTTGAATGGATTTAGTCGGTTTGAATTTTATTTGAAGCAATTAAATATTTTCTTAAGTAATGTAATTGTGCTCAATTCAACATCACATAATTAGTACAACTGTTTCTGTGCAGTCAGTATGGCTAATACTAACTCGCATTGGTTATGTTTATATTTGCAGTGAATAAACGAGAGTCAAATTAAACACAATTATCTTAACTCAAATATATTAATGTTTCGACTAATTTAAACCAAAACCAAATGGTTCGACTAAATTTTGTCCTCAGTTTAAATGCCGCGCTTTAGACCTTCCTCGTGATTTCTTCTTTCACGCGAATGGAAATTTGGATCTATATACGGTGCTTTTGTCAAGTTTAAAAATAAATATTAATTTAGGAATTGCAGTAATTATTAATAATCAACAAAATAAAGAAATTCGATTAAATGACATTTTTATAGGTCGTATATTAATAATAATTGAAATATAATTAACAGCTCCTACAATATGAAGAGAAAAAATGTTAAATTTACTGTTAATCATATTTATTAATTGTTAAATCTATTATGCGAACCGTACGTGGTTTGATCACAAAGGATGGTCAACGTTACGATACGCCAAGACTTCCCTGCGTCACTGAGGGACGAGGTGCAACCCGAGCGAAACGAGTGTTTCCATTAATTACGCAAGGCTCGTTAAGCACGGTTAGTCACCCAAAGTAGGCACCCTTGTGACGCGGAGATATACATTTATCCTTGAAATCCCGTAAAATTTTTGAAACAAGTAACGCGCGAGCTCCGAAACCACGAGAATCCGAGTAATCTTGTGGTTGAAGAACTGGCTGAGGAAGCGAGAGGGGGAGAAGGAGGAAGGAGGTGTTCGCGCTCGTCCGGCAACAAAGCTGGATACTTCGGAAAACCGGAAGTCCTCGTTCGCGGAGTCTTGCCGGATCTTGGAGCCAGCGCGGTTGAACGGCCGAGGGCCGGAAGGACGAGAGTGATGAGGAGGGAGGCAGGAGACGCGTCGGAGGAACGCGGTCAAACTCGGAGGAAAAATGTTTCATTAGTTGGAGGCGCCTTTATCGGGAGAGGAACTCTCGTTGTTTTATTTTGTTCTTTTTCTTTCGGTAACTCTTGAGTTTCGACGAAACGTAGAAGGGATGATTAAAAAGTTGCAAGCTTCATCGAAAGTCTCGCAAAATTGTCCGTCAAATTTTTGCAAAGTTCTCCGGGGGATATTCCGTTTCGATGTTAAAGTTACCTACCCTATAACACTCTGCACTGAGAGAAAATGTAGTTGTTCCAACCTAATTGTTTGGTCGAAGGTTACATTTTGTCAAACTAACCATTGTGTGTTTGGTTGGACCATGTATAGTTGAAATAACTAAATTTTATTAAATCCAATTTAATTCGTTTTGTTGTTGTAGATGTAGCCAATTCAACTTCACTGCTTCGTTAAATTAATCCGAGTTGGACTTTTCAATGGAAGTTTTTTTTTTCAGACGAATGATGGAAGTATAGTAGTAACTATTCCGAGAAAAACAATTGTTTGATTCAACTGAACTTTAAGGTTACGGGCGGCCAACTAAATATATTCTGCCGTCCTAAAAACAGATGGCGTATTTACAAAATTAAGATTTTTGCATCAATGGGCTCGTGGTAAGCTTAATTATCTTTTTACGAAGCAGAAATGCCGTAAATGTTTCCGAAATATTAAAAATTTGTTTTCTTTAAGAATATCTGAACAATTAAAGGCTATTGAAATAACTTTAAACCCAATTTTTTCTCCGCTTGGCGCTCTCAGTAGATACGGCATCTGTTTTTAGGACGGCAGTATTGTTATTTGAACAATTATTTAATTGAAGCAGCTCAGTATCTAGACAACACCAACTAAATTTTAATTAGGATAGAGTGGAGCTGAAAGCTTCGCCGGGTAAGAAATATAATTCGGCTAGTCTTCAAAAATAAGTGACTTTTTGATAATTGCGTTAGTAGAAAATGCTGGATTAAGGGCTTATTTATGAAAATGTCGAAAATGGCACTTTTTACCTCTGCAACTGTTAGACCCACTCTATTCTACTTGAACTATACAGTTGAGGTTGGCCAACTTTAGTTAAAAAAACGATTTTTTCTTCTCTGTATGATTTCGTACACGGGGAAAAAAATAGTAGATTTGACCAAATTGGCGGTTACGGGCGGGGGAATGCTGATCTAGTTAGTTCAATTAAATAATGTGGTGTAATGATTTGAAATTGTTTGACGAAAACAAGCTGTAGCCAAGTCCAGCGAATTATTAGTTCACGTAACTAGATCTGTGTTCTCCCGCCTGTGACAGCTAATTTAGTCAACTCTGCCATACTTCTTTCTCAGCGTACGTAAGGTACATCGCTCCACCATAATTCGAGAGCTGTTGAATAAAATTCGAATCGAATAAAATTCTCCATCGTTCGCTCGACACAATTTTCATACCGCGATATCGTATCTACTCAGAATTCGTTTCATCGTGATATACACCGGCGCCCGATAAACTTTGTCGTTCCACACGCGTTAATAACAGTCCAGATGAATTCGAACCGCATGCGAAGTCGTAAAACCTTCACGACAACCCGCAACTACCCGCCGCAGTATCCATACTGGAAGAAATAGACTGGAACGCCGGTTTCATCGCCTCTTGCACCTGGCGAACGCCGCGTGCGCGGAGGATGTATACTGTGTGTATAACCCCGCAGGAATTTCCGTATCTCGAGGCCGTATAAATCCGCGCGCGAGTTCCTAGGCGCGGATATGAGAGCGATATGAGGAAACCGTTATATACCTATCCGAAGAGTTTCCGCAGAACGGAGAAAGAGAGAATCGGCGGCATCCCTCTTTTCTCATGATTTATTACATCCCAACCCTCTCTCTCTCATCGTCGCTTTATTTCTCATTTTATTACCTTTTCTCTCTCGTTTTCTCATCGGTGCTCGCTCGCGTTTCGCGCGTCTCGAAGGAAATCCTTCGCAATACTTTTCCTATTCATAATCAAAGCCAAGTTTAAGTTCGACCTTAAGCCGTCGTATCGGTCGATCAGCAATTAACTCGACGCGGTGTTATACTACTTATCGCGGACTTTTCTTTCTCGCGTTTTATAATCCTCCTTTAATTGCTTTTTCTTTTCCCTCACGTTCGTACTTACCATTGTCTAATTGTTCGTCGCGTGTCTCTCGATTGTAGGACGTTATTATACATACACTGAGAAAAGTAACGGTTAAAATAACAAAATACACGTTGTTAAACGAGTTTAGTTATTCCAACCAAAATAATAGCAAGTTGAATCAAATATTTAGTCACTCTTACTATATTTTTAGTTATTCTAACTACGTACCTGTGGTTATTCTGATCAGAAAATGTTCAGTCAAATCAAACAGATGGCGGATCCATATTTCACCAAATGATTTGGTTACAGTCTCCGGGATTTTGGTTTGATCGACAAGATTATTTTTCTCAGTCTATACGTAATGGAGACATTCCTATTCATCTCCGTCTCTCCCTCCGTCGCTTTTCTCGAAAATTGTGAAGACTTCTAACCAGGAGCCCCCCGAAAATTATCGCGAGCAAAGTGGTGGAATTCAGGAGCCTCTTCCCACCCCCTCTTCCCGCCTGGTCTCCTTTCACCCGCCACCCGCTAGACCCGCGGTCCTTCGGGACGAAGTCGAAATTAATCACTCCCGCTGCCTCGTTACCCGGAGGTCGTATATAATTGGCTCGCGTCCTGAGATTCGAGCGTTTCCTCTCCCCATCTTTCCTCCCTCGCTTTCTATCTCGCTTTTTTGGTACTCTCTCCCGGAGAATAAAATAAGCGCGCAACCATTTCTGCCGGACCGTTACGTACGCCGAGATTCCTGCCGAGTCATCGAGTGGAAGATTATATAGGGCGGAAGAATGAGGTCGTTTTACTTAAGAGTGGCGTCTACTTTATACGGGATTGTCTCGTTATCCGTGAGCTCTCGGCTGCTATCGACAGGGAATTTCATTACAAATTGGAGATTGATCTTCGAGAAGGTATATAGTATCAAATTGGGCTGAAATTGGGCCCGAGGGCGCCGGCAGACATATTTTGAGAGCAATTTTTTCAGAGACGAGTAAGCAATGGGAAACGTATCCTGAGGAAAATGGATCGTTGTGGGTAATATAATTCGGTTTTCTTAATAATTTTTTTTTGGCAGTAGATTTGAAGGATTCGAAAAAAAAATATTAATTACCCAGTAATTTTCCATTTTTCATTTTTGGCTTATTTAAGCTGGAAAACGGCATTTTGAAATGCAGCATACGTCATAGCATTGTAAGTCTATCTCTCGTGCACTTGTCGCTTGGAATACGTGCGTCTCTCATGGCTTTTCAATGATGTCATAACACGAAAGAGAGAAATACAGTCACAAATTTGCGAATAATTATTTTTTTTCGGATATTTTCTTTTTTACGTGACATTTTAACTATGTACATAGATTACAAATTGAATTAAAAAATATGAATATTTTGTATGCGATAACAAAATTCTACTGCCTTTAAATCTATTGTACCTAAGGTACACAAAGATACTATCGTGATTAGTATGTGCATTTTAACTGGTAGCGCATCCGTATTCTAATCGAAGTAAGAAGAAAAGATATATATTAGTAAAATCTCGTGTCTTTAAATATTTAGAAGTAAAGGTTTAAACGTCATGACAGCCTTGATGCTGCGATTTGTTCTGCTGTAGCGTTATAAAAGTTATAAAAGTAAAGTACCAAGAATAATTGTACCTCTATGTTTAGAAATAATGATTTCTGAAATAAGAACTCGTTCGGTTGCAGAAGGATATAAAGGTCTTTGTGTCAGCGATCTAAAATTTAAGAATAATTTTTTAGTACCAATTTTTTTTCAGTGTTCATAAGCAAAGATAAATGAAGAAAAAGATGGGATTGTTATCAAAGTAACTCAATGCGTCGTTGGAATCCTGCCGCTTCTAGAATACAAAGCGCGGGAGCGGGATATCACCGGAAGGGGTTCTTAGAATTATGAGAAAGAAAGAAGGAGAGGAGAGTGGAAGGACAATTATCGGCGGAATCGATTTGGAAAAAATTACGAGTCATGAGATAGCTTTCCTAGAAATTGTACAGACGACGGGGCGGTGGAGCTATCACTCCACTTTGACGACGAGGAAGAAGAGGACTTCCGGCATAAGCTCTCGAAATACCTTGCGGGGCTGCGCCGGGAGTCGAGAGAGCGACAAGTCGAGAAGTAATATCTGGAACGCGAAGCCGCGCACGGGAATACAAATACGCCCGGGGGTTCGCCGGATTTTCGCCACCCCTAACCGTTGAAACGTCCCGAAAGAAGTAGATTTCGCGTTCGATGGAGCGAAGAGAAGATCCCCCGCCCCCTTCTCACGCACCCCTCGACGACGGCGCAGCTTTTATCGTCGCGAAAATGCTCAATTAACGTCGTACGCGCGAGGGTGCTTCCGCGCAAGCCTTGAAACATTATTATAACGCGGTAATTAGACCGCTTTACGTAATACGGGTACGTATTTCGCGGGGTGGCCGCGTGTTTGTTCACCGGATGGGAAGTGGCGTCGACCGGGATATATACGCCGAGCCCCACTTCTGCATCTCCGCGTGGGGGCTGTTACTTACGTAATCAGTATTTGAGACGAGACGTCGCGTTTATATCCGGGGGAGTATTTTACGGTATAAATCGTATTAAGGAGGAATAAGCTCTTGGAGGATCTCTCGACGCCGCGTGCTCTAATTTTAATTAACTCGAGTGTGTGCTTAATATCGCTCCTCGATGATGAATTAGCAGCAGCGCTTTGGTAACCGGTGTGAAGAGAGCAGTTCTATACTGAGGGAAAAAATTGCTCGATGGAAATAAACGTGTTTTTGGATAGTCCTGAGAGCAGATTTATTTGATTCGAATGAATACCGATTTGATCCAAATAATATTCAATTAGATCAATAATACTTATATATTGTTATCGTTTAAACATACCGAACAACTTAACTACGTGACGCACAAATTAGGTACATGAAGACGCACATTTTCCGTACCTTGCATGACAATGTTCTGCTGCCTTTCAAAACCATAGAATATGACGAGTCCGACGACAACAATATACGTCCAATGATATTAACTTTGATCGAATAAATGTGCTTTATGCTGAGAAAAAAACTTTGTTAAAATGACAAAATGCATCTCGTTAAACGAGCTTAGTTGTTCTAACGAAAATACTGTTAAGTTGAACCAAATGTTTAGTTATTCTAGCTATATATTTAGTTATTCTAACTATATGTATATTTATTCTAACTAGAAAAAATGGTCAGTCTAACCAAACACAGATGGAGAGGATCCATATTTCACCAAACGATTTGGTTGTGGTCTCCAGGATTTTGGTTCGATTGACCAGGCTATTTTTTCGGTGTAGAAAAACAAGTTTATCTCGATCAAATAAATGTTTTTCTCAGTGCATCTCTTAACTTTAAGATTCATATGCATAAACACACCCCTATGATATGCTCTATATTTTCCGCGATTAAAAATGTTCTACTCCTTTTCCTTCTTCCATTTCTCTTCGGCGCTCATAACGGACCCATTTCGAATTAGCGATAACCACTTATGTATTATAGAACAAGGGGTGCGTTAGTTCAATTAGTCTTAGGTGGGCACATCAGCCGAGCTTGCATCATCAAATCGTCGTCGTATCACCACGAAAGGGAGATAATTAGAGCTCCGCCTCAAATAATAGGTCGTGGGTTTGCCTATAATTGATCGCCAAACGACTGTAAAGGGGTGCTCCTAATGACGAAGCGCGAAGCGTTGTAGTAATTTACCCACCTTAGTCACGCCGCGTACCGCGGTGGCGGTGTACGCGCCGGAAGAAAAATCGACCTAGAAACAACGGAAGAGCGGGTGTGCGATAAAGTAACCGGGCTATCGCGCGCGCGGAAGTGGCCGCGTTGGTTCGAACGGAAACCACCCCCGCGAAGCCGCCGCGCGTCAGGCGTATGTTCCTTTCCGTAAAAATGCATCCCGAGGGAAAGGGGTTTCGAAGGATTATTTTTTTTTTCCAAACCCTCGACGCGTTCTCTCCGCCGCTTCGATCGCGTCTCGATGCGAATTTTCCCCGTTGAACGTCCTTTTGTGTTCGGTCCTCGCGAAGCGTACGAGGAGGGAAAAACAGGAATTCCCACCAGAGGTTTGCCGAATAAAAGAGGGTCGCCGATCTCGCTCGCGCGGAGTATCGAATTCTACTCGGAATATCGCGAAAGAACTCGCAGCTTATTTACGTGGAGAGGAAATTATTCAAAGTGAAGAAAATGGGAAAAAATTAATCGATAGGCTAAATATTTAATTACCTTAGTTGGGTATTACTCGAGCAGGTCGAACGAGAGGAAAGTCATTCGGGAGAGGCAATCTTTCTCTCGATCGATCGAAGTTTAATCGAAGTAATTAAAAACTTTGCCCTCTCGATTTAGTTGATGCAATTAATTTAGTTTTCGGTGTAGCGAGTGATGCGTGGGGCGACGAAAGTCTGACACGATTTAACCGTGATTTATATACGAATATAAAGTAAACGAGAAATGCGACTGGTGTAAGTACGAAAAAAAAAGAAATTCCCTGACTTTTCCAAGATTTCTCTAGACGAAGATAATAAATTTTCCCTGACCGTTATGGACAAAGATCCAGATGGAGTATTATGCATCAGTCATTTCGTCAAATTAACAGATTAATAAAAATCCATATAGCGGAGTATGCCAGTTGAGAATAAGTGTGAAAATGATTTATTATAATTTTGCGAAATCACATTTTTTCTATTCAATAACTTTTCAATAACACGGGAAGAAATCTTCGAATATACGTTGTCATAATACACTTTATATACCTACATTATTTCCATCAGCAATCGATATGCTTACTATCGATAAAAAAAGATCTGATTCATAGGAAACATTATTTAAAAAATTTATAAAGTTTAAGTATTTTCGAAAAATTCCAGAAAATTCTTTAATTTCCCTGGCTTTACTCTAATACTTCACTGACTCATATAATTCCCTGGCAATTCCTGGTTTTCCAGATTTCCTTGACCGCTGGACACCATGCAGAATTATTGCTCGAAAAATCCCACATGATTTTTCTTTCATAGCACGTACGATTTTTCTTTCAGCGTACTTGTAGCAGCGATATAATAACGTATAAAAATGTATACGTTTTCCAATCACTTTCCCTGCGCGTAAATTCTTACCCCTTTCCTTCGGACGGGACCTGTCGACATTTTTCAGAAGATGGAATCTATTATACTCCGCGGAAGAAAGGGAGATTTCCCTCGTTGGAGGGGTTGAAAAAGGGGCGAACCGACGGGACACGAGCGAGGAATTCAAATTTCCTCAGGCGCGTCCATCCCGCTGCACTCTGTCGAATGAATCCCACGGGGGAAGAAAACCTTGTTCGTCAGTCGAGGAGGATTAATCACTCGACGCCTTGGTAATTTAATTTTAATCGCGACATTTAATCTTACCGGTCGACCCGACGACTCAGACGATGATTAGAAAATTGTTCCGTCGCGATATTTCACTTTTTCTCGCCCCGTCGCGACGACAAATTGACCGTGTGCGGTGGTTTTGATGGTGCGTGTGAGAAGACGATTGGTATGGAGGATATCGTTCGATCAGCCTTTGCGATTTCACGGATCGCCGCGAATTTCTGTTGATCGTGAATAGCGCGCATTTTTTTTCTACACTGAGAAAAACATGGTAGATTTGACTAATTTAGTTACTTTAGTTACTTGATCTAATGATTTGCTAGAATTAATTAAAACTTGCTTCCTTCCAACAATGTTTAATCAATATATCCAAATTATTTAATTCAAATAACTATCATGGAGAAAATTGAATAGTAACAATTATTATGCTGGTACAGTAAGTCGGTCACAGCTTCGACAATATCGTGTTGAATAATCTGCAGCATAGTACTGATTACCATTCGAATAGTGATGATTACCATTTTGTAGATCATTCAACTTACTATACTGGTATAGTAATTATCAACGTTCAAATTTTTTCGTATAAATCGACACTCCCCCGCCCATGCATGATCCCCAATTTAGTCAAATCTACTATTTTTTTCTCTGTATAGTATCGGGGCGTTTTTTCAGGTTACATATCTCGTGGGAGAGAGAGTGCAAATATTTGTCTTCCCTCGTCGTCTTTTTCCATATTCGGAGAAAAAGATGTATTTACGTAACACATCCCGTAAAGGCATTTGCTCTCGGCGAAAAAAGCTGAATTTGGTCGAATCGAAATGTGACGAGTGCGAGCTTGGAGAATTGAAATTTGAAGAGGGACTAACGGTCTAACATCGAGTTCCTTTGATTGAATGTACTGCACCGAGAAAAAGGATGTTTCAAAATGTAACAATATCGATACCGGAAAGTACGGGGGAAAAACTCCAATGAAAAAATCAACTGATGGTGCAGTTATGAATTCAGTTAAATACTATACTGCATGGGGGGCTTATATTTAAGTCTGGCAGAAGTAAATGTTATACGGTATAGTATTTAACCAAATTCATAACTACACTACCATTTGATTTCTCACTGGAAGTTTTCCCCCATACTTTCTGGAATTGATTGCTACATTTTAAAACATCATTTTTCTCAGTGTGTGTTCATCGAGAAACATTTTTAAGGTGCGCAGTTCGACCTTCAATATGATTAGGAGAGGATCGAAAAAAGCCCCCCCCCCAGATCATCCCGGATTCGCGGAGGCATTCGCGCGACGTCGAAAGGTCGAGCCCTTTATAACGGAGTTCTGAAATCACCGGATTGACCCATAAAGGGCCTCTAAAGCCGTTGACCTCTATATACGAATCCTTCGCCGCTTCCAAACCCCAGGGCTACTCGCGTTTTCCGGATCGTCGATTCCTTCCAGTCGTACCTCCCACCGCGCAGTCGTACTTATCGTTAGACGCGGTTCACCGGTCGTACATATGTGGCGAGAGTAACGTTCAACGGAGCGTCGGCCATGTGAGTGAAACTCTAAGCCTTTTTTCAAACCTCGATGATATATCGTCGGCGTTTTAGAGCTGGATTTGTTGAGATTTCCAAGTCTACGTTCAATCGCAATTATCTCTTTATCCGTCAACTTTTTATGAATGTCGGTATAGAACTTTTTTGTAGGTTGAAGAGTGGTCTTCAAAAAAGGCCTCTTGCAATGCGGACCAAAAGTCCATGGATTACGAGATAATCACGCTGAAAGCTAAAACGATCAATAATTGTCACGTATTGATATTCAAGTAGAATTTTAGAACGGATTTTACATTGGCGAAGAAACCGACGAAGAAAATAATGACAACGAGGCTGTACGGAGGAAAAAACAGGTTTCGGATTAACACAATGCAGCTGGCAGCTGGAATCCTTATTGTTTCCCCTGGGAATATCGGATCGGGTTCACCTGCCGCGTTCCTCACCGTACTTATTGTTTCCTCTGAGAATCTCGGATTGAATCACCTTTCACGTTCAATACCGTTAGTCAGGATTACATCCACATTGCCTGGCATCTCCGAACGGCTCTTTTTATGAGCTAATTCCGGTATTTAAAATCGCCATGGCATTCGATTCAACGACCATCCCTTCTCGTTATTCTCTCAAGCCCTCGAGAT
The DNA here is from genome assembly GCA_963678675.1 of Xiphydria camelus. Classification (NCBI taxonomy): domain Eukaryota; kingdom Metazoa; phylum Arthropoda; class Insecta; order Hymenoptera; family Xiphydriidae; genus Xiphydria; species Xiphydria camelus. Next base: position 37,147,626 of record OY783191.1, on the reverse strand, counting down.
GATCGCATACACATCCATCCCTCGTCTACCGCACATCTCAGAGAAGAGCTCGTGGAGAAGCCGTGTCATATACGAAGCTGGGAAGAGATGGAAGACTCGGAGCTAATCTCCGAGGGGGATGACAGGCATCGGATTACCTTGGGCGCCTCGGATCCTTATTGTTTCACCTCGAAATCCGCGGTGTCGAATTCCCCTTGCGTGTTTCCACGTCGCCACCTCTCTTCTTTCGTACCTATATACGTATCTATCTCTGTATATCCGCCCGCCCCTCTCGTACATTAGCTCCCTCTCGCAAGTTTGCGTCGCTCTGAAGGAAGGTCGCGGATATTTCCATTCCTCGCAAAGTACACATGTATATAGGCGCTCTGCCTCATCGTATCGCATGGATATCCTTACAAGAGCCACGATGAAGTACAGCGTCGCGACGCATCGGCAGAAGTACGTAACGAGAAGTCAAGCCTCGGGGGGTGCGTCGGAATAATTCAGACATATAAAAGAGCACGTCCTGACTGACCGACTGATTTATCAACGTCGAGCCGAAACCGCTGAAGCTAATTAGATGAAATTTGGAAAATAAGGATTTTATGAAATTTTTCCGCTAAGGGTGGTGGTAATATAGGAGATGTAAGTTAGGTACATACAATTTTTGGGCGATATATTTCTTTTGTGACGTAAGCGCCCACTAAGAAAGGATTTTACGAAATTCTTCCTCTGAGGTGGTAAAACAGGGGATGTAAGTTTGCATGAAAATCCGTCATTTTTTAAATACGATTCATGAAAATTAATATTTGGCCTTCCGGTTAGAAATTAAGAAAGACGTGTTTCCGAATTCTTGGAAATGTATCCCTTAAGAGGAGGTAAATTAGGGGATACAAATTTGTATGGGAAATTCTATTTATTTCGAGATCAACGCGAACGAAGTCACGGGTGAAAGGCTAGTAATCTGATATGTTATTTATAAAAGGATTTTTTTCGTGACAAATACTTTTTCTCCCTTCATACGAGACCAAAAACGATAAATGAAGTATCATTCTAAAGATCAAGTTTTCCGCTTTTGATGAATTGTTAATTTATAATTGCACGTTGTTCTGTTTGTTTAAAAATCAAAGGTAACGCATAATCAAAAATCATTCTATATATCTCTTGTATTTATGCTTCCCATCTTCCGCCGTCTGCGGAATATCCGCACGGGTCCACTGTTAAATAATATTCATAACGCTCAGAAAATGCGCTGACGTTTTCGCGCAGTTTGTATACAGGGACTATACGTATACTATACGGACCTCGTTGAGGTTCGTAATGCGCTTCGTGGCAATGCGCTTGCAGTGCATTCCATTGCGGTAACGGCGTTTCGGCTGGCAAACCACGACGGTTAATTTCCCCGGCGCTGTAGGATCGTCGCTATGGTGATAACGGCAACAACAGCGGCGATAACGACAGTAGCCGCGCAACTACCGCAACGCAAGCTTTGGCCTCTCGACTGCAGAACTGTTGTGTCCTTCCACTCGTAGTTATGGGAAAATTGCAAGGGGGTGAGAGTGTGCTTTGCGTACATAACGCTTTGAAAAAGGGTTGAAGGGGCTGCCGTCGTGTCGGCGATACGGCGAATGGGGGTATTATAGCTGTGGGTTCAGAGTGCGACCACGGGTCGAGAAATTAGAGGCAATTATTTTGAAGGAGAACGAAGGAGATTTACGGGCCTGTAAATATTTGCGAAGAAAATCAGGCTTCCTTAGTAATAAAACGTGGCAGGATTTAACTGCTCGGTTGTGCTTTGAGGCGGGAAATATATTGTCCACGGTCGGGCTAGTTTGATACCGATGGGTCCTGGAAATAAAGATGAAACTTTCACGGAAATTTTTCTCTGCTAAACCTCTGTGATAAAATTCGGCCGAAAGTCTGCCGTTTCTTTGCGAATTTTCTAATTTCAAGAGCTGGTAGAGACCTCGACAGAGACGGTAGAGTTGGCAGATATTTTGGTAAAGATAGCAAAAATGTCACCAGAGTTCAGACAGTGGTAGAGATTTTGAAAAACTTCTGTAGACTTTGCGGACATTGATCAAATTTTTGCCAACTTTGCTGCCAGTTCTGCTGAGCTCTCTACCAGCTCTGCTAACATTTCTGCCAGTTCTTAAAGCTTAAACTTTCGCCACAATTTTTCTCATAGTTTTAGTAGAGATTTGGCAGAGAAAAAATTCGACTGGAGAACTCTTGGTTGTTAAGAAAAGTGTTATATTTCTTTAATTCAAGTGAAAAATCTCGTAATTGCGCCAGTCGCATATCAAAACATCGTGGCTATTTCTTCCGGATGAAAACCGTGTAACTCAAAACTTCAGGAAATATCATCTCGTACGTCTATTTTCCTTTTATAAATCATGCAATTAATGTCATTCCGGATATTAGTAAAGTGACTTATTTATGCTTCACTAAAATGTCGCATCTCAATTATAAATAAATTCACAACTGAGATACGATATTAAACGTTATTGGTTTTATCGAAATGAAAAGTTACCGCATATTATTATATAAATGTGTAATTGAAATACAGAATTTTAGTAAAGCATAAATAAGTTACGTTATTAATACACGCAGATAAATTAATTACTCGGATTATAAAAGGAAAATAGATAGGAAAGGAAATAGAAAGGAAAGGACAAGGGATGATTTTCCTCGAAGTTTTGAGTTACGTGGTTTTCACGCAGAAAAAACAGCAACGTTGCTTTTATACTTGTCTGATGTAGTCACGATATTTTCCATTTAAATTAAAGAGATACGACTTTTCGTTCTGAGAGCGAAGAGAGTTACTCTTTATTCCTAGAACCCTTCGATACGTGTTCTAGCTTTTTTCGAGCAGACGTATTTCCAAGTATTGTATTTCTCTACAGCACCAAACGAAACATTACGGGATAAAAAAAGATCCATGACGCGACGCACTTACATGCGACGAGTATAACGAATTCCGCGATGTGTTTTGCAAAAGTGCGTCGAAGTGGAAAATGGATTGCTTACGCTTGACACGGTCCGACCGTAGACGCATCGTTCTACTGGCGCGTCTCGATGTGGTAATTTCAGTGATAGAGGCGCGGGCGTGGTCAGCCCCATTAGCGTGCGGGCGAACGAACGCGTCGCGCCTCTATGCCGAGTGGAAAGGGACGCGCTTTGGTCGGACGAGGCGGTGAAAGTTATCCGTGAGATGCGGCGGACGATAGTGAAAGGCGATACGATCGAGGGTATTCGAATGTCTCTGGGGCGCGATCAGAAAGCATTCACCTCCGCGTCGCACGCGCGTCGTTATGGAAAAGTTATGCAGGCGTTAAAGAGAAGCGCACGGACAACGTGAGCGGACGACGAACGATGTCCAGCCTCGAATGACGCGGGAATTCGAAATTTGAAGGCCTTCGGACCTCTTCCTCCCTTTTCCACCCTGTAAACTTTCAGAGACGTCGGAGAAGTTTTTACGTGGCGAGACGACAAATGATTGTTATGGAATTTGATTCTGCTATTAAAATAAAAGATCGTTTGAGTCTGTCGATGGATGAGATGGTCCAAAATGGATCCGAAATCTCCGAGAAAAAGTCCTAAAACTAGCTCTGCCTCTTAAAGTGATCACACATGCGATAGATGTCGTCCATGTACGTATCAAACTTCGGGTTGCCTTTCAAAATTCCCCGACCGCCGAACGCCGCGTGATGCGCGACCATTTGCGAGCATCGCGATTGCCATCCCCACTATCGTCCCGTTCTTGCGGTCGACGAACCTTGCGAGAATCCATCCCAGTCGAGTTTCGAATAGCCGCGATAGTTTCTCACCAGGGACGGAGACGCGATGTTAGTGGAATCGATAGCTTACGTATATTCTCGAGAAAATAAGCCTGTGTACACAGATAAATCCTGCTGAAATTCCTCGAAACGAGGCATCGGTTCCACGCGCCGCGTGTTCTACCCTGCCTTCTCCATTATTCTTAGCCCCTCGAGCCTCCTATTCGCTCTTTTCAAGAGAGGATTTTTTCGAGTTGAAATTTTACTCCTACTTTGATGCTTTTAATGCTCCGTTCGGCTTGCCATTTACCTACTCAGCTTTCGAGAGAGCTCCTATTTCGAACCCAAAGTTAGTGAAATGTTCACTAACGGACAATTTTAGGCTCAACATAGGTACACGGAGAGAAAAGTACAACAATATGACTGTTGTACAACACAGATAATAGGCTTGATTTTTTGGATAAAGTATTGCGTCTATTGCTTTATTGTGTGATAACAGTTGACATGCGTCTAGTGAACTTCACTATTGTGTACCAATTATCGTCAAACAATAAAGCAATGAACGCATACACTGGGAGAAAAATGAGTAGTGAAACCAACCATAATCGCAAGATTGAACTTTCCTGGTGTCTAGTACCATATTTACAATTTGCCATACCATGAATGCAGTCAAAACGAATTTCGTTGTACGTTTATAGTAACAATAAGATTGTAGTTTGCGATAGCCATAGACGATGGTTTGATTAACCACAAAAGTAGATCAATAATATTACTGCATGGTCGTGTTAACTATATTAAAAAAGGTTGGGGACATCTATCGATCATGCCGCAGGTTGACCTGGTTACAGTAATCTTAATCTCTTGTTACTATAACCAGAATCTTACTATCTAGAACAACTATGAAATCGCGGTTGGCGCCAAAATCGACCACGATTTCTGGTGAAATTATAGTTCCTTCAACCAGATTTTTCTCCGAGTTAAAATTAATGTGACGCTATACCTACCCGAGCCAAAATTTTAACCGACTCGTTCAGGCTCACAGTAGATCAATTTTTCATTATATTGAAACTTTCAGTTCAAGACAGGAGCTTATTCGCCGAGTAGGCCAGTGGTAGGCCGAATGGTGTATTAAAAGCATCAAACTAGGAATACAATTTCGACTCGGTTACGCCCATCGTGTCGAGTCTCCGTCTGCAGCGTTCGGAGGTCGGAAGGCACCATTATCTCTTGGTAAAAAAGAGCAGCAAAGTATCCCCCACGACAAAAAATAAGACTAGTAAACACAGCGTCGCGCGTTAGGTGCGAAGTAGCTAGGAGAAGAAAAAGCGCGCGCGAAACGTAAGAGATTTTTCCGCGCCAGAGAGGCCAGAAGCGGCGACGTGAGCGGAATGCGACGTGGCGCCACTTTTCACGCGCCCGCGTTCCAAGCCTCCCCCCTTTACTCGGAGCATCTCCGACCATATCTTCCCATTAAGCTCGCAACTCGTGGGGGAAGAAAAAAGTGACGCGCGCGACCGGTAGCGTCCGAATCCTCGGCGTGATAATTCTCGGGAAGCGCCCCCCCCCCCCCGCGCGGCGTACACTCATTTATCCGGGGTTATTTAACTGGGCGGATTCAGAGACTCGACGGAGACACGCGCGACCAGCATTCGTCTCTTCCCCGGGGAGAAGGCCGAGCACGAACGGAATAGGTACCGTTCTCCTTTATTGCTTTTCCAGCAATTTCCACGCTGAGCGAACCGACTTCGCTTCGCGGAACTCCACCCTTTCGATTCCTATGCGCTCCGCCCTCTCTCCCGCTTTTCGTGTCGCCGTGGTCCGCTCGGCTTTGTCGAGACTCGCGTGCACGAAGCGATTGCCGAGGCGCGCATCGCAGCGACTATAACGATCGGCAAACATTCGCCTTGCGAGCGCTCGATCGTGCAGGTTTGTTATCTGCGGGGGAGGAGAAGGAGGAGGGAGAATCTGTTGTGCGTTTGAGGATGAAGCGGTCGGGGAGGGCTTTGTCATGGAAGCTTGTACGTCGTGTTTAAAGGGAAGCGTTGGCGTCTTCTCGTTCCTTTCTAAATACCATTTGGATTCGAAAACACGGACTATTTCGAGTAAATCTCTAAATTGACCGGACTCTGTAGGTAGTGCGAACAAATTTTAGTTGTTGCAATTAAATTTCGTCAAACTAACCATTGTGTGTTCGGTTGGACTGTATATAGTTGAAATAACTAAATTTGTGTTGTTCCATCAGACAAAATTCGTATTGTTGGTAGGCGGAAATCAATTCAACTTCACTGCTTTGTTAAATCAATCCGAGTTGATTTATTTCAATAAAAGTTTTTCTTCAGATGAACGCTCAAAATACTGCGTTATACTGAGTATACTGAGAAAAAAAAAATCATTTTATTCAACTGAATTTTGTGATTACGGGCGTCCAACTAAATATATATTAGGTTGTAATATAAATTTGGAATAATTCTTGTTTTTTCAGGTGTGTAAAGCAAATTCAGTGACGTGTTATACCTCATTTGAAAGTTCGTTTTCTTGCGGTTATTTTAAGGTATAAACTGTTTCGCTGTGGTTCGTGGTTAAAAAGTTACGCCGTTTAGAACAATATCGACTCAACGTCAGAAACGTTATTCCTTTATGTTACAACCTAATAGTTACAATACTTGGACAAATATTTAGTTGGAGCAGCTAACAATAAGTATAAAGAGGTCCCGCGACTAAATTTTAATTACTTTAATTATATTACATATTTGTTGAGATAATTGCACTGAGAAAACAGTTTATTTACAGTTAATACACGTATACTTGATCATGGCGAAAGAAATGTTTCTTTGGGCTAAGCGAATATTCGTTAGCTATTACTTTATTTCTGTTTGAATGAAAGAGACATTCTATAATATAATTAAGATATATTTACTTGGCCCAACGAAATATTTCTTTTGTCATAATCGAGTATACATTTATTAACTACAAATAAACGCTTCTCTCAGAGTGTGTACATTTAGTTAGCCGTCCGAGAGATTGTGGTTTGGACATTTTTGTTCTCACTGTATGTATAATTCTCGGAGGTTATTATAAATCGATCGTTTCTCTTTCTAGTTTCTCGAATAGGGGTCAGGTTTAATTACACTTCTACGTTTCCGTAGAAATATTTCAAAATTAGTCGTAATTTTCCTTGAGTCAACTATGTAGATTCGTCGGACGGTCGGTCAGTACCAGTGAGTTACTCGTCCAATTTGAATTAAATTCGCGGGAGAGACGGGGCGGAAAAAAACGGTTATTTCGGAGCGGGAGGAAAAAATAGCGAGGCGCGGTAACGCGGTGTAAAACCAGGCATTGCTGCCCAGCGGAGGCGTCGTCGAGGGCGAATTGTTTTCGAGACCGCCCGAGACATTAAAATACTTTTAACGGCTTTTACGCTTTTACGTTACCCCTTCCCCCCCGCCGACACTTTTCATCGAATTAAATCGATCCTATTCGCGGCTCTGTCATTTCTCGCGATGAATTTGAATTTTTTCCCCTTTACATACAAAATTTATTTTTGGAACGAGATCGTCTATGGTTACCCTGCCGCACCGTAATTTTCGCACTCTAATTCAGTCAGCGAAGCCGAGGAGGAAGAATCGTATTCGTACACTGAAAAAAATTACATGGTCAATTCAACGAAAATCCTGGAGACGATAACCAATCCGTTTGGTGAAATACGGATCCTCTCTCTCCATCTGTTCGGTTAGACTGACCATTTTTGCATTAGAATAATTCGATATGCAGTTAGAATAAATAAATATTTGGTTCAACTTACTAGTATTTTAATTCGAATAATTAAACTCGTTTAACCAGATGCGTTTTGTCATTTAAACCGAGTTATTTTTCCCAATGTAGTCACTTTGTCATATAACCGATATTGAATTACACAGGTTTACAAAAAAAAAAAGTCCGAACTATTTGACCGGACCATGGTATTCCGAGGTATTTTTGCGTCCTGAATCCGATCCCGAGGTCATCTGAGCCCCATCACGTCAGAAAAACGAGATTTCGAAATAAATAAATAAGGAAATGGGACTGCCCTGAGCAGCACCCAGAGCATGACTCCAAGGTTTTAAGGCCATTAGGGTCAGTGCTGGGTCCACTGTCACAGTGAACGAATCGCCGGAATTGGATGCCTTGACAGGGAGATCGTAATCCGCGAGATACAACGATCATGGCAACATTTTATCCACTGGGGTGGTTCTGTGATAGTCCCGGTCGAGATTTAGGACTCCATTCCAATGTTTGGAAGGTATTCAAGATCTAAACAGCTACCCTCTCCAACTCAACAGGTCGCTTGAGAAATTGTCCCGGGTCCAGTTCCAAAAAATGGTCATTTTAACCTCTAAATGACCTTGAAATCTCGTTTTTCTGACGTGATGGGGCTCAGATGACCTCGGGATCGGATTCAGGATGCAAAAATACCTCGGAATACCATGGTCCGGTCAAATAGTCCGGACTTTTTTTTTTTGTAAACCTGTGTTATTCGAGTCACGAAAGAGCGAAAAAAGAAAAAGCGGAACGAACAAATCTCGATTATACCAGAGGCGACGATGTTACACGCTTTCGTAAAATTAATACTGCGTCTCATACGTGATACGAGAAAATAAAAGCGAGGGAGATAAACGCCGGAACGATTGTTCCGTAATTCCCGAGAAGATCGTCGGGACGCGATTCCACCCACCGCGACGTTCCGCAAAATGAATTTCGGCCGCGTTTTGCGGGAGTGAAACTCGCTCTGGCGAGAAAAAAAGCAACAACACCCCAGCCAGTTTATCGCCCCGACGCGCTGAATTTTTCATTTCTTGTTCGTTCGCACTTTACCACCTCTCCCGCTGTTCGTTTCATCCTCATTTTTATCCTAGCTCTGCGGCGACAAAAACCGAAGGGGTGGAGAGCAAAAACGAGAAACATACAGATGGCACACGCTCCGTCATCACGCAGGGGTGTGTACGTCGTATCGCCGCTTTCGTGCTTTCAGGCTATTAGGGGATTTCGGCACGGGGGCGGATCTGGAAGATAAATTTGTGATATTCGTTCTTTTGCCGACCGGAAAATAAATGTTCTCGGCATCTCTCGTCTCCCTTACATAAGCGAGTAATCGTCTGACAATTGCGCCGAGAAGCGGCGAAGGGGTTGTTCCGCTTTGCAGTTCCTGCATCCCCTCTTCACGACCGGAAGTCCCTCGTACGATCTCGCGCAACAGTTCTCTTCCTCTTCGTAAAATTTCTCTCCGAAGGGAAGTTCGGAAAAAGAGGTCGAGTTTTCCCTCCCCCTTCGCGAGAGTAAGACTGCGCGCGCGCGCGAGACGGATGCGTAGAGTGACTGCTCGATCCATCGTCGGTCAGGTTCTCGCCCCCGTGGTTAGTCGTTCTCGCCCTCCCCCATCCTTATCCGACGTGATATCGATAACTACACCACGGGGCGGTGATTAATGAGGAGCTGGACGCAAGAGCGTTGCGTCCCTCCCCCTTTCCGAAGGAAGGAAGAGAAGGTGGCCCAGGAGGGAAGTATAAGGTGTATCGACTATATGAACCGGAGAGTGTTCATTATCGGAACGAACCCAGCCTTTCTCCTCGGTAATTCATTCTTGGTCGATCTCACGCCCCGTCCGCTCTCCTTTCACCTTTACTTTCTTCTCTCATACCCTCCATTCTCTTTGTTGTTTTTTGATCCTGTCGCACCGAAAAGTGTCGTCTTTTGCTCGCGAATATCAAAGAAAGGGGCGTGGGGTTAAGCATCAATCTCCTTTTTTTTGGGTGTGTACATCGTCTGCCGCACCCCCTCCTTTTTAAACCCTTCCGATGCGTCTCTCGTCTTCGCGGAGTTTTTAATGGGCGTTGAATGGAGGGATCTTAATAGGGGTGAGTACGCTTTCAAAGGGCGAATCGATTAATGGGCTGCTTTTGAAAATGCCCTCAGAAATTAACGAGCTCATTGAGAGGACATCCCTCTTCGTCATCGGGGAGAGAGAGTATGTATTCTCTCGTTCTTCTATATATATTTCTCCCCTTCGAACGTGGGTATCTAGGGTACAGGCACTTCAATTTCGACTGCCGTGGCTCGCGATGGTGACGCTGGTTCGAAGGGGATGCTATTTATCGCGCGAAATCGGCAGTATTTCGGGGGTTCTTATTGAAAATTTGCTGTCATTCTGAAAGTCTACTCGAATTAGAATTTCGAACGTCGTTTAAACTCCCTTGGATCAAATTAAATGAAATGTCATTTGGATGCACCTGCATTCTGAGCGCGCAACGATGCATCGATACATTTCCAGATAGCACGGGTAATTCGTTCACTTTTATTGATATTTTGAAAATAGATGCATTATTTGTAAGCAATTTATTGGATGAAAATATAAGAAACAAAATGCATCATATGGTGTACCCACAGAAAAGATTAACGAACGAGAAACATTTGGATCCTTTTTAAAAATTCTACTTTGAAAAATATAATAGGTAGTAGAATTTATTGGATTACATTCTTTTTTTGTCTGCTGCAATTCGTCTATTTTCTTACTACCGTAGGGGCATTGCTGAAGAGAAAACTACTTTCAACTTACAAGCAGGTAGGCGCAAAGTATCATGCCACTGTATTTTGGTATTTGAGACCTAGGTACTTTGTACAAGTTGATTTCTACATTGAAGAAAAAATCTTGGTCAATCAAACCAAAATCCTGGAGATAATGACCAAACTGTTTGGTGGAATGTCGATCCTCTGTCTGTTCGATTAAACCGACCAATATATTGCTGGTTAAAATAACTTGATATTTAGTTCAACTGACCAGTATTTTGAGTCGAAAAACTAAGTACGTTTAACTAAATGCATTTTGTCATTTTAACCTAATTATTTTTCTCAGTTTATCGACATATTAGTAGGACGAACTTAGAAATATAATTGTACATTTGCTGTGCTATCCGGGATTATTAATAAAATTGAAATAAACGATATCGATATCCACCGAGATTAAACGTATACGTCGATCCCGTTATCAGATGACTACACGTCAGATTGTCCCGCGGAGAGCGAAGATCGATCGGCCTCGTGATATATTCACGTCCATCTATGTTCCTCTTTCCAATCCCATCAACGACCTACTCCTTATACGAAGCGCGATAGATGCAGTTAGACGCGAACTGATAAAGCGAGAAAGAAAGAGAAAGAAGAACCTAGGAAAGGAACGGGGGTGACGGAAGAAGGTGGTGGAAGCAATCCATCTCTAGCTATAGGGTGGCAGGGTGGAGGAGGACATTATAGAGAGACTCGGGGTCGCGGGGTTGGGACACGCGTAGACGCGTGTAAAGGGGAGCAGTCGAACGACAGGTTTCACCCACCGCTATGTGGATGAGGAGCGTTGGGATTGGCGAACTCGGACCAGCGATGCGGGTAAAAAGGAGCTACCACTTCGACGCGTGGTACCGGTTGAAAAAAAGGGGGCGTTCAGATCAAAGCCCGACAGGGGTTAAGCCCGTCGACGACTACATTAACGGATTCTCGATAACACGCGACTCGGGCTGATTCGAGGGGACGTTAAAAAACTGGAATTTCCTCCCCCACGATCACCACAGCGATTCATCCCCTAATGAGGTGTACCACGACGGCGGCGTGTTAGCGACATTAACGGCGATGATGAATATTCGACGACGCGGTGTATAAATCACGGTCGGTGTTATATCGGGAGATAAACATAAAAAAAGAGTAGTTCGACATGTAACGAAGGGGTGGCTGACGGGGACGACGTCGTGTTTCGCCCCGAGGTCGGCGAAGCGAAGCCGACGAACGTTCGATGACGCGTGACTTGTAAAAAGCAAAGCCGCCCGACGAACCCTTCCTCTCGTGAATGTCGACGGGGTTGTTGCCGGCGGACGGAGCTGTATGCGGGGGTGAGACGGGGCGTTCGTTCCGTCTCGCTCGTGCGAGCAGGTCATTAATCTAATATCGCCAAAAAGTCGGCACGTCGCTGGTGCGCGACGATAATAATTCACCCTGATTTTTAGGAGCACTGTACACTGCGCACATTCAACCCGTGCCGCTCGTCTCGACAATTTCACGATAATTTTATATCACGAGAGGCGCGCATCAGCCAATAACGATATAATAAACTCGGCCTCGACATTATTTTCTACTTTTTCGTACTCGCGAGCAACCCCCTCCGTGGTGGTGGTTTTTACGCCGCTCCGACGGGGCTCGTTCCTCGCCGTACTATCGCAATCCGAGCTCGCACTGAGAAAAATAACAGTCGAAACGAATTTAGTTATTCTGACCAAAATACTATACGGAGAAAAGGGATTAGTAAAAAATCACGGGAAAACCCATGAATTTGTGCAGTTATCTAAGTCACATGGCTCCTCGAAGTGAAATATTGAAGTTTTTAATAGACCATGGCGTACTTTTTTATAGTTCGAAATAGTATTAATATCAGTTTATACGGTAAAATTTACAAATCCTCCGTTATTATGTGTCGGGTGTTTTTATGGGTTTATACTGCAACAAACTATAAAAAGTACGCTGTGTCTATTAACAAATTCAATGTTTAACCTTGAGGAGACCTGTTGTTGGGATTCACTGTAAAAATTACTAATCCTTTTTCTCCGTGTAGCAAGCTGAACCAAATATTGTTATTCGTACTACACGTCTAGTTATTCTAAGCAAAAAATGGTCAGTTTAACCAGACAGATAGAGAGGATCCAAATTTCACCAAACAGTTTGGTTATGGTCTTCAGAATTTTGGTTAAATGGAACCAAATATTGTTATTCTCTAATCAAATGTTCAGTTATTCTAGCTGAATGTCTAATTATTATAACCAGAAAATGGTCAGTTTAACCAGACACACACACACACACAAATGGAGGATCTATATTTTATTAAAAGATTTGGTTATGATCTTCAGGATTTTGGTTAAATGGAACCAAATATTGTTATTCTAATCACATGTTCTGTTATTCTAACTGAATGTCTAATTATTCTAACCAGAAAATGGTCAGTTTAACCAGACAAAAAAAATGGAGGATCTATATTTTACTAAACGGTTTGGTTATGGTCTTCAGGATTTTGGTTCGATTCACCAAGTTATTTTTTTCAGCGCAGAGGGTGGTTTTATTTCGACGCAAAGAGTCCTTTGGTCTCTGGCGTACGGACAAGATTCTTTTTTTAACTACGGTATGTCTCGAAGCAGACGAAGGTCGACATCCCCCGCTGCAGAATTTTTTTCCACCGTAGGGGAAGGTCGACGACAAAGTTAATAGGTACGAAGGAGGACGTCGAGGGGGTTGGACGAGGGGAGAGGGTGAACTCGCGAGTTTCACTACAGGACTACGAATGCTCCCTCTTACGCTCTCGCTCTTTCTGTCTCCCTCGCTCTCTACGGGGATGAAATACGCGTCCTTCTCCTCTCTCAACGCTCTGCCACCGGCGAACTTCGACCCCGTCTCGCTTTCTCTTCGCGCGAACCCGCGCGGATTCCCCTCCGATACTTTTGAGCCACCCCTGCAGTTACGGGGACATTTCTCATGGCTCAGCCGAGCGCTCTTTTGTTTACGAACAGCGCCGGGGGATGGCGAAGGCGGGATGACCGACCCCAGCCGCTCTGCAAATACGTTATCTATATCCCCCGTTGAATCCTCGAGTATCACCATAGCAGTGATTCGCGATGAGAAAAGTTTATTTAATTTTTTTCAAAACCAAGTTTTGTAATATGACATTTTTGTAGCCGCGAGAGAAACTGCGGGGGACGCCGATCGATAACGATGTATAGCGGCGGACGCTCGAAGTTCGCGAGACTATTTATCGAACCCCTCGGAGTGCTGTGTACGGTTGAACTTTTCGCGGCGCCACTATTTGACACTGAGGTACGGTACGCGAATTAAAGGAGGGAGAAATGTGAGCGCAGCGTTTTACTTCCACCGGGGTACTTCTCGTAAGTGAGGTAAATAAGAAGGTAAAGTGTCGTACGATATAAGGGAAGGAGGGAGAGAAAAAGAAAACAAGAAAGAGACGTCGAAGCCTCTTCATCTCCGACGTATGTAAGTCCACTTTGTTACGTACACTGGGAGAAATAATTGCTAGTGTCAAAGAAATGTTTCTTGAATGAAGAACGGATGATCTTACAAATTTTTAAGAATACAGATTCTTGATCGAACAGTACATATTATTCATCCAAGAATATTGTCATGGAAAGAAGAAATTCTTTCTGCGCCAAAAAAAATTACTCGAGAATATTAAATATTTTCTCGCGTTCGAAGAAAACCGTAGCTTGATCCTGAAATTATATCATGTTTTTGACGGAAGAGAACATTTTTCTTGCACGAAGAAAACCATGGCTTAATCCTGAAATAATATCATGTTTATGATTGAAGGAAACATTCTTCCGGCACCAGCAATTATTCCTCTAAGTGTATAACGAAATATAACGAGACATATAACTCGGTCGTAAAGCTCTCAAAATGTCCTGTAGGTCCAACCCTCCCTTACATATTTGATCGTCACCCACATCAACCATAAAACGATCTACGAACCGTTCGAAATAGTCCCGGAGAACATAACGCTGATCCTCTTGAGAGCACAGCACTCGTATACCTCGTTTTCGACGCTGCCAAACGGCCGTCCAGGGCCGGTAAGTGTCGCGAACGGGCGCCGGTTACTCAACTCCCCGAGATTTACCGGGTGAATTTGCAAGCTTAACGAGATAAGCTCGGCTCGTGGCCCGAGACAAATGTTCGAGATGCCGACCCTCCCTCGAGACAACAATTAGAAAATTTACCCCCCCTCGCGTGTACGTGACCCGTTATTTCGGTACCCCCGGCTTCTCTCCTTCCCGGCCCCACAGACCTCTCTGCCACCCACCCTCTCTTTCCAGGGTTCACGTACCGACGAATATATACAGTCGGTACGCTATTGGCTAACTGCACGCCATCGGCGTGTACTCCGGGCTATTTGCCCGACGTTATTGGCTTATAATTTAGAGCACAATACGGCACATGTCGTCTTATACGCGCTACACACACAACCCCGTATTACGCCTTTACGCGCGGGTAGTTAGAAGTAGACACGCATCGCGCGTCGTAAAATTTTCAATTTCGAGCACCGAGCGCGTCTCCGGGGGTGGAAGGGACAAAGGGGCGCGCGGTTAAGATGCCCTCGTATATCGACCTCCCCGTAAATCGGGAGGAGACCGCAGGTTTCCCCTCTATACGTAGTTTCCGGGAAGTCGAATTTCGGATGGTTCCGGTACACGTGCGGCAGTTTGGCGCGGTCCTTTCTCGACGCGAATGCCACGGATTTACGATCTGCATTCACCCTCCGCTCCTCTCGTTCCGCGGAGCCCGTTCGATCGCGAGATATATCGGTGGAATTTTTTAAATTCCTCCAGCGTAATGGATGTTTCGTTCTTTTTTGCGGGAGCGAGGCCGAGGGGGATCGCGTGCAGCTGTATCATCCCTTCCCTCACTCCCTCTCGCGCTCCCGCGTCGCGAGGGAAACTTTTGCGCGATTGCTCGCGTGTGACGCGCGCCTGTACCGTCACGGGCCCAGTTTTTCGATCAACTAATGTTTTCACGGCATTCTTTTTACTATGTAAGTATAATAGATTAATAAATTGAAAACTTTTTGTTTTGTAATTGATAAATGGATTATTTGAGTAGAACTTGGCACAAACTAATATACGAAAGTTTGGCAAATTGAATAATTATTTGCGTGTTTATGAAAACGTACGAGAAGTAGTTTTCGATCACGCGTCAACCCAGTTTTCGATGAGGGATTCTAATACGTACAAAATGAAACAGAATTATTGAAATAGATATTTTGTAACTTATTTATTAAAGTTATCAATTGACATTAATATTCGAATAATAATGTACCTATTATATAACTTATGCAAGTGACAAACAAACCTTACCTATGTAAAAAATTAAAAAACTTGTAACTTTTTGCCTCCTTTTTAAACTTCTCAAGCTTTCAGAAACTTTCTTGCAACTTTTCCTGTTAATTTTCTCTTCTTTTTCTTCTCATCCTTCTCTTTTTTAATTTTCATTTTTTCGAGCCTAGCACTCTTCCTGAGCTGCTTATCTTCTTCTGTTTTCCGTTTCTTTTCAAGAACTCGTTGGTGATACGCTCTCTACTAAAATAATTTCACTATTCCGCGAATACTAGAAAGTATTTTTACCTGAAATATTTGTGGTTAGAAACGTGATCGAAAACTACGGCGAAGTATGAAAACTGGGGGCAAGAAGATCATAGATCGTTACATTATTTAAACTAAAAAATAAGACAAAGTAGACAAATAAGACAAAATAAGACAAAAATAAGACTTCATTGTTTCTTCTTCACTTGGGATTGACGCGAGATGAAGGTTATTATTAATTGAAACTCTGTTACGTACCAATTTTGTTTCTCGAACAAATCATTCTCAAATGGAATAGTAACGATTACTATGCCGAATAGTAAGTAGATGATAACTTCGACAATATTGTATTGAATGTTCTGCAGCATAGTAATGATTACCATTTAAACAGTGAAAATTACTATCCTGCAGATTATTCTATATGATATTGTTGAAGCGCGCTTTGACGTATTTACTATTCCGGCCTCGTATTTGTTACTATTTAATTTTCGCTGTCGAAGCTGTAACCTACTTATTATCCCTGCATCGTAATTGTTACCATTCAATTCTCTTTGTATACCTCTCACGTGCGAGAGGACCCTCCTCCACTCTGAGAGAATTTCAGAATTTATCGGCGGAATAGTCGTGTGATGGTGTAGTGTCAAAGAGCGAGTGGGAAACGTTGTAATTACAGAGATACAGAGGAGAGAGAGAAAGAGGAAGCTTGTACAAGGAAGAGGAATTTCCCCGAAGCGACAAGCACTGTGGTTTCGCGGTAACACTAAGTATACTGACGGTTTACCTACGTCTAATTTGGGGGTGTACCGTCGTGGTAGTGTGTCATCTAAGAAACAAAGGCATCTATCAATTTCTCCGAAACTGGTTGAGAATTTCGGACCGGAGTTTCGAGGGAAACTTTTCCCACGCATCGATTCTGCGTTTCTATACTATTATTAGCTACTAAGTACTGAAATTAATCCTAAATAGCACAAGTAGCTTGTCTACTAGTTGTTAGTAACAGATATTTTGAAAATAGATGCATTATTTGTAAGCAACTTATTGGATGAAAATGTAAGAAGCAAAATATACCATAAGTTGTACTTACTGAAAAGACTCGCAAAGAAGAAAATCTTGGATACTTTTTAAATATTATACTTTGAAAAAAAAGATACATAGTAGAATTTATTAGATTGCATTTTTCGTCTGCTACAATTTGTCTACTTTCTCACTACTGTAGACGTTACCGAAGAGAACAATTTTAATTTACAGGCAGGTAAATGCAAAGTATTATATAATATCATGTTATTGTATTCTGATATTTGGGACCTGTGAAGTACTATTGTAAGTTTGTTTCTATCGACATATCAATGGAACGGACGCAGAGGTATAATTGTTCGCTCGCTGTGCTATACGGAAAAAAAAGATTTTACAGTCTTAACACAAAACTGGGTTTTGCTGTGAACTTTTTGTTACCGTGACGAAAATGTTATCTGTGGCAGCAAAAGGTACGTCCAACAGTAATAAAAATATTGACCAGGATGGCAAAAATTTTTACCGAAAAAACTTTACTGTGATTGCAGTCGCATTTGCTATTATACTCGACGTTTGCTTCTTTTGCTGCCGCAGAGAATAGTTTTGTTACGATAGCAAAAAGTCCTCAGCACAACCTAGTTTCGCTAAAAGGGCCGGTTTTACCAACAGGTATAAACGCGGTATAGCGGTATACTGAGAATACCCATAAGGCTTATTGCTGGTTATTCTCAGTATAGCGCTATACCGCGTTTATACCGTGTTGGTAAAACCGGCCCTAAGACTGCAAAATTATTTTTTCCGTGTATCTAGGAATAGAGGCTAGGCGATTAAATTACATTAAAGAGTACAACCTACTGCCATAATTACAATTAAAATGTCTCCGAATAAATTTCGCCGTCGCCCCACAAATCAGCGAATAAAAATTCGGTCCCCCTCCCTCTTCCTTTCCCTTCCCCCCTTCGCCAAAGTGCGGAGAAGAACGAAGACGGTAAAATCAGCACCGAGAGATATCGATCCGTAATTCGTAGAGTACACAGTCTCGTCCGCGTCTCGTCCGTATTATAAAAAGACAAGCAAAAGGATGTTTATTCAGTCTCAGGCACATCTCGACAGACGAACGGGACGGAAAAAGCGAGACGGAGCGAAAGAGTCGCGTCCTTGTTATATTTTGAAACAAATCTCGTCTCGAAATAACGACCCCGCACAATCACAACGGCGCACGCTATTCCGCGGAAAATGAACGACGCGGAATTCTAGGGGAGAAGGAAACGAGAGCGCGCGAGTCGTAAATGAACGAAACTTCGAAGTGTGTGTTGCGCGTGAGAAGCGAGCATGGAAAGGTGCGCGGCGAGAGATACGCGGCGCGGCGAGATGACGAAAGGGAGCGCGATACCGCGCGCGTGCAGCACGCCCGCGTCGGCCCGGTTATCCGGTTCTTCCCCGAGTAACTCGGCGGTTGGATTGCAATTTGCATGGATAATGAAACAGCTTTAACGAGCGGACTTCGCGCGAAGATCGCGTTCCCTCTCCCTCCCTCTCTTTCTCGGTCCTTATCTCTCGGCCTGTTGTTAGAGTGCAGCGGAAGGAGCGGTGCGGTTCGCCAAATTATTACTAAGGGTGCAACGCGTGGCGTCGAAAGATGAGCTTCTATAACTGCGCATTCAACCGTGAGGTATCCTAGAAATTCGTCGAAATTTGTCGAACGTCGAGGCGATGCGCGGTTCGAAATCGTTTTAGGGGCGAAAGTCGGACGAGAGAAGGAATGGGTCCCCATATAGGAATCGTCAACTGGCCCAACGTTGGACTATTACTGGCTACCTCCATACGACCTCCAGTGATTCGATAATGGCAGCCATGACTGGCTCAATAACGGCCAAGCGCTAGGATGATAGTTTCGGATTAACGTTGGATGCCGATAAATAGCCAGACATAGCAAACTATATTGGTCCAACCGTGATAAATATTAGGTACAACATTGAGCCAGCAATGGTATGAAAATCTACCGTTCATGATATGAATTTGCCCGAGCCATAACTCAATAATAAATTCGTAATATTGAATTACCTCAAAATATCGGTTTTTAATAAAATATTTAAAGGACAAAACAAAATATCTTTTAAACATGTACCTAACATTTGATATTTAAATTGGGTATTTAAAAAATGGTCTTTTTTAATGGTGGAAAATTGGCAACCGTTCATTTCTTCGACCAAAATTATCCCGATGAACTATTGGCAGATAATTATAGGCTCGAGTACGGTTGATTATCGATTCCCATTACTTTGTAAAAAATAACGGGCGCCCGGAAATCAACCGGAGATGGTCCGACGCTAGGCGGCCAGTTCTTGGCCTATGATTGGTAACTATAGATTAGCCAAGTATTGGCCCTATTGTAACGACTGTCTCTCTTATATGGGACACATCGCATGGCGAGTTTCATTAGGTGACTAAATGTCTGCTCGCCAAAGAAAAATTCGATTTGCTAGCCGAGTGATTTTTGTTGGAGGCCAAGGGTAAAATATCGCGGTGGGTGTGGTTGAGATTATCGGAAGATGAATCGTTCTCCCTACAGCCACTCTCGATGATGCTGTCTTGGGAAAACATTTCGACGGAATCGTCATCCGTTGCTAAATACGAATTGTTGATCACGCATATCGACGGGTGCAAATAGTAACATCGTAACTCGATAGTAAACACCATCGAGTTACGATGTTACTATTTGCACCCGTCGATATGTACGCAGTTGAAAATTTTGCGTTGGAATCGGTCCATTCATTTTTGTACGTTAAAATCAACTGATTCTTTATATTAATTGGATGTTTAAATACAAAAAATATTCATATCTTTAAATTCAATTTGTAATCCGCATACATATTCAATATCATATGAAAAAGAAAATAGCCGAAAAAAATAATTATTCACTGACAATGAGTTAGAAATGCGTTTCTCTCCATAATATCGCAAAGTTATCGAAACGCCACAGAGGTGCACTTATGCTAAGTAACGATTGAGAGATTGATTGATTGATTGATGAAAATGTTTATTATTCAAATAGAACAAATCATAATGCCCTGAAATCAGGGCAAGCATATAGTATACAATTTTAAAATAACGTAAGCAAATATAATAGACTTTAAGCGGGTACATAGAAAGTATAAGCGCAATAAAATAGTAATAGTGTAAGCATAATGAAAAGCGTTCTCTCTCATTTAAAAGTTAACAATCGTAAACACGCAGATAAACAAAACAGTTAAGTAAAATCAATTAAACAATACCAAAATCAAACAGCAGCAGCGCAGGGGTATAAAGCATAACGAGTAATAATAATATAAGCGAGTATGTAAAAAATAGCGTGAGCATAGTGCAAGCATAGTTTCACCTTTTCACTTTAAGCGGGTACATAGAAATATACATAGAGAGAGATAGACTCACAGCACGATAACGTACTGCTTTACAAAAAATCGTTTTTCAGCTCAAAAATAAGGCCGACAATGAAAAATAAAAAACACGGACTAAATAATTTGGCCCACATTTTTCGAATTTGCGATTAAAAAATTGCTTAGAAATCGAATTCAACATTTTTGTATTATTAAAATTAACGCAAACACGGAAATTGTTCACTGGAAGCGATCTGCCCATTTTCTTACGTTAAAATCAACCGATTCTTTCTATTAATCCAACATCTTTGGTGTTCGTATAAAGCAAATAATGTCAAATTAACACAGAATCAGCTGAGAGATTTAACGTATAAATCTTAGCACCCATCTGGCTGAACCAATTCCAATGTAATATGTCCAACTGTGTAGAATAACCCCGTACACGTACTTCCCACCCCGCGCACACATGTACCCGCAAATACCAGGAATTGCCCCGGCTGACCAGTTATTTACCGCAACCCCTAGCCCCGCGGACGCATATGTACGAGCGATAGCTCCCATTTGTCATCGTTGCCCCGCTAATTTTTCAATTTCTATTCCACGTCCTCGAACGCTCGCCGGGCACGTGTGGCGGGATGCGGTACGTAACATACCGCGTAAGTGGGCATCGCACGTACGCACCGTCGACACACGAGCTGCGCGTGCAGCGGAGCATTCCATCTAAGCCCTCGAAGCTCGATCGACACGGTCGTACGCGGCAAGCGCCCCGTTTCGCTTTTATAGTCGCGCGGGCACTCTCATCGCAACGCTTTACTCGGGACGTCGTTAAAATCCATTACCGCGAGTACGATTACCGCAATGTCGTCGTCTGCGCGGCGCACCGTCGATCTCTCGTTCAACCCCACTCTCGCTACGCCTCGCCTCGTAACGAGCCTCCGAGCTTACGAGATCTTCCATTAAAATTGCAACGAAGGTAATTTGCAGGCGCGTAGTGCATAACGATCGACGGAACTATTTCCACAGAGTACGGCACTCTCTCTTGCTTTGTCTCGTATTCCCCGTTGCTCGCTCGCTCGTGCGAATATCAAAGTTGCGCGTAGAGCTGCTGTCAGTCGCGGGATTGAGTTCATTTTGGAATTGGAGGTCAACGGGTGGGAGTCGCGCTCGATTGGGATGACCCGTGGATCATTGAGCGCGGTCTGACTATGTGCGGTGGAAAGTTCGGTATATGTGTACGTATAGAAGGGGGGGGGGGGGAGCAGACTACCGTCTCCTTCCCTCCGTAGATACTCCTGACTGTCGAAGAAGCGTTCCAGATCTTTTGGAGGCTTGGTACGTGACTCGACCCTGCGCGTCCGTTTTTTTAAATTCGGATACAGCGTCGGGAAACTTATGTTCGCGACACACGGGGGGGGGGGGGGATAATACTGTATATCTATATATGTAATACACTGAGAAAAATAATATTTCAAAATGTAGCAATCAATCGTAGAACTGTCCCTTCAAAGCATTTCTTAACTGGAGTTTTCCCCCCATACACCGGGAGAAATAATTGTTAGTGTTAAAGAAATATTTCTTGGGCCGAGAACATATTATGATCATACAAATTTTTAAGGATATAGATTATTGGTCAAAGAATGTACATTTTTGACACACGAGTGCCTTCGTTGGGACAAGACATTTTTCTTACGTGAAAAAAAAAAATACTCAAGCCTACATTGAGAAAAATAACTTGGTTAAAATGACAAAACGCATCTGGTTAAACGAGTTTAGTTATTCTAACCAAAATACTGGTCAATTAAACCGAATATTTAGTCATTCTAATTAGGTACACGTTTAGTTATTCTAACTACCTGTCTAGTTACTCTAACCAAATATGGTCAACCAAACAAAAGAGGATCAATATTTCAACAAACGGTTTGGTTATGGTCTCCAGGATTTTCGTTTGATTGACCAGATTATTTTTCTCAGTCTACCAAATGTACTCGTATATTTGTACGAAGAAGACTCTGTCGATCCTGGAATTATATCACGTTTTTTGATAGAAGGAGTCATTTTTTTGGCACTAGCAATTATTTCTCTCAGTGCATTTTCTCATTTTGAAACATCCTTTTTCTCAGTGTACGTGTACATCGACTTCCACGTGTACGAAGTATCCGACTAGCGGCTGCGAGCGATTCCGTTTCAGCGTCGAAACTCGAACTTGCGCGAGAAGATTGCGGGATTTCGTCGAATTCCGAACACTGCAAGGCGTTCGCGCGCGTGACGAAAAGTTCGCGAGAAAAAAGAGGTTGATTCTGATAGTAATAAACGTTCGCGCGTAACTTTTACGGGGAGAAACTTTGGATAACATTTACAGGGTGGACAAGCGCTATTCGACCGTCTCGAGGGACTGAACCGTAAGGTGTTTTTCTTCCCCCCTTGTATTCGCTCCACTGAACTTTTGGACCAGCCGGGCAAGAAGTACGAGTAGAGTATAGGCGGGACTGCGAAAAGAAAAGCACCCACCCCCTCGCCCTTTGAAGCGTGTGGATGCGTTTTCGAACAATCGAAACGGAGAAGATCGACTTCAATTATCGGAGCTTGCGACGAGTGGAATCTCGAGTGTTTTCTCCGCCCTCTCGAGCTTTCTAACGACTCGCTATTTCTCTTTCTCTCCCCCAGTCTGATTCAAAATGAAAGGACGAGACCGATAAGAAATAAACCGTTCTTGCTACCCCTTCTTACGCTCCGTGATAATTTCTCCATTCTTCCTTCTTTCTGAAATTCACTTTACCCTCTTTGTGTCACATAAAAGTCTGAATATCGCGAAAGAAGGGGTAATCGTTTCATAGTTTTTAGAATCCGTTCAAAAAAGGACACAAGACACGATAATCGCACGATCGATTTTGGAAACAATTCGGAAATATACACACCGAGAAAAATTACTTGGTCACTCTGACCAAAATCCTGGAGATGACGACCAAATCGTTTGATATGAAATGTGGATCCTCTTCATTTGTTCGGTTGAATTGACCAATTTTATGTTAGAATAACTAAACCTTGGGTTGTAATAACTAAACATTTGGTTGAAATAACTAGATATTTGATTCAACTGACCAGTATTTTGGTTAAAATACTTAAACGCTTTATTTTAACCAGATGCGTTTTGTCATTATAACCAAAAATTTGCTTCGCCGAAATAAATGTGTCTTCGAATAGCCCTGAGAACACATTTGTCCGATTAAAACGAATACCAATTAAACGCGTATAAATATTACCGATTTAATTGAATATTATTCGGATCAAATCGATACTCATTCGAGTCGAACAAACGTGCCCTTAAGATTGTCCAAAAACGCGTTTATTTCGATCAAACAAATTATTTTCTCAGCATGCAAACTTCCTTAGACTTTGCACCGAACTCCGGGAAGCGTTCCCTTATCAGTCCCCCGACCGCGCGACAAGTCGAAAACCCCCGGCGGGGCGCGACGCCGCCGGAAGTGGCCGCGCGTGAGCGAATTTTCCGCTCGATAAATTCGCGAGGAGACGCGGCGCGGCCGAGCATCTCCGAGTACGGGCCGCGTAGGGTCGAGCGAACAACGGCCGCGGGGAAAGGGGATGAAGCGGAGAGGGAAAGCCAAAGAGAGAGTCAGGGCGGTGGGTACTCACGCGGTGAAAGACGCGCTCGCGTGAGATCTCGAAAGACAAGCCGTGCTTTCGAGCTTTCCGCTGTGTGTGCCTAAGGAAATTCAATTTCGATTCTCTCGGCTTTGTCGAACCCCCGAGGCTGGCGAACGTTGTAGGGGGGTGGCGAATCGGTAGGGCGATAAAATAGCGCTCTCCCACTCACCCTCGACCGGGTTTGTCGGCGACCCCATTGAAACCACATGGTAATAGAGACGCGTGAACGCCGCGGCGCGTCGCTTCGCTTTGGGCGATCGCTCACCGATGTAATTAATAAGTTTTGCCGCGGGCGGATAATCGAATCGTACCTCCGATACGCGTAGCCGTGCGCCTCCGGGGTGTTCGTAACAAGAGACGGCGTCATTGGCGCTATTTCGGGAGGTTCTTACGTAAACGCGCCCTCGAAATTTGGATCGATTGACACGCGAGATTATAGCGCGATTAATCGACGCGCCGTCAATGG
The DNA here is from genome assembly GCA_963678675.1 of Xiphydria camelus. Lineage (NCBI taxonomy): Eukaryota > Metazoa > Arthropoda > Insecta > Hymenoptera > Xiphydriidae > Xiphydria > Xiphydria camelus. Next base: position 37,123,205 of record OY783191.1, on the reverse strand, counting down.
ATCCGGCGAGAGCACACAGCTGGAGAGGCTCGCGAATGCGGGGGCGCGATATTTTGCCCCGGAGGACCCTTTGTTACAGCGATCCAATTAATGTCTTTCGCCGCCGCCGGCTAATGTAATCGTATACCGCTAATGTGCGTGCGCCTGTGTGCACGTATTCGTGGGATGTGGGTAGCTCGAAGACGCGCTTTTGAAATTATAGCGAGCGGGAAAGTTCGCACGGGAATTTATGCACCCCCTCGTTTCGCCCGTCGATACGAAAAGCGGACTGGCTGTAAAGCGTTTGGCAAAGTTTTCCAATCGGGGGCAACGATTGGCGAAATGTGCGGGCGATCGAGATTACGAGAATTCTCTATTTCGAACAAGCCACGCTCGTTGGTCAATCGGAGAGAGGAATGTTGAAGAAGCGAGGAACTCTTGACGACAATAGCGGCGTAAACGCAACGCGGTTGCCGTACCGAAAAGGATAGTACGAATCGGCTAAATTTCTAAGCGAAAGGGTGGTTGGAAATAAAATTCGATCACTATTACATCGAGCAAAAAGGTACACTATAGTTAATTAAACATGTTTTAGAACAGTTATGAGAGCACATATCTGCCGTGTTAAGTCAAAAGGGCGTATCTACAAAAAATATTTTTCAGTTTATTAAATTTTATACAAGTCTGACACGAGTTCTGTCATCCTGTTATGTTAAAAAAGTCGTATCTGGCCCAGAAAGAATAAATTATAGCAAAATATAGAAGGCTTATCTACACTTCTTGGCACGAAAAGAGTTAGAAAAACCCTAATATCTCAAAACTGTAAAAATGTCAGATACGCCCTTTTAACTTAACACGACAGATATATTCGATTAGAATGAATATCGATTGAACGTATACGCATATTATTGATTTAATTGAATATTATTTGGATCAAATCAATATTCGTTTGAATTGAATAAATATGCTCAGAAGACTATCCAAAAACACAATTATTTTGATCAAGAAAATTTTTTATCTCAATGTGTATAATCTCCTTCCGACGTCATCAACCACTCCTGGATATAGGATACTCGTAGACAGGGACCGAGACAAAACGATCCCCCGTAATTTTGTTTATTTCATTCTGTTATTTAACTGTACTGCAATCTAATAATTCAGCAGTGCTGTAAATAAACTGTAAAAATCAGTTTTCCCATTTATTTTACACAGGGGATCATTTTGCCACACCCTATGGGGCAAAACAATCCCTTTACACTACTTTATAATGAAAATTATAATATAACTTTGTTTTGATCGAACAACAAGTTTTGAAAGAAAAACACAATATAACTGAATGATAAAACTAAACGTATTCAAAATTGCATAATTCTGTCTTCTCTCATGATTAAGCTCTATCGATTTAAACTTTAGGGGGATCATTTTACCCGGGTCTCTCCTACTTATAAAAAACCGAGCTTCGAGTAAATATTCTTTCTTTCCAACTCTTTCCCGACTTCGAGGGATGCGGCGGCAAACGCAACGAAAAAAGGGGTGCATTTAATTGTCTCTCACCGTACGTGAGAAGGGGATGACTTGTCCGTTTCCCGAAAAACGCAGTTAGTGGCTCGAAATAAGCGGGCTGCCAAGTGCGAGTCGCACCCTCCTCCAGCGTTTATCTTTTTGTCCCGCCCGGAGACGTCGACCGAGAAAAATGGGGCGGAAGCCAAAAACGGAAGGGGAATCGCCGCGATATCGCGTAACGAGTGTAAAGTACTCGCTGAGAAATGCTCGAATTTCAGCCGAGCATCGCGCGTCCCTGATCTCCTCTTTCCAATCAGCGAAGAGTGCCTTAAGCCAAAGGAAAGTCAGTTACCGCTCGAGTCAACTCGCCCTCGGAGCACTCTCGTCCGCTCGCGCTCTCTCGACGTTCCTCGGGGGTTGAGACACTGGCATCTTGGACGACTCGTCCACTCCGGGGTACTCGCCCACCCTTCCCGGTCTCGGATATCCGCCGCCTTCGATTTTTCGTCGTTATTACTGTCGTTGTAATTCCATTATTATTCCATCTACTTTGGGGGGGCGTAATTGAGCGCGATGCTCCGCCGAGGGAAGTTCACCCGCTTCGTCGAGCGCGCTCGTTCTTTGAGGGATGGGTATCGACTCCTCTCGTAAAATGTGTGCGACAATTTTGATAATGAAAAAAATATATGACGGATTTTTTTTCATCGAGATTATAATCCATCGAGGTTATACATGACTGATTTTACTGTACTCTTCGCTGAAAAAATGATAGCGCAGTCTTTACCGTGCCTGGAGTAAATTGATGACGTCACCTGTACGACCGGATCATCTTATAAATTTTCCACGACACCTCGTTTATTTCTTTTAAAATTTGGTGCATATATGAACACAGTTGGGAATTTTGTTTTGGTATCAGACCGCTTCTGTGTATGTTGAAATCAACCGATTTCTCGCGTCTCTCGTAAAACTTTTGTATTAAAATTAACATGGAAATGTGATATGCATCTTTTCTGTCAAAAGTAATATAGAAATTGTTATAATTAACAGAGAAGACGTTAAATTAACAGAACGAATTATTTGATTTCAACAAACGAAATAAAAATCGGCGGTCCAAATTCAGCACAAAATTTCCAATCGTGCAGGATGCTTCGATAACTCGTCTGCGTGATAAATGAAAATTACAATATCATCCCGTGGAGCGAGGGGTGGGAGCTCTACTCTCTCCACAACGGGGCGTAACGTGATAGCTGCACAGTGATATAATCTGTTTTATGGAGCTGCCAACTGCAACTTCTATGCACTTTAAGCGCATAATAAAAAAATGATAAAAAAGCCGATTATCACCCGGACAGAGCTCGACACCGAAGACCAACTATCCGGCATTCGAGAGAGCCGTAGCCATTCTCGATTCGATTCAGTTTCATAGATCCGGGATCGATTGGAAAGTGAAGAAAAATCGCGTCAACTCCATTCGGACTCTCCGCGTCGCTGGATTTATCACGGGAAGACGCAACGAGCCCTCAAATTGGCACGACCCTTCTCCCGCGCGTAACTTGGAAATCTAATCAGAGACTTGCCGTCGCGTCTCGGTGGGTAATTTAATCTACAATCAGAGCGAACAGTACATCGGAATATCCGCGTGCGGCTGCGGCGAGGCTGTCACATGTACGAATCGCTCACTGAAAAAAGAATTTAGTTGTTGCAACCAAATTATTTGGTTGAAGGTTAAATGTCGTCAATCTAAACATTGTGTGTTTGGTTGAATTGTATACAGTTGGATTAATTGAATTTTTAATCGACTTCAAAAAAGGAGGAGGTTCTCAACTCGACGTGTATTATTTTATTTTAGGTTTTTGAGGGTATGTCACTTCATATTGCTGTCAAATTTAAACCGATTTCGATGATTCCTTTTTTTATTTAAAAGGATGCACCATCAGGGTGGTTGCACATAAATTTGGTGAAGATCTGATGAAGATTTTAGGAGGTGGTAAACGGAACTCGTCAACGGCAAATCACTCGCAATCAAGTTTTGTTGTTAGATGTTAGTCAATTCAGCTTCGCTTCCTTGTTAAATTAACTTGAATTAGTTTGTTTCAACAAAAGTTTTTGTCAGACGAATGGTGTAAATATAGTGTTAACTACATTGAGACAATAAATCGTTTGATTCAATTAAATTCTGAAGTTAGGGGGGCAGGCAATTATAATATGCATATAGTTATTTGAACAAATATTTAATCGAAGCAGCTAAATATTTCGTTACTTCGACTCAATTTTAGTTAGATACTCTAACTGCATATTTATTGAAATAATTATATATATACCTAATTGGCTATCCGAGAATTTTCTGTTGCAAAATTTAGTTCATTCAAACGATCTTTTTTTCTCAGTACCGACGATTTCGTCGATAGTCGCGCGAGCGCTATCGTCCTCCTCCTTTGCTCTCGGTTAATCTTTTATCTTAAAAACTCCGAGAAATTAATTACGCGCGCCTCGCGATAATCGTTGATATCTCAACATTCGGATGCATTCGTACGAACGTTTCTCCATCCGTACAGAAATACACATCAATTTTCCCCCGTCCCTCGACATGACGGATCGTCGCTGAATTATTTATCACAAACGCGCCTCGACGTAAATAAGCAATCCAGCGAGGAGTACGCCGGAAACGTAAATAAATTCGAAGGGCGCTCAGCGTCGAATTTTCGACCGGCTCTTCACGCTCTCGTCGTGGGCTCGATTAATCATTAAACAAATGCGCCGCGATCCCCCTCCCCCCTCTGCCATCGAGCGAGCGTCACTTACCACAAATATCATGTACGTGCGGCATGAGCACCACTCGTCTTCAGCCCGCCCGTTCATCAACAATTCCGTCGAGGAACCCTACGGCATTGTCGGGGGACCGTTGCGCGCGTGGGTGGCTACATAATTATTACAGAATTCCGACAGGTGGCCAATTATTAATTAAAATTTCCCTCTACTCGCGCGGCAAATTTAACGGCGCTCTCTCGCAGCGCGACGCTGAGCGACGAAAACAGCTTGGCTGCCGTTAACGACCCTTCGAGAGCCGGCGCCGCGGGGGGTATTCGTAATAATATCGTTTCTTAATTGCCGGCCAATTTCGCAGTTTGTGTTCGAAGGATTTTCCCCGGTAAAGTGCGGATAACGTGAAATATCTAAACGAATGTGTAAAATTTAAAGATACAGCCCACAAAGACACAGTCATCTCTTCACGTGGTAGTCTGCTTAAGGTATTCCTAGCGCTTAGGAGCGTATTTTCAAGGTGTCACAGTCGGGCCCCTCATAAATCAGTAATTCTACGTCATATAATATAGCCACATTCCCAACAAAACTGTGTCGCATAGATGCACACACATCACTGTCACCACGTGTATACTGCAACGTTGCCAATTCTATTTAATGTTATGTTTTATCGTCAAAAAACTACGTTTTGTTGCTTACGAACATCAATATTTTTGTTAAACAGTCGGAGACCTTATGTTTTTATGGACTCAAAAAATTCTATGCAGTTTTGTGAATATATGGAAATGGCTTTATTTAATGTGTATCATTTCTAAACATGTGGATGTCGGCATTAAAATGTGGAAGAGTGGATTCTTCCATAAGGATACATGTTAAATTTTCAAATTTAAAAATCAAAATTCTTTCTTAAATGCCCGGTGACCGGACCTGATACTTTTCAAAAATAATCTTACGATGTTAATTTCCATTCTACAAAAAAAATGAGCATTCTCTGAAATTGTTCATCTCGCGCTACGATTACCTTAAATAACGGTAAATTTCCCATGTAGAAGTTAGGGATGACCTTAGTTAAGAAGAGGCCCTTATGAGGCTAAACTAGGGTTTTTTTTTTAAATAAGGGCTTCCTTATTATTACCTTAAAATAGCCCCGTCGGAGATTTTTTTTAAAGTTTCCTGACTTTTAAACTGTAAAGCTCTAGCAAGGCTAACTGGTAAGGGCCTTTTCAAAGTTTGATAAGGATGCCTTGCTGAGAAAGAAGCAGACTTTGTTAACGAAAACTCAGCAGGGCCCTGTCAGGGTATTTCGAGACTTCCTTATTATCAAACTCATATCTACTAACAATAGAGGCCTTATTAAGGCATTTCAATCGGGGCCCGGTTAATTTCCCTTAAAAGGGGCCTCGCGCACCAAACGTTAAGGGGGGAAACTCCTCCAGATCACCTCCAGACAACAGGGTTTTCAATAATTTTTTACAAAAAACTGAGAGCATTCATTGCAATGAATGAAATTACATAATAATACTGACATTAAAATGTATACACACACATTTTCTTATGAGTGAAAGAAACAAAATGGCGGCGCTACAGCTGATCAAACTTGACTCCTCGAAATTTGTGCCGTGGAATGCCCAGGTCCTTGTAGTTAACTAAAATCAACGAACCAAATTTTTTTCATTAATATAAGTTATTCCGCTTTTTGCATGAACCTAAATCTAAAAATAACAAAAAAAGAAAAATTTGAGGGCAAAAAGAAAAAGTTAACTTTAAACGTTTTTTCTTTTTGTTCTCAAATTTCATTTTTTTCTTTTTTTGTTACATTTAGGTTTACGCAAAGTGGAATGATTTGTCTTTTTAATGAACAAAATTTGGTTCGTTGATTTTAGTTAACTACAAGGACCTGGGCGTTCCACGGCGCAAATTTCGAGGAGTCAAGTTCGATCAGCTGTAGCGCCGATATTTTGTGTTTTTCACGCTCCTAGAAAAATTTGTGCGTATACATTTGAATGTCAATATTACTGCGTAATTTTATTCATTGCAATGAATGCTCTCTTTTTTGTAAAAAGTTATTGAAAAACCTGTTGTCTGGAGGAGTTTCCCCTCTTAAACTTCCTCATCAGGGCAAAATAATCAGGCCCTTGTTACAGGCCTAAGGCAATTTCTACACGAGTCGTAAAAACGGGAACCTGCTATATGTAGAGGTTGCTACACACCCAGGGTGGCCCCCGTAGGATTGATCCTCTAATTTTCGTGCTACAGACGCAGAGACACGCGACTATTTCCACGCAGAAAAATAAATCCGTTCGTGGAAACCAGAATTCCGAATTGCGGCGAATAAAAATCGACTGGTTCTCCCGAAACGGCCGTACGACATCTCGTTAAGGAACCAGATTACCACGACCGCGATCACGTCTGTCGATAACCGAAGGAAGGCTTTTTCTCTCCCGCATATTTCTCCCGCGCGATCCGGAGAAAATCTCCGCCGCCGAGAATCCCCCGACGATTGGACGGCGCGCGGTTAATCCGTCGATCGCGGCGATGCCACTGCGCGCGTTTTTAGGGACGAAAGCGACGATAGAAGCGGTAGCCGTCGAACCAAAAGACGGAGGCTGCTGAAATTGGAAGCTGTGTGCCGTTGGATTTATATAAGACGCTGGCATCGAGCCAGAGATTATCTATACGTTCGCGAAAACCACCCCTGCGGGGACTTCATAACGCGAATTCCGGGCCGCACGGGCTTCATCCCCCAACGATCGAGCGAGATGGCTACTCTGCGCGAGCTGGATGTTCGCCGTACACTCGAGCGCGCTCCAGGGCTATTTCGTCTTCCGTTGCCGTCGCGAGTTTACAGCGCAACCGTCGTCAAACCGTTGACCGAGTCCGTAGGTTCGGTGTCTCGTGGGATTTGATATAATATGATCGTAAAGCCTGTAGATCGGCCATTTCGGGCCCTGCGATATAAACCTCCCCCCCATACATGAATCATTCCCGTCAAAGTGGTCCTTCGCCAGAAAATGCTACTTAAAATCAACGAAGCGATTCGTATCGACGTGGAAGATAATAATTCTCCGCTGAGAAAAAGAGGAGTTACAAATATAGGGGGAAGCTGCCGAACTTGGACTTTCGTCTAGGTTGGATCACCTGTATATCTAGAAAGGTAAACCAAGAATACAATTTATTAATAGTTATATATATAATAAATGTAATTTTAAATACGACGAAATAAATTTTTCGTTTGAACAAGAAAATATATATGTTAATTATTCAAATGTTTATTTCATTCAAACGGTTTCCTCACAGGATCAAATTGTACCAAATAAATAATGTAATAATTAACGAATATTTACTTAGTTCAATAAAATATTTATTTCGCCATATTCAAACAAATATTTATTAGATACAAATAAATTTGTCTCTCGGTGTAGCCATATTTTTTGTCGTTAGGTTAGTTAGACACGTAGTATGGAATAACCTTCCGATAATAAATATATACTCGGAAAATAATTAGGTTGAAATGACAAAACGCATCGAGTTAAATATGTTTAGTTATTCTAACCAAAATACTGGTCAGTTGAACCAAATACTTCAAAAAGCAATTAATTTGAATCATGTTTTCATGTAAATTTAACGATTTATTTAAGAATATACCGAGAAAAATAATTAGGTTAAAATGACAAAACGCATCTAGTTAAACGCGTTTAATTTATTCTAACCAAAAAACCGGTTAGTCGAATCAAATATCAAGTTATTCTAACCAAATGTTTAATTATTTCAACTAAACATTTAGTTAGTCTAACCAAAAAATGGTCAGTTTAAGAAGACAAATGGACGACATGGGACGAAACAGAATCAGAGGCGAGTTCGAAGGACGAGAAAAAAAGGAGGGAGAACCGAGACGAGTACCTATAGTTATACTCCAACGCATTCATGACGTTCGAGATCGCGCGCAGCGGGTGTGCGATGTCCCTGCGCCGCCAGAGCTCGTGGGCAGCGGAGCGGAGCTTCGTAAAAAATTTGTAGGAGGGAGGGGGAGTTCGTCCCGCCGTGTCGCGTGACGGAGGAGCGAACAGCGTGTGGTTCCGAGAGCCAAAGCGGGTGGCAGGATCGTTTGTCGCGAGCAAATCTCGGCGGAAGAGCTAGTTTCCGGTAGGGGTTCCGACAAGGGCTTTGCATTTCGGGATGGAAACTATAAACCCTTCGACGAGAGTAGTTCAACTGGTAACGCGGCGCTAATTTCTCCGACGAACGTTCCAGCGCATCATCCCTCGAAAAACTCATCGCATACCGCGCCTGGCTAGCCGTGCAATCTCAAAATACCCAGAGGGTGAATATTCGGGTTATCCCGCAGATACATATTTGCCGTCAGATCGGCGCGCGGAGAATCCGGTTGGAAAGCACACGCGATAATGACTCGTCAACGGGTATGGGGGTGCGGCACGCGCGAAAGAATTCGGAGTGGTGGACGAGGACCGGTGCGGAGAGGGTGGTGTATGTCCACCGACCGTGTGTGTGCTTGTGCGAGGTGACATGGGCGCGAAAGGCGTGACAACGATGCGGTAAATTGCGTAACGTTATAGCGACGGTTGGATTTTAAGGAATAGATACGTTTATACACTGAGAAAAATAGATACATCCTACTCTCTCTCTGCTCTCTGATAAAATTAATCGTAAATTTTGGATCGCTAACAGAAGGATTTACATCGTTCTGCTACGAAACGAGTTCACTGCAAATGGAAGTGTGTTGCATTTACACATTTAGATACTGATAAAATTAATCGTAAATTTTGGATCGCTAAAACAGAAGGATTTACATCCTTCTGCTACGAAACGAGTTCACTACAAGTGGAAGTGTGTTACATTTACACACTTTGCGCGTGTGATAGCTTGTCGCCGTTTTTGAACGTTTCCAGGCGTGTTAATTCGTCAGAAAAAAAAGCAATTTAAACGTGTTAATTTACACACAGAATTCCTTAACTATACGTTTAAAGTGTTTTTTAATGATGAATTAACACGCCTGGAAACGTTTAAAAACGGCGACAAGCTTTTACACACGTAAAGTGTGTTAATGTAACACCCTTCCACACATTTGTAGAGTGTTTCTATTTCAGAAATCCTCGTTTCTGAAGGTTCTGATACAATAAATTATTCTTAATGCCTTGCGATATTATGTTCTTTAACCGACAAGCATAATTTTAAGAGAATTCGCGATTCTGCCTCTACACATCTTATCTTTTTACCTCGATTAGAATACGGATATGTTACCACACCGAGGAAAGAAACCTACTCAGTTTAATCCAAATTCCGGAGACCATAACTATACCGTTTGAGGAACTGTGGATCCTCCATCACTGAGAAAAATGTATAGCAGATTTGACTGACGATAAATTAGCGATCACGGGCAGGGGAACGCAGATCTAGATACTTGAACTAATAATTTGCCAGACTTGACTACGAGTTGTTTTCGTCAAACAATTTGTAATCATTACAACTAAACTATTTAATTTAAGTAATTAGATCGGCGTTCCCTCGCCCGCGATCGCCAATTTAGTCGAATCTACTATTTTTTTCTCTGTGATCTGTCTGGTTAATTGTCTAAGCTGGACCATTTTCTGGTTAGGATAACAATACATATAGTTTGAATAACTAAACTTATTTCACCAGATGTGTTTTGTCATTTTAACCAAGTTATTTTTCACAGTGCAGTGTTGAAATACACATACTAATCATAATAGTTGCCTTGCAGATAGAATGACACTACCCACAACGATCCATTTTTCTCATTATCAGTGTACGAAGGTTCGGGGCGCTATTATTCAAATCGAAATGGAATAACTCACTACAGTTTCACGAATATTTGCGTAAGACGGTCTTCCGTTTGAATTAATTCCATCTTATCGGGCGAAACGTATCCAGCATCCGCTCCGAGAATAAACAGAACCCTAAACAGAGACAGACTGATTAGGTACACGCCAGTTCCGGCAGACCGAATGCGCGAGGCTGTCAGTTGAATCAGTGGAGAAGAGAGGGAAGTTCTCACCCTGAAACATCATATCCCTTCGTTCCCCGTTCTCGGCCCGAGGCTCCTTCAATTTCTCGCAGTAGCGTCTCGATCGATCTTTGAAGACTCGCCGTGGATCATCGATATATATATAGATATTCGAGAGCGATCCCCCAACGCGGAACCGCGCCCAGATGTGACCCCGCTCGGCATTATGCCGGGTTATGCTTAGATCTCAACCCTAACTTAGCCTCAGACTTATCCTAACGATCGATCGTTTCAACATCCCGAGTCGAAAATTTGAAGCTGTTGTGATTGTAGAAATCTTGAATAAGTCACCCTTTGAACAGCTTCGTCATTGACGTCTGATGTTTGAACCAAGATAGCTTAAATGTTACTTCTTTTTTAGGCGTAAAGATCCTAAATCATTATATTTTTGTCTACGGCGTATTTTAAGCGTCCACGTCATATGTTTCTCAATAAATTTGAATCTTATATTGAAATGGGCTAATAATCTTTAATTATTTTTCATTTTACTTTAACGTATTTGCGACGTTCATGTCTTATTCCTGTCATCAGGGTTGCATCGAGATTAGGCGTCTAAATCATAATCGAGAAATGTCTTGTTGATTTTCACGGCAACCAAGTGTTATTGATTCTCATGGTAACCAAGAAATGTTAATTTTCACGACAATTGGTCCAGATCTGAGTTCGCAGAAAATCAAGTTTTCTTATTCATCGAGTGGTATTGTACAATTATAAAAAATTCTTAAAAAGGTGTCAAGAGGATGTTTGGTGGTTTAAATGTGTTACTAAAACAAGCATATAATCATCCTAATGAAAAATTTTGTTGATATGTAAGCCTTGTACATTCGACACCAATTTAGTCAATTTTGTAATAAAAAGTGGAAGAAATTAAAATGTCGGCTAATTTTAGGCTCAATGTCGGATCTTCGTTTTAATATAAATAAAACGTATACTGAACATTCGAATCGATGTAATAATACGACATTGAAGTTCGCAATAAATTCCAAATTTCAACTCTCTGGATTGGTTTCGAGTCTACCTTTAGTTTTGTGCAAGCTTTCCTCGAAGCGGATGCGTTATTTCATTTTGAGGACATTACAGATAAAATTAGGAACTTTTCAGGGTTAAGCTCAGTTGAAACTTAGATTGACAGTCAATCACGAACGAGTTAGAACCTAAGCAAAAACCAGGCATTATTCGCCCTTCCAGGTCGTAGGGAATCGAGCTTTCGATCATTTCGATAATCCGCAATAAAATGGAAGTTAATAATCGCGCGTAATAATAGGGACGCGTGCGCTCATCCGAATAACCCAAATGAATGCTTCATTGGCACGCGGTTCTCCCCGGAGGATTAGCGGCCAACAATTGCAATCGTTGCATGCCGCGCGGAACCGAACCGCGAAAACTGCTGGATCGCGCATAGCGGTGGATTATTATCGAACTAGACATTCCTCGAGAAATATGCGACATCGTGTGTTCCTTTACGTAATTCCCTTCTCGTTGTTCATCGAAAATTCACGGAAAAAAAACAGGAGTTTTTACTGCTTCATGAAGCAGTGCTGAGACTCGAGCTCGTTCTTAAGAATTTGTACAGAGGAAACATTTTTATTTACCGCTGTCAGCAGTATATAGTACAGTTTCCTCTGTACAAATTCTTGAAAATGAACTCGAGTTTCAGCGCTACTGTATGAAGCTGTACAACTTCCTGTTTGTTTTCCGTGTTGATATTTGCTTCACGAAGAAAAATAAAGTTAAAATGACGAGAATTAGATGTTCAAATTGTGGCACTATGCCCTTTGCACGGAACTACATGCGCTTTGTATGACACTGTAGTGAAAACACAAAACTATGAAAAATATTGCCATTCAGAATGGCATTTCATTCTTCGCGTATAGAAAGCTCTGATACAATATTGCATATTTTCAGATAATTCAAAAGGTTGTACTATAATAAATGTCAATGGCTGTGCTCTAAAAACTGCCGTACGATGATATTACAAAGGATTCTAATTAATTATATTACAGCGAATGCCAATGGCTGTATTGCAAAATATCACAAATTATCTTAAAATATACCACAATAGATTAATGTTATAGGCAGATAATGAAATGCTATTCCGTATAACAACTTTGTATTCATAATATTGAATTTTCACTACAGTGTCATACAAAGCGTACGTATATAATGCCATGTAAAATGCATATAGGGTCAAGGGGGGTGGGTAAAAATGAGACACTCAAATCTGTGGGGTAAAAAAGCAGTTACTGATTATCTGCTATAAGATGGTAAGTATATCAAAAAGTCGATAATAGATGCAGCAGAGAGTGTCTCTTTTTTCACCCCACAGATTAGAGTGTCTTATTTTTACCCATCTTGACCCTAAAGTGCAAGAATTCAGGCAGCTGATGTTCGTCGTTTCAACTTCACTTTTCTCCGTGTTCCTAAAGAATTATCTCCCTCGCCGTTACACGGAACGACATTCCCTTCGGGACTCGTACACTCGAATATGGACTTCGTAATTGGACTGAACTCGTTTTTTTTTACGTGTTTCTCCGACGTCTCCCTCCCCCAACTTACAACGTTTCCGCGTATTTTCCACCCGGTCCTCCGCCGCAACCCTTAGCACTGCCTCGGCCCGCCGGCAGTCATCCGGTAATTACTTCTTTTTATCAAATACTCGTGCTGCACGCGGGTCACACCCGGTTGCCAAGTTTGACTTTTGTCGGCAGTGAAGAAAGGCCCTCGTTACAGTGAGTCGAAACACCCTTTGGGATCGATAGAGCTGTGATTGGATGCGCAAAATGGGGACGCGCGCATTGGGCCATTCCGAAATATACAAGTGCTCTTGCTGTACCAAACAGGGATTTCCACTTCGCACGTAATCATTTCATCGTACACAAATCGAAAGCCAATATCGATATGGTACCTTTTACGAATGACAAAATTCCGATTTTTTCAAAGAAATATCCTAGTAAATTTTTGGCGAAAAGTGCATCGATAACGAGACGATAGTAACGCGAGTGGACGCCTAATATCGACGTAATTCGTTTCTCATCCGAAGCGTCTAAACGATTATTAATCGTTGAACGAAAGTTCCAAACCGAAGATCATGCAACGAGACAACACACAGAAAACATGCGCCTGAAATTTCGAACGTTCATCATGAACGAAAAATTTCGATGTTAAATGATCATGGCAATATTGAGTTTATTGACTATTTTATTTCCAATAGTGTCCCAGCTCGCAACAAATTTCTCTATAGATAAATAATCGATAAGCTCAATATTAGCCATGCACGGAAGGAAACAATCAATTTTTACTGCATTATCCAGTAGTAGTGAGACTCGAGCTCATTTTCAAGAATTTGTACAGAGGAGACTGTTCCATCTACTGCTTTCAACAGTAAATATAAATGTCTCAATAGTTATGAATTACTACCCTACCGGAAGCCGAGAGTAGTAATACTTATAACTATGCAGATAAAAGGAATTAGTTAGATATACTGCAAATTACTTGCTGGGTCGCACAAGTAATTATTTATTTAGGTATACCAATGAAATTGTTTAACACATCAATTTGATATCCCTACCTTACAATCGCATGGAATCGGTTGTGATTGCAAGAAAGAAATATTCAATTAATACGAAAAAAGATCAAACCGATATGTGAATATAGATAATTACTTGCGACCCCGCAGGTAATTTTTAGTAGATCTAACTAATTCTTCTTCTCTGCGTATAATTACAATGGCCGCAAAAGCCTAACATTTTTGACAACAATGTCTCCTCTGTACAAATTCTTGAAAATGACCTAGAGTCTCAGCGCGCTACTGGATAAAGTGGTAAAATTGCAGCTGTTCCTTTCCGCGTGGTTTCTCAAACTCAATATTTTTCGTTCAAACGAATGTTCGGAACTTCGGGCACACGAGACAACGAGGAGCAGGGAGGACGTGGCACCGCGACTCGGAAAGACGCACCACGCGCAGTTTACCTGGACCAAACCGGGCGGGAAGCGATTCGTCGGGGGCGACACCACCAGGAAGATCCCCATCGTCGCCGCCAGGAAGTCATCCTGATTCTTATTGGTCTTCTGCGGAGCGGCGACCGTTATGCTGGCGCTGCTCTGCGCGGTCCTCCGGCGCACCGTGCGCCGTATGCTGCCGACTAGCCTTCGCCAATCCTGACCTCCCCAACTCCCCGCTGGCCCACCGCCACCCCCGCCCCCGCCCCCGGCCGCATCGTACCCGGGGGTGGAGCCGCCGACCTTGGAAGGACTTAACTCCCGACTGGCCCGTCTGCTGACGGTCCCGCGGCCTCCCGCAGGGGCCCCGGCTGATGACACCGTGGTGCTCCCTACCCCCACCACTCCCGGCCGCGGGACCCGCTCTCCGCCAATCGCGCGGGCGCCCGCTCCACCGCCGCTCCCGCCGGCGATATCGCTCGCGCTGGCTGTACCCCCACCACCACCACCACCACCGCCGCCGCCGCCGCTGCTTAATTTGCGCGCGAGACTGCGCACCGCGCACTTCCTTCCCGCGCTCGACTTCTCCTTGTCGGTCGTACTACAGAAAGCTCCCACCCTCCCGGCCGACGGGACTCGCGGGGCGCATTATTCTCGCTGGCTCGGCTCGTCCGGGGGTCTCGCCCTCGGCTGCGCCACCCCGACCTTCTCCCTCGGTGTGTTCTCTCTCCGTTCGCTCTAATGAACTTTCTCCGGCTTCCGCCGCCTCGCGGTCTCTACCTCCGCGGCGATCCGAAAGAGGGCGCGGGCTACGTGACGCGCGTACCCTGCGATGCGTGCGGAATCTCGATGGCGCTCGCGAGTTCTCGCGGACGCGAACTTCTCATAATGTCCGTCGCGAGGATTTGCCCTGGAAGCGAGACTGTCGCGCGGTTAGTGGTGGTGGGGGACGCGCGGAGGGAAGCTCGTCGCGACTGTGGTTCGAAGCTCTCGAACGCGGCATGGAGAATCAATTTCGTTGGCGCTTCGTTTTTAGCGCTCGGGGTGTATCTTCGGTGGATGGAGGCTGCTTGCTTTCGCGAGGGAGAAATTCACATTCGCACTTTTTCCCGTTGTTCCGGCGCACGGGTGCGGGTATGCCTGTCGGGCGAATATCGCCGGAACGCGAGGAATGCTTCCGTCGCGATTTCGACGGGCAAAGTATTGCTCGGATTCGCGCGCGTGGCTCTTCGAGCGGAGATTTTCCGACGGCGCTTCGACCCGAAAATTATTCGCAAAAGTTCCTCGTCTTTGGTCTTCTCTCGCACGTTCGTTCGGACGGCACTCGACGGAGTTCGAGTTTGAAACTGCACGCGGTCGATCGAAATAACTCGACTTTAATTCGTCGGAGCTTACGAACGCTTCAAAAGTTTTCACATCGAACGCGTCTCGACGCGAGGAAAGTCAGCTTCTCTGTCGACGGACGCGCGACGCTCGAATTCGAGCGGCTCGAAAGCGAATTATTTAGGCACTAGTCACACGCGGTTTCTGTACATCGTCAGCTCCTCGTGTTTAAATTCTTCTGGCTAGTGCATTACAGTTTGCGCGCGGCATCTGTACAGAGTAATACAGAGCACCTCATCAGAGGGATATAAATACGATTATTTCGAAGGGACCGAGAATAGCATTCCTCGAGGCGAATCGTGCAATCGCAGTATGCGCTGAGAAAAATAATTCGGTTAAAATGACGAAACGCATTTGGTTAAACACATTTAGTTGCTCTGACTAAAATACTGGTCAGAGTTGAATCAAATATTCCATGTGAGGCTAAACTTACTCGCCGGGAAGGAAACTTCGATCAGTATTATCTCATTATTTACGAATTTTTGGCCTGTATCGATATAAAACTCTATTGTAGATAAAAACGTAATATCCAAAAAAGTATTATACAAATATAAGCCAAAAGCTCATAGATAATGAGATTATAGTGATTGAAGTTTCTTTTCCGGCGAGTAAGCTTAGCCTCATGTAGTCTAGTCATTCTAACTAAATGTTTAGTTATTCCTACCAAACGTTTAGTTATTCCAATTAAAATGTGGTCAGTTGAATCAAACACAAGCGGAGAGGATCCATATTTCACCAAACGGTTTGGTCATCGCCTCCAGGATTTTCGTTAAATTAATCGAGATATTTTTCTCGGTGTGGTGAGCATCGGGAACGCGATGCGGTCGATATGTATTAATAAAATTCCTCTCCTATTAAAACATTCTTATCTGGAACTGACGCAGCATATCATTCGGCGCGAACCGTGCAATGTTATCAAGAAAAAAGCTCGAGGCATTTCAATATTATTGCGTTTCTCTCTTCCGGTAATTTTTATTTCTCTATCGGGAGAATCTTCGATAAATTCTTTCGCATCGGAGAGTTTCCCGCATTCTTCCGGCATATTAAAAAAGAACAAACGAAGTCGATACCACTTTTACCCGAGAAATATCTCGACCCTATGCTATTTTCGAAAGGAGACCCCCGCATGTGTATAGGTACTTATCTATATTCATCGAGAGGATAAAAGCCAAGAGGGTTCCAAGGGATAGCCATAACCATTTCCGCGGTTACCATCCCCCGGAAAACGACGAAGCGGGTTCGATGAACCCAGACCGAATGCTCTCGCGAGATGAGTCTCAAAGTAAAAAGCAATAACCGAGTGAAACCGAGAAAAAAAGTAGCACATTTTATTGCCAATGACAACCATCCAGGAAGGGAAAATGTGCCGAGAAAATATGTTCAAAGCAATTTAAAAATTCTTATCGTGTACCGAAAAGAACGAATCTATCGAAGCGTAGAAACACACATTTCCCTCCATTCTCTTGTAAAATAAGAAAAGAAATATCGCAAAGAATCTATAACCACTTCGAAGGTACGTACGCCTCGAATTCTATTGAACACTTTCGCGACGGGGGGGGCCTGAATTTAGTGTCCACTATTGTGGCGGCATTGTCCAAGCAGTATAACAAAATAAATATTGTATGTACCACCGATGGTACACGCCAGTATGAACGTATTAAACGACATAAAATCGAGTGAAAGAAGGTGCTCGACGTCGTTACTTCCGCCATAACTCGATCGACCGACTATAGTGGCTCGTATAACGGAAAGGGATTATCGAAGAGTCGCGGAGCTTCGAGCCGCTGCTAGTTTCTCGTGGAGCGATTTTCACTCTCTCCGACGAGAGAGGAGTTCGAAAAGGTGCCGCGACATCGCGCATCTCGAGAAGAGGCTCGACAGAGGAAAGAAGGGTCGTCGCGAGCATCCTCCTGAAAATCGGGTGACGCTTCCGCGAGATTAATCAATCGGCCGCGTAATTAAATCGGAAGGGGCGATCGCGCCTGAATCTCTCGCCGATAAATGAGCGGAATCTCCTCCTAATTGCGATTAAATTAAGAGGAGAGCCCGTCGCGGGCTTTCAGAAGTGGAAAACGAGATTTGGTTCGTGGCCAACTTCCTGACTCACTCCTTCCCCTTTCTTCTTCTTCTCGAGATCAATTCCTACGACCGCTCTTAGCGCGTAACGTGATATCCACGATGGCCATTCAATTCCGCTCACAAAATTCCCTGATCTTTTTCGCTCTCCCGGATTGAAATCAGTAAGGTTTCCTGACTTTTTAATTTGCGAGATGTGAAGAAACGATTGAAATGCTGCAATAATATAGTTCATATATACCGGGTGATTCTTTAATATTGCGATAAACTTCAAGGACGGGTCATTCCTTGAATGAAAATAAGAAAAGAAAAGTTCTTGTGAATATGGGCCCGAAAACGCTGAGTTTCGGAGAAACAGGGTGTTCATTTTTATACAAATTTTTGAACGTGTTCGCCAATCAATGTATCGCAGAATCGAAGCATGCATTACTGTTGACGGTGGCCACTTTGAACAACTTTTGTAACCGTCTTTCGTTTTCCTGTTTCGTTCGCTTCCTATATTTTCGTTTGTATAAATTCCTTCCTTTTCGTTAATTTATTCTGATAATTTGTTTTCTTGCTTCACTGTACATTTTTCTTAGCTTTGTGCATCATCCATTATTGCAAATAAACATATTTATTTCCAATTAAATTGAAGAACTTTGTACTGTTTGTTGATGGAAGAGAATTTGTAGAAATATCCAACAAATTGACATGCCAACATTATTATACATGTATACTAAATAATTATGAAATATGTTGATATATTATCAGTTGTCATTTATCACGCAAGCGTTTATTTGAATTATATGAGTAAATGCACAATTGGCTGTAACTTACATGGATTATAATTTTAAAGTACATAGATACGTTTTCTCTATATTTCAATAGTTTATTAATACTCAGGATTAGGTTAATGTGACATAATAATTTTAATCAAAGTTACTACAAATTTAACATAAAATAATCGAGTCACTAAAATCCTCTGGATTTATCAAAAACTCCATGACCACCGAATAATTCTCCAACATTTCCTTGACCGATCAAATTCCCTGACATTTTCCGGTTTTCCAGTTAAGTGACCACCGTGGAGATCCCGATGAAGATTTAACGTTCGCTCTCTACGACGGATGTCGAGATCGAGGCTCGATTCGACTACTTACTATTCGCAGCTAATCACCGGCCTATTCTCCCGAAAGAACAAACTACCAATTACCAGTTTCTTCCCCTCTCCTCCTTCTCGAGGACCTATTAATAACAATCTTTCCCCGCGTGAGGAGCGATAGCGAAAGAAGAGTTTCCAGAAACCCACGTAAACCGGCAAAAAATCACCCCACGCGGACGCAAGAAACATCCCCCGTGATAAACGAGGCGATCGATCGACACGTGTTCTATATCGAGGCGGAGCCGTAAATGGAGAAATAGGAAAAGAGCAATAATCGGATCATTAGTAACGCGGGGATTCGGTCCAGCGGAAGGGTAGATCGAGCTTCTTCTTCCTCCCCGCGGAAGGCTCGCGTTAACGCGAATCGTAACGAGATCGAATCGCCGAATCCACCGCGCCTCGCCCCGCGCGATCGATCTCTTGACCATCGAGGAGACGTTAGCAGGATCCAAACCGAGGAGCAATCCGCGAAAATCCTTCGGACTCCCGGAAGAAACGTCGGGGCAATTAAGCTTTTTATCGCGCGAAGGTTCGTCCCCTCTTTACGGAAGTTGCGCGCGTTGGGTTTTACGACGGCTGGCGTGTCCGTTTCCGCGAGACGCGTTGAGCCGAGAGGATGACGATATTTAATTCCAAGTTTAATCCGGATCCTCTCTTGTTCGAGCCGCTCCTCGTAAAAGATCGAGGTTCGATCGCTTTGGAAATAAATGCACGCTCGACTCGAGGAGAACAGAAGGGTGAAGAGGAAAGGCTTGTCCGACTAAATCTGGAGTTGTACTACTTCGGTGCTACTTTGTGGAGTCAGTTCTAGAGGACGAACGCTATGGTACCCTACAGCCAGGGAAAAGGTCTAGTTAAATACGGACCTAATAGAAAAATGTATTTGAAATGAATAGGAAATTATTCACATCAAATAAAAGTATATTTGAATTAGATTGATGTTCTATTAGGTTCGTACTCGATTAAAAAGACGTGCAAAACATTTATTGAATTCAAATAGACTTTTGTTCGATATGAATGAATGCCTATTTATCTCGAATAAATTTTTCTATCAGGTTCGTATAAAAGTAGATACTTTTTCTCAGTGTACGTGGAAATGAATTAAGAGTTATGCTAATGACTATTTGGACTATGCGAGCCTATGCTACGTTTCTATTGTGGCTTTCCGCACCCAGGGAAATGTCTAGTCGAATACAAACCTATATATATAATGGACACATTTATTTGAGATGAACAGGAATTTATTCACATCAAATAAAAATACATTTGAATTACATTGATGCTCTACTAGGTTCGTACTCTATTAAAAAGATGCAAAACATTTAATACATTTAATTCAAATAGACTTTTATTCGATGCGAATAAGTTCCTATTTATCTCAAATAAATTTTTCCATTAGATTCCTGTTCAACTAGACTTTTTCCCCGAATGCGGGGGTCCATCGTTGGCGTTTGACTCTGGAAGTGAAAAATGCCCCGCTACAGTCAGACGCGATATGAAAGCCTGCCAAAAATAATCAATTCGAATGCGAATCGATCGACAGACGTGATTTGCCTAAATAAAAAAAAACATCAGAGTCTAACAAAAAACTTGTCCAAAGCTCTGAGCGTGCATTCTACCGTATAAGTTGTCGAGATAAAAAATTGACTCTATTACCGTCGGATTCTTTGTCGTGAGCTTCTTGAGTGACTCGACAAGAATCCATTTCCCTCGACCCTCTTAAACATTAATCGAATAAAAATCCATCACCTTCCAGGAAAGCAGATTCAACCGAGTCTACACCCTCGACGAAATGTATTCGACGAAATCGACTTGCCGTTCGACGAATATAAATATTCAGTTCGATTCTCTCGCAAAAACGTCCTCATTGAAATAGCTCCCGTGTCATCGAGATTCGCAATCGAATAAATCGATTCCCGCGGCGCGCGTACAGCAGAGCGCCGCGATTTTCAGTGAAGTCGAATCTCGTTCTATTCACCTATTTCCGTTAACTCTCGCATCCGTCTCCGGGACTCGCCGAGTTCGGCGTACGGTAGGCGTAGCGACGACGGCGTGCGCGTGACTCGCGCAATTACGTGGCCCGTTTAAGTCGAGCCGTGCGTTATGTCCCGCGCGAGAATGCGTCGTCATTTGTTACGAAGGCGTGGTTTCGCTTCTCATGGCACGCACACACGTGATCACGATAGATGTTCATGATATCCACATACGACCTATTGTGTTTTGAGAGATGTACGGATTTAATCGCATTCTCGCGTAGGTATAGGCACCTCCGTTTCGGTTCCACGTTCGGTTTAGACGTACTCTATCGTATACTGTACCTACACGCGATCCGTCCAGCTAACACACGAATTCATGGGACGATATATGGAAGGTCGTAGTGTCCGATACAATGCTTTTAATAGTCGTAGGCCATCGTTTTTCCACAATAAAAAAAGTATAGACTTCTAAGTATTTTGGAAAATTGCACTGGTGTAAAGAATTGATTGAAACGATTTAGTTGGTTCGAATTATTTCAAGCAATTAAATATTTATCTAATTTACATGATTGTGTTCGATTAATACTCGTTCATTCGCAATTATAATAATAGACGTTTGATCACTACAAGTAGGTATTGCTGCAACTTTGCATATTTAGTCCGCCATATATAAAATATAATAATTTTTGTGCAGCTGGACGAATTAAGTATGCTTTTAATATGATAATAATTATGGCGCTATTCTGTATGATAATATAAGCTCTGCGGGGTGCTACAATTCGTACAGAATAGCGTCATTTATTTATATACATATATTATATAATATAAATGGATATGTGTTTCTATATTTGTATGTCCTTTATGCAAATCCACAGTTTTTATCCGATTTCGATGAAATTTTGCATATTAATGCCCCTAAATAAGGTAGAAAATATTGCCTACATTTGGTTCATAAAAACCCACCCCCACTACCATTTCAACCCCCTTAAGCAAAATATCTCAAAAATGGTGAGGACATCGGCCAAAATGAATTGTAATATTCTGAAAGCTCATACAATTTCCTGTCGAATGGCGTTAGACAGGTTCCAATCGGACAATTATTACCTTACTAGACTATTACTAGATAGTTGCTTGAATAAACGAGTATTGAATTAAGCACAACTTCCCCTTGACTCAAATATTATATTATTGTTAAGACTAACTTAAACCAATTAAATCTTCCAACTAAGTTTTTTTTTTCAGTACAGAGGAAAAGTTTTCCGATATAAATGAATTAAAAAAATCGTAGTACTTTTCGAGCGACTTCATTGAAGCACCATAACTATACGTACAACGCTGCTCATCGGACGTATGCAAACTGTTCTCGTTGTAATTAATCCTTAATCCCCCTCCTCGCGTACATCCGTCCCACCTACCCTTCTAGCACTTCAAACGCTACTGCAGAGAACAGGTTCAAACGAATTCCCGATACGCGGATAAAACGATCATCCGCCGACGTAGCGCCGATCGAACGCGCAGACCGAGAAATGCTTTTAAGCGAAATCAAATGAAATTCGCCGCGTTGCGTTATTCTCGCGCGCTCATCGACGCCCCGACATTCGCCGATGAATTCGTCCGCGAATAAACCGACGGGCGCGTATACACAAAGAAAAAGAATTAGTTGGGTCTACTAAAAATTACTTGCGGGATCGCACAAGCAATTATTTATTTATGTCAATGAAATATTTTAATAATAGGTGTACAACTTTGCTTTCGCCGTTTTTCCGAAATTCGAGGCTTTATTGTAAAAAATTGGTTATACATTTATCGTTCAAAGTATTGTCCATCGCTGGCCACTACTTTCTCCCATCTTTCGGGCAGCGTACGAATCCCGCGTTGAAAAAACTGGTCATCATTTGAAGCGATTCACGAATCGAAAACGGCGGAAGCAAAGTTGTACACCTAATACATCAACTAAATATCTCTTCCTTGCACTGGGAAAAAAAAAGTAGTAGAGTGACAACTATTTTGGACTCAACTGCTCCAGTTTTATAATCAGCGCCAGTTTTATACAGTTATCGCAACAATACTTTTGTCCCGGTAACTAAAAATAATTACAACTAGAAAAACTAGTGCTAATTACCAAACTTGAGCAGTTGAGTCCAAAATAGTTATCACAACCACATTGATTTCTTCCATTGTATTGCAAGGAAGAAATATTTAATTAATATGAAAAAAGATTGAATTGATCTAAATAATTACTTGCGACCCCGCAAGTAATTATTATTATAGTAGATCCAACTAATTATTATTTTTCTCTGTATATGGACGCGATATATAGATAGTACGCGAATGTTCACGGGGCAAGTTCTTCAGCGTTAGCGACCCGCCGACCTACCCGGTACGTCGTTCGCCCTTTAAACCTGACTCATCTGGACTAGCGGCTGGTAAGGGGAAATTATTCTTCGCTCTCCGGGCCATAGGCTCGATACGGCAGCCGTCGGTTAGCTACGAGAACTGCTAATTTATGCATGAGCCTCTTGCCGCTTCTCCGTCGAGTTCCACGTATAGTAGACCTATTCGCGATCCCGAGATCGAGGGGCGCGCGATATCACAATTTCGAAGGGGGAAGAGAAAAAGAGGGGGGTCACCCTCGTCGGCATTGTCGATACACTGAGAAAAATAACCTGGTCAATTCAACAAAAATCCTGGAGACTACAACCAAATCGTTTGCTGAAATATGGATTTTTCATAAGTTTTGTTAAATTGACTATTTTTTCGTTGGCCTAAGTGGACATGTAGTTAGAATAACTAAACTGTAGTTAGAATAACTGAACATTTGTTTCAGCTTATTAGTATTTTGGTTAGAATAACTAAATATTTGTTTCGGCTTATTAGTATTTTGGTTAGAATAACTAGACTCATTTAACCAATTGCGTTTTGTCATTTTAACTAAGTTATTTTTCCCAGTGTGAGTATTACTCGTTAATACATTCTAATGAACGTACGCGGTGGATCTTTGCCTTCGACATGAATGCATGGAAGCGGCGATTTAACGTTCGAGCCTCCAATTTACCGCGGTATAATTGTTCGATGAAAGTTTTATCGGCGATCGCCCGTAACCAGTGACGGGTGATACGAGGCTATTAAATGTTTTTCACATTTCCGGAACGAATACACAAAAAGCGATACCTCGAATAAATAATGCCAAACGATGGACTTTGTTTCAATCGGGGTTTTACGAAGATCATTAGTTTTGAATTCGAGAAAAGTTTTGTAGGGTGGAGTGTGTTTAAAAGTCCCGGGGGTAAAAAGTGTCATTTGATAGATTTTCATAAATAAACCGTTCCGTTTATTCGCAATCAGTGTTATCTAGCAACTGTCGCATACGGAGACTGTTTCTGCGTGGCGCAATTATCAAACAGTCATTTATTTTTCAAGACTAGTCGAATGGTACTTTTTACTCCGCGGCACTTAGCCCCACTCTACCCTACTAATACGAGCGCGCAATTTACAGGTAAACAGATAATCACGAGGAGAGTAAACGTCACTGTTTAATGCTGTTTGTTCGTTAGCATAAGTTTCGTTGAATAGCTGTTAATTTAAAAAAAAAGGCGGAAAATTAATCTACCAATAGTAAATTCAAAGAGGATGGAAAATTAATATACTTCTATGTGTGTGTATCTGTACTAAAGTAAAATGGAAAGAATACAGTTCGAGACGAACGATAAACTGATAGTTTTGAACGCGAATGCTCACCAGACCTGACCGAGAAATATTTCTGAACCGGAGATTGCACGTTTCGTCGAGGAATGCTACAAGAGGAATGCTACTCTCGCAAGCTTCGCGCGGGAAATATTCTCCGCCGAGAAATCGTCATAGCGTCGTTCATTTACCTGTCACCTCTCACGGTCTTTTTCCCACAGCGACGCTCGCTATTCAGAGAGGGTTGGCGGAACGACCTACACCGGCCGATAGAGGCACGAAGTTTGTGGAAAATTGGTGGGTCCGTACGTTCGACACGTACATCATTCCTCTCCCTCGTTTCGTCGACTGGACGGCGGATGGTCTCCGGAGAATTTTGGATGAAACTTTTGAGAAGAATCACTGAAGTATCGATGACGTTTCTCCCCCGACGCCCGCGCCGCCTTCGCGTCTCCTCGCGTCAGTTCTCCTCGCTCCGTTCCTCTTTCTCGTCTTCCCTTTCATCCGACGTGCTTCGCGAAGCCTCGCGCGAGTCGGACGACAATTTTGCCAGATTCCCTCTCGATGTCGACCCGCGTATCTTTTATCTCGGACGTCTCACGTCACCTCCTCCGAAATATCTTTCTCTTCCGTCGCACGATACGGTTTCAAGGCGAAATCTCTTTTACTCTTCCAAAGTATTTCCACGACTCTTCTCGCAGAGGCTGCGCTCCTTCCTTCCTTCCCTCCCTTCGTCTCTCTCGTTTTTTCCTATCCGGGGGCGAGGGCGGCGAGGTCTTGTCGCCTGTCGGTCGCGCGTCGCACTGAGAGAAAACTCGGCGCGCTCTCTCCGGCAACCCCCCCGAGAGCCGACGGCTCCGGGGGGTTGGTTCGCGCGGCTTGGAACGCGCGCAAGCCCTCCGAAATGAATATAATACAATACCGGGGCCTAGACTCCCGTTCTCTACTCGCGCTACCGTGCTCCACCACCTTCGACGCCTCTACCACCTTCTCGTGGTCGCGCGCGGTACGAGGAACCCACCCTTCTTCTCTCCTCAGCCCTTTCCCTCCAGACTCGCAGGACGAACGCTGCCACGACCACCGCTGTGCGTAGCGATTTGTCTTTCGGCGGGCTCCGCCGCATCGAGGGGGTGCTTTCGAGCTCGAGAATGATGGAAACTCGTCTGGGGAGGGGGGTTAATCTGCAGATACTCTGCCCCCCTTCGATGATATCTCTTCGGAATTCTTCTCACGATGAGAGAAAATGGTGAATCGCTATAAGTAAAACTGTCGAATCGCATAACGACGATGTGAGCTTGCGATCGAGAGAAAGTTATGCCGGTACGTTCACTGTGAGGAGCCGCGAAAGGCGTATCTTCTCTTAATTTGAAACGGTAAAAATAACTGAGAATCGGTGTACGGGCACTGAAATCTAGTGAATATAAGGTTACTGTAATTTTAGTAACCTTCTATTCACTGGATTTCAGTGGTTTTTCACTGATTTTCAGTTTTTTTCACTGATTTAGATTAAGAGAGTACACTGAGAAAAATGGTGCTTTAAAATGTGGTAATCAATCCTAGAAAGTATGGGAACAAAACTTCAGGTAAGAAATCTACTGATAGTGCAGTTATGAATTCGACTAAATAATATACTGTATAAAATTTACTTTTGTGTGTCAGATGTAAATTTAAATCCTATACACAGTCCTAAGTATACAGTATAGTATTTATCCGAATCCATAACTGCCCCATTACACTGAGATGAATAATTGCTAGTGTCAACAAAAAATATTTCTTGAATCAATAACACATAATCTTATAAATTTTTAAGAATACAGATTCTTGATCGATGAATATACATATATTCTTGATTCAAGAATACCGTCGTAAAAACGAGAAATTCTTTCTGAGAAAAAAAAACAATTACTGGAGCCTATCAAATATTTCCTCCCGGAAAGAAAGCCATGGCTTGATCTTGAAATTATATTACATTTTTCATTCAAGAAAACATTTTTTTGGAACCAGCAATTATTTCTCTCAGTGTACATTGGATTTACCATTCAATTTGATTCTAATTTAGAAATCAATTCTATCGTTGAACACGTTTTTGAACTAGTTTCGAAATCGAGAGGTAATGGACTTCAAATTTCAAGCACAATCTATAATATTTCACAGTCTATTCGATGGAAAGCCTTAAATGTAATATATTGGATTGGTCGTCTAATTGGACCTCGATTTATAAATTAATTTAGAAAGCCGTCATTTGACAAAAATAAATTGTATGCAGAATAGTATTTAACCGAATTTATAACTACACTATATCACTACATTCCTTACCTAGAGTTTTCCCCCCATACTTTTTGGGATTAATTGCTGCATTTTGAAACATCATTCTCTCACTGTAGGAAGGGAATTCACGAAATTCTCTCTCGCCGATTTCGTTTCACGGAGATGTACGTATTCGCTACTCGTATAATCCCGCGAATCGACGCGGTGGAGCGTCCGCGTTTCTTCCGACAAAGGCAGATGATTCCTGCTGCTCGGCGTAGGGGTGCAGAATGGGGAGAAAATCGAACCGCATCTTCGCTGATGACGGAGATTCGCAACGGTTAATCGAACGGGAGGAAAAGTATACACGTGGCTTGATTTTTCGAAGCGCCCAGGGATTACCCCGATTCGCCGGGCGGATTAAGTCATTCTCACTCCATCCCTCCGACGTTCTCCCCGCCGTTTCTCCCTGATAGAACCGCCGTGCTTCTCCTCTCTCGCGGGAGGGAAAGCAACACGTCCGCGCCTCGGTAGAGAGTCGGGTTTGGCGGGCCGATAAAAAGAATCTGCCGGAAAAATCCGTCCCGAACTGTTACGGAGGAAAGTGTCAAGGTGGGGGGGGATGTTATTTTCTCATCCTCGCGCGTACGAGTGATCGAATGAAGTCGTCCGTCGCGTTTATAGCGACGAAATAACTTCGGAGTAAAAATGAAGATAAACCCGAAGCCGCCGCGTTCTCTGGAAAAGCTTTGTAAAAAAAAATTCGCAAAAAGTCTCTCGTGGCGAGCGCCGGGAAAATGTATTCTTTCGTCACCCGCGCGAGGTATTCAGTGTTTCGCGGGGAAGTAAAATCTTTTACAGCAAGACTCGCGGTACGCCATCGATTCTCTCGAAATCACCATTGAGAGAGGGCGAAGATAAAGTCAAATCTTTCGTGTTTGCTTCGACGGAACCCCCGTCTCGTCGCGACAAAAGCTCGGAGAAAATAAATGCTCGCGGATGAAAAGGCTCGAAGCGAGCTTTCTTTGGCGTTCTCGAGAAAGTTGCGAAGAAATGTCTCGCAATAGCTATTCGGAAATACAGCCACAGAAACGGAATCTTTGAAACAATTTATTTTTGACAAATAGAAATATATTTGGCCCATATTTCTGTTCATCGCAACATAAAATTATCGAATCGTTATTTTGCAGTATTCCGCAGAAATATTTGATTTCATCGCGAATAAAAATTCGAACGTAACGTTTCCCTGATTGCAATATCTATACAGAGAAAAATGACCTGGTCAATTTAGCAAAAATCCTGGAGATTATAACCAAACCGTTTGGTGAAATATGAATCCTCCATCTGTGTCTGGTTAGACTCGCTATTTTTTGGTTAAAATAACTAGACATGTAGTTAGAACAATGAAACACATAGTTGGAATAACTAAATATTTGGTTCAACTTACTAGTATTTTGGTCAGCACAACTAAACTCGTTTATCGAGATACATTTTGTCATTTTGACCAAGTTATTTTTCTCAGTGTACGGAGTCGTAAAATCGAACTCGCCGTGACACTCGCGTGGTACGACTGGACATGAGATTCCAACTGTCAAAATAACCGTACGAAGTAGAAAATGAACCGCGACGCGACTCCGACAAAATAGGGGCACTCTCGGGGGTTGAACTCGGCGATTCGTTCCGGGTCGGAAAAGTGAAAAAGATAAATGGAGAGGCGTATATATACAAGGTAAAGCGGGACAGAGAGCCGGTCAATCGGCCGGTGTAATGAAAACGTCGGCGTCGCGTCCCGCCGCGACGTCGCGACGTCACTCAGTCGATACCCGACCGCAATAGGGTTGCCAACCACTCTCTCTCAATGGTCGATCCTCCTGGAAGACCTATTCGAGAGTGGCTCGACGAAGAATACAAGAGAAAGTCTAGAGCCATCCACCCCCTTTCTTCTCCTTTACCCCCCCTCCTCTATTTTCCTTACGGATCGCGCGGAGATAGTCGGGTTCGTGAGCAAACACCGCGCCGTGATCCAGAGAGGCGAGTGATCGATCGCTCCGGTTCGTCAACCATTTGCAGGGGGTTGGCAACGCGTTAAGAGACCGACTACCTCCTCGAAATGCACCTAAAACTTGTAGCAGAAGGGCTACGCTCATTTCGTAAAGGGAAACAAAATGTCCATACCAAACTCATCACACTTTCAGACCAAATATCATTAAAGGTCTCTATAAGAACCAAATAATATATTTTTGTGTAAAAACATCTGCATGGATTTTTTTACACAAAAATATATAACTTGGTTCTTATAGAGAACCTTTAACACGTTCCCTGACAGACAGTTTTTTTGAACCTTCCGTTCATATAAATGTAGTAACGACTCACGTAAGAATTTTTTCAAAATTCCTATTCTCTCTCTCTTTACTAAATTATGTGCAAATGTAAAATTCTCGGTCTGATAGACCGAGACGGCCTGTGTGGAAAGTTTTACTAAGTTAGTTATACGTTCTGTGCGAGCCGCGCGACGCAAGTATAACGGAGTTAAACGCGTTTTTTTCTCGATACGACATTTTTCAAATCGGTGGACACGATTACGGACAAACTTCTCAACGGATTTTAATTAAATTTTGGGTAATTGTTGACGATAGCATTGTCTCGTGATTGAATGTAGGATTTTGATTTTTGATCAAAATTACTATTTTTTTTGCAAGTTAAAAGGGCTCAATTTTAGGCCAAATAAGAGCTCTTTTCTTTACACGATCGCCATTTTGTGACGAATCACCATAAATTAATTTCCTACGTTCAATCACTAGTCCATTCAATGTAGGTTAAAGTGCAATTTTGTTTGTTTGTTTCAGATAAACGGTTATCGAGAAATCGTGTCCACCGCGCATCCCTATTACCGCGAAAACGTGCTCCCGGCGACAGGCTATGACTCCGCCATTTTTTATTATTTATCTTCATAAAAATTCGCGAATAAAGTTTAAGAATAAAGTACTTGAACGTACAAATAGTTGTTTCAATCTACCTTATACTTTCAGAGAAAAAAAAATGTGAAAAATGAGGTCCGGGGAGCAAGCTCGTGACTGCAGGTAACCCCTTAAGGAAGCGTCGTAGTGTCGCACACCGCTTTAACGACGAACCGCGCGTCCATTTGCGGACGGATCGACGCGGAACTTCGACGTTACATGCGGGGGAGGGACGTGACGGAAGCACCCCTTTACGCGGTGCGCCTCCTCGCGCTTCATTCGTGCGAGGTCGAGTGCACCTGACGGGAGTAAAGTAAGGGCGAGGAAACGGTTACATCGCTTCGACTACGTGGACTGCAGAGAGGAGGGAGGGGACCTGGATAAACGAAGAGAGTATGCATGAGAGACACCGAGAGAAAGAGAAAGAGTGAGAGAGGAGGGAGAGGGGAAAAAATAAAACTCGAACACGTTATAGACAGACCGTGTGTTCCCTCCGCTCCGATATACAATGGAAACGTTATATCTTGCAATGGTGACGCGAGACTTACAGGGGGAAAGCAGAGGAAATTGAAAGGACGACCGAAATAATCGGAACGCGGGGGAGAATTCGAGATAGCTGAGAAATTTTGCGAGTGAAGTGCGCGCGCAGTTGACGCGCTCGTGTGGATAGGATGTAGGCGAAAAAATGTCGCAAACATTCGATCACGTTTCGGTTGGCTAAAAATAAAATAAACATATACAGGGGAGAGTTTGCTGTATTGTACCACCGCCTGAGCCGTACTGTCAGTGATATTTTATAAATGGAAATAAACGGATTGCGTCGTTTCATCTCTGCTATTCCTACACTGAGAAAAGTAATTAGGTTAAAATGATAAAACGCATTTAGTTAATCTAACCGAAGTACTGGTCAGTTCAACAAAATATCAAGTAGTTTTAACCAAATGTTTAGTTATTCCAATCAAACGTTTAGCTACTCTAACCAAAAATTGGTCAGCTAACCGATTTTGATGAAATTTGGCAGAGAGGCAACTTAAAACACGGAGAAGGACATAGAGCATGTGTAGTCATCGTAAATTCAATGTGGCATGTGCTCTAAGATGGCAGCGTTCAATGAAATCCACATGCACACGGATATCAATGGAGGATGTGCACTCCCCTATTCATATCCATCAGTTAAAAAATATATATATATCTAATTCCACGCGGACAAAGTCGTAGATAACAGCTAGTATAAAATAAACGGTGATACGATTATCTACCATTACCCGAATCGTATCACCACTGATTTTCTATAAAACGAAGCACTCACCTTCTTCCTTTACTTCATGAAACATTAGCAGAGAGTGGTGCAATGTAACTAACTCTCCCCTATACTGAGAAAAATAACCTAATCAATCAAACCAAAATCCTGGAGATCATAACCAAACCGTTTGGTAAAATGTGGATCCTCCATTTATATTTGGTTAGACTGACCATTTCCTGGTTAGGAAAACTAGACACATGATTAGAATAACTAAATAAACAGGGTGAGTCGGGAGGATCGGACCAAACTCCAGGGGAGCGTATTGATAATAATGTAAAAAAACTCATATGTCTTTATCCGATTTTCATCTGTTTTCAAGTTACAGCGTAATTAATCATTTCTATTTAGTGTTGTAAAAATGGAAATCGGATAAGGACATATGAGTTTTTTTACATTATTATATCCTGTGTATAATACGTTCCCCTGGAGTTTGGTCCGATCCTCCCGACTCACACTGTACATTTATTTATAATGGAATGATTAAATATTTGCTTCAAGTTACTGGTATCCTGGTGAGAATAACTAAACTCGTTCAACCAAATGTGTTTCGTCATTTTGACCAAGTTATCTTGCTGCGTGTACCGCAGGAATAAATCAAAGAAACGAGAAGCAAGACACAAAATATATAGTGATAGTCGAGTGATTGGCCACAGCGGGCAACGCAAACCCGCGTCTCGACAATGGCAAGTGCCCTCGAAGGGAAGGAGCACCGTGAAAAGGAGGAGCGATGTACGCGCTCGCGTACGTAGCTTAAATTATTTACAACCCTCGTACCGGAAGCGCGCGCCGGCGGCACGGAAATCGATCGCGCGCGCCACCGGGCACCCTTCCAACTTTGCGAATCGTTGTATTAACTCAATTTTCCCCGCCAATCACGGCCGAGTTGCCGCGGTCGCGAAATTTGCCAAACTCCAAAGCTTTCGGAACCGGTGGCGGCGGCGGCGGTGGTGCTCTCGGCTCCGCGGTAGGTATCACCCACGCCCCGAAATAATCATTTGTCTCGACAGGGTGGCGGCTATACGAGAAACGAGAGAGAGGGAGAGAGAGCATCGCGAGCACGCACGTCCGGAGCCGTAAACGTACGCGCTTTCCGCCCCGAACGAGAGGAGGCTTACGTGGCGTATGCCTAGTTATTGTTATCACGCATCGATGCGGACGATTATTTTGACGTACGACGTACAGATACGTTAGACGAAAATTGTTTCGGGCGAACGCAGCGCGCGCGCGAGAGAGAGAGAGAGAGAGAGAGAGCGCGAAAAGGGATAAATGAAAGGCAGAAAAAGAAGATGAGAAATGGAAGAAAATCGCTTTGCCGAGGAGCGACGATTCTCTTTTTTATTATTAATCGACGTGCACGCTATTTGTCATGTTCCTTTTTCATTCATTATCCCAACACGAAGCGCCTGCTGTAATAAATATTCGAATTAGCCCGACGCTACGCGCCGCGAGATTTCCCCTCCTTGCACTCCGGCACCACCACCACCACCACCACCACCACCCCCTTCACCCTTCGACACCTCGCTCATTCATCGCGCGCGAACGTTTCAACTCCTTCCCTTTCTTTAATTACCGCCACCCCGTGTACTCGCTTTGTCGCGCGCGGGCCTTTAGACGGAGATAATGAGATCGGCGGCGACGGCGGCGCGCACGTTTTACGCGATACCACTTCTGCCCCCTTTGTGGGACGTCGAGCCTCTTCTCGTCTTCGCTGCGCTTCTGCTTTTCTGTCGTATATAATGGAAGATATTGTAGGCACGTCTCTCCTTTCATTCGCGTCGTGACCGAAGTCGACGTGGCACCCGCGCGCGCGCGCGCGCGCGGGATGTGGAGCGAGAGGGAGGGTTAAAAAAGACGCGAGACAGAGAAAGAGGGGAGAGTAAAGGAAGAGCACTCTATATGTGGACAATTTGCTTTCCCGCGGCGGGACGCGCGATAAGACCTTCCCAGCAGCTGCGGAAGGAATGAATGCGCGAAGATGAATCGGTGAGCGGAGGGGGTCGCCGGTAGATCACCGACGAGTGCGGTGTGCAGATAGCGGCGAGGACTGGAATTACGGAGGAGTGCATGAAAATGTAAGCGATCGTTGTCTATATATAAATATTAGTCGCATAAAAAATGACCCGGGATGAGCTTTCACCGCGGCCTGGGGTACGCGAAGAAGAAGGATTCATCATTTTTACGGTGGATACCGGTAACAGGGCTCCTCCTCGAGGTGAGACATTGAATTTTTTAATAGACACGGCGTAATTTTTACAGTTCGTGTTGCAGTAATAAACCCGTAAATATCCAATATGTGTTAACGGGATATTGGTAAATTTTACCGTACAAACTGATGTTTATACTATTACGAACTGTAAAAAGTGTAGGACTAAAAGAAAAGTAGGTGGTAAAATCAACTATAACCACAAAGTAGAATATTCCTGGTTGCTAGTACCATATGAATAAGCAGACGATAAATGCAGTCGAAATAACTTTTGTTACGTGGTCATAGTAACAATATAATTGTCATTTATGACAGCCATGCACCGTGGTTAAATTAAACAGAACAATACACAATAGATCGATAATATCACTGCAAGGTAATATTAACTATATAATAAAAAAGGGCTGGGGACATCTATCGACCATACTCTGTATGAAAGGTTGATCCGGTTGCAGCAATTATAATCTTTTTTTACCATAATTAGAACTTTACTGTTTAGAGGAATTATGGAATTATGATTGACACCAAAATCGATCACGATTTCTATAATAGTTAAATTATGGTTCTTTTAACCAGATTTTTGTATCACAGTACATATCGTGGACTATTAAAAACTACAATGTTTCACCTCAAAGGGCCCCGATACTGAGATAACTGTAAAAATTGATCGGGTTTTCCATGATTTTTTACTCATCCCTTCTCTCCGTGTACGTTGGCGCGAAATGTCAGAAGGCTTTACAAAAAGGAAGTAGGAGCGATTTTCAATTCTACGATTTAAATAAAAATGACGCCGATAAATCCTCTACCGCGGGTGGCTGACGTGCGCGGGCGCGACTCGCGGGGGGTGTTATATCGGGACGTATATACGCGTCTACACATCCCTCTCGGTATCGGCGATTCCCATGTCGGCGCGCGTCAAAAAATCGGCGGGGGGCGGATTGAAAAATCCCCCGAGTAAAAAGGAGCCGCTTCGGATATTTGAATAACAAATCCACCGCGCCCACGTCGCGCGCGACGAAATCGCTCCGGCGAGGCGCGCGCGAGCGGCAATTAGATTTAAAGCCTCTTCCAGAAGCGAAGGGTAGCGCCATAATACGCGGGGGTTATAGCGTCTTCTCGAACGTTCGAAAGAGTCCCCAGGCCTCGCCCCGTCGCTTCGAGCCCTTCGAACGGGTGGTTTCATCCCTCCTCCCAGAGTCTCTCCTATCGATTCGCTCACTCGCTTCTCCCCCCCCCTTCCCCTCAATTAACGATACACATCGGGGACATCCCTTCCCCTCTTCTAACAAAAATTAATTTACGAATAAATACCCGCGTTTTGACCGAATCGACGACCCCCACCCTTCTTCTCTCGACCCTACCCTCCACGCGGGGCAGCTTTTTCCGAGCAGGTACACTCACACGCCCCCGTCGAGCTCCCCATTAATAAATTAAACCGACCGTTTTTCGCACGCGCGCGCCACACTTTCCGGAAACTCCGAAGGAAACCTCTCGCTTCGGGGGGGGGGGGGGGGTGAAAAAAGTTTGGCGCGGGTCAACTGCGACCCGGGGACAAACCGCCGCTGCCGCCATCGGGGGAAAGTAGGCGAGTGCGCTCGCGTGGGGTGCGCTTACGTAGAAAGCGACTCGGTTTTGCCGCGGGGCCACGTAAATGTGAGCGAAAAAAAAATATTAATAAATAAGCATCGCTCACGACCGCGTAATGGGTGTGTATCGTTGCGGGGATGAACGCGAGGTGCGAGCGGAGGGGGGTAAGTATCGTTTGATTGAAAGGTATATTTATTTCCCAGGGGGGAAGTGATGGGAGTCGGCGAATAGTCCGACTTTGGTAAGTAGAGTTGACCGAGGCGAGTCGGCCGGTAATAGAAAGAGTTCACGGGGTCGGACTGCGAGCCCGTTACGTTTGCGTGTATCGATCTAGCGCCAGCCTCCATATAGACAAATGTATGTAAATTGTAGAGTAACTTTAGGTATTATTGGCTCATCAGATACATCAAGGTTATGCGCTTTATGAGTCATTTAAGCAAGCATTTTTATGACGTTAAATAATTTCAAAATAATACAAATAAAATGCTAAAGGTGTACTGAGAAGAATAACTTGGTCAATTTAATGAAAATCCTAGAAATGATGGCTAAACCGTTCGGTGACATTTGAATCATCTATCTGTTTGGTTTAACTGACCAATTTTTGGTTAGAATAACTGAATAGTTGGTTCGACTGACCAG
This sequence comes from Xiphydria camelus, assembly GCA_963678675.1. Taxonomy (NCBI): domain Eukaryota; kingdom Metazoa; phylum Arthropoda; class Insecta; order Hymenoptera; family Xiphydriidae; genus Xiphydria; species Xiphydria camelus. The sequence goes on along the minus strand of OY783191.1, from coordinate 37,087,782 downwards.
TATTGAGTTAGAATAACAAAACACGTTTAACTAGATGTATTTTGTCATTTTAACCTAATTATTTTTCTCAGTGTGCATTCTAACAATAAGTAAGCACAATTTTTCATAAATATATTGCTGCAATAAATACGGCGATTAATTTTAATCGTATAATAATGTAAATTTAACAACTTATCTGGAAATAGTTATTTCTTTATATTCACGCGGTAAAACAAACATAGATCTTAGAACAAACTGTTACTGCAGTTTATATGAACATTGTGACAAGCACACAAGTGTATCTGGGCCACTTTCGACGAGGGGAAATGCTTTTAATCGCTACTGGCCGCCGACAGATCTGTCCGATATCGATGAGAAGCGAATGGAAACGCAGACGGTCGCGACAATTTCATTGCGAAGGTGTATACGCGTTGCGACTCAAAGCCGGGATTAAAAGATAAACCTCCGCCACCCCCCGGATGGCGTGGGATTAAGTTCATTACATTGACCCCCGACTGCGTGTATAAATGACTGGACTTTATGACGTAAAGGCGAGGGCGCGCAACGAAGGGGAGGGTTTAATGAAATATCGTGTGTGAATTACGTATAATTATGCTGATGCTGCCAGAATTATCAGTACAGCATTGGACAATTACATCCATTGCACTTACCTAAATAAGTTTCACCTCAGACGTCGAACGATACCCTCGCGTGCCACGCCTCTTATCGCGTTTACTCGATTTTCCGAACGCCTGCACTCTCGCCACGTACACGAACCTGTGCGGCGCAAACGCCACCGACGGTGAATTTTGAAAAGCGGAGAAAATATTTTCCATTCTCGCTTCTATTACTGAGAAAGAGAGAGAGAGAAGGGGGGGGAGGAGGTTCGAGGAAGGAGAAGTGACTGGTGAAAAATGGTCCTCTTCCTTTCATTTCCCTCTCCCGCCCGCGAACAAGGAAGTGCACTCCATCTCCGAGAAATATTTGCCGTTCGAGAAAATGCACCTAAGCTCGTTCTCGTAGACGGGGTTAACGCGTCGCGCGCGTGTACGTACGGTCGAATCTCGGAAACTCACTCAACCTGTGATTTTGAAAAGCCAAGTGATAAGAATCTTTAAAAAATTCGAGTTGATTAAAATTTCTAATTAAATAGGTTAGTATACTTATCGATTCCCGTACCGAGAGAAAAGTTTATTTGTAGTTGATAGATGTGTGCTTGATTATGGCGAAAGAAATATTTCGTTGGGCCAAGTAAGTACGTGTTATTATTATAATGTCTCTTTCATTCAAACAAAAATAGAGTAATAACTGACGAATATTTCCTTGACTCGAAGAAATATGTATGTTCATCGTATATTAACTATGAATAATAGATTGCTTTCTCCGCACGGATAATTGAATCCAAAACCGTCAACGTAGGGGCGTGGCGCATTGATCCTACGCGATATGAAAAACAATCCAGATTTCTTGCGCAGGTCACCGTAGCGCATCGAAATTAGGCCGAGGTCGGAGAGTCGATTTTCGTTTAATTTCATTTATCCCGGAAGTAACGGATAAGGGGAAGATCCAGGAGGGGGAGGAGTATCGAAATACCGATATATCGGACTTTCTCCAAATTACAGCGAAGCCGGAGAGGGTCGATCGAATGGACTGGAAACGCAGAGGTCGTCCGGAATAATTTTCCGACCTGCGTATCGATCGCGCGGCGTGCACGATACGCGGAACGATGCGCATTTCATTTCGATATACGACGGAATTAGGTAAATTGCCTTATTGGTAATTTACCTAATTTCGTCGTAACCTTACGTAGTTCGCTCCGACAAAGTCCTCGGAGGACGCAACTCGCATCGAGTCCAGCCCGATGCGAGCTATTTCACTTCACACTGAGAGAAAAAATTGCTAGTGCCAACAAAATATTTTCATCGATCAAAAACATGATATAATTCCAGGATCAAGCCATGGTTTTCTTCGTACGAGTAAATATTTGATAGGCTTGAGTAATTTTGTTTGTTTGTTTGTTTTTTCACGCAGGAAGTATTTCTTGTCCCAACACTAAAAAAATAACTTTGTTAAAATGACAAAACGAATAATCGAAATACTAGAAAGTCGAATCAAATATTTAGTCATTCTTACTACATGTCTAGTTATTCTAACCAGGAAATGGTCGATTTAATCAATCAGATGGAGAGAGGATCCATATTTAACCAACGGCTTAATCATGATCTCCAAGATTGTGTATCTTTAAGAATCTGTACCCTCTTAAAGATTTTTACGATCATGTGTGTTCTTGGTTCAAGAAATATTTCGTTGATACTGGCAATTATTTCTTTCGGTGCAACGTGAATTTTCGACGCGATAACGCGGAGAAGAGGTACTCGTACATATGTACAGCACACCCGATCTCTTTATCCGCGCCACACGTCGTCGGCGCGAGGCGATCCCCGGACGGTAACATTTTTTTTACGACCAACAGTTTATGATAGCGAATTGCTGCTCTCTGCTCGCGCTGTAGTAATCCTACGTTGCGTCGAGGTGCTCCCAGACGAGATGTGCAACTTTACTATTCCGCGTAACGACGCTGACCGAGAAAGAGGTTGCGAGATAATGTCGAACATATTATTTCCATTTCGAATCGACCGCAAACTTTAACCAAAAGTTTTTCTGGAGAAGAATAAGAATATTCTTAAAATCGTACGCAGAAGAAACAATGATTTTACAGTCACAGCCAAACTAGATTTTGCTTAGAGCTTTTTGCTATCGTGAAGGAAATATCATCCGTGGAAACAAAAGATATGCCCAACAGTAGTAAAAATATTTGCAGCCACGGATAATAATTTTCTCACGACTGCAAAAAGTTCTCGACAACATTTAGCTTTACTAGGACAGCAAAATCATTTTTTTCCGTACATCCAATTTAGGGAACTTGCAATTTCATAAAGCTTGCATAAGTTTTGACCGACCGGGGTGCGCTCCATATATCGACCCTTCCAGTACCTGCCGCCGAATAACGATCGATACCACGGCTAACTACTCCAGTCTGCAGCTATTCTCCCGACGAGCCTCCCTCCCTTTCCGTCGTTTCTTCGTCGTGGCTATACCATTCTCTCTATCCGGCTCGCTCTGTCAGTCTCGTTGTACGAGTTTCCCTTGAATAATTACTGAGAACACTTTCGGCGATACAGAACGAGCCAAGCACCGTTTTCCCATTCCCTTTTCTCATTCGCGTCGAACTTACGCGCGCACGTACCCACACCTGCACCCGGTGAAGTAAGTTCGGAGCATCTCCGCTCCTGCGATGTAAAGCCCGCTGCGGATCGCGAGACCCACATTAAACGACCTCGCCCCGACCGATAAACTCTGCACGGGATACGAGACAGGATGCACCGTAGATATGAACTTACGCGGCGGATAGGCGATCCTACCGATCAGCGAAATCTTCCGCGCGGAGGCTGCATGCCATATCTCATTTCTCCGATACAGCTGCGGCATCAAACTGCGGCAAACTGCAGCGATACCGCGCGCGTTCCGCTCGTATGCAGGGGATGCGATTCGCGGGACGGAAGTACGCGCGGCGGCGAAGGGAGGAATTGCTCGCGCGTGTCTCGTGATTATGATTAATGTGGCTGCCGCTTAAAGACCGGAGGCGACGAACTGGTCGAATGCGGGGTGTACGTCGTAATTAAGATTCTCAAAGCTTCTCTCCTAGGGGTTCTCTCTGTTCTCTCTCGACTACACGTCCTCCGATAACTCTTCGAGCCGCGCGGCGTAAGGGTAGAATTGGTGCGAGAAGTGCGACGTGCACTGAGAAAAATGATTACACCGAGAAAAAACGGTATATTTGTGGTTAATAAATGCTTGTTTAAGTGTGGCGAAATAAATGTTTTGTTGGACCGAGTAAATATTCGTTAATTATTACGATATTTATTTGATACAATTTGATCGTTTGAAGCAACTGTTTGAATGAAAAAAAAAAACGCTTTAAGTATCAATAAATATTTTTTCATCCTAACGAAATAGGTATTTCGCCGTACTCGAAATTACATTTGTCAACTATTAATAAACTGTTTTCTTGGTGTAGGCCGAAATGTCAAGACGCGTCTAGTTAAACGCATTTAGTTATTCCAATGAAAATACCGGTCGATTGAAGCAAATATTTAGTTATTCCATCCAAAGATTTAATTATTCGAACTAAAAAGTGGTCAGTTTAACCAAGCAGATGGATAATCCATATTTCACCAAACGGTTTAGTCGTCATCTTCAGGATTTCGGTTAAACTGATCAAGATATTTTTCTCGGTGAGGAAATAACGAGGTTTTCGGTGTGTTTTTTCGTTTCTCTTTAAACGTGGGAGAGACTGAGATCTATAAGAGCTTCTATTAGGGTGCGTGGGTAGTCGGGGGATTTTTAAGTGGTAATTTTTACAACGCGTATCGAGGAAAGTAGCAGATACTCTGAGAAAAATAATGAGATTAAAAAACGCACCCCTAGTTAAACGCGTTTAGTTATTCTAATCAAAATACTGATCAGTTGAACCAAATATCTAGTCATTCTAATCAATTATTTAATTATTCCAATCAAACGTTTAGTTATTCTAACAAAAAATTGGTCAGTTTAACCAAACAAATGGAGGCTCCATATTTTATCAAACAGTTTGGTCATCGTCTCCAAGATTTTGGTTTGATTGATCAAGTTATTTTTCTCGATGTAGAGAGAGATTTTAACGATTCAACAAAGGTCGTCATTATTTTCCATAATAATCGCGGTGGAAATTAGTAAACCAAAAATAGTTTCACATCGAGAATCGTCGCGTTTCCCTCAACTGTTTGGACTCCGGCAAATTGTTCCAGATCCGTATCCCAAAATGTCAAACAGATTTGAAAATATGTCGATGAGCGATGGATGAAATAAAAAGTTTAGAATCGAAAGAAAATGTTCATGCGACTCACAGAATAGCTGGAGCTCTGCCTGTAGCTCGGGGTCTTCAGGTGAAGCAGCGACAGGTTACGAGCGCTACCCCGCAGGTGGCCCCATCCGTTCCTGACCGGTTGCTCTTTGCCGCGACTGCAAAGCAAAAGAATCCTCTCGTCAGCGTATATTTTTCGATGGAATGTGCGAATGTGTATGTGGTAATCGCGACTTATCAATTGTTCTCCCTTAAAAATTCAACGACATAAATATCGCACATCCCGTAGGAAAGTGTAATAAATCAAATTTTGTCCCTTTTCTGTTTTCTCGCGAAATAAAATAGTAAAACTGACTAAACAGTAAAAAGTAAATAGTAAAACTAAACTAAACAGTAAAACTGACTTTGTTACAGTTTTCCACGAGGCAAGCCTACTAGACTTGGTATTCATTTCGCGAGAAAACCGAAAGGGGAACAATTTTGACTTGTTACACTTTTCTTCGGGATGTGCGATATGTTGCGAAGATGAACGACTCAAATCGGGTCAAGGGTAAAGTCTCCGGTGGCCGTAGCTCCCTAGAAACTCCGACGGGAAATTCCCTGTCGATTGTCCATGAAAAGCTCTCTCATGCGGAGGGGTTTTCCAGCGAAATCGAAGTGACGATTTGTCGTTTCTCTCCCTTTCCGAAAATTCGACGTTCGACGGAGACGAAGTGGGCGCGGCGAATGCGACGGAAAATCGTTTAGCATCTCGCAAAACTTTCACGAAGAACATCGTCCTAATTTCCGGCTCGCCGGGGTACGCGATATTACTTCGAGAGCTTAAATTTTCCAACGCCGTGGAATACGGGCGCGCTCTCCTTCCTTGACTCTCGCCCCTCCCTCCCCCACTTCTCGTTCGTCCGAGCTTGTATAATAAATTAGGAGCCCCGCTCCCCATATTCGCTGTAGGGCGCCGTTACTCTCAGCGACGCGCTTCTGCACCCTCGAGGCCAGCGTCCGCTTCGAACTACACTGAGAGACGAAAATAGTTGTGACAACTATTTTGGATTCAACTGCACCAGTTTTGTAATCAGCACCAATTTTATACAGTTATAGAAACAATTCTTTTGTTCCGGTATTTAAAAAATAGTAACGACAACTATAAAAACTGCACAGGTACTGATTACCAAACTCGAGAAGTTGAGTCCAAAATAGTTGTGACAACTATATTTATTTATTTCAGCGTAAACTGTTCGACGACAGTTTGGCCGGTGAAAGTGGAGTATGCGCGTATTCGTACTGCTTTCTTCTCTTGCAAGGTGCCACTTTTTTCCCTGCAAGACACTGTACAGCGTTGCACGGTTCTCGCCATGATTAATCTATTTCAGAAAAATCGAAAATTCTCGGAAAGGATAATGTCTACAGTCTCTGTCGCGAGAATCTCTCTAAATCATATTATTATATTTCCACGTAACAATGAAAAGCAGCGCGCAGAGTATTTTCAACCACACAGACAAAAATAAATCGTAGCATCTCAACAAAGTTTGCAGTAAAATTGTCATAAATTTCGCTACAAAATCTTACTACAAATTTTAGTAAAATTCATAGTAAAACTTGCAGAAGTTGCAAGCGTTGCCGTTATTTTTACTAAAATTGTTGTTGTCATAACGATAAATCGGTCTTGTCCAGAAATTTCCTATAAACTTTATAAGTAGGTACTACGATTTATTTTTTCCGCGCAGTCCCCATATCGCGCCCCACGAATGCAAAACATCTCCATATTCGACTAAAGCGGAGCGGGCGCGCACGTCGACGTATTTCTTTCAAAATCGCGCAGCCTGCAGCCTCGCGCCCCGCGGCGTCCCATTATTCCCAAGCCGAGGAAGAAGCGACACCCGCGATATTCTCCACCGCGCTCTCCTTTCAATTTACCCGCGGAGTCGTGACGGCGTCGAAAGTCGACGCGTGCACGCCTCGGCGCCGATGGTCCATCCGCGCTACATCCTGCGGGACATGAGCGCGCGCGTCTCCTCGATGACTCCGCGTCCCAGAAAGCCGCACGGGCGAAATTCGTCGGCGTTCGGGGAACATTTGCGAGATTGTCGCGCGATTAGAGTTCCCCGGAAAGTCTGCGAGCGAGAGGAGAGGAGAGGAGGGCGGGTGAAGGGGTGGCTTCGGTACGGCGTGTATTATGAGCGACTGCGAGATGTATGTGTCCGTATGGACGATATAGGGGCCGGGGGGAGAGAGAGAGACGGAGGATTATGGGGGTAGGAGAGGACGCGTCCCGGGCGCGCTCGCCCGCTGTGGCGTCGAGCGCGCGCGACGCGTCGGGATGCTTTCAAATCGGGACTGCAACGCGCGAGAGATAAATTAAGAGCTTCGGGCGTGAACTTGGAGGGATGTCGTCGCATTATCCTGGGATTTTCTCTGGAAATGTCCTTCCCGGTCGGCGTTTGCTCCTTTTTGCGAAGCGTCGCGTGTCCTTGCAGCGAACGGTATTGTGTAAGCTCTCGCGTTGTACGTTACAGCGGCACTTGGGATGCGCTGAAGAGGAACCCGTAGACTCGGAGGAAAAAATCTGGTTGAAAGGACCACAATTTGACCAGAAGCTATTGTCGATTCTGGTCCCAACTATAATTTTGCAATGCAATAAAGTGGTTTCAATTTTTAACGCCATTTCAACGGTGTGGATCTATATGTACAGATCTGGTGTCATTCAGTCTTACCCATGCTACTGTTATTTAACACCAAAAGTGGTCTAGGTATACAGATTCACACTGAAGAATTTTTGACAGTGTATAGTTGTCCTAAGAAGTGAGATTTTGGTTAGAGTAACGAGAGATCAGAATTGCCGCAATATCAGGTCAACCTGCAGTATGATCGATAAATGTCTTCAAGCTTTTTTATATATAATAGTTGATAGTTGAAACTATTAATATCATTGATCTATCGTACTTTTGTGGTTAATTCATGGCTATCACAAATTAAAACTTTGTGGTTACTACAACCATGCCACAAAAGTTATTTCGGCTGCATTCATGGTCTGTTTTATCGTAAATGTGATACTAGCAACCAGGAAATTTCACAACCTTGCGATTATAGTTGATTTTACTGCCTACTTTTATCAGTGTATAGCGATCTGTTGCGCATACAAGAGTTCTTTGCGGATTTGTTTCGATTTCGAATCTTAACTTCTTCTGTACATCGTGTATACGCATAGGTATGAGTATAAGTACGTACGTACAATTTCGTACGTAATGCAATATACCGGTATTCGCGGTGCCAGGGGAAATCTGAAAGTAAAATTCTCCGGCACTCCAGGTTTTCCACTCTCAAATAACTAGTTCTCCTTGAACTCTCATACATATGTAGATCCGATACCGTATTGGACGCAATAATCGTCTTCTCCCGGACGTTTTTACGGAAAGAGGGGGAGGGGATGAAAAATTGTGTAATACACACATAATTATTGATATAATCGATGAATATAACAATAGGTGTACGTTTGTGTATCTGTATGTTTTTATTCAAATTTACAGTTTTTATCCGAACTCGATGAAATTTTGCTCACTCATGCTTAAAAAACGAGGCGGAAAATGCTGCCTACATTTGGTTTACAAAAACCCACCCCCACTACCCTTTTCAACTCCCTTAAGCAAAATTTACGTGTGCAACTTTTCGCAAATATCTCAAAAACGGTGAGGAAATCGGCGGAAGCAGATCCGAGTGTTCTGAAAGCCGATAAAATTTCCCGTCGAACGGCGTAAGACCGGCTCCGATCGGACGATTATTATTACCTTATAAAATTGACCAAAATCTGGGCGACGCTGGGTAAAACCGCTAGTAATATATTTCCTCGCGGGTCAACGATAGCGTCGAGCCTTTATTTCGACTCGTTGAAAAACTCCCCACAACCTCCGATATGTTCTCCCTGAAAGTATGTGCGTAACTCGCTAGTTATTCCTCCGGCGATCGGGAGCAAAAAAAGTCGAACACGCGAGGGGCACTACGTGGTAGCCGAAGGAGAGAAAGAAAGGCCCCGAATCTTCGGGAACGTTCGCCCCAATTAGGGCTGGATTGGTTCCAGCAACCGACCGACTAACGACGCTGACCTTCTTCGGACCGACGAAAGGCACGTGGCTCGGACGGCGGCGAACGAAAGGTCGCCTATCCGCGTCGGCGTCGTAGTCAGGAGCGGCGTGATTGACGCAGGGATGAAAGTTAACGACGAACGGACGAAAGGAAGACGTACGACGCGTCCAGCGTCTCGCCAGCGCGGAGATTTCGCCGCGTTTTTCGCGCAAACTCGAACTTTCGCACGAGCACCAAAAGTCGTACGCCCCGGAGAGTCCCGAGTGCTCCTCTCCCACGCTCTCTGTACCCGTGCTTCTCCTGCGTGCCTCTCCAGCGCTACTGTACTGTCTCGCGAGGAGAGTGGGCGCTTTACACAGAGCGGGCTGCCAACTGGGTTAAAATTTCGATTAGACGAAGCGTTTCTCGCTCTCGAGACGACGTCGAGTCACACGAGGAAAATCCCCGCGTTTTGGTTGCCGTCGAAATATTTTAGGGGTGGGCGAGGCTGAATGGGTTCCTCAGTGAGACGAAGAGAGAGAGAGAGAGAGAGATTGTAAATACTCGTATTTGGTTACTTCGATCTGCCGTTGTGCGATTAGGGGGACGAAATAATTTTAAACTGGGTCGACAGGAGATCGGTCGAAGAAAGTTATTTCGACGTCAATAAATGACGGAATTTTTCGGTTGATTTTTGTATACAACGAAAAAAAAAAATGATTAGTAATGTAAATCAAACGTTTGCCTGATGTGTGAACAGTACAATATTTGTATTGCGACAAATGAATGTTGGTTATGGCGGCACATTATCTAACAAATATTTGGTTATGACAACTAAACAGTTGTATATTTGCGATAAAAATATTTTGCTATTCACACGTATCGACCAGACATTCGGTTAACATTACACATTATTTTTCTCAGTATGATACGATGTATGAAGAGAGAATAAAATAAAAAGAGCAATGAAGAGATTTGTCATTGCAATATAAGCATTTTATCGTCCACGTATCAACCAAACGTTTGGTTAACATTATTAATCAATTTCCTCAGTGTAGTACAATGCGGTATCTGCAAAATATCATACTTGCAACGGAATATCTACTTGGTCAATATATCTGGTACATATATTAACGTCCTGCTACTGCAACTTATCCTGTTACGCAAGAGCCGGCGAGAAGAAAAATGTGAAAAAGAGAAGCTGAGAAATCGTCCGCGACGACGACGTTGACGGTACCTCGAGGACTGTATACGAGTAATCGATAGCCACCGCGTTCTGGTGAACGAACGCTTGTCGTACGGAGAAAAAAAAGTAGAGAAGATACCCCGCGACTCTCGTACATTACGGCGCGGACCAGACAGCGATAGATCGCGGTCTACCCGACGTGCTCGATCCCCTTCGCAAGCCGTGCACCGATGTTTCGCGTCATCTTACCGTCGGGGGACAGATTGCGAAGATTCCGAGCGAACCGCACGTACGGTTCCCCATTCTCGTCCAAGGTGTCGCGATATATCGTAATTCCGGGTCGGTTCTCGGTTTTGTTTTTATCGCTCGCCTTTGACGTTCGATATCTGGATTCTATACCGATTCGACGATACTAAACAAATATTCGACAATAAAAAATGAAATGAAAAGTATTTCGAAATAAATCCTCTTTACGCGATATCACGGTGTCTATGGCGTAGGCAAATAGTAACTTTAGGCAAATAGCTTTTGTGGCTTCGCTCGCTCCGCCGATTCTAGCCTAACCTAACCTAATCTAACCTCTTACCAAATCTAATTTATTTATATTTCAATGTGTTAGGTTAGGTTAGGTTAGGTTAGGTTAGTATCGGCGGAGCGAACGAAGCGAGCGAAGCCACAAAAGCTATTTGCCTAAAGTTACTATTTGCCTGCGACATCTATACCAAAATGCGAAAAAGAAATTTTCTGATTTTTCCACGTTTTTCAGCCTGAAATAGCCAAATTTCCCTGACCCGCTATGGGTATAGATCTACTCGTATAGTATCAACTGTTACGCATCGATCACTTTTCGTCGAATGAACAAATTAACTAATGTTCATAGAACAAGTTATAAAAACTGGAAAATAAACATTAAAATAATTTAATTTTGTGAAATTATATCACTATCTAATGGTATTTTTTAGAACGAGAAAGAACTTGGATACATCCATATACACATATGGAACACTTTTTTAGATTTCTATATAAATTCTTTAAAAATTTAACAGACTAGAAGTCAAGCTATTTGTGAGATTTGAGAATTTTCGAAAAATTCCAGAAAATTCTTTATTTCTCCTGACTCTTCACTGACTGATATAATTTCCTATAATTCCGGGCTTTCCAGAATTTGCTGACATTTTTAGCATTTATAAAGTTTATGGTAAATTTCGCGATATAAGACCAATTTATTATCACGATAACTACAATTTTAGCAGAAATTATAGTAAAACTTGTAAAAGTTGCAGGCGTTCGCTGACCACGATTGGTTCCAGGTAGAGCGGTGAAATAAAATTGAAAAGGAAAAAAACAAAAAATAGAGGAATAACGAGGGGCGAAGGGGGGGGGGGAGTTAATCGTTTATCGAGAAGCGTCTACGCATCGGAACGACCAATCGATTTCGAGGGGTGTACACCCGGCGTTCGCGACCTCGGAAATGACTACGGAGACTACTGACCGCATCAATTTAGATTGCCATTGATTCTCCGCCATATGCTCCACGCTCGACGAACTCTCACGTCGTCTCTGCCACGCGAGAAACTCTGGAAAATTCACGAGCGCGCGAAAGTCTTTATCGAGAGGATCCGAAAGTAAACGAGACGTGATTTATAGGACAGCTGTTAAAATGTAAATCCTCCGCGTCGCGTAGATCCCACGTGACCACGGCGCGGTACGTGTAACGCACTCTCGGTGTACCTATGTTACACCCCGAACATCGGTGAACGAGGATGCAGGGGTGGTGGAGGAGATATATAGCTCGAAAAGGAAGAGCCGTCGATTTAAGGGTGCATCGACCTGTTACCATCCATCCACCACTTCGGTGCACGGGATGTTTCGAGGGGATTGAAAAGAGCCTTGGGGTGGCAGGGGAGTGGTACTTCATTTTCTCGAGTTTAACCTCGAGATGCCCACGTGTACGCGAACCGGAGAATCCTCCCGGAAATGACTTTAGCGCTTGGGAGCGCGAATGTACTCGTGGGATCATCATATACTGAGAAACAAATGTCGTCGAAAGATTTAGTTGGTTCAAAAATGATTTGAAACAATAATGTATTCATTAGAATGAAGGAAATTGTGTTTAATTCGATATTCGTTTATTCGCAATAAGTGTAAGCATAATTAATGCGAGTAAATATTATTCAAAAATACTTTAGAAATATTATACTTAATTGATCCAATTGCATAAAAACAGTCATATATGGCGGGCAAAATACGTAAATTTATTGCAATTAAAAATCTATTTGCAGTGATTAAGCATATATTAGTTTCGAGTGAACGAGTATTTGTTCGAATGCAATTATGTAAATTAGGAAAATATTTAATTGCTTCGATTAATTTAAACCAACTAAAAATCGATTCAACTTATTTTTTTCCTTACAATTAGTGTATACGATCGAGGTGCAAAAACGTTTATCTCGCGTACCGCGCATTAGCTCCCGCTATCTCGTTAGTTGCTTCGGAGCGAGACGTCCTTATCATTCGCGGCGAGACTAGAATCGGTGTCTCTGAGTGCGATAGGCGGTATTGTTTTTATTTTTCGGAACTGCAAAGGATTTTTAACGTCTCGGTCTAATTTTCCTCCTCGTATAAATTACATATACTCTAAAGATACCTTGGTTAAAATGCCAAAACGCATCTGGTTAAACGAGTTTAGTAATTTTAATCGAAATACTGGTAAGTTGAACCAAATATTTAGTTATTCTAATCACGCATGAGACGACGTATTAATTTAACAAGGGTAACGCCGTCACCTCTGGTATAATCGAGATTTGTGCTCGTTCTATTCTTTCTTTTTTTGCTCTTTCGTTCCCGAATAATCCTAATACTAGACATATAAACAAACCGACTGTACCGAGAAAAATTATTACTTATAGTTAAAGTGATAAAACGAATCTGGTCAAAAGTGTTTAGTTATTCTAACTAAAATACTAGCAAATCGAAGAAAATATTTAGTTATTCTATTTACATGTCTAGACCAAAAAACGTTCAGTTAAACCAAACAGATAGAAGATCCATGTTTCACCAAACGGTTTGGTTATATTCTCCAGGATTTTGTTTAAATTGACCACATTATTTTTCTCAGTGTGGTATTAGCGAGTTTCGAAGAAGGGTTGCGGAAAGGGGGCAAAATCATTCTTAGCGATAGAACAAGTCGCTTCGAATCCATTGGACGAGCAGACGGATATCGAGTCCCATTCAACGAGCGGAGTGATTTGTAGGACGACGTCATCTATTGACTCTGGTCCCCTCCTCTCGCTTCTGCCACCCCCTTCTCCATTCTACTCTCGAGTGTAATTTATTGCACGACCGGTGAGCCTACCTCGCTCCTCCAAGACCAATATCCACGACCAACTTGGCGCGGGAGGCCAAGCGACTTATATTTTCCTTTCAAAGGAAAAATATTTCGGACGGGCATCGCCACCCTGGAAATTCATTTCCCACGCCGCGAGCGTGAAATCCTTGCAATTCCTCGGAACCCTTCGCGTATATCCGGGGAGAACTTCGTGGTGCTATCGCGCGTCTATATTTGCAAGCTTTGAAAAGCCGAGATTCATATTGCGGAAGTCACTCGCGAATGAAATCGCGATTTTTAAAGATCGCGAGGAGTACGAAAGTCTCCCACAGTCGAAACGAACGTTTGACAATTACGAGCACGCTTTTATTTTCCCATGGATCATATTTCTCCTCCCTCTGCTGAATTTGTTATATACCCGAGCATTTCGATGAGTCGAAAAAGGAGATGTAAATATTTGCTGTAGGGATGAGAAGAGCCGTATTTCTTTAATTTAAATGGAAACCATCGTAAGTGCTGTAGTGAAATATTAAACAATCATAACTGCAATTTTTCCACCTGAAAACCACGTATCTGAAAGCCATCTTGACTACTTTCCTTCTACGAACCGCTTAATTAATTTCTCCGCGGATATTAATAATGTATGTAACTTAATTATGCTTCACGAAAATATCGTACCACAATTATGCGTAAATGCATAAATGAAATACGATATTAAATGTTATTGATTCAATCGAAATGCAAAAATATTGTATTTCATAAATGCATAATTGAGATTCGATATTTTAGCGAAGCAAATGTTATTAACATACGAATATGTTATTAATATACGCGGAGAAATTAATCACGCAGAAAAATAAGTTATATACGAGGGTGATCCGATAAGTTTCGAGCCTCAACATGAAGATGGCAAAACTTGTCAACGATAGCTGAGGAATGTGTTCATGCATCTTTTGACATGTACTCACCAAAATTTCAGCCATTTTGGACGCACAGTTGTTGTTTGACAATCGTTCGGGTCAGTCGATGTGAGTGCTTTGGTGAAAATGGAAATGATCGAGTATCGAACTTTTGACATGTACTCACCAAAATTTCAGCCATTTTGGACGCTTTTGGACGCGCAGTTGTTGTTTGATAATCGTTTGAGTCAGTCGATGTGAGTGCTTTGGCGAAAATGGAAAAATCACAGCTCGATACTCGATTTTTTCCATTTTCACCAAAGCACTCACATCGACTGACTCAAACGATTGTCAAACAACAACTGCGCGTCCAAAATGGCTGAAATTTTGGTGAGTACACATCGAAAGATGCATGAACACATTTCCCAGCTGTCGTTGACGAATTTTGCCATCTTCATGTTGAGGCTAGAAACTTATCGTACCACCCTCGTATGTCGTTTTAATATTCGTCCAATGCGGTTACGATGTTTCCGATTTAAATACAACTTTGCTTTCGCCGTTTTTCCTATGGATGGCTTACGAGAAAAACGGCGGAAGCAAAGTCGTACACCCAATAAAAAGATACGGCTTTTCATCCCGACAATAAAGACCTCTTTATTTCCAGAACCCACCGATTTGCCCGTAAACCACACACGCAGACCAGAGGCCAATATCGAAAACGAACGCTAAAATTAATACATCGATCAACAACGCGAAGAAAATGGAAAATCGAGGATAAATCGTGCTCGAGCGAATCTACCACGTTTCCGCCGGACGTAATCAGGGATTACGCTCGATCGAAGCAGCCGCAACGTTTCCAGGCCAGCCCCGAGTTACACTCCGATCGACCGGAGGAAAGGACCGCGCCGAGGGACGAGACCCTCGCAATCCGCCCCGCTTCTCCGTCGCGCCCAGTGGTAATCCGCGATCGGAGCACCCCGCCTCGATGTACGATGAAAAAGCAATATTGTCTTAGTTAATTGCGTTAATAGAAACCAGAAGAGCCGACCGATCCTCGGCGTAAATCCGACAAAAAGCTTTGTCCAATCAGTCGTGACCGCGGCTCTGGTCCCGGGGCGCGTCCCCCGTGGAATGACGACTGTGGAACGGGAGGAGAAGCGTCGCGGGAAAAGCCAGACAACCCGAAGCCGCGCCGCGCGGCGCATGAAGCGGTGGGGTTCGGAACGTTTCCCACCGCTAATTGCTGTACGAGTTGTATCCACGTCGCGACGTGTACGGACGGAGGGGGACCGAATTGCTCCGCGTCGCCATTCGTTATCGGCGACGGACGGACAAGCGGGGTCGAGTCGAGACTCGCCGTGGGCGCGTTGCAGCACGTGGCTTCGAGAAACGAGCGTCGATAGTAGGTACATACCGCGTGCTTCTGTGGCACGAAAAACACGCGAGCGAAGCGTATCGCGGTATTTTTGCGAATTTTATTCTCGTCGTTTTATTTTTATCGCGCGATAAGCACCCGGCGAGCGTTACTTCGCCGATCGTCGGACTTAATGGGTGGGGCATTGTTTCTATAGGTTTCGCGGTCGCGATGCCAACGGCGCTTGAAATCGATTCGTGGATGTTTCGTTTGTCTTTTGCCGGGGAAATGATTTCGCGGTCTCGGCAAAACTATAGGTTCCCCTGAGAACTTTTATGCTATCGCGAGGAGAATAGTGCCCTTCTAAGGAAGAAGGTCCTACGTGTAAAATTCTTGTTTTGAGATAGTGACGTTCTAAGGTTTTAATGTCTGCCATTGTAGTTTCTTATTTTACTGAATTCAAATTTTGCGGAAGCTACTTTTATGTAGATATAGACTAACTTTGTATCAGAACAATAATATGTAGGTAGGTGTAATATGAACTACAGAATACACACATGATAAAACCTAAAAATCCCTTGACGCCAGAAGATCTGTCTAAATGATAAAAATATTTACTGGAATAGCATGAATATTTTTACCGAAAAATATTTCACCGCGATTATAGTTATATTTGATATTATCAGGCACATCTCTCGCTGCCACGGGTAATATTTTTGTTATCAAAGTAGAAAATGCTCAGCGAAATCTAGTTTTGCTGAGACTGTAAAATCATTTTTTTTTCTGCGAAGCAACGAAGGAAATATTCGTTGAATTTAGTCGAATGTTTCTCTTTAAGCGACTGTCGAATATCTATCTCGCACTAATGATAAAATTTATTTGTTTCTAAAAAAACAAAGGGGACTAAATTAAATTAAATATCGTTTCAATTGAGATTAATATGTTCGAAATTGCGGATCGATTCTATAAATATCCTAAACAAAATATCCCTCCACGAATAAAATGACGAGGTAACCCAGAGATCTCTCAGAAAAAAAGGAGTAAATCATTAGTTCACTATCGATGGCGAAGAATAAGAGTTTTAGCCCTCTCTCCGCCAACGGCTGAAGCTTCTATAACCTGAGATACGAGTATTGATGTATATCGTCGTGCAATACCTAGTCGTGCGCGATACAGTCCAAGATAAATCGCGTGAAATTCCAAATAGGGGCTTCGGTTGAGATAGGAAGCTCCACCCGTGACCAAAATGCTCTAACTATATACATAACTATAAAGGGATAAGTACGGAGATACGTAATATCTACGGGGATACCTAAATAAAGCTGCGGGACCAAAATATTATTGGTCCAGATCGAACAGATTTATTCACTGCGACAAAATATTCGAAAGAATTCAGACTTCGATCTCGTTAAAACATACGGCAGACTTGGAGCTCAACGAAAAAAAGAAAATGCTGAGATTAAGACTGTAAGCTGACTCCCGAAAAGTTGGATCCGATAAGGCCGGCTTCGTGGAGACCCCGCGCGAGGTACAATAAAAGTTGAAATACAAAAATTGCTCAAATACACGAACCGAATAACTTTTTCGTTTAAACTTTTACGATACTACGCTCGTGGTCCTTGAGATCGTCTTCTGAGAGTCCGTGTTTAATTTATCCCCTCGAGTTAAAATAGTACACTGAGAAAAAGAAATCGTTTGACTTAATTGAACTTTAGGGTTACGGACGGCAGACTAATTTTACAAAGTGAACCTTAGCATATGTCTATGTAGTAATGACTACGTGATCTCGAAGGGTTGCAATACCTTTACGACAGCTTTGGAAAACAAAAACGAGTAGTGGATCAAAAAAGTACTTATTTACTTGCCCCTTCAAGTATGCATTAATCTTATTCTACACGCAGAGAAAAATAATTAATTAGATCTACTGAAAATTACTTGCGGAGTAAATAATAATAATTTATTTATGTCAATGAGATTGTTTAATGCGTCGATTAAATATCTTTTTCTTACAGTCATGTGGAATGGTATGCGATTGCGAGGAAGAAAATTTAATTAATGTGAAACAAGATTTCATTTATGCAAATAAATAATTACTTGCGACCCCGCAAGTAATTATTAGTAGATCCACAATTAATTCTTTTTCTCTGTGAATATATAAAAGAACATGTCTTGACTGATTCATCAGCATCGAACCGAAACCACTGAAACTAATTATAATACATCAAATTTGGACAGTGTGTGTGTAGGTTTCTTTAATGACGTAAGCACCCACTAAAAAAAGGATTTTACGAAATTCTTCCCTTGAGGTGGTAAAATATAGGATATAAATTTGTATGAAAATCCGTCATTCTTGAAGTTTAGTATTTGGCCTTTCGGTTAGAAGTTAAGAAAGACACGTTTCGGGATTTTTGGAAATGTATTCCTTAAAAGGGTTTAATAGAGGATTAAAATTTGTATGGGAATTCCGTTATTTTTGTAGTTAATTTTATAAAATCATGAAAATTTCTATTTCCATTTATTTCGAGATCCACGCGAACGAAGTCGCGGGTGGAAAGCTACTATACACATATGCGCGCTAAGGTTCACTCGATATTGCTATTTAAATAAACACTTAGCTGAAGCAACTAAGTATTCAGTTACTTCAACTACATTTTAGGTACTCAATTTACATATTTGTTGACATAATTATACATTTAGTTGGCCGCCCATTACCTTGACATTTAGGTATTATAAGTGAAACGATTTTTTTTGGTTTGAGCGTATAGCTGCGAAAAATAGAATCGTCTTATTAATTCCCCGACGAGCCTCGAATCGGCCGAGCTATTTTCGGAGTTCAAACTCGCGGGTAGATGTACCTTTAAACGCTTCCTGACGCCATTAGCGAATTACGCGATGCGTCGAGTATAGGCCACATCACGCGGTACGAAACGAGCAGAGCCACCTGCCCGTCTCTTTCCCCTATTCTACAAACCAGTAAGCATCCCCGAAACTACCACGACGATGGCCCGCGGCATAAACCGATTACTTTCCCACCCCAGAAACTCGACAACCCTCTCCCCCTGCAGCAGCTCGCTCGTGGAAAACCGGACTGTAGCTCGAAACGCTCGCGTGCTTGCAGGAGTAATTCCATTAAACTCCACGTTACGCCGAAACGAACGAGCGAATTGCGGACGCAATCGCGGCAATTCTGTCTCCTCGCAAATTTGTGTTATGGCAGATTCGACAAATTTAGACAAAATTAATTATCCCGTATTTCTTCATCTTTCATTTTCAGTCTCGTTTGAGCTGGAAAATGACATTTTGAAATGCAGCTACGTCATCGTGTTGTAAGCCTATCTCCCTCGCACTCGTTGTTTGCTATACGTACGTCTCTTGCGTTTCGATGACGTCACGACGTTGTGAAGAGAAATGCGCTTATACAAAACCATGCGAATAATTAATTTTCTCGACATTTTCTTGTTCGCGTGACACTAAATATGCACACACACAGATCACAATGTGAATTTAAAAATATGAATATTTTTTTACGAGAAGACTAAATTTCGACGCTCTGTGCCGCCGCGGTTACGTCGATCGCCAGAAGTCGCGGACGGGGCCGAATCATCGCGAGTATGCAAGTTTGCGCAACGGGTCCTTTCTTTCAGTTCTTCCGAAAATAGCGTCTCGGGATCACGGAATCCCGAGTCGGGGGGAAAAAAAGGGGGGGATAAGCGTCGTCGTATCGGGGGATCGCGCGATAATCCCCTCGAGGTTTCCGAGAGGAGACGAAGACTCTTTCCGGGAGAACGGTGCGACGCGAAACGTATCCTCCGTAAATTCGCGAGGCGCGTTTTCTATAAGGATTGCCGCGTGGGTGGAGTAAAGAAGGGGCTGCGCGGGGACGCGGGGAGATGCCGCGAAAGAGGAGCGCAGGGAAGTATTAATCATCGAAATTCTTTCCCCTTTCGAAAATAAATATAGCTCGCGCGGTGGCGCGTCTGTCAAGGCCGTTAAATTGAAAAATGGTTACCGCCCCGAGCGCGACGCGCGCGTATACGGCATGTGCTTCGCGGCAGGTGGCGATCGAATGTGGGAGGAGGCGCCCGAGGAAATTTCGTGGGCATCGCGACGTAAAGTCGGCTCTGTAATCGTCCGGTAATGACTAAATGATGAGGGCACGCTGTAAAGGTCATTTAACAGACGGGGAAAAAATAAGTAAATTAATAATAAAAGGTACACAGTTAGACGCGGCTGTTCTTTGTGCACTGAAAGATAAGCGGGTAGTGAATCAGCCACATAATCGAAAGGTTTAATTTTTTCAGTTGCTATTACCGTATTTATGATTAAATAGACCATGAATGCAGTCGAAATAACTTTTATTGCATGATTAGAGTAACGATAAGGTTCTGGTTTATGATAGTCATGCACTATATTTGGATCAACCACGAAAGTAGGTCAATGATATTACTAAATGGTAATATCGACTATACAGGGTGAGTTACCGACGAAATAGGATTGGTGTGTGGCCTGAAGTGACAAATATCGGAATATTTCATTGTTTTCGCCCTGACTAGTCAAATTTCTCCTCACATGATGAGGGCTGTTATGAAGAGAAACTTGATCAAGCAGCTGGAAAAAAAAACTAAAATAGCCCGATATTAATGGCTTTTTCGCTTACACCGTTCCGTCTTTTCGGGAAACACACT
Source organism: Xiphydria camelus (assembly GCA_963678675.1). Lineage (NCBI taxonomy): Eukaryota > Metazoa > Arthropoda > Insecta > Hymenoptera > Xiphydriidae > Xiphydria > Xiphydria camelus. Next base: position 37,067,392 of record OY783191.1, on the reverse strand, counting down.
CTGTATAAAAAAAAGATTGAAGATATTTATAGATTATTATATTTGATTAAATTTTACTTCTTTCACAATCAGATTTATCTCTAAGTGTATAGACAGCGTATCGATACCTAAAAAAAATTCGATTTTTGAAAAATTTAACTTACGAGGTTTTCAAAGTAAGGTATCGGTATTCAATGCAACACTAGATAAATAGTTTACGGGAATTCAGCACGGATAATGTAAATTCGGAAAACATAATCTTAGTACACCGATTACTCCCTATCAGGAAACTAACTCTGTATAAAAAAAGATTGAAGATATTTATGGATTATTTATTACTTCTGATTAAATGTTAGTTCTTTCAATCAGATTTATCTCTGTGTGTAGACAGCGTATTCAATGTAACACTAGACAATTACGGGAATTCGATACGGATCTAAAAAATTCGGAAAACATAATCGCAGGGAAATATAGCTGTGTCAAAAGTTGATTACCTTTCCCTTCGAGAGAGAAATAAAAGGAAAAATAGTACGGCGGGTGTGGAGAGGCATAATATGTGACGTCCTGAGGGCCCTTCGCGAGAAAACTTCGTGCCTGTGTGTGTACGTAGATAATACCACTCCACCTGTCCTATACAACCACCTCGATTACGCGCGAGTGTAGGTACTTACAATCGTATCGATCCGGAGTCATCCTCGTCCACAGCCGACCGCGTGAGAACCGGAAGACTGCTGGCCTCGCAGGGCGGATTACTCAGGTCTGAAACAAAGCGTGAAGCAAAGAGAAGAGAAATGAGAGGGTTTGTTTCTCGATAGGTTTTACTTCTCGATGGCAGTGACATCGGCGAGAGGGGTGGGAGAAAAGGGGGCGCGCGAGAGCGCGCGCGCTTCGGATTTCCATCATTTTTCGCGACAGCGCGCGGGGAATTTCGACGGTTTCAATCCCCGCTTAATCCCCACGAAACTTCTGCTTTAACAAGCTCGCTGCGTCCGGGCGCTTAATCTCCGTGTTTCGAGCAAACGACGAGCTTTGGAAATCCGTTATATTTTGCGCGACATTTATTTTGCGACGTCTTCGCGGCCTCGTTCTTCATCAGCTGTTGCGACTGCTAGGTCGTCGCGATACTCCGAAAGAAGGGGGGATCCTCGCCATTGGTCGGCGAGATGAACGTTTACGATAAAAAGTAATGGGTTTTCATAACGTACTATGCGATACAATAAAAGCTGCAAGCTCGTTCTCAGGTCTCCTCCCTCTCTCCCTCTCCCTTTCACCCCCTCTCTCTCTCAATAACGAGAATGCACCTTTTTTTTTAATATATTCTACACTGAGACAAGGATTTGTTTCATCGAAATAAACACATTTTTAGACAGTCCTGAGAGCATATTTATTCGATTTAAATGAATACCTACCGATTTGATCTAAATAATATATTCAATTAAATCGATAATATTTACATCTTTCCTATTGATATCCATTCTAATCGAATAAATGTGCTCTTAGGTTTATTGCGATGAATTAAATGTTTTTCTCGATGTACATTTTATATCGCAGTGGGATATGTACTCGCTGTCGCGAATTTGTCACGTGAGCGAGCTTCTATGATAATTTATAAGTTCGAAACAAAATGATACACAAACTAAGAAAAATGGACACTAAGAAAATTATTTTCTAATGATAGATCGCTAACACACGAGGGGATCTAGATATTCTTCAACTACGAAACAAGTTCTTACTTTAAATATTCTGATTTCAGAGAAAAAATTTGCTTCGTTAAAATAAGCATGTTTTCGACTAATTCTAAGAACACTGCATTTATTCGAGAGATTCGAAGGAATATCCACATTTGATCCAAATAACGTTTAATTAAATCTACAATATTTTTATACGTTACAAAAAAAAATGTGCTTCATCGAAATAAACGTTTTTCTGAATAGACTTAAGAGCACATTTGTTTAATTCGAATAAATATCGATCGATCATATATAAATATTATTAATTCAATTGAACACATTATTAGGATCAAATCGGTATTCATTTCAGCCGAATAAATATGCTCTTACGACTATACAAAAACACGTTTAATTCGATGAAGCAATTTTCTTTTCAGCGCTCCAATCAATATTCATTCTAATCAAATAAATGTGACTATTCAAACACACGTTTAATTGAGTTAAGTCAATCATTTTCTCAGTGTAATAAAAATTTACAGTGAAATAGTAGATATCGTAAAACAAAATTTCTCATTACCTAGAGTCGAGTCGTAGTGATCGCTGTGACGGCCGTACAGAGGCGTCTGGTCCGAGTGTACGTGCACCCTTCTCCTGGGACTGGTAGCCTGCAAAGGAAACGCATAAACTCGTCAGCACGAAATATTTATTACGAAATCAAGGAAATCTTGAATTCTGTTTCAATCGCACCACCCGGTACGCGGCTCGATACGCCGATAAACGTTGCAGTATCGCCTTCCGTATAGGTGCATTTAAGTATCTAGCCACGTGTGCGCGCTCGCAAGTGGGATAGTGGGACGTAATGCTTATCGGAGGAGCGTCTTCCAGCGTAGGTACACCGGTATACACGCAACGCGGCGCATACACAAACGCAAATATATTGCACGAACGGTCGATGCAAACACGTTTGCATATCGAACACTCACACGTATCTAAGACACGGACACGGCGCGATACCAATATCTCAAGGAAGCGTGGTATGGAGTTACTTGATGCAGAATGCAAATAGTCCATTATATCGTCGTTATTACCGCGCGCATGCTGCTGCACCGGCGGTAATTGCGCGCCCTGTCGTCGATTTTTGTCGACGCGCGGAGGGGCGAGTGTGTATTAGAAATTTTGTTCTCGCGAAAGTACAGAATATTACGGTAGCTAAAACTGTGCGCTCTCTGAGAACAAAATTTACTCTAGTCAATTAAACGTATTTTTGAATAGTGCTAAGAGCATATTTATTTGATTAGAATGAATATTGATTAGATGTACATTATATATATATATATATATATATATGTTCATTTAATTGAATATTATTTGGATCAAATCAGTATTTATTCGAATCGAATAAGTGGACTCTTAGAACTATCCAAAAACACGTTTATTTTAATTAAGCAAATATTTTCTTAGTACACGGAAAAAAAAATTTACCTCATTCACAACAATTGGTGGTTAAATATAGAGAAACTCACGGTGCAATTGTTTCAATGCCATACGAGTGTAAGGAAAAATAAATAGAGTTAAAGCAAATAAATTGAAGTGTAAACAAGTGAATATCTATTTGAAGCAATTACACCGTGAGGTTCGCCGTTAAATAAAACAAATTTTATTTTCAGTGTGTGCGTACACGGAGATAAGAGAATAGGTATATCAATCACTGTTATACTAGACAATAGATTTGACATCTTGGGGAAAGTATCGCGTTCATTGCTTTATTGTATGACAGCTATTGATATACGTTTAGCGAAATTCACTAGATGTATGTCAACTGTTGTAATACAGTAAAGCTATGAGCGTAATACTTTCCCCAAAATGTCAAATCTATTATCTAGTATAACAGTGATTAATGTACTCTTTTCTCCGTGTATCACAGTACTCCTCGTGTCTCTAGTTGACATTTAAAAAAGGCTGAAAAAGACGCAGAAGATTCGTTTTGCGAATAAAACGCGACGGGTCAAGATTGTGACAAATTTTGGAAATAAAATTGAATTCCCTGTAAAATCAAATTTTTAAAAAGCGCGTCTAAACACACCTGGAAATTATCGCGAAACACCTTTCAACAAATTCTCGCAAAACGATTATCTACAGCGATCCGATTAATAAATGAAAAACAACGAGATATGAAATTTCAACCCCCACCATTAATTCGCGTTGAAGGTTACGCGCAGAACTTGGCGCGGATTTGCCGCGAGCGATTGTTATCGCGGCCGGCGCGCGGCCCGCAGCGATTTTCTCGCAGCTATCTAGGAGTGGGATCGGACAGGGTGGATTAAGCGAATGAGTGATTTTTTCTCCATGCTCTCACACTTCCGTAAATACGCGCAACGCGACAGCGGCATCGGCGTTGGCTTCGTTCACGGATTCGTCGAGTCACCGTTGACGTCGATACCGAAGCGATAGTCACTCGAGATAATGGCTCTACGTATAGGTACGTGTAATCAATTTTTGTACGGCGCACGTACGCGGCGATACCGTATAGATATACGCGTATCCATCGCGAATTCGCTCAAGCGGTTCGAGAGTGAGTTTTTAAATCCTCTCCCCCCCCCCTCTCCTTCTCCCACACACGAGTGTAATTTACTAATAACTCGGAAGGGTTTAACCTCCTCGCCGCGAAAGGGGGTGTTGAGGTGAGGGTGAGCTCTCCCGCGTCACGTTCGCTCCGTTGGCCAACTTTTGGACATAGGGTAGGTATGCGCGTATAGAGAAACGAACCCCATAAACCGCGATGGTAATCAGCTAATAACGAAAGAGGGAGAAATTAAAGGGAGGAGAGCGAAGGGGGAGGGGGCGACCGCAGACGCAGTTCCAAAGAGAGTGCCGCGCTAATTGCCGAGGAGTAGCGGGGGGATAAACTTTTACGAGAGACAGCACAGCCCTTTCCCGATCCTCCACCCAAATCCTCTTTTACCCGCGATATCGTCACTCCGCGACCAGCCATTCAACTGGACCTTTAACCGCGCGGACGGGAGGGGGCGCTAAGGGTAAAGAGACGGAGACGAGAGAAACCGCCACTTCGCGAGCGTCTCCACGGCTTTACATCGTCGGACACATTCGCTTTTACGTCCTCTCATCTTCGCGAGTCTCCGCGGAGGCGTTCCGCCCCCTCTCGCGCCTCCGCGCGTCGGCAAACGCGTCACGAGTTTCACGAGCGGGATGAGAAATTTGTTCGCTGCGAGTAAACGTGACTGGGGATATCGTTTAATGAACGTGCGCACTTGCATTCGATTTATAATTAAAAAATTATATTAATTTGTTTAGATGAACTTTCGAATAGTCGAATTAATTCAATTTGTTTTCATCGAATTAACATTTTAAGGTAAAAGGGCCATACATTGACACCACTTTACTTACTGGTCTAAAATATATTGCAAACTGAAGTGTTATCAGATTTGATAATGTATGGATAAGTAAGCCTGACTCTCTCTTTATATGATATGAGACGCATTATATTTTACTACCTATCGTTTTTGAACAATGATTCTGAAAAGAAATAAAGTCAGATATCAGTCTTACCCCATATTCTATTTAAGATTGACACCTGTTAAAATGTTCGTCTATACTGCATGCAATCGGCTAAAAATCTCAATTTTTGTTTATTACATTCCAAAATTGACATCAGTAGGTAATTTTGCATAGAGATTAAATTGTAATAGAGTCATCTTATTTAAAAAACTTTACCACTTGAAAAAGACCTAAAGTTTCTAAAAGTTTTCTTCGTCGAAAATAGGACACGCACGCTCACGTGAAAACTTAACGACACTGTTAAGGTAGACAAGAACAGTATTATTACGAGTTATTAGCAGAAATTAATAAGATTCAGAAAATGTGTCAATGTTAACCCGGTGTCAATGTTGGTCCGCGTTACCCTATATAAACAAACGGATCTCTATCCGTGACTTTTTTGAGTCAATCAAATCCTCTTAGAAATCAACGAGATTTATGAAGAAGTTTCCAGAATCACTGTACTTTCTCCCAAAATCAGCTCTACGATCGACGAGAAAAAAAAAATTGGAAAAAAATGTTCGCGAGCCAGCCCATCATCGTACCGAACGAAACCACCCCACTGCACCCCGCAAGTACAGTAGCGCGTTACGCGAGTACCGTGGCGATGCAAACCTGCCGGCGCTTCCGAGCTGGAATAAGTGATTGCGGTCGGTGAAAGCCAGACGCCTCGCGACAGCTCTCCTTGGGGAGGCCGCGCCCACGCGTGGGCAACCTAACGTGCATGCTCGCATAAACAGACACCCGTGGGCCTTCTCTAGGCGCGCGCCACGGAATTGCACGTACGCGAAATACAGTCTCCGGTCTGTTCATTCAGGTATTTCATCGTGGCGGCTTGCACTGTTGGGAAACAGGGCGGATAATGGATGCCTCGATGTCATCCGCGGATATACGGGCGCGTATTATCCGCGTACGAATGTACCAGCGCGAAACGACGCGTATGCGGGAGTGGAATTGATCGACCCGATTAATTAAAGTACAGGGAAAAAGAAAATTCGCTCCATTCAACCACGGTGAGGTTGAATGTGGCGAACGTCATGGTATGATCGTTTCAATACTATAAGGCTGCATGGGCAAATACATACAGTGCGTCCCGTGGTAAACCGAATGGATTTCTCCTGACATAAGAAGGTTATTTCGATTTCTCCCGCTTGTGTCTTAAAAGGCAGTAATACGACCTCGTCAACCGAGTACAATTGGGTGGCCCAGCGCGCTTCGAGCAAACTCGAAGTAACTTTACAGAAACCTACGAGAAATGAAGTAAGTGAATTACGACTACTTGGAACCTACTTGAAACAATTAGAGCCTCCACACAATTGGAAGAATAAGAATCGGAGTAAACATGAGAATAAAAATAAGCATTGTCCCGTAGAGACATCTAATGGTTCAATCAATATTTTCTATTTTTCCATTTTCCATGATCTTTTCCACTGGCTTTCTGGATTTAAAATTACGAGCATTATAAATCCCCGATTCATTTTCTTGTGTTTAAATTTCTTTTATACTGAGAAAAAAATTTGATTGAAAGATTTAGTTGCTTTAAATTAGTTAAAACAACAATACACTCATTTAAGTCAAGGAAGTCGTGTTTATCTCAATACTCGTTTATTCACAGCAAGTAAAAGCATAATCAATGTGAGTTGATATTAGTCACACTAAAGAGCAAGCTTACTTGGTCCAACCACACATAGTAATATATCGATACCTTACTTTTTTTGAAAACCTCGCAAGTGCAATTTTTGACAAAAATGCCATTTATAGCTTACTGTCTTCAGATTTTAAACCTTAACGCAGTAAGCTGTAAATGGCATTTTCGTCAAAAATTGCACTTACGAGGTTTTCAAAGTAAGGTATCGATATGGCGGAGTAAATATGTAAAGTTTTAACGACTAAATATCTACTTATACGGTGATTAAACATATATTAGTTGTGAATGAACGGGTATTGAATGTGCTCGAAATAATTCAAATCAAATCAATCGATTCAACTAATTTTTTTTTCTCACAATCAGTGTAGACATTTCCAGGTTGTGATCATATTGGCAATGATAGTAAGGAAGCTCGAGCCACTAGATGATTGAATCACTAGCTGATTGAATCACTAGATGACTGAGTCATTAGGTTGCTCTACGGAAGAATGCTTATTCTTATGCTTGTTCTTATTCATATTCTTCCAATTGTGCGAAGGCCCTTATACCGTGAGTTTCGTCATATTCAATCTAACCGTGGTTAAATGACGTAAAATTGTTTTCGGTGTGGAAGATCGTTACGCTCTTACTTTTTTTCCCATACGATTACGAGGGATCGACAAGAAACGGAGGAAGAAATATCTTCCGCCAAAGTTCTTATCGCCACTGCGCGATGGACTCGACAGCTCCACTTTACGTAAGCAGCCGAAAGTCCTGCGCTCTCGGTCGAATTCTCTCGTCGCGGTAACGGCGATACGCCGAGTCGACAGGACGGAGGAAAGCGGATCAAGCGGCGCGTGACGCAGACGCCAACGAGAACGAACGACCGTCGTCATCTCTCCGCCTATCGAGCGACTTTTACGACTTTTCATTTCACGCCTCGAGGTACCTTCCGCGCGCGTCCCACGCGGGGAATGGCTCGAACGCACTGTGCGGCTCGACGATTAATCGCGGCGTAAACGTAATAACGACCGTAGCGCGGTTTCTCGCTGTCGCGATGGGAGAAAGCGACTACTGTATACGCAAAGTGAGCCCTGATGATAAGACGGGCGTGGGGCTCGATCGCTTTATCGGTTTTTGGATCGTGGTGCGAATCCCTGCGTACTTTAGATCCTCTTGCGAAACGAAGACCCTCTCGTCGGAGGAATTGGTTCGACTGTTTATTTGCATAATTGGAATAAATGAAAATCTTTCATCCCTCGCAAATCGAGCGACTCGACAACTGCTACGAGTCTGCCATATGAGGCTAAACTCACTCGGCAGGAAAGAAATTTCAATCGTCATTATCGTATTATTTATGAATTTTTCGCCTAAATCGATATAAGGCTTTATTGTAGATAAAAAGGTCATCTTCAAAAAAGTGTTATACAAGTATCACAGCAAAAAGCTCATAGATAGTGAGATAATAGTGATTAAAGTTTCTTTCCCGGCGAGAGTAAGTTCAGCCTCATATGGTATAGAGTCCGAGCGTATATAGAGAAACAGCACCGCGTCATGTGCAATTTTTTCGTCTTACGTGGGACATGTACCATGGATATAATAATAATATCTGCACACCTAGGAACAGAATGTCTGCCCGACGTGAACATGGACTTCCTATGCAATCATACATGGGAAGCCTATGTTCAAGATGGGCAGACATTCTGTCCCTCAGTTTACATATCTGTACACTGGGGAGAAATAATTCCTAGTCTTAAAAAAAATGTTTCTTCAACGAAAAGCATATGATCTTGAAAATGTCTACGAATACGGATTATTGTTTGATGAATATATCTGTGGCTTGGTTCTAAAAGGGCCAATGTCAATTTTTCGAGATTTGGGCCAAAGTGCATAATCAAACTGTATTTCAGGAGAACCTTTAAATGTAGAAAGGGCCAATGTATACTTACAATAACAACCGTGCTATAAAAGTGTTTGAAGCTAAGATTTAATAGTAGTTTAAAAATACCTTCAAACTTAGAGCATTATTTTAAAATAGATTTGCCAAAATGTGCATTTTATGACTTAAAAAGATATGAGAGAGAGAGAGATGTATATTCAAGAGAGAGAGAGAGATATCCAAGCCACACAGATATATTCTTGAATCAAGAATACCTTCGTTGGAACGAGAAATTGTTCCTCCGCGAAAAAAAAAAACAATTACTCGAGCCTGACCAATATCTTCTCATACGACGAAAAAATGGTTTGATCCCAGATTTATATCATATGTCTCTGATCGAAGAAAACATTTTTCGACACCAGTAATTATTTCTCACAATTTACGACACTCGATACCGACAAAAACTGACATAAAACGCCTCCCACGTCGAACGAAATTATTAACGGTGATGTTGCCACACGCAAATAGTCTCGGACTCTACAGGGACAACCCCGTGAAACGTTGCGACGCAGCCACAGGTGAATCGAATAAAAACACTCGCCCGCGTAGGAATCGCCTCCGGCATAATTTCGGAAGAATCTCGGAGGACCGCTCAGAGCTCCGATAAAGCGATTCGTCGTAGAGATACCGGGCAGACACCCGGATCCAATTCAAAGGGAAAACGTCCGGCCCTCCCCCCAGCCACGTCGTTCCGCTTCAGAGTGTTACGATTATTATTGCGACGTCGTTGACGTTCTCCGCCGTCGACCCGACCGTTTATAACGACGCCCGCGCGTCGCGCCCTCTTTGCAGGGGCCGCGCGAATAAATGACGGAGGGGTTTGCGATGCTCAACGCGCGCCTGTACAGATAACGCCCGCGTGTGATGCCGATTCTCGCCCGTTGAATGGGAAAAACGTATACAGCCGCGCACAGAGGGTACCGTTATCGGGGCATTCGTTCCAATATAAAGTTTGAATGGGAAAACTCCGGCTGGACCCGCGAGAGAGGAGGAGCGGCAACGGCCTGGGCGTTGCGCGGTAAAGAGAGCGGCTATTTCCTTTCTTCATGCTGGAAAAGGAATCGAAATCCTCTGAAGGGAGCGGGATCGTGGTAACGCGAAATTGTTACGCGTCGAGCTCTCTTTATCGCGAGCTTTATCGTACGCGTTTACCGGTCTTGCTCCTCTGAAAATCCCACCCTCTCCACCGCTAGCCGGCGCGTTCATTCGCGCGAACACTCTTACCGTCCTCGTATCGCATTATTAGCGAGCGAGGAGCGCGCCGAAGAAAGGCGAAAGGGGAGAGAAAGCCGTGCGGTCGAAGATACAAGAAGAGCAGCAGTTGCGTCGCGCGAGGGAGTAAACGCGGCCTCTCTTTACCGTTTCATTTGTCTCGGAAACGGGAGCTGTACAGCGAAAGTATACGGCGGAGTGTGTGTCGTTTTAATTCGGAATCGCTGTACGCGTCTGGTGGAACGACCAATCGCGCGGATATGCTTTAAGGATCCCGTCCTGGTTCGTGAAGCCGTCATGTGTTTTACGTGGACTCTCTTGATCTGAATCAGTGAAAATCATTGAAAATCAATGAAAAGTCACTGATTTTTAACTATTTTTACTGATTTAAATTAAGAAAGCACTCTTACATGCAGAGTCTATCTGGATAATGAACATCAGGTGGTGTCAGTGAATTTAGATGCATTCTTATTTCCCAATAAAAAAGATTCCATTGACGAATTATGGTGTTTCCAGTAAACGAGACCACCAAATTGTTACACGTGGTCTTCGTTTTTTCACGGTAAACTATCCTAGCCTAGTAATTAATGATTTGTCCATTCCGGTGAGTGCTAGGGACTTTTCGTGAAGTTATGTTTCACACACACACACACACACACACAAAATTAAAGGAAAATTTATTAATAAAACTAAGAGAGCACCAATTTTTGAAGGTCTCCTTATCGAAAAAACTATGATTCATCAGCGAAACATTCTTTATCTGAAAATTCTCATTTATAATCTTGGAAAAAACATGGCGGCTTCCCTAGTGAATCCAACTAGAACGGAATCTTAAAGGGGCATCTTTCAATTCCGGGGACTTTAGAAATAGCTCACAGGAATTTGTCAGGCGATAGTCAGGATACACCGATTCAGTAGATGGAGATCGCTCAATCAATATTTGATCCTTATTGATTAATATTTTATTTTATTCGATAAGTATGAAATTCTCACTGAGCAATCACACATCTGCTGGATTAGTGTGCCTGGAATAAAATTCAATATTTCTTGAAAGTCGAAAAATCGAAAATACACCATATCTCTCACGCGTCCCGAAATAACTTTACGCTGATAACTGCTACAGTGTTGGAGGGAATTTTCTTGGAAACAACGGAATAATTAGTGCAATCGATCTAGACATTGGATATATCGCACTCCTGTTTCAATAGTGCCATATCCCTATAAGTATAGCGATATAAGCGGTTATGGCACTATTGAAACAGGGGTGTGATATGGTGTACAAGAAGTTAGGCTTCAGGGCATGAAAATTAGAACAATCGATAGCTGGAGGTCTCAATATTAACATATCAAAATGTATCATCTGCCAATTCCCGGAAAAATGTATAATTAATTAAAAACTATCGAAGTTTTGGCCCTAAGCCATTTTAATCATTCATTTCTCCTATATTGTTTACTCAATCAAAAAAATGAAGCTACCAATTTGCAGCGGGGAAAATTTACTATAAAATTGATGCGAGAACCTAAATGACAAAATGCACGGTTGATTTATAATAATTTTTTGAAAGTCCCGGTGTACGAAAGTACAATAAGCTGCGCATGGCGCGTATCACGTGGTCGCCATGGGAACAGCTGATTGCTTGGCGAAACATGCTCAGAAATTACTTTCGTACGCCGGGACTTTCAAAAAATTATTATAAATTAATCGTGCATTTTGTCGTGTAGGTCCTCGAATCAATTTTATAGTAAATTTTCCCCGCTACAAATTGGTGGCTTCATTTTTTTGATTGAGTAAATAATATAGGAGAAATGAATGATTAGTGGCTTAGGGCGAAAACTTCGATAGTTTTTAATTAATTATAAATTTTCCCAGGAATTGACAGATGATACATTTTGATATGTTAATATCGGGACCTCCAGCTATCGATTGGTGTAATTTTCATGCCCTGAAGCCCAACTTCTTGTACGAAGTCTAGATTGATTGCACTAAGTCTGAAGGCTGCCAGCGTAACTGAATTTACCGCAAGTACACAAATAAGTCTGATACTGCTCGAAATATCGTCGTCGGTCAAATTTTGTTAACTACCATGGATGGTAATGGCCATCGCCTGCGATTTTCTTAATTGAATAACAAATTTTTAGACGATTAGAAATAAAAAATCACGAGCTAGCGGCCTGGTAATAGTTAGATGCGCTCGATTGAAATTGATTTTGGCGCATTGAAATAAGCAGGGAAAGAGGTATTTCGGGTCTACTTATTTTTGTCAATTCTACCGCCATACAATAATGCTAAAAGACGCCCCTTAAAGCTTGGCGGCTCTTCGTATACTTATACGCGAGTGCACCAATTCGGACGTTTCCTTCGACCCCTATTATCGTCGCCAAGAGATACGCGTCGTTCCCTCCTAAGTACGAGTATATCGGGGTGAGAAGGGAACACGTACTCTCGTTACGATGGCGGTGGTTCTACTTCTTTTTCTCCTTTTCACACCCACGTATATACAATCTCTCTCTATTTCTCCCTATTAAGTACATATATCGGTCTGGATTCTCCAACCGCTTCCCCTCCCTCAACCACAGTAAATTAATCCGTGACTCGAATTCTATACCATCCGCGTATTTCATTATTAGTTTGAACACTTTTGCAAAGCACTTGTCACCCGCGGCAAAACTCCGGGTTGAAATTATTTGACGGCGCACGCCACACAAACGTAAACGGATAATCACAAATGAATATACGTAATATAATTTGGGCACACAGTCCCACTACTACTACACACCATCGCCGACGGTTCAGGGTTTTATTTGAATATTATACCGATGTTGCATCGCGCGGTGAGTACACAGCTGGGACGATCACATGACTATTCGTTACGGACAATGTGTGTCTATAGATTGCAGTTACAGAGGTGCTGGAACGCGCTGAAAGTATCGGATAATTCTTCGACTTTTCTTAAACGATTTTGTAGGAAAAATGTACACTGAGAAAAAAATGTGCTTGATCGAAATAAACGTGTTTTGGAATGGTCCTATAAGTGCACATTTATTCGATTAGAATGAATATCGATTGGAAATGTTAGTGATTTGATCGAATATTATTTGGATCCATCTGTATTTCTTTCGAATCGAATAAATGTACTAGGTATTTAAAAACACGTTTATTTCGATTGAGGAAAACTTTTTCTCAGTGTCCATTAAAAAATAATTGTCGGAAATACGAGTGTATCTTATCCCTTCTGTATACACTGAGAGAAATAATTGCTAGTGCAAAATAAAAATTTGTTGAACAAAAAAATTATGATCTTCAATATTTTTAAGGAAAAAAATCCTTGGGGTTGAAGAATATACATATGTACGTGTATATTCTTGATTCCAGAATACCTTTGTTAGGAACAGAATTCTTCCTGTGTGAAAAAAAAACAATTAATTCAGCCTATCAATTATTTCTTTGTACGAAGAAAATCACAGCTTGATTCTATAATTATATTATATTTTTCATTGAAGAAACATTTTTTTGGCGCCAGCAATTATTTATCTCGGTGTAGCTAACACGCCTCCTCTCGCCAGTGGCGTTACGAGGGACAAGGAAACTGTATCTACGAGAGACCTACTCTCCCTCGAGGGTAACCCCCAACCTCGAAGGCCGTCTACCCTTCTGCCCGTTTCTTTCCTTTATACCCTCTCCTTTCTTCGCTATATACACGTCGTTTTGTATACATCTGTGGTTACAGGGGTGCGACGACCTCCACGCCATTTAAGACTCGGCCCCGTAGAATGGCCCGAGAATGCCTTTCGGTTAAAGGGGGCGTGGTCGCTTATAACGAAGAAAAGCGATGATTTCGCGCCGGATTATTGCGAAAATATACGCGGTTAAATTTCGGACGGATCGATAAAGTCAAGAGCAAAGTGTATTCGCAGTACGGTTCGATCTCCCACGACGTCACCGCTCCCCGATTCGCGACACCGTGGGAGGTTGGACTGTAAGCGTATCGATTGCAATCGTGATTCCATCGAGGTCGTTCGAGGCGTAAAAATTTCGACGTGTCTGTCGGAAATGCGTGTCGCGCTGTTAATCGAGTTGCTGCATTATTAGACGTTCGGTGCAATATCGCCTCTAGCGGCGATTACGCGAATATTGCAACCTAATCCTCCAACTGAAACAACCGATGCATGCAAGCGTATGTAACGCTACCTCGAACCATCTCGCAACACAAGAGCCATAATCTTAACGTAACGATGCGCTCCATCAAAATTAATCAACCCCCCAGTCCGTGCATTAACTCGGAAACACCCCTAAGACTGCATTCTCCGAACAATAAATTTCGCGCGGTTTATCTCCCCGTTTACGAACTAATTCACGATAATAATTTCCATAAAAACTCGTTAACCATGGAAAACTACATAATGCGGCTGGGTTCGGCATACACTGAGAAAAATAACTCGGTTAAAATAACAAAGTTTAGTTACGAGTAAGTCTAACTAAAATACTAGTAAGTTGAACCAAATATTTGGCTATTCTAACTACATGTCTAGTTATTCTAATCAGAAAATGGTCAGTTAAACCAAACGCGGATAGAGAGAGGATCCATATTTTACCAAATAGTTTGGTTATGGTCTCCAGGATTTTGGTTTGATTGACCAGATTATAATAGTTTCGTCAAGGTATAATTGCAACGATTGCAACGTTGCAGAGTTTGGCGTTCGATTACTTTTCTCTCCGAATAGCGAATTAAAATGTTGTAGCTCGATGTATTACTCAAGTACACATTTTCTCCTATACAAAAAGGAAGGTCAGAGATAATCGGGATCGTTAAAGTCTGTGAACGCTGTTATCGCGCCGCTTATCGCTTCGAAATGCCAATGACGATGCGACTACTATTCCCGGCGTCGCTCGTCGTGCACGAGAAAACACATCGCGAATCGTTGTCAGTCGTAAAGTGAGCCAACTATGCAGAGCTTTCCACCCCAGAGGTGGTATAATCCGGTACGAATTCACTGGTACGCTCGTTTTCAAAAACCACCCTTCTTGCCACACCCTCGCTGCTCTTTCTTTTTCTAAAAACGAGAATGCTCCCGGCGATGCAACGGGTCATTTCAATCATTTACGAGCTTTATTTATCCCCGACGGGGACGAAACTGTGAAACTCTTTCCGTGTGTGCGCGTGCTTCTCAGTGAGAGAAATAATTGTTAGTATTAAAAAATATTTCTCGTATCAAAAACACAATATGATCTTAAACGTTTTTAAGAATACAGACTCTCTTGATCGAAGAATACATGAGGGAATGAGAAGCGGAAAATGAAATGGGTCTAAGTAGAAAAACAAGCTTTCCGAGATAATCCATATTAAAGTATTTTTATTCTTTAAAAATACCTGCAATTCCTTTGCTTGAAGTGTATAAGCTGTATGAATAATTAATATAGCTTATACACTTGAGGCAAAGGAATTGCAGGTATTTTTAAAGAACAAAAATACTTTAATGTCGATTATTTCGGAAAGCTTGTTTGTCTACTTAGACCCCTTAGCTTCTCATCCCCTCATAGATTCTTGATACAAGAGTACCTTTATCGGGACGAGAAGTTCTTCCTGCGCGCAAAAAAAAAACAATTACACTCGAGTCTGTAAAATATTTTCTTGTACGAAGAAAACCATGGCTTGAACCTGGAATTATATCATGGTTTTGATTGAAGAAAACATTTTTTTGCCACCAGAAATTATTTTTCCCAGTGCTTATCGTGCTTGGGAGTTTGGTTTAAGATACGAGCGACGTACGACTAAAAGTGCGCACAGGTGAATATACAAATACATATATCGCTATATAACCCCAGCATGTTATCCGATACGCAACTGCAGCGTGAACGGCAACGATTCCTACCCTCCGGGGGTTGAAAATACATGAAGAGCGGGAGATAAATATAGAAAGAGAGGGATAAGAAAGGAGATAGAGAGGAGCTTTGAAGGTAGAACGTTCAAAAGTTTATTCAGAACGGGATTAAAGTTAATGCGGATTAGGTATATCGCGTTCGTTCACGAGAATCTGGATGGACACTATAATCCTGCGCTGGACTACGAAGATTGCTGCATTAACAATTCAGCCGAGAGCTGCGCTAAAGCAGGGCAAAGAACTCTTTACAATTGCAGTGTAGCTGACAAATTATTTTGCATTTAAACGTTAAATATAAATGGCCATGCAAACTACACTGTTCCCTTTTTTTCGAAATCCATTTCCTCGCATTTACCAACGCATCGAAAAGTGACGAAAGAAAAATACCTCAAAAATCCGGCCAAAGAAGAGCGAAAAGTAACAGAATCCTCAACATTCGCTATATCCATCGCCTAATAGCCCCGCCGTCATTCGAGCGAGAGCCTCCGGAGAGGAAAAAAAAAGGTTAAACGAACCAGGAAGGCACGAAATTAAACGGGGATGAAAAAAAAATCCGTCGAGCCTGCGTCCGGAGATACGGCCGGCGAATTAAGAGATTATCATACAGCGTTTTCCTCTCACCTCCGCCACCCTCCTCTCGCCCTCCCGAAAAGTAACTACTCCCGGACTCTCACCCCGGAGTCGCGACACCCGGTGACGGGTAACCGAGGATAACGGATTAAGGATTGCGCGCCGCGGCGATATCGCGCGTTGGCGTTAAAGGGGTAGGGAGGATAAAAAGGGGTAGAGGAAAAAAGTCATTATTACCGCGCAATTAGTGTTAACGAGGCGTGTGTGTATATATTATATTAGGTGTACAACTTTGCTTCCGCCATTTTTCTCGTAAGCCATCTATAGGAAAACTGCGGAAGCAAAGTTGTACACCTTTTATATATACTTTAGTGCGTGTAACACTGGCGATAATATTCATTTCGTTGATTATCCCCCACGGACGAAATAAATATTTACAATTTCAGCATAGCTAATAAATTATTTTTGTATTTAAACGCGAAATATAAATGGCCGTGCAAACTACACTGTTCCCTTTTTCTCGAAATCCATTTCCTCGCATATACCAATGTATACGCGCACTAAAGTAATTGCTCGGGGTGACTTTTAGACCATCCACGAATCCTCTCCCCTCGCCCCCCCTCCCTCTCTCTCTCTCTCTCTCTCTCAACCGCGGGGGTGGAAAAAACACGTTTTCACGATCGAGAGACGTGGTCGCCGGGAATATCTCAACGAACACACCTTTCGCCGGAGAACCGCAGTCACCACGGCGAGGTCCGGGGTGGAAGAGTATGGGAGAGGGCGGCTAGGGTGGAAAGACGCCGAGGAGCAGCAACGATAGTGGTTCGCCTTATTTTTCTCCCGTTTTCATTTCTTCGAGTAACTCGAGAGATTACTCGACTCTCGGTAAACAGTCGGTATCACAGGTCAAGTAACTATATAGGTTTTGCATAAATATCGGTTAAAATCGACATTTTCGGCGAGTTGTCTGGGTCGTATTTGAGAGGAGTCGAAGAGAGAAAGGACGGAAAAGAAAAAAGCGCAAAGATGGTCGAGATTACAGGCTCGAAGAAAGGAGATGACGACGATTGTAGAAATCTACGGGCGAACGTAATTTTGTTTACTCGGGGGTGGCCTTCTTCTTTCTTTCGCAAAGACTTTGGAACTTTCTGGCGACTCGCGGGGAACAGGTGCCACGTGTTGCAGCTCTCGCGCGAATTTTTCTGAATTTTTCCCGATCGCTGCAGGGCATCGTTGCGGTAACGCGAATATCGATACCTTACTTTGAAAACCTCGTAAGTACAATTTTTGACAAAAATCCCATTTATAGCTTACTGCGTTAAGGTTTAAAATCTGAACAAAGTAAGCTATAAATGGCATTTTTGTCAAAAATTGTACTTACGAGGTTTTCAAAGTAAGGTATCGATATATTCTTTCAATTTCAGTGGAAAAAAATCGAGGATAATTTCGAGCCACCGGCGAGTGCCCGTTAAATTTCACGCTGACGTACAATTATACGTTGTAGATTGCATTATAGATTTCTTCTCGAGGTGCATTTGAGAGGGCGTAAAAGGAAGGAGAGAAATGGGTCGACGGGAAGTTAAGGTAATTCTGTTTGCCCGGCTGGGATGGGGAAGTCTGACGTTTCTGATTTTCTCGGGGCTATCCGGTGCTTGCACCGCTTACTGCACAGATGCTATCTATATGTCTCCCATTAAAGGCGAGTTCCTCATCCCCTCCCAGATAAAATCTCCCTCGAGTCAAATAGGAATAGGGAAAAAAATGAGTGAAAAGCGGTCACCTCGATTTTCCGAAAAAAAGAAAGAAACGAGAAGATAAATTCAAAAGTATAACGATTGATTTTTGGATTCCTTGAGAACAAAATTTAATCAATTTAACCAAAATCTTGGAGACGTTGACCAAACTGTTTAGAGAAATATGGATCCTCGATCTGTTTGGTTAAACTGACCTCTTTTTGGTTAGAATAACTAAACATTTGGTTAGAATAACTAAATAATCTGTTAAATTTACCAGTATTTTGATTAGAATAATCAAACGCGTTTAACTAGATGCGTTTTGTCGTTTTAACCTAATTTTTTTCTCAGCGTTCGTCTATACGTCGTGTAATTATACGTGCAACGGCTATACTATGACACGGAAATATCTACATCGATGTGAGGGTTGGTTATAGATTTTCCAAGGACGCCTCCTAATGCACGAAAGGGGAGCTCTACTAAAGCGATACCAACTTCGATCGCACACTCGCCCGAGTAGGGTTGAGATTGTGTTTCAGTGACGACTCTTCTGACGTTACATCGCGATCTCGCACCCCTTTCATCCCACGCTTTCTCCTATTTCCATTCCTGCAACGGCATCTCTATCATCGCAATAATCTTCGTCAATATCGGAGCAACGCTCCCTCGCGACAAAGAAGCGAGAGTGAGAGTGACTCGGTAAATCCGAGTGGTCGCGGAGAGGGGGTTGATTTTACTCCCCTCTGCCACTACCACCCTCGCAACCAGAAAAGAACGATGATCAGTGGCGCGATAAATCTTGCGAAGAATACGCGGAAGGAGCTTTTCGCCCTGCGAGCCTTTATCAATGACCGGTCGTTATGGAAATAAGCCGCCAAGGATTATATCCTCTCCACCTCGTGTTCCTCATTCCATCCACGTCTCGATAATTGATTTGCGCCGAGGGCGTCGAGAACGGAATCTCTCTGCCATATAATCCTCGAAGGTCAAGGTCTGCGGCAAAGTAAAGTAAAGCTCCTCTGCTACCCCCCATCGCATACCTATGTTTCTATATGTATGTGAATTTAAAATGATTTAAGTGCATAGGAACATACCGTGACCGAGGGTTGGGCTAACTCGGAAATACCTGAAGGGTACCTCGCGGAACGCGAGGAGCCTACTTTCTAATCGCTCCTGGTCACGAATCTCGCGACGGTTTCGAAATTTATCGCTTACACAAACGTAACCGCGATTTTTAATGTAATCTTTATTTTTAAACATGCGTCACCTCTTGTATTCATTTACCAGGAAAGTAATTAATCGAAGGAATTAAATGTGGGGCGTCATAGACTGCATGACAAATATTTAACTATTTCAACTGCTTACGTGGTGGGAGACGAAAATCAAAATACTCTCATTCGAAGCAAGTGAAAATGACTAATTATTTCGACAGCTGTTCATGGTATCCTAAGTATTGAGTTCAATTATGGTAATTTCCTTCGATATATTTAGCACGAAGTTTAACTCATTATAGAGTGCTTCATTAAGACAAATCATTGCTCTCATGAAGAAAAACGATTAGTACAAAATTATGGGAAACCCCATGAAATTTTACAGTTATCCCAATAACAGGGCTCGGAGTGAAACATTGAAGGTTTAACAGATCACGGTGTACTTTTTACAGTTTGTAATAGTATAAGCATCAGTTTATACGATTAAATTTACCAATCACCCGTTAACATATGCGGGATGCCTACGGCTTTATACGGCAACGAACTGTAAAAAAAGGTTCACCTTATCTATTAAACAATTCAATGTTTCGCTCCGAGGAGCTCTGATACTGGGATTCACTGTAAAAATTACTAATCCTTTTTTTCCACGTAGCGTCAACAAATATTCCTTGAGCCAAGAATATACAATCTTAATTTTTTAAAAATACAAATTCTTGGTCGAAAAACATATATTCTTAATTCAAATATACCTTCGTTCGGATAAGAAATGTTTTCTACGTGAAAAAAAAAAAAAAGAATTACTCGAGCCTATGAAATATTTTTTGCACGAGAAAAACCATAGCTTAATTCTGGAATTACGTCACGTTTTCATATATTAGTTAAGAAAGTTTTTTTCAGCATCAGCAATTACTTCTCTCAGTGTCGACTCACATATTCGAATTTGAATTTCTACCTGAAAAATAAAAAAGCTTCCCACTACCATTCAGCGTTTCTTTGAATTCATCTTTACCATGAGACTGCGAGTCCTCGTAACGACCCTCGCGCCGAAATCATCTTCCCCATAGACACTGGCGGCGTCGTCCTCCTCGACGCGTTCCACGGGATCGTCCTCCGCGAGGGAGCCGAGACTGTTGTACCACTGGGCGCTCCTGGTCCTGTACGGCGTGGTCTCGTATACGCGGTTCAAGTCCTTGCTGAAGCTCAGGCTCCGCCGTATCGGCGCCAAGCCGCGATTTATCGCGGCCGGTAAGTCCGTGCTCCCTCTTATCAGTGCCCCAAACTTGCGGCGGAGCGAGGGCTTGCGGTCGAGCTTGCAGGTCGCTTCCTGCGTCGTCCGAAAGGGTCGCGCGTCATCGCCACCTGAATCCAGGGCGCGCCTTGAGGCGGGTTCGTGTCGATCGGACGATCTTTCGTCGGAGGGGGTGGAATTGGCGGAACTGGTAGATCGTGCGTGTCGAAGTGATTGCTTATCGACTCGATATAAGTGTGCCTATGTAGTGTGAAATGACAGCTAGCAATGTCGAACAGTGGTATCTCCTTCGATCGAGATTATCACGTCATCTATGGACTTTCCGGATATGTGTTGGTATAAAACTTTTTACAACTCGAAGTGCGGACTATAAAAAGGTATTCTGCTATGTTCGATGAAAAGTTCACGGTTAACGAGATAATCGCAATTTAAGCGAATGCCTAAATCTGACTGCATTTATCGTTGTTACGATGTGCAAGTAAATATGTCATTACTGAAGGAGATATTATACAGAGTGTCGTAGCTGAGAGCTCGAAAGTGAGTGTGACCTAATTTCGTTAATCCCTTCTGCAACTCGTCGACGAGTGGCAATGGTAGCCGGCCGGACGCTAGTAGTAACGGCCAGTTGCATTGATGTTGGCTGGCGGTATAGTAGTAGTAGCGGTCCGTTGCATCAGTCGCTGGGTCGGCGGCAGTAGTAACGACCAGATTCGATCAGACAGCATAAGCTCTTACCTTTGGTCTGTCTGCACCCACTCTCGAGTTCTTAGCTGCAGTACTCCATAAGTTTTAAGCTTTCCATGATGTTACCGAGTTGCGACAATAATTGCAAAACAAGAAATCAACGTCGAAGCGTAGGAATGGGAGACGCTCGTTGAAATATAACGACAATTCACTTAATTCGTAATTATCTCTTTACCTACGAACTTTTCACTATAACTATTGTATACAACTTTTTTGTAAATCGCAATGTGATCTTCAAAAAAGTATTATACGAATTTCATCTTGCAATTTATATTTTCGAAGAAATCTACGACTAAAGTCTCTTTTCCTCTATAGCTGCGGAATACCTATTTCGTGTATACAAACATCTACGGAACACATGTACTTATATAAACTTATAGAGAATACATTGGACTCGATCGGAAAACCGAGGAAAAACTTCCAAAGCAGACCTCATTACGAGAATCAACTTTCGCATGTGTGGCCAAGGTCGAACCCGCACGATCGAACCAGCCGCCATCCACTATCGGCCAGAAACCACGATGCAGAGGTACACCAGGTGTACCGGAGAACGAATGCAGCGGTAAAACGGGTTGCCTGCTTTTAGAATTGGTTGTACGTCGTCCCTAATAGCTTCAAAGAACCAATGATAAGATACCTAACGAAACCTAAATGTAATATCCCCAGCCCCCTTCTTAATCTGAACTAATACATTTTCCTCGACAATTACACACGGAAAAAAAGGAAGTACACGAATTGCAGTTTGAATAGCGTTAAACTACAATTCCGACCAGGAAATTTTACAGAATTACACAGTAATTAAGTCTTTTTACTAGGGAACCGATAGAAATTCTTGTGCGCAAACAGATATTATATCTGCACTGAGAGGAGAGTTCATTTATAGTTAATAAATGTATATTTGATTATGACGAAAGAAATATTTCGTTCAGCCGAGTAAATATGTGTTAATTATTAAAATGTCTCTTTCATTCAAACGGAAATAGAGTAATAGCTAATGAATATGTACTCGGCTCAAAAAAATATTTCTTTCGCCATAATCAAGTATACGTATATAAACTATAAAAAACAAATGTGTCTTGTACACATTTTTCAAAATAACCTCCAATCTTAGCGCCTAACTAACTTAACTAAATGAAGCAGTAAAAATTGCTGGTTTCTTTTTTTTTTGCGTATATTATACAGAGTAAGTTGTCTAAGAAGGAAGATCAGTGTATGTCCTAAATAAAGCCACCAATAACGGGCTATTCCATTTTTTTCCCGCTCCTTCATTAAGTTTCTCTTCGTAACGAGTGAAGCAGCCATTATAATAAAGAAAAACTTTACCAAGCAGGAGGGAAACAATGAAATATCCCGACATTAGTCGCTTCAGGCCACACACCAATCCTACCTCTTAGGTAACTCACCCTGTACATATAATCCGATATAAAATGATAGGCCACAATGACCTTGTCAAAAGAAAAGAATTGCAGACACTCCTACAACGGATTGCAACAATTGAGAAACGGATGATAAAACGATTCGATTGCGTAAGCCGATGCGATAATAATTATTACTCGTCGTCGAGTGTACCGTTGATGCAACCTCGACCCGATATCAACAAGGATTCAAGGCGTACAGTCGACAAAATAAATGTCGGACTCTGTAAAGAGAGAAACCTGTCCACACACAGAATTATCTCAAAATAATGAAAGCTAATCGAACGATTAATTAAAACTATTTTTTCATCTCCCTACCATCTCGCAAACTCCTGACCGAGCCAAAGGAAGACTTTAGTCGAACTTCTCAAAACTCCCCGTACAATCATCGCCACCAATCGACAACCCGTCTTAACGCGGGGAATTCGTTTTCAGATACCCGGTACCCCTCTCGCGCAACCCGACCAATCCCACCTGCGTTGTCCTGCCTGACGTTGGCAGCGGTCCTGATATCGCCCTTCGACGAGGTCCTGCCGTGATTCCCCTGCAGCTTCGGTGTTTCCTCGATAGGCGAGATGGGCTGCTTCGCGCTCTTTCCCACCTTCTTCGACGCCCTCTTCCCCTCCTTCTTCAAGGTCATCTCGCGCGCACTTTATATATCCGTGTATATATATCCAATGTTTGCAAAGGCGTTGCACCGTCGCGCCGCGCACCGTCACGTCGAGTTTCCGCCACGTCGAGGCGTCGTCGTGGACGCTAGCCGAGCGTCCCGCGCGGTCGCGCCATATCCCTCGCGCGCGGAGAAACCGTCACCGCGTTCGACCACCTTTCCGCGTCGCGCGTAAACAATAACACGCGATTACGCGCGACTCGGTATCGCGCACCAGGCTGTAACAACGATCGGAATCTCGTAGCGATCGCTAACGCGAATCGCCGTGGTACCTCCGCACGTTCTAATCTCGACACTCTGCTGACAAATTGATCGAATCGTTGAGGGGAGAGAAGCGAGAGAGCGTGAGATCAAACCGGCGTTTGCCGCGCGCTCGCCGCGCCGATCTACCGGCAGGAAGGGGAAACGGAAGACGACGGAACGACGATCGTCACGATACTGGGAACACATCGGTGATCCGTTCGCGACTATTCGCGGTGGAGCGAGAGCCAGTGCGATGACGTCACGCAGCTCCGCGCCGATCGGCATCCTTCCACGTCGCGCGGTGCTTCCCAGTCGGCATCGAGACGCTGTTATCGGGGCGAAAGGACGCGGCGGCGTCCCTGTACCTCGTACCCTCGTACATACAGCATGAGGCTAAATTTACTCGTCGCAAAAAGAAACTACGATTACTATTATCTTATTATCTGTGAGATTTGGCTTGTAGTCGTACAATACGTTCTTGAAGATTGTACATGTTTATCTACGACAATGTCTTACAATGTAAACCAAAAGTTCAGAAATAAAGTGATAATATTGATTGAACTTTCTCTCCTGGCGAGTAAATTTCGACTCACATGATACATCCGATTGGTCGTCGCGCGGAGAACAATCGCCAACGGCGAAGATACTTGGCGAATGTGAAAAAGAAAACTAAGAGAAGATAAAATCTCCCGTGTCGCGCGCGGTGCTCCTCTCGTCGTGGGAAACTCGGACTGGGAAATTCGCGCTCGGCGGACGCTTAAAACTCCGGGAGTGGAAACTTTGGCGAAAAGCACCCGCCGAAGACGCCACCAGCGGCGAGCGATAAGCGTCGTTCTCGTCGCCGCCGAGGAAGAGAAACTTTTGTCGCGGTTAATCCAACGAATTGCGCCGTGAGACTGGCCATCGACGCTATCGGGAGGAAAGACGAGGGAAAGATGGGGAGTGATGAGAGGGAGAGAGAGAATTGACCATCCGACCGCGATCAATCGATGTCCCGGGCCCGGCACGGAATCGACTCGAATGCATCGGGTTATCGCGACTGTGGAACTTCGAACCGCGAGCGCTCTCTCACTTTCTCCCTCGCCCTTTCTTTCCCCTCTCGCACTCGCCGCATTACAAGCACTCGATACGCCGGTAAACAAGTCCGAGTCGCGCCGCGATAATTCTACTTCTCGCGTGATCATGTCTATACAGCGCTGTCTCCTTAACTGTATCACTCTGTAACTTTCGCTTTTCCTGAACGTTCGAGCGATCTCGGGCGGAAAAGTTCTATATGGATTATATACCATATGGGGCTAAACTTACTCGCCAGGAAGTAGAAGAAACTTCAATCGTTATTATTTCATTATCTATGAACTTTTGACCCATATCGATGTAAGACTTTATTGCAGAGAAAAATGTAATTTTCAATAAAGTATATTATACGAGTATGGGTCAAAAGCTCATGGATAATGAGATAATAGTGATTGATATTTCTTTCCTGGTGAGTAAGGTTAGTCTCATACGGTATATAGTCCATATATGGATTTGGTCCTACATGGATTATATACGATTTCTATACGAACCATATATGGACTATATATATGGATTGTACAGATTTAAAAAATGTAAACAATCTATATACAGTTTATATAGAAATCATGTATAATTTATACAGGACCAAATCCATGTATGGACTGTATATGAACTATATACAAACTATATATAAATAGAAGTTTTCCGGCCTGGGAATCGTTCCCCACTATTTTCTCTGCACGCTGATACGCAATAGACGCTCTTTTTATCTTTCTTTGAACTGCCCTTTTTAACCGAAGTAGGAGTATTCCGTAAGCTCTGAGCGCGAAAAGTTAGGGAGGCAGCACTGTACGTGTCACCGCTGACGCGTCTTATCGTCGGCCGAACGCGGTGCAGATCCCACCAGTGGCGAAAATTGCACTGATAATGCTCGAACGCATTGGGACGGCGATATACGTAGCTGCCAGGAAACGCAACGCGAGTCGCATTGACGATAAGGTTCGCTTATTTTCTGGAGTTGCTATTACGCAACGTGACTTTTATGGAAAATGCGACTATTGTGTCGCTTTGACTTATAGCCACGGATATATCGACTTTACGGATTCGCGTGAATCGTTATGTAGGAAACGCAGAATTTCTTCGAATAGCAATAACGTTCGATGGAGACCTTGAGAGGCGATGTGCCTCTCTTTTTTTCCATACGTGGAACATTTATCTTCGTCATTCTAGACGCTTCGAATTTAGTTCTTAAGATTGAAGGACGATTTCAGGATCTAAATATATTTATCTAGTGCAATTTATCCGAACCTACACAATTGGAAATTTTATGTTGGAATCGGTCCATCTATTTTTGTGTGTTAAAAAATCAACTGATTCTTCGTGTTCCTTTAATATTTTTTTTTGTTAATTGTAACATTCTTGGTATTAGTTTTAATGAATTTTGTGTGATTTTAACACACACAAAAATGGATAGACCGATTCCAACATAAAATTTTCAACATTAAACCATTTTAATGAATACCAAGAATGTTGCAATTAACAAAGAGAATGTTAAATTAACACAAATTCATTATTTACTGTTCTTGGTGTTCATGAAAACGAATACCAAGAATGTTACAGTTCGTCTCGCATTATTCCAACATTTCTTGATGACTAACATGCAGGAATGGGCGATCCGATTCAATTACAAAATTAACAACTGTGTGGGAACCGCACGAATCTTATTAGCAGGCAGCTAACAATTTCCAAGAAACGCAATTTCATGAAAATCCGCTACTATTGTGTTTGCTGTAAAAGTTTCTCTCGGAAACCGCGGCAACCATTGAAAATCAATCTCAATTAGTCGACGACGACTCCAAAAGCGAGCATGACGACGTACACGTCGCGGTACGATTAATTAATCGTTATAATACCCGACCGTCCATCGCGTCGTGGCAGTTTTTGCCTCGGCTTTTTTTTAATCGGTCGCTACTGCAAACTCTTCATCCTCACTTCATCGATACCGGCGCGCTATATCGAACACTGCCGGTCCGCAGGCGTCACTCAATGCCGATACTCTATAATCCCAATAATCTCGCGCTCGCTTCGAACCGTCAACACGAGCTGCGAGCTACCGACGATTCGCGCGGGACTACCTTCAGGCTATTTCCCTTATCGCGCGCCTTATCGATCAATTAGCGAATGTTTTCGCGCGATCTCTCTCTCTCTCTCTCTCTCTCTCTCTCTTTCTCCCTCCATCTCCCCCTTTCTCTCTCTCATTCTTAACCGACGAAAAAACAGAAATTGAAAAGTGCTCTACCATGAGCGACTAAACTTACTCGCCAGGAAAAAAACTTCAATCACTATTACTTCATTATTTATAAATGTTTGGCCTATATCGATATAAGACTTTATTATAGACGAAAACGTAATCTTCAAAAAAGTATTGCACAAATATCAGCAAAAACCTCATAGGTAATGAGATAATAGTGATTGAAGTTTCTTTCCTGGCGAGTAAGTTTAGCCTCATACATGGTATACCATTAACGATTCTTTTATTTCGAACGAATCTAAAGGAAGTAAAAAAATTAGCAGCCGTAGGAAAGATCAGCTGATCTACGAAACCCAAAGGCAGCCACTAGATATACTCCGTCGTACGCTCATCATATAGCACCGCTTCTCGTAAGGTGGCAGACATACCACGTTCCGTATCTACTGACTGCTCGCTCCGGCTGCTATCTTCAGCCTCATCGCGCAGCGTGACGCTTCTGCTCTAACCGCAATTGGTTTCGCGATAACCCCCCACGCGCGAAAATATGTCCACATCAAAATATATCCTTCTCGACTTGAAAAAACAAGAAATAAATCGGAGGAAAAGAATATCAACGAGACCACTGCATCGAGCGAATAAAAAGAAAATCGACGAGGGAAGGGAGGCCGCGCGAGTCGAAGTCTCGAAGGTGCGACGCGAAAGTAGAATGTGAGAATGCGTATGCCACGCGGGGAGGAGGAGGGGGACGCGACCGAGCGTACAATAACCAAGAGAGCAATCTAATTAAACGAGGAGCGGCGTTGAGATCAAATAGAACGTCGCCCGTACCGACTTGGTGTACACTCTCGGTACCAGGAGAACAGAAAATAATACGCGTCTCTATCCGAAACGTCGGGCAAGTGGACGCGAGCAATACAGTCGATTCGACTGGGACGAAACGGGCGAACGTTTGCACCGCCGCCGAAAGGAATTTCGATCGCAGAACCAAAGTCAACTGCTCGCACGCGCGTCACAAGTATCCTCTATATATTTCATTTGCGCAGGTGTCACGCACCTCGCTCGCGTCAAAACATGTGTTTCGTTGGCGTTTAATTGGTTAGTTATAGAAACGCGTCGTGCGGCAGCCGGATGGAGGAAGAAAGGGGAAAGGAAAAATGGGGGGACGAAGAGTATATTTAGAAAAAAAAAGGAGTCGTCGCCGAGAAGGGGAGAAATGTGTGAAAAGAATTTTAATCGACGGGGAGAGTATCGAACAAAATGAATCCAGACGGATGTTTATCGAACTGATAAGAATTCATGCTGAACGCGAGGCAACTTTTAAAATTGGGGAGAAATCTTGCTTACGTCACTTTGATTCTCGCTAATTCGTATCTGGATTGCAAACTGCACAATAAGTAAAAAATTCGGTAAAATCGACTAAATATATTAATTGAATAGTCACAATTAATATATATTGTATTACTTTAATTAATATTCATTTGTCCCGAAAAAATACACTGTCTTGACTTAAGTAATATATCTTCTTAATCAATGTATTTTGTTAAACCAAGGAAATATTTTATCAGGGCAAATTAATATTACTCGCGTTAATAAAATGTTTCATTGCGACTATTCGACTAATTGCTTAGTTGAATTTATCGAATTTTTTTCTCTGTCCAAGAGTCGAAGGTAATACGGTGATTCAACAGTGACGAAAGTAATGGTTTTATAGTCTCCTTTTTACGGCGACTCCTCCATTACCTCGCGAAATTATTATTCGTCATTAAGTTTACGGCGAGCCTCTTGGAGAGACGATGCAATTCAAAATTTTCTATCTACTTTATATCACAAGATACGTTAAACGCGCGAAGTGGGACTGCTCCATTAAAAACTACCGAAAAGGTTTATAAAATCGAAAGCTATCCGCGAGAATTTCGAATATCCTACCCTCGA
Organism: Xiphydria camelus; assembly: GCA_963678675.1. Lineage (NCBI taxonomy): Eukaryota > Metazoa > Arthropoda > Insecta > Hymenoptera > Xiphydriidae > Xiphydria > Xiphydria camelus. The sequence goes on along the minus strand of OY783191.1, from coordinate 37,038,498 downwards.
TAAGAATTTCCGTCGCGTCGAAGTCACGGGCTGTAAATAACAGGCGCGTCACAGTCGTTGCGTCACGAATTGTTATCGAAAAGAGCACACGTGACGCGCGTCTCGCTAATCAGACGAATGTAATAAGGCAACGGCTGAAGAGATGCGTGGACAAAAAATCCCACCGCGTTAGTCGAAACTATATTTAACGCGGAATACGCTTATATGTATGTATCTTTGAAGGTTTTTAACGCGGGATTGATCACAAATTACAGATCGATCCGTCGAGCGTTTGTATCGCATCGAACCTACTTTTAACTTACGGACGGTGAACACACACCTGTGAAAAGCACTGTCAAACCATACCCCGTCATACGGGGAGACAAAAATTTGGTTAAAATGACTAAACACATCTGGTTAAACGCGTCTAGTTATTTTAACTAAAATACTGGTCAATTGAACCAAATATTTAGTTATTAATAATCAAATGTTTAGTTATTCCAATCAAACGTTTAGTTATTCTAACCAAAAAATGGTCAGTTTAACCAAACCGATGGAAAAGATCCATATTTCACTAAATGGTTTGGTTATGATCTCCAGGATTTTGGTTTGATTGACCAGGTTATTTTTCTCAGTACAGTGGAGCTTTTAGTCACGAAATAATAAATTCGATTGACGATCGCGTACGCTATCAATAGGGACTGATAAATCGTCTCTTGGGTCTACTCATACGCGTTGATTCTCCCTCCCAACCCCTCACGTTCACGTTTCTCACTCTTTCTCTCTCCCTCTTTCTTTCTTTTCTCTCTCTCTCTCTCTCTCTCTCTCCCCTCGTCTATCATCTGCCAAACCCGTTGCAAGGCTTCGAGTAAATGGTGGAGTGCAGCTGGTGGGGCTCATGGTATTATATATTTATGGTGGGATCACATTGCACGGAGAAATGTGAGATCTGCTACATTTGTTATACTGCGTTTCTATGAGAACTGGAGTGCAAACAGAGGTGATTTCTATGATCGATAGTATAATTTGCATGATGATTCCTTCTGGGGACGCATATAATTTAACACTACTAAATTAATATAAAATAATAGACGTCTAAAAAAAATTATATTACTATATGGAGTAATTGTAATCAATATTGTTAACCGCGTGTCTTCTGACAGATAGAAATATGATATAAACCACATAAGATTTCTTTTTTTTCCTCGTGATTATTAAGAAGGCAAAGAAAAATTAAGAATTATTCAGAGAATCGTTTTCTTGGAATTAAAAAACAAACATGATGTTTAGTGGATTTAAACGAATATTAATTTCGACCAAATTTCATTTCCTCGATGACTCTGCCGTGCTCGTTTAAATTCCAATCCTCTTCTACATCGATTCAAGTAAAACGTTGCACCGATAAAATTCATCAGATACTCTGGACAGCAACCCTTGCAATTAATCAACCTGTCGAGAGAGACCCCGTATTTACCACCGATTCGCGTAAACGTAGCCACGATCGCCGAGGAAGGGGGAAACCTGCGCGCGAATCCACCTCGACACTTCCCGTCCACGCACTTCCGGTCCGCGGCTTCCTCGCGGTTGAACACGCGCGAAGCACAACTGCCGCACCACGCACGGCGTTTTTCTCCTCACCGAGAAATTCGCGTACCAATAAGACCGCAGGAGCCCCTCGAAACGATACGAGGCTCAGGCGCAACCGCGACGATCGATAACTATTACCGTGCACCGTACTAATTGACATTCACTGCAATTCATTTAGAGGCGAACTGCGCCGCAGTCAACGATAAAATAATCCGCCGTACTTCCACTCGATCGTATCTCCCTTCACGTCGGTTCGTAAAGCCCCGCGCACTCTCCGGCGTTACACATCTCCCCGTAAGACGAAACGCCTCTGCCGTGCGCAGTAAAGCCCGCGGTACCGTGTACCACTGTAATCGCGACCGGCGAGAATACAGGCGCTCGCTCGCGCGTGCAGCGAGTGCAAAAATTCCGGCGATACTAAGCAAGAAATTAAGACAGGTAACCGCGAGTAAGCAGTTCCTGGATACAGTGGTGAGAGAGGTCGCCTAGAGGTGGCGAGTGGGGGAGTAAAGGAAGGAGGGAGGTCGAGCGTGCCGCGCTAGCTGTGTATAGTAAGGCCCCGCGACGCGGTCTGCGCCTATAACTAACGCGCGATAAATGGGGGAAATTCGGGAGAGCGGCTCTCTGGTGGGGCATCTCCGTATCGCGCGCGGTGCAGCGGTGCTCAAATACGCGGTGGATCCGCGGGGTATCGACGAGGCGGGCGATGGGCGATGAAGAGACTCGTCGCGCACGAGCCAGACGACTCGGATTAGGTACGGGTTGCGAAACTTATAGAGATACGCGTGTATATCTTCTGTTATCGGGACGCTTTCGAGTGTCGTCGACTCGCAATCGACTCTGCGGGACGATGGAGAACATCGGGGTCGAAGTGTGTTTACTTCTGGTGTCGTAAACACGAATGCAAAGCTGTCATTTGCACAGGAGTGAAAAGGGAGGTGGGGATCGTGGGTTCTATTGGATTTTTTAAATCGCAGGCATGTACTTATGGACGGAGAAAAAAATGTGGTAGATTTGACTAAATCAGCTGTCACGGGCGGGACAATGCAGATCTGGCTACTTCGATTAATAATTTGCTAGTATCGATCACAGCTTGTTTTCATCAAAGAGTTTTTAATCATTGCTGCCAAATTATTCAATTTGAGTAACTAAATCGGCGTTCTTCCGCCCGTGATCGGCAATTTAATTAAATCTGCTATTTTTGTTCTGTCTATAAGATAGAGCGACACTACCTATATGCATTTCGATCGACTTCGTGCGCCTGCAGTTTCGAACGTTCATTTAATCGAAAAATTTCGATTTTGAAGGATCATTGCGATATTTTGAATTTATTGGTTACTTTATTTCCAATAGTCGCCCTCTGCTCACGACAAATTTCTCTGCACATAAGTAATCAATAAACTCTACATTGGCTATGGTCTCTCAAAAAGTCAACATTTTTCATTGAAATGAACGTTCGTAATTTACGGCACATTCGGCTTCAGAACTGTTATCTCGTTACCTATGAACTTTAGGACTAAATTGGTATAAGACTTTCTTCGAGATGATACTTCGATCTACAAAAAAGTATTACGCCAACTTTGCATAAAGTCAACAGGTAGCGAGATAATCGCGGTTGAAGCTGATCGGGATAATACCACTCTACGTTCGATCTCTAATGCCGGATTTCTGTACTTCCGGTTAAAATTAATTTCCAGGTAACTCGCTAAAAGATAAACGCTACAAAGTAAAAAAAGTGGCGTTCATTTTTAACACCATTTCACCGGTGCAGACCTACGTGTACCACATCTGGTGTAATTCAATCTTATATTATACTACCATTGTTATCCGACACCAAAAGAGCGGTCTATAACGGTCCACACCGCAGAATTTTTTACAGTGTATTGGTGACGAATAAGACGTTTATCAGAAGTCCACTTTCAACCAGAGACGAAGAAAATCGCGCGTACAAAAATAATCGGAGCAACGGGAGGATGCAATCGATGAATCGAATTGAAATAAAGACCGATTAATCGAAAGAGCTACTCTCTACCAATTTTCTCGCGCAGGCTGAAAATAACGATCAGATTGTAATCGCAAATTCACCTTTCATTGAGAGCCCGTGTCCAGCCATCGAGTATAAAGCGAATAGCGTCAGCTCTCGCACGTGTCTGTACAGTGAAAAAAGCGCCGATGAGTCAGACAGCGATGTTTACGCCGGAACGTTGCGAGCCCGACTGGCGCGGGCCTCTATTCGCTCCGGCACTGCGGAGTTCCGAGAGGGGGGAACTGGGAGGGTCGGGGCGACTAGCGCGCGCGACTGTCGTGCCGAGCGAGAGGAGAGAGGAAAGAGACAAGGCGACTAGCGCCCGACTGCGGTGATGAGGGGAGGGAGGAGAGGGGCAGGTTGTTCACGTGTGTGCGATTACTTACTACGCAAGTAATGTCGCTCCCTAGCCGTGGCGTGCATCGTCTAATTTAACGGCCGCCATGGTCGTTGATACGTACAACGCCGGCTAATAATCAGTTCGATTACACGACACTTAACGATCGTTTCGCTCCGACGAACAAGTGCGACGCGACGTTTGCACGCATTTTCTCCGCAGTCTCTCTCGTTTTTTCTCCCCCACCTTTTTATCCCTCCCGCCCTCGCTATCCGTTACCGCCTTACAATGCTTTTGGCAAAGAAAGTCGCGGCTGGCGGAAGGTCGTTCTTTCCCAACAATCGGAACAAAAGAAACCGCGGAGTCTAGTTGATGTGAAAAAGAATACAGGTCAGCCTAACGTGGTCGAGCGTGATAGCGTTCGTAGCCTTCCCATAAGGTCGGGCGAAATGCCCGTAAGGAATGCCATTCCAGAGACGACGACGACGACGACGCCTTCTTTGCGTCAAACGGAGGGAGTTTGCATGACAAAGGGACGAGTGAATGAACGTAGCCCCGCGCTGCAATGAGAATGGCAGGTGTGGTGGACGGGGTTTTTGCAGGTGTAAATAATTTTACACGCTTTATATATCTCCAGACTTTTCGACGTGACTGCGACTGCGGATGGTCGGCGCTGAGCGATAGCCAAAGCTGGCCGTTGCTGTTGGGTGCACGTGGGTATTGTGGAGCGACGTCGTACGATTAATGGATTTATAATCGTCCCGGGAATATTGCGTTCGCGTGAGCAAGCCTTTGCGCCTAGAACTGTCCGACTGAGCCGATGCAACGTGCATACGTTCGCGACACACGCGCGTTTTACTGCAAACATAAAGTTTATGGCGTTGCCTACCGCCTCCGCTCCCTCTTCAATCCTCACCCGCCTCTTTCCCTACCACCCTACGACGAATGTCGTAAATGCAAACGTGACGATAACGTCTCGCGGAGGAGCTGAGAAATCGCGCGGCTGGACTTCTTCCCGTTCCCGTTGAAAAAATATCATAGACTCCCATAAAAAAACTGGTAAAAATTCAATAGAATCCCAGTGGGAATTTGATGTGCTTTTGAAACAGTAATTCGGTATTTGCATTGAAAAAATATTCGTATTTGTAAGTTTAATTTGTAATTTATGCACGTATTCGATATTTACGCGAAAAAGAAAATATCTGATAAAATAATTATTCGCGCGCTGTGTTATAAGTGCCTTTCGCTCTACAAGACTGTGACGTTATCGAAAGGCCAGAGAGAAGCACTTATCGCGAGCAACGAGTGAGAGAAAGATGGTATTACAAAACGATGACGTAGCTGCATTTTTAAACATCGTTTTCCAGCTGAAATAAGGCCAAAGATGAAAAATTAAAATATAAATGGGGTTGATGTTTTTTTTTCCACATTTGTGTCGAATCTGCTATCGAGAAAATTAGTGAGAAGACCGAACTCCAGATTCTCACTAATAAAAATCTGAGAGGGATGAATAAGATCCCAGATAGACTTGTATGATTATCACGACAGCCATACAAATTAAATTAATTGATTGTTCTAAAAGTTTACGTCTATTTTGCCGTGTGAACTTGAAAGAGTAAATATTCTTAAATAAATTATTAAATTTACATTACTATAATGTGATTCAAATTAATCATTGTATTTATTGCAGCAACATCTTTACTAAAAATTGTGCTTATATTGAATGCATGTTTAGCATTTTACTATATTTGTATTATTTTGAAATGATTTAATGTCGCAAATATAGGTACTTGCTCATTGATGACTCATTGAGCGCACAACCTTGATGCATCTGATGAGCTAATACTAGCTAAAGTCGTTTTACAATTTACGTACATTTGTCTATCCGGAAATGTATGGATTAGATTGTATGTGTATCTGTAAAAGCAAATAAAATCTTGTAACGTTCTATCAATAATTATGAATAGAACAGCGTGCACAGGACTTTATTTTCTTTATGGGATTCAACTTGTTCTTGCGGATACATATAAAATTCGATAAATCCCTATACATCATCTCAGATACACATAGAATCCAATAAATTCCAATTCGTCCTTCTCAAACATTTCTAGCGGATACCTATATCTAGAATTGCCGTGCCAAAAGCATATCAAATTCCCATAGAAATTATCTACGGAAAGCTATGGGAGCTTTTCAACAGTGGTGTACGATTATTCTCGAAATCGCAATCGTATCTTTTGACGATCAAAATAGTGCGACGAATATTCGAATATTATTCGTCAGTCGTTTCTAGAGGATAAACAAAATCGGGAAATGAAATAAACTCATTCAATGACGGTGTACAAATATCCAGCGAAAATGGTAGATACAATTTGTAGGGGATGCAAGACGGAAGAGAAATGAGTTATTCTGTAGAAGGTTTTGTACAGAACTACACAAAAATAAAACTATTCTTAAACTAAAAAAAAAAAACTAAACTACAAATATCCAACGAGTAATTTGATAGCGATCTGACAGCACCGTCAAACGGAGCTCTATAACACCTACCGGAAATTGGAATATTTCCCTACTAAAATCCGATTAGATCGCGGGTAAGTTTCGACGAGACGTCCTGAGGGACCTCTAACTACTCGTATAATCAAATCTCTGCACCGAACGGAGAACTCGTCGTGCGCGACCCGCACTCTCGTTGCAACACCGCCTCGAATCTGCGAACGAATGCCAATCTGAATTTTACCTTCGATGCGAGAGGGAGAAAGAGAGAGAGTGCGAGAGAGAAAGACTGCCGAGAAAGAAACCACGCATGCATTTCGTCATGCAAAGGCACATGACCTCTATCGTTCGGTCTACTGTAAATACGTTATACACATATGTGTGTGTGTATGTACGTAGTCGGGTCAAGTACAGCGAAGAAATTCTTGCGGAAACTTTTATATACGTATAATCGACTCGGAATTAAGGGAAATTAATTGTTTAGAATCAATTTCAAATCTGCACTGAGAAAAATAACTTGGTTAAAATAATAAAACGCATCCAGTTAAAAGAGTTTAGTTATTCTAACCAAAATACTGGTAAGTGTTGAATCAAATATCAAGTTATTCTAAGGACACGTCTAGTGATTCTAACCAGAAAATCGTCGGTTGAGAAGAATACTATCCTAAGTCCTTTTCTATCAGTTTTCAGTATTACGCATTTGAAAATTGTATTGCCCTATAACGAAGACAATTCTGGTGAATTTTTCGAGGTATGGTTTTTATTATAATATATATGAATTAAATATTATTTAATTTATATACCTATATAAATAGTTATCTGAATTGGGACACACTGTTTCATGTTTCATGTTTTTCGACATAGGATAGTATTCTTCTCAACCGACGATAATGATCAGTCAAACCAAACACAGATGAAGGATTCGTATTTCCTCAAACTGTTTGGTCATAGCCTCCGGGATTTTAATTCGATTAACCAGGTCATTTGTCTCAGTGTACAAGAAAAGCGAATCGCTGGCTATTCGAATGGATCAAAATTCTTTTTCCCCCTAGCCACAAATTATCGCGGAGGCAAAACGGTGCGTCCTTAATGAGTCTAAACGAAATACAGTCCCGATAGAGATAGCGCAAAAAGTATGACGGATGGCCGGAATAACGTACAATATCAACCTCCCCCGCCGCCACTTCGTATATCCCACACCTGCATCCCCCAAAATTAAATACCCATATACCCGCGCCCCGCTGCACGTGTGTTCGTTCCTATACGTCTCGCCGCATAAATACCGTGCACGTACGGATACCTAGAAACTGCGAGCATATCGCACGGTATAGCTGCAGCGTGCACCGGTATATCGGTAACGATCGCCTCGCAACATCTGCGTCCAGCGCGCGGCGCTCGCTAAGCGCTGTCGATAAATACTCCGCGCGGCAGGGAATTTAGTGCGAAGGCGAGTGACCACGAACGGTTTCCTTGACATCCTTAAAAATCGACTTAAGGCCTTTTACAGGAGGAGGAGGAGGAGGAGGAGGTGCGCGCGCGAAGGAGTACGCGTCCCTCTCTTACGCGCCTGCGTGCGTGAGAGAGAGAGAGAGAGAGAGAGGACCGCGTCATCGCCTCGTCATTGACTCCAGACCTGGAGATACATATACATATGTATACCACGAGAGACTCTCCCTCCTAATTTGCATCTCCCTCTGTACGCGACGCGTGAAACGTTGAATTCGCCGGAGACTTCCGGTCGGGGGAAGAGTCGATGCTATTCCAGGCGTTCGAGAGGAGAGGAACGACCTCTCCCCTCATTGTTCGCCAGTTCCGGTTGTGCAAGGAGAGGACGCGCGGTTTCACGGCACGAGTACAGGTAAGCGCGGGCTTAAGCGCGATCCAGGAGGCTGCGCGAGAGGAAGGGTATCCTTATAAGGTAGGTGGGTTCGAGAGGACGCCTCCACCTCGGCTAGACTCTCCCTCTCTACTCGCGGGATGGACGCGCGCCGTGACACATCGCCCGGTTACGGGCATGACACATCCTTGCGCGCCTTCGCCCGCGATCTCCGCAACGGCGACGCGCGTCACGCGGTGCAACGACTGCCGGCGTGCGTATTGGGACCGTGCAACTGCTTGGAGGGGATACGGCAAACGATCGTGCGCAACTAGTGGTGAAGGCTTGAAGTTATGCCAGCCACTACCGCTGCCGGGTTAAAGTACATTACGGTATGTCTCAGTCTGTACCTATATGGCAGTCAACGTGTCTAAAGGTGAATAAACCGGCCCTAAATGTTATACTTACTGTTTATTGCAATTCTATACATATAAATAATGGCTATAAAATACACCTGATGAAAAACATTCGTATTGTTGTTCACTAATTGGTTTTGCCGAGGATTTCTATATTCTTATCGTATTTGGAACTGTATAAAAGTGCAAGATTTTTTGCCGACTACTGCCACCAGGTGTCTGTACGGGTGGTCTGACGGTCCCAATAGGTGTTGCCTGCCGCGCACGCGTGGCTGCGTTTCCGTTCTCTCGCCGACGGCGGCGTTCTAAATATGCGCACGTGCGCGCACGCGCGGGACGAGCTGCATCGGCGCGGCGCAGCGCGCCACGTGCGTCGTTGTGAACCGCGGGAAAGACGAAAGTGCGTGGAGAAGGCGTGCTGAGAAAAATAACTTGGTTAACCCAATAAAGCCTGAATCACTGTTCTCCTACTAGGGAACAGCTGTTAAATAAACAATTGAAAAATGAGCTGCTTTGACAAATAAATAAAACTATATATCAACACCAAAATATATAATATCCACGAGATTTCTCAGAAAAACGGATTTTTTTTTATCGGCGTTACAAACACACGGTTTTAATTTCGAACATAACCTCCGTATGATAAATCATACGATAGTCATCAGGCCGTATTGGGTTAAGATGACAAAACGCTTCTGGTTAAAGGAGTTTAGTTATTCTAATCAAAATAGTGGTAAGTTTAATCAAATATTTAGTTATTCTAAAGGAACGTTTAGTTGTTCTAACTGCACTGAGAAAAACAATTTGGTCAATTTAACAAAAATTATGGAGGCGATGATCAAAACGTTGGATGAAATATGGATTTTCCATCTGTTTGGTTAAACTGACGGTTTTCCGCTTAAAATAACTAAACGTTTGATTGGAATAACTAATCATTTGGTCAGCATGACTTGATATTTGGTTCAGCTGACCAGGATTTTGGTTAGAATAACTAAACGTGTTTAATTAAATGCGTTTTGTCATTTCAACCTAATTACTTTTCTCACTGCATACTGCGATTGCACGATTCGTCTCGAGGAATGCCATTCTAGTTCATTTCGAAATAATCGTATGGAAACAGACCACTTTTTGGTCAAAATAATTTAATATTTGGTTCAACTGACCAGTATTTTGGTTAGAATAACTAAACGTGTTTAACTAGATACATTTTGTCACTTTAACCTAATTATTTTTCTTAGCGTACATGTCTAGTTATTCTAACCAGAAAAAATGGTATATATAGATGGAGGATTCATATTTCACCAAATGGTTTGTCCGTCGTCTTCAGGATTTAGGTTAAATCGACCAAAGTATTTTTCTCGGTATGGATTTCGTTCGCATTTTTATAGAATTTTCCCGGTGCAATGAGGCTGCACTCGAGGAGGAACAATTCTTGCAATTGCATAATGTAACCTACTCGACCGCGGTGTGCGATCTGGTCCTCCCACATCCTCCGCTTTATTTTCCCACGCGACGTAGGTACGGCAGTAGTGCGTATATAGCGCGTGTACTCGTATTTCGTGGCAAATGGATTTATACGACGCTGTAATTAAAAAACATTCCTAAGCGCGGAACGTATACTGCTCTGTATTAAAATTTACGATCACCGCGACATAATCGCAAAGCAGTAATAATGTTCATAATAATCATAATTAATATTTCCTCGGCGCTGTTAAAATAAGAAAAGAATGCTAAGCGCAAGTGAGTCACTCATACATTGAGAGAAATAATATTTTTTGAATAAGGAACATCACTGTACAAAATTCTGCGATGTGGACCTATAAGTATAGGCCACTTTTGGTGTTAGATAACAATGGCATGAGACTGAATCACACTGGTGAAATGGTATTGAAAATTAACACCACTTGTTTACTGTGACAACCTTACCAATTTGTAAGAATACAGATTCTCGGTCGAAGAATATATGAGCCGTTGAAAACCAGAATGATGTGAGTCACATTTCATCTAAGCTGAGATTATTTGACTGCAAAGTTAAGTACAATTTGAAAAATTTGATATTTTAAATCGTACATATCTGTTTTGTATCATCTAGACAGATTTTTCAAATTGTATTTAACTTTGCAGTCAAATAATCTCAGCTTAGATGAGATATGACTTATACCATTCTGGTTTTCAACGGCTCATATATTCTTAATTCAAGCATATATCTTCATTGAAACGAGAAATTCTCTTCCTACCTATAAAATATTTTTTTGAACAAAGAAAACCGTGAGTTTATCCTGGAATTATATCATATTTTTGATTGAAAAAAAAAAAACGTATTGGCATCAATAATTATTTCTCTCACTGTAGAATGAACGACACGCGCAATGAAAAGTCCGAAGGACGAAGGTACCATCAAACATATCTCCGTTGTGTGATCGACGAAGGTCTTCACGATTATATATCTACGTCCAGCTGATATCCCATAAAGGAGTTTCCCTCGCTACCCCCCTCCCTCCCACCGAGCGTATCACGGAATATACGCAAAGACCGCGATCCTTATCCCGTATACGACCTCCAGCTTTTTCATCGCGAGACACGGGCCCGCGAGGATCGAGCGGCGATTAAAGATCCGCGCGGCGCGGTCGAGGAACCCTCCGCGCGCGATACTCGGAGCGATATACTCGTATACCCTGTCCGCGGGGAGTTTCTTTAATTCCGTCTACTTTCCATCGGCCACATCTCGCGCGGGATAAGGGAAAAAGAAAAGGTCCGATACTTATCAGACGCTTTAACCTCCCTCGCTTCTGTCACGTAACGTAAAGTCCTTCCCCCCCGCGAAGTCCTCGACCGGAGGAAACCCCGAAACATCGAGATATCGCAAAGGCGATAAGACTTTCACGAGAAGATCGCGTGACTTATGAATTCTCATTGTCGTTTCCTATCGTCGCGTCGTTAAATGTCGTTATCGTCGCGAGCGACGACGTCTCTCGACGTTCGGAAGGAGCGACGGTGCGCGCACGACTATTTTTCACTCGCGTGGAAAGTTTGTACACCTCCTGGAGAACGTGCGATAACGAGAGATGTACGTATTTATGGGGCAGAATATCATTCCGAATGTGTTTAAGGATGTGTCGCTCATATATTGAAGTCCGAACAGAAATTTATAAAATTTGCACAGATAATATGTATAATTAAATCAAATTCACCCGCTAAAGGACCCCGCACAATCCTTATGGGAACTGGCTCCCGGTGGATTTGGCTGGGCTGAACATATGTTGTAGATCTTGATGTTCTGATCAAAAGTTATCATTGCCGCAACAACGGGAAATGGACAGTTTTTGAGTTTTGAGACCTTAAAGTTCATATTTTTTGCTTTCCGTCATACGATCTATTTTGAATCGAAACAATCATATAAAATCAGGTTATCTGTGAATTTTGCTAAAAATCACGTATATTCTAGTCGGTGAGCTACCGATTCAGATGTCACCCGGTCAGACAAAAAATAAGTAGTTTCTGGGGGGGAGGGAAGACTTTAAAGTTGCCGCTTTTTATTCGACACCATACGCTCTTTTTCAGCCAATTCAAACACGCATTCAAGATCATGTGCGATCTTGTGAGCACGTGTTTGCCTCTATATACTTATGCGCGAGTGTATGCGTGCGTGCGCATAGATTTTAATTTTTTAATGTTTCTTTTCTAATTTTTTCTAATTCTTTTTCGTGTATCTGCATTGTTTTAGCGCACAAATCTTATCGAAACTGGTTCTGTACTGAAATCTTCCTCGACCAGCCTATCCGATATATTTTTTTGACGCTGATTCCGAAAAACGCTGTTACATATATTGATCAAATCTCAAAGGGGGATCGAGATATCGATGATCTCTCGTCAAAAGAATTACTATTTGTTGTACATTTGATCGCTCTGATATCTTATATTTCCTTTGTGATATCGACCTAATTGGACTCTCGACCGGCCTATCCGATATATTTTTTGACGCAGATTACGAAAATAGCTAAAGATTGTCTATCGCGCTAAAAAGTTATGCGCTAATGAAATTTTACTTACTTTACACGGGCTGGCGTGAAAAAATAATAAATCGACAGAGATATCCGAACGGTGAAATAAAACGATATTTCATTATTCAATTATTACTATTAAGAAAAATTCTTGAAAATTGACTGGTTTAACGGGAGGTTAAAAGTTATGACCAAGCAAAATTTCATTCTATTAGGAATAATTTTACATCATTATTAATCTCTAACCTTTTTGTAAGTCAGAAAAGTTTCAAAAATTTTTCACATTTATTTCGATTTATTTTACTATCCAATATCCGTCTCTCCATAAGAGCCGGTGTAAAATTAGTGCGTAACTTTTCAACGAGAAATATGCAGTAATAAAGTTCAAATTTTACAAGTGGACTTATTTCAATTATATACATTGTCTGTACAAATTTCATACATTTGTGTTAGGATTCAATACATAGGCGATACATCCGTGAGAAATAATTGCCGGCGTTAAAAAATATTTGTTCAATCAAGAACATAATATGATCTTACAAATTTTGAAGAATACAGATTCTTGATCGAAAAATATATATTCTTGATTCAAGAATACCATCGTGGGAACAAGACATTCTCTCTCGCAAAAAAAAAACAACTACTCGAGCCTATCAAATATTTTCTTGCACGAGAAAAACCATGATTTTATCCTGGAATTATATCATATTTTTGATCGAAGAAAATACTTTTTTCGCACCAGCAATTATTTATGTCAGTGTAATGGCAAGAAAAACGAAAAGATTAAGTATTTTACACCTCCGTGAGGTACGGCTATTTGCTTGACCGTGTAATCATCTTCCCGAATGAATATACAGTACACCTCTTTAATTGAAATTTAATACCCGCGTTTTTACGGCGTATGCAAATCGCGAGAAGTGCCAAAGTAAATGAACGGGGGGCTCGTTTCGCTGTCGACCATCCGAGGAAGACACTCTCCTCGCGATATTAACAATCGCGCGGTACCCCTCGCGGTAATTCGTTACGCAGCTACACCCCCGCCCTATACCTACGTAGGTATAGATATACCGGCAGTACATACCCGCGGCAGCAACTAGAAATGGAACGACGAGCATCGCGTTTCCTGGAACTGCGAGTGAGACTAAAATTACCCGCGGTAGGCTTATCGACTCGCCACGCGATTGGCTGTGCAGCTACCGCCGGAAGTCCGGGCCGTACGGCGCACACGAGAGCTTACGAATATGGAACGGCGCGCGGGGAGATAAGACAGCACGGCGACCGAGCGTCGAAAGTTTATTTGCGAATAACCTCGGTTAACCGAACAGAACGATAAATGCGCGAGTCGAGCTTCGCGTCTAACCTATTAGTGAACGTGAAAAGCTCCGTGAAAGTTTTGCGTCGAGTTTAGCCGAGCGTTACGCCCACTGATCGTTCGTTTAATTAATAACGGCAAGCATTCTATACCGAGAAAAAAGTTTATTTGTAGTTTATAAAGGTTTGTTTGAATATGGCTAAATAAACAATTTATCGGACCAAGTAAATATTCGTTAACTGTTACGATATTGATTTGGCAACGATCGAATTCTTCGAGGCAACCGTTTGAATGAAATAAATATTTTTAATTAACGTATATTGTCTTGTCTAAACAAGCCTGCGTAAAAAAAGTGTAGCTTAGTTATGGCGAAAGTCCGGGAAAAGTCGAATCAAAAAAGTATGGCTGGAGTCGTATCCCAAATTTTCAGCCAGATCATATTTTTTATATCGGCTGAAAAGTAAATTTTATTTGACTCACCTATACATTTTTTATTCAGTTCCGTTGTACGGGTTCTTCGTTATAAAACTATAACGACTTGTTCAGTTTTAGAATATAGTTCGTTAGTAATAATTTGAGTTTAATAAAATAATAAATTGAAATAATATCAACTGACAAGAACGGACATACTTTTTTGGTTCAACTTTTCCCAGACTTCCGCCATATGTACTTCAGCCTCTAATTGCAGTTAGTCCTATAAAGTTCCACATTTTCCAACCAATATTTATAGAAAATTACCACTATATTCAGAAAATTTATTTCGCCGGTTTCTATGCAATTATTCATTCTCGAGAAGTGAAATAATTTTTTCCAAAATCTACATGCCATGAAATGCTACGTTTTCTGAAATACAATCGGCTTAGGCTACGATTCAAATTAACCCATTAAAACGCCTGAATTTTCACCGGTCATTGAAGTATGTACTTGATTGAGTACAGCCGGCGTTAATGGGTTAATGAAAATGTTGTTATCATAACAACATAGCTGCCGTCGGGTACCGGATTGTCTGCTAACAGTAATTTTATTATTTTCCGATTTCTTTACCCTTGCATGATGTTTATGATTTGAGGAAATAATTTCGATCCATTTGTATATAAAAAGTGCATTCACTTTATGATTCTTGTTCTGATAAAGGAGAAAGTAGTGAAACAAATTTCAGTTGCCTACTCTTCTGGGAAAAATTAAGTTCCACATTTGCCCAGAAGGGGCCACTAGTTGAACTCCGCAGTAACCTAGACCCGTTTAATCCTTAATTTGGCAGTGTATCTCATAAGATACATTGTTTTTTCTTAACTCAAAACATACTAAAAATCGTGCATTTTCTAGTCTAGGATACTTAAATAGCTTAATAGATATACCCACAAATAGAGCTCGTTGCTCCATTTAGTGTTAACCACGGTAACTACATGTCAGTGAACAAACATGGCCGCTAGTTGCAGCGGGTGGTGCACGCCACAGGTAAGTTTTGGTGGTGCACGCCATAGGTAAGTTTTGGGTATTTAACACGTGAATTAAACAATTGATTCATGAACTTTGTAGTTTTACTTCAAACTAAGCAATCTATCCAATAATATACAATATATTGTCAAATTATTTTCCTACAACTAATAAAATTCCTATACATACAATTAATAAATTTATTCCTATCGGTTTAAATTTTTATTTTTTATCACAAATGTGTTTAGTAAGCCCCAATTGATAAAAAAAACATAATTATCCCACTAAAAAATGTTTTATTGACATCTGCCAAATTAAGGGTTAATGAAATATTTATTTCGCCACACTTGAAATTACATTTATTAACTAGTAATAAACAGTTTTCTCGGTCTACCGGTGAATATTGAGTCACAGTTCAAGTGCAAAACCACGGAATGCACTCGACGCGCAGTCGAGTTCGCGGCAATAGCGAGATAGGAGTGCGGAGGAAAAAAAATTGTCTGCCGGAGGGTCACATCGTAAATCGTCACCCTTTCTCTCTCGAGTCCTCTTTACGAGAGTAGAGAATTTACGCTTTAGATTAAACCGCGTTCGTCGACGGAGTGAATCTGCCCGGCACGGGGGTGCAGACTCCACTCGCAACGGAGTGCGAGGTTCTTAACGTCTCGTCGCGCGTTTTTAATTGGTTCGCCGTGATCACGTCCGACGGTAAAACGGGAATATTTAAACGGTGCTCGGAAAGACACGAAGGGAGCAGGGCGTCGCCGCCAGACTTTAATTAAAGGTCGATCTTTGATCGTCCAGGTCGAATATTTCGTGGGCCGATTCATCCCCTCTTCCTTTTTTTTTCCTCCCAGCTCTCCCTTCCCTCTCCGATTTCGATACTGCGACGCTTTCGCATCTTTTATCTTCTTCCTTGCCATAGTAAGAAATGGTGCCGGTAATACGGCACGATTTTATGCATACAAGACATCTCCTCCCTCCTATAACGGAGCCCCACGTTGATGAAAAAAGCTGCGCAGATAAGAGAACAGAAAGGTGCTCTTCGTGAGTGAGGCATAATGAGTCTTTCGATGAGGATGAAAAGACAAGAAAAATTCCGTCGAGAGAGAGAGGAGTAATTTCGATGCACGTGGTGAACGTGATCGGTGTTCAAACTGTGACGAAACAGGGCCCTGCCCTGCAAGAAAAGCCTAAAAATTTCGAATTTTAAACGTTCGTCGGTAGACGCGTAATTTCAAACTAACCATGCATATAAGGGAGAGTTGAATATATTGCACCATCGCCCCAAATTATACCACAACTGATATTTTATGAAATATAAATAGCAGAGTACTTTGTTTCGTATAAAATTGATATTTGCATTTGTGTTTCAGGTGGTGATATATTTTTTATGTGAAACAGAGTGCTCTGCTAATTTCATAAAATATCAGTGGTGGTATAATTTAGGCGGTGGTATGATATGACCAACTCTCCCCTATTAGTCTCTCAAAAAGGAACATATTTTTTGTAGTGACCGATGCATTCAGGAACACATGTAAAAATCGACGGAAGGATGCAATTATTGATAATTACATCAGAGTACAAATTGACCGGTACCAGAGAAAACGGCAAGTATCTTTTCACTGTCATTGAGAAACGTCGTAAATCGTTGCTATGCGAAGAAACATCGTAAATCCTTGTTGTCATCGATGTGATTTATAACTTTTCCTTGTATAGCAGCGAGTTATGATGTTCTATAATAATAGTAAAGATACGTGCTTTTTTCCGGTACCGGTCGAAATATTCGGCAAAGTATAGGGAGAAAAATTTGGGCGCCCCCCCCCCCCCCCCCCGATATACCCGCTGCGAACGAGTTTCGCGGAAATTCTTTCAGAAAGTTTGCGCGCCTCGTTAAAAATTCGCGCATCCGCACGGATGTCGCGGAAAAAAGTTTCCCAGATCGAGCTTGCGCAGAGCGCGCGCGGTGGCAGAGATCGCGCGTGACAGCTCGTAGGGAAAGTTGATTTGCTCGGTGGATATGAAAAGACGGGGGATGAACGGCGCAAGCGCTACGTGACGAGTGGAGTTATATAATTACCGATATTTTTTCGATGGCGCAGCACCGCGTTGACCACAATCTGCGGATTACGAAGTTTCGCGGTAGAGGGGAGGTTAAATCTTCGAGAGCTTCCCTCTTCCGAGAATAACCCGGACACGATTAGCCTGCCGTACCGTCCGCGCGAATCGTCGAAGGACTTCCGGGGAATCGGGGAGGAAAAATTCGGACCAACTTTTTCGCCCTCTCCGTCTTTGCTCCTCCCTCTCTTTCGGGGAGCTTAAAACAAATGGGGGGAATAGTTAACGCGGAAGGAAATCGTTTGCCCGATGAGAGGGCGCGGCGTTAAAATGAGGACGAACGCGCGTCGTGTACGCACGGAATGGCGAATGAGCTCGCGGCGAGGGCGAGGTAAGGAGAAATAATTGCAAATCGACCTTACTTCGTTGCCCGGCAAATTAATGTATCGTGCTTTCCCCCTTCATTGAAACGGAAACGAGGGATAATTTTGCGAAATGGGATCGAGCGGATAAGGAGGAGGAAAATTAATGTACCGCGCGGAGGCATTTTTCGTGACTTTTCACCTGGTTCTTCGGGTTTAGATGCTACGATACGATTGGTTCCAGTGACTCTCAGAGTGTCGGGCAATTACTTCCGAAGAAAATCACTGAATTTCTCCTCCCCAACCTCTACTACCCACCACGACCAATAGCATCACATATCATAATAACATATAATAATTAAACATATTCAAAATCATGAATTTAAATAATCATTAGTACGCGAGTATTTATTTAATAATCATAAATTGATTTAAATTAACCTTTAATTTTTTAATGTAGGTATTATATAAAATTAAATAATAACAAATTGATTAGTTAGTGTAATCATTAAATTTATTCTTACTAGATTTCACTCTAGTTCTGGTTAGAATCAGGTATATCTACCTGATTAGAGAGTTTCATCACTGCATGGAAAAAATAATGTCTTACAAGAATGTAATACATTAGTGATATTGGGGCTGCGAAACACCTCGAATGTTGCTAGGTTGATGGGTATCGCCTACAATGTACAACGATACTCTGTCCTATTGTCGCTCCTGAGGATATGTACTTCTACTGTGTGAAATATCACACTTCACCCGATATTCTTTTTTTCCGTGCGGCAGTTACCGATATTATTTAAGGGGGCGTCCACAAACCACGTAACGCTTTTTTCCCTAATTTTGACCCCCTCCCCCTCCCCATGTAACACGATGTAGACAATTGGCTTGACCCTTCCCGCTCTCCCTGAAATGTTACGTAACGTTTCAATTGCACTTAAAAATAAATTTTTCCAAAATTAACAAAGTTTTTTTTGTTTCATATTAAATAATATAACATTTATTTAGTTTTCATTTTTACATACAAAAATGTCAACTGGGTTGCATCAACGAACAGGAAAATGCCGGCATTTGTTTACGTGCGCATCAGGAGGACTGGTCAGCAGTTGAGTTTTCGTACACGCTGGCCACAAAAAAAAACAAAACACTAGAACTGCCCATCTCCATGAAATAAATTGGCGCGCTATTTGATTTTTTCACCGTTTTCAAGAATAGCATTAAATTTTATTAGTAAAATTTTTTTGTCTGGCGTTACGTAACTGTTTCTCGCGTATCCTCCCTCCCCCTTTGTAACACTATGTAGACAGTGTAGCTTACCCCTCCCCCCCCCCCCTCAAGAGCGTTACGTGGTTTGTGGACGCCCCCTAACCTCTCCTTTACTCACGACGACTAATCAAAGATAAGGCTCATCGTCTAACTTCCACAAAATCGTATACGTTGTATTTGCTATGTCGCAGATCCAAGTCCTCGTCCTGTAAGTCAAGCTTCCTTGAATACACACCGTATTACAGGCTCCTATTCGAATACGCCATTTCTCGAGATGTATTTGAGAATTGTCGACGTAATAACGAGACTCGATGTCGCTCGAAAGTTCCCGCTCGCGCGGGCCAAGCGACGGAGGAAGGTATCTCCCTCCTCCTCCGCCGCGTCAAAGTGCAAGTAAAGCGAGAAATCCCCAGGAAATATAAGCGTAGACGACTCTCTGGCCTTTCGTCTTAGTTACTCGATTAAAGCTCGTTCGTCGGACTTTTATTCGGCTGTTTGTCTTTCCTTGCGCGTAATACGCTTCGCCGAGAGCGGGAGACCTTCCCGGGAAAGAGTTGTCCGCGAGTACAGGCGAGTCAGCGGAAGAAGACGAAGCGCGTATGCTGACTCGAGTGGGGGCGATTCCCGAGAGAGGGATCCCTGTCCACCGCGTACGGTGGCGAGCTGGGGGCGTGCATAACGGACGTGTGATAATACTGTAGGGAGGAGCGGGGGATGCGCGCGGCCGGGCCAACGTAAGCCCGTTAAATAAAGATGCAACGCACGGGCTCGCCAAATTACGAGCGGAGAAACGACCGCGCGGTTGCATTACTTCGCTCCAGTTTCTTATGCGCGGAATGGCTGCACCGCGGTATTTCAGAGCGCGCGAAGGGTGGCGTATGCGGTCCAGGGGCGGTGAGAGAACGTTCGCAAATTACGTATGTAATATTGAAAGAGGGTGTGGAAGTGTCCGATCGGAGTTATGATCCGTGGAATGTGGAAAAGGGGGAGAATCGGAGATGCCTCGCTATATGACGATTATAAGAAAATTTTTTTCGGAGATATCAGCAACACTCGAAATTCCATTTTGAGTTTTCAAAAGAGCGCACTGTGATTAGCTCACTTTACACTGAGAGAAATAATAATTGCTGGTGCTAAAAAAATGTTTTCTTCAATCAAAAACGATTTTGTTCGTGCAAGGAAATGTTTGATAGACTCCTTGACTCAAGAATTTGCATATATTCTTCAATCGAGAATCTGTATTCTTATAAATTTGTAAGATTATGTGTTCTTAATTCAAGAAATATTTGTTTGACGCTAGTAATTATTTCTTTCTGTGTCAACAAACACAGCCGGAGATTTTAGTTTCCGACGAAAATACATGAGTAGTGAAAATTTTACGAATAACGATACATTTAATTTAGTTTAATTCAATTGAAGGGCTTATTGGAAAAACGTGACAAGCCACATTCTGTTCAAAAATAAACAGTTTACTTTGTAGTAGTCCCCTGCATTTTCTTTTAATACTTTAAGATTGTAGACGTTAATATATGAACTAGAATATATCTGTTAAGAACACTGAGGGGTTATATTAATCAAATATGCATTTTACAGATTTTTTGGAACTTCAAAGCTCGTCTTCTCAGTAAAATGATTTTGTGGCTTGTCACGTTTTTCCAATAAGCCCTTCAATTATAAGAGTAGGAAACGTCTGCACGTATTTAAGAGGTATTCAAAAAAATCACGAGAAATGCGTTGCGCAATTTCTCAGCGCTCCCCAACGCGAGTGCATTCCTTTGAGAGCGAGGAGGGCGAAAGGGGTGAGAGAGTTAATCCCGAAATGACTTGTACACACGGAATAATTTGACGAGGATAAATAGAAACTTCGTAAAGAGGAGACGTCGAGGGAGAAAATCATCATAAATTGATATTCCTTGATCGCTGAATAGAGAGAAATGGTCGGGGCGTCTGACCGCAGCGAGGTCCGCACTACTGGCCGAGCCGCCGCGGTATAGAAATTACCTAAGAGCCCGACTCTGATTGCCTACGGGTCTCGAATGCTACGGACAAGGACTGCGGTAGGAGCAACGGCTCTCCTCCAATTGGCGAGGAGTCCGATCCCCGCTGGTCAGACCCCGTGTATCTCCACTGATTAAATTCGAGATTAAAGTCCATTTCAAACGACCGTAATTACGCGTGTGTACGCGCGATATTTAATTTGTTTCAAGTGAACGTCGAATGCGAATGAAGAAAGCACACAAGCTCCATTTTTAGAATCTTCTATAATTTGTTTACAAATTGGTCGACTCGAAAAATGTTTGTAAAGTCTCGTTTATCCAGAATAATGTAATTTAGTACTACCGTATACAACTACTGTAAAAAAATACTACTACCAAATTCAAAGCTAACTGAAACATGACCCTTGAATATATGTATAATATAACTGCGATGGTCTAGAGAAGTAATTATTACGATTTTCCACGACATCGAACCGCGATCGAGCCACGTGGCCCGTTGAAAAGCTCGACCGAGAGATTATTTTCTTTACAAAATACCGTGTCAGCAGTGCCTGGCATCTTCTGTATAATGACGATCAAAGCTAGAACCGTACAATCGTAACCCGTTGAATGGGAATTGACGAGGAATAAATAGTTTCCCATATATCTATACGTTTTCCCTCGGACGAGAAGCAGTACCTATCTCGTAAGCGTTTAAACTGTTGCGCAAATTTCTCCCGTCTTTAACGAAAGGAATCGATCCACCATCTGCATCGTACGACCGTGATCATAGATTTTGTCAAATGTGGACGCGCTTCTATTGAAATTAATTTTTAAACCGAAATCTGACGAATTAAAAATTTCAGATTGAATTGAATCTGTGGTCTGTCAAATAAAGTATTTTAGAAATATTATAATACACTGAGAGAAATAATTGCTAGTCTCAAACAAATATTTCTTCAACCAAGAACAAACGTTCTTCTGAATTTTTGAGCGAGAAAAACAATTACTCGAGCCTGTCAACAATTTTCTTGCGCGAAGAAAACCATGACGTTACCCTGGAATTATATCATTCTTTTGATCGAAGAAAACATTTTTTTGGCATCAGCAATACTTTCTGTCAGTGTACATTAGATGCACTGTTCAACTGAATTCTAATTTAGAAATAAATTAATCAATTCTATCGCTGAACAAGTTTTTGAACTAATTTCGAAATCGAGATCTAATGAACTTAAAATTCCGAGAACAATTTAATTTACAGCATATTCAATGAAGAGTCTAAAATTGAATGTATTGAATTTGCCGTCTAATTTATAAATCAATTTATAAATTAATTTAGAAATCCGTCCAGCAAGCTGGATTCCGTGATCGTGGGAGTACCGCGTCAGCCCGTCTCGTTCGACCGAAAGGCGAAAGCGAAAGTAAAAATCGTTTCGCCAGATTTATCTCACCCGATAAACCCGGAAGGTACCTAATCCCCATCGTCTGCGAAGATATAATCCGACGACCGATCGATCGGGAATCCCTTCCATCGCTAATCGTCGCTTCAATTATGCACGATGCTGACCTTTCCAAAATCAACCCCGATTTACTACGTAATGACTCCCCCTCCCCGTCAATCAGTCGTTGCACGCACACCCACACTATACATATATAAAACCGTCCTATCTGGCAAACGGCCAGAATCCATGTCGAGTCGAACGGCCTACAACCGCCGTCTGTCGCTTCTTTTTCGCTCTGCAATTCTCTGCTCCTCTTTTTGGGCGGGGTGAAATCGATAGCAATTGACTCTGCTGCGCGTTGCAGATATTATAGTGTAGGTGGACCGTACAAACTACGTAAGTATTATACATAGGGAGGTTCGAGGGAGAGGAAGGAGTGCCGATACGCTGAGAAAAAAATAACTTTGTTAAAATAACCAAATTCAACACGGAAAAAAACGGCAATTTTTTACTGCTTCATCCAGTAACGCTGAAACTCGAGCTCGTACTCAAGAATTTGTACAGAGAGGAGACACTTTTATTTACTGCTGTCAGCAATACATAGTACAGTTTCTTCTGTACAAATTCTTGAAAATCAGCTCGAGTCTCAGCGCTACTAAATGAAGCAGTACAAATTTCTGTTCTTTTTCCCGTGAACTGATTAAAAGAGTTTATTTATTCTAACCAAAATACTAGTAAGTTGAATCAAATATTTAGTTATTCCGATAACACGTCTAGTTTTTTGATTAGAAAATAGTCAGTTTCACCAAACAGATGGAGGATTCATACTTCACCAAATGACTCAGGCATGGTCTCCAGGATTTTTGTTAGATCGACCAAGTTATTTTTCTCAGTGTACATTGGAGGAGCTGATAGCAGAGAATTCATGGACGTTTTACATTCGTGAACTCTCGAGAGGATAGGTAAAGAATATTTTCAAGATCTGCGATACACTGCACCTCATAGCACTCGATTGATCGTAATAAAGCAAGGACCAAACTCATTCAATATGACAGAAATACTGATAGGATCATTCTGTAAGAGTGTCTCGCCGAGGAGATTCATACGGAGTGTACACAAAGCTGCATTTCGTCAATACTTAACAAATATACACTGAGACAAATAATTTGCCAATTCGAGTAATCATCGACATGAATAGTGCCAAGAACATATTTATTTAAGACAAGTGTAAATGGTATTCATTGAATTGAATAAATCTAATATCGATTCGAAAAACATACAATATATCGGACTTAAATAAATATTTTCTTGGCATTATTCATGTCGAAGATTACTTGTTGGATCGTAAAATTATTCTTCTCAGTATATAGAGTAGGAAAAAAATATTTTTCCTCTTCTTCTTAACTCGATATCATACTCACGCTTGGCAGTGACAAACCCATCTCATATTTTAAATGACCAAAGCACCCTCACCGCATCGACGAGATTTCTTACCTGAAACAGAAAAGAACGACGCATTCTATGAATATTGATATGCTAAAAAAAATATATAAGATGGCGAGATGAATCATAAGCCCTAAAACGACGACATTGCAGCAATTGCCATTATAATCGAAAGACATCTACCCCCTGCTACCCGCGGACCTTCGACCCACCCACAACTTCGAGCAACACGCTACCGGTTCCCCGTGGCTTTCCGGTGCCGCGGGCGCGCGCCTGGCCACCCCTCTCTCTTTCTCTCTTTCTCTTTCTCTCTCTCTCTCTCTCTCTCTCGCTCTCTCTTTATTAAGGAGCTACGCTGGCCTGGAAACAATTTGTCGAGCGCGTTCTCATAAGCGACTTCGGGAGCAATATCGTCATTCCCTCCGGTGGAAGGCACTGCAGGCCAGGAGTAAGAAGGAGGAGGAGGAGGAGGAGAAGCTAGCGGAGAGGACGGAGGGCGGGTAGCCGAAATATATGGAGGTTAGGTTTCGCTTTCGCTAGGGGTGGTATTTCAGGATGATGACTGGCCCTATCGGGGTTGTTAGCAACCCCGCGCGCATTCTACAATAGGAGCGCGACGGGGGGGCGGGGGAGTCCTGATACTAATCACCGGCATAATGTCACCTATAGGTTACCGCAACCCCTCGTCGCCGGCGATCGAGACGGGGTGACGTCGTCGACGAATCGAGACGCCGGGCTCCGTTGGGGTCTTTCTCCCCCGTACGGTCGACTAGAAATCGGACGGACGGCCGCGCGATCCTCTCGACGCTTTCCGGCTCCGTTCTTTCTCGAGAGCTCCCACGGGGTGTCCCGTGTCCCCACTCGGACACCCCAAAGTTCGCCGGCCCTCGAGTGTGCGGTCTTCCTTGTGCACTAGCGATAAAGGGTCATTTACACGACGCTGGTAACTCGTTACGAGTCACTAAAACCGAGTACTCGCTTTTAGTACTGTCCTCGTGTAAAGTGGTGTTCTGTATGCCAGTAGAGTATTTATACGAGAACAGAGTAGGTACTAAAAGCGAATACTCGGTTACTGGCATCGTGTAAAGCACCCTTAAAGCCGTGGGGAGTTCTCCTCGGCTTGAAATATTCGCAGGGTGGAATAAAGAAGAAAATATTCGGAAGAAATATTGGGTGCAGTATGAGAGGGGAAGCGAGGGAGCGACAGGATATGTACGATGGTGGTACATTTCTGATAGCAGAGAGAACATTAATTTTATAATTGGAAATGTTGTGTTGGAATCGGTCCACCCATTTCTGTATGTTAAAATCATCCGATTCTTCGTATTAATTCAGCATCTTTTGTTGTTTAAAGTTAACAAGAAGAATATTAAATTAAAATAAAGAATCAATTGATTTTAACGTATGCACTGATAAAAATAACTTGGTCAATCAAACCAAAAAATCGTGAAGAGCATAACCAAACCATTTGGTGAAATACAGATCCTCTCCATTTGTGTGTTTGGTTAAACTGACTAATTTTTGGTTAGAATAACTAAACGTTTAATTGGAATAACTAAACATTCGGTTAGAAAAACTTGATATTTGGTTCAAATGACCAGTATTTTGGTTGGAATAACTAAACATGTTTAGCTTGATGCGTTTCGTCATTTTAACCTAATAATTTCTCTCAGTGTACTGAAAACAAAAATTAATTGAGTCGATTTAGTTGATTTGAATTAACTGAAGCAATCGAATATTTTTTTAATTTACATAATTTTGTTCGACGCATTACCTGTTTATTTGGAACTAATACGTATATATGTATGTTCAACCGCTATAAGTACGAGTAGATATCTAGTTGTTAAAATTTTACATATGTATTTAATCCGCCATATATAACTACTTTTGTGCAATTCGACCATTTAATTATTTTTTTAGTATGTGACTAATACATTTACTCGCACTGATAATGACTATATTTGGTAGGAGCAAACGAGTATCGAATTAAATACAATTTCCTTAACTCAAAAGAATACATTATTATTTCAATTAATTTAAGGGGTTACGCCTAGTTGGTGGCCGGAAAAAAGGCGTGATTTTGTGAATTTTTTTTGGGAAAATGATTGCAGGTTTCGAACTGTTTTTTTTTCATAGTAAAGGGTATATCTTTGACTATGTTTCATAATTTTTTATTGGAAAAAATTCACAAATGTGGCAAATATAATGAATTTCCCGGACCACTGTTCAAAAAAGGCTTTCCACGGTGACCACTGTAACTTCCACACCAATCATCTGACATCAACAAACCAAATAAATCACGTTTTTGTATCGTATTATCTAGTCCTTAATCGAAGGATTTGATAAAATATTAATTTTTGAAAAAATAGTCGGCGATCGAAAGTGAAAGTCTAAATTTCGGTGAAAAAAATCACTTCATTTTCCTTGATATAAAAAAAAAAGTATGCATCGAAAAAAAAAATCCTTCGATTATGGACTGCCTTTTGATATAAAAAAAAAAGTATGCAAAATTTCAAGTAAATCGGTCAACTCGTTTTTTGAGATATCGTGGTCACCGATTTTGAAAAAGCCGTTTCGAGAAAAAAACACGTTTAACTCCGTTATACTTGCGTCGCGCGGCTCGCGCACAACGTAACTATAAAAACGGCCGTAACTCGCTCAATTTTGATCGGATCGACTTGAAATTTTCAGAGAATATTTTTGAAAGGTTATACTTTAAGAATCCGTCGAAAACGAAAAATCGATTTTTTCGAAAATTCTGACTAGGCGTAACCCCTTAAACCAACTATATCCTTGAACCCTTCATATCGCCACCC
Organism: Xiphydria camelus; assembly: GCA_963678675.1. Classification (NCBI taxonomy): domain Eukaryota; kingdom Metazoa; phylum Arthropoda; class Insecta; order Hymenoptera; family Xiphydriidae; genus Xiphydria; species Xiphydria camelus. The sequence continues at coordinate 37,011,731 of OY783191.1, read as the reverse complement.
TTTATTTCTCGACTCCCTTGCGCCGCGCGGCGATTGTGATACTTGGTAATATCAAAGGAATACCCGCAAACACAGGAGGGAAAAGAAAGAGGGACGAGAGCAGAGTGCCACTTCTTCACTTATCAAGCCTAAACGGAAAGAGAGACCATCACCGGCATCTCATTTCGCTCCGCGAGTTTACGGTACCCTTATTCGCATTGGCATCCCCCCCCCCCCTCTCTCTCTCTCTCATTCTCTCTCTTGCTATTAACCATCGATATCTCGCACCCTTCCACGATAACGCGCGACAAGGAGAAAGCGAATGAATTAGAAACTCGAACTCGTAACCGACGTGCGCGATTCCGTTTAAACGTCAAATTACGGCCCGTGCGACTCGCGGGGAACAAGACACACGTTCGCATCTCCCGCGGGGATCGTACCACCGCGTCGCGAAGCGGAACCTCGAGAGCGAGTGAGTTTCGAGAGTGATCCCTTCGTTCTCCAAAGGATTACCTACCCCTAAATAATCGTCTGGAATCGTCTAACCGTCTAATTCAATAACCCCTGATCGTACAGTATAGGCTAAGAGTAGGACAGATGCTCCAGATTCTATTTAACTTTGAACGCGATTATCTCATAACGCAGTGGAGATACTTACACGAAAAATATTAAGGAGCTTTTTTAGAGTACAAATATAGGGAAACATTTTGTATTTAAACTTTTCTTCGATATCTCTAATTGACTTTCAATTTGTTCTTCAAGCAGGACGTCTACATTATGAGAAATAATTGCTAGTGTCAAAAGAATATTTTTCGAGACAAGAACATATTATGGTCTTACAAATTTTTAAGAATACAGATTCTTGGTCGAAGAACATATATTATTGATTCAAGAATATCTTCGTTGGAACGAGAAATGTTTCCTACGCGAAAAAAAAAAACAATTACTTACTCGAACCTATCAAATATTTTCTTGCACGAAGAAAACCGTAGCTTTATTCTGGAATATTCTGGAATTATATCATGTCTTTTTGAATGTAGAACAAATTTTATTGGCACCAGCAATTATTTTTCTCAGAGTATTCCATTTTTACCCTAGAATAAGAAAGCATCCTACCGTCAAAACTGAATTATCTAACGCTTCTCTATAATTTGCGACGACCCAATTTCCTTCCCCCCCATAGGAGAAACGGCATTTCTCCCAGCGTCGAAATATCATTTCCAAGAGTGCTGAAGAATTTAGCGCGGCAGCCGGGTCGAACGAACCCGGTGTAGCGCAAGAGCCGCCGAGAGAGGGTTGAAAACGCTGTGTCGACCGGAGAAGAGGCCCGTTAAAGCAGAGCGATGCACTCTCGCGGTTATCGTCTTCGGACTCGGCGTTCCGGCGTCAGAGACGCCGCCCCTCTCGCGCCACGGCAATTCGATCGATGGAATAAAACGAGTCGCGCGCGCGTCGCTCAGATGCGAGTTTGTATGGAATGCACGTGAATGCACTCGCACCTGCATCAGCAGCCGACTACGATGCAGCGACTCGACATACGCCGGAGCTACTAGTACACGAAGAAAAAGGATTAGTAAGAAATCCTGGGAAAACCCATGAATTTTTACAGGCTGTAAGAAAAATTTATACAATTGTATGATATAAAGCTTTTATCCAATACGTGATTATGAAAATGAATATATTCCATCATGAAATTTATAAGGGCAATTTCATAATGAAATATATTAATTTTCATAATCACGTATTGAAAAAAAGCTTTGCATATGAAAGTATGTTAAAATTACAATTTTTTTCGCAGCACAGTTATCCCAGTAACAGAGCACCTCGAGGTGAAACATTGAAATTTCTAACAGACCACAGCGTACTTTTTACAGTTCGTGTAATAGTATAAATATCAGTTTATACGGTAAAATTTACCAATCTCCAGTTAATATGTATCGGGTGTTATACGAGTTTATAGTGCAGGGAACAATAAAAAGTACACCGTGTCTATTAAAAAATTCAACATTCCACCTTGAGGAGTTCTGTTACCGGGATTCGTTGGCAAAATTACCGATCCTTTTTCTTCGTGTAATTTCGGTCGCGTCGACACGGATGTATGCACGGATACACGCTCGCGATGCACCGCTGCACTGCACGACCGATGTCGTTATACGGCAGCCGCGCAGAGTCGGGTAAAACGAGGTGCCACGACCCGCCCCTGCGATTCGCGGTGCGCTTGATTTATCGATGCTTTTGACGTAGGGGCGCGCGGTGTGGCTTTCGGTTATTGTCGTTTTTTTTTTCTCAAGCGCCGCCGCGCAGCTAAATCGTCCTCATTTTTCAACCACCGCTCCGCTCTGCGTCGCGGTTCATGAATGAATTTCCCTGTTTAAACCCGTGGGGTGGAAAGACTTCGCGCATGCATAAATTACGCTGCACGACGTCACAGTACACGCGTATCTCGTTACCGGATCGTCGTGTGTTCGCGGACGTCAACGACGTGTATGATGGGAATGCTGATGATAATGGCTGGGACGATAACGACGGCTATATATATGCAGAGTAAGATTCTTTTTTACCGCTTCGGTTATAACGTCTCGCCGGAGAGGAGCGACTCGTCTCTCGCGTCGATGTTAACAAATTATTCGACTCCCGTGGGGAGAGACGAACGAGATCACGAGGGTCCGCGACGCCACGTACGCCGACCTCGCGATCTCCCATCGCTCTCACGGTCCACGTGTCGCCGGATCCACGTGTCCTTCTCGGAATCGCGAGCGGAAGGAATCACAACGTCACCTTAAGTCATTTTTATGCTGGGCGGCGCTCGTCGGAAAGCAATGCTGCGCTACATCGATAACAAGGATTGATAAAATTTGGCAGCATCGTTATTAGAGTTTCTCCTCGTGATTTTTCGAAGAAAAAATGCACGAAATGTAATTAATGCAGCTTCTTACGCGCAGGAAAGAGTTTATGGTAATCAGTTTCACATTGAATATTAGTAAAGATTTTTTGGGTAAGCATATATGCTTCTTTACTACACCATACAGTAACGGTAATGTGAGAAGTATATGTATATTTTTTTCTTCTTTTCCGTATAGTAACTATTAGCGCACGTAGGTTAGACAGAGGCGAATCGAATCACGCAGAGAAAAAGAATTAGTTAGATCTGCTAAAAATAAGTCGCGTGGTCGCAAATAATTATTGCGACCGCGCAAGTAATTTTCAGTAGGTCCAACTAATTCTTTCACTCTGTGTATATAGGTCAATATTTCTTAAATCATGGTGAAAATGAGCGTTCCGGGGTCATTCGTATTATTTCGTTGGAGAGCGAAGTTTATTATTGGAATGTTCCTTTTCACAGCGATTTATGAAATATAGAGCTATGATTCGATTTGCCTCGATCTGTCCTATAGTAAAGGAAAGCCCACATCTTCCCATAATTTCTTTTCTAGTATTCACAGTACGAAGCCGATTACTACACTGTTGAAAATATCGTTTGAAATTTAAGTGAAAATAACTGAAGCAATTACCAACTACATTTATATCTAAAATATCATACAAAATAATGAATCGCGTGATGTCTATAATGTCGTTTCGATTTGAATTTTAGTCAACAGAAATGAATATTGAGACATTGTGTAAGCATTTATGTACGAGTAGGGTAAAGCACCCAGTTTTTGGACACTTAAGCATTTTACAAGATTTGAGACCACGTTAAAAAGATATTTTTCTACCTAGAGAGAGATATGAGTGGTGGCTTGTTTTGATTTAAAATTTAAAATTCAAGTAACTTACAATTTTAAGTTGGAAAGAATATAATTTTCAACAATAAAAAACTGGAATAAAGTCAAAAAACTTAGTTATTGGACAGTGTTCTTATTTTTGGAAATAATCAATCCAGTAATTGGACAGTCAAGAATCAATAAGCCAGGCACGGTTTCTGATGATATTTATTAAAGTAAAAACTAGGAATCTTGTTTTTATTTATTTAAATCAGACTGTCCAATAACTGCAAGGTGTCCAATAACTGGGTGATTTACCCTACTTACTATTGAAAATTCAGGTTTGTTCGATTCTTAGGATCTGAACCATTTTTAACAGTATACAGGTTTTTCTCCGTATAAGATGACATTCGCAGCCGGCTCATCAACGTCCACTTTCGCCCCGAATTAATTGGCAATTATTCATTACCTTTCAAACATATCGTAAGAGCTTCCAAAAGTATTGAGGATATTAACCAAGAAATGCTCATATCGCAAACGTCGACGGAAAAAAATGATTTTGCAATTTTTTAAAAACTAGGTTTTACTGAAAATGTCTCGCTATAATGACACAAATATTATCTGTGGCAGCAAAAGACATGTTCACAATGGCAGTAAAAATATTTGCTAGGATAACAAGTATTTTTACCGGCAAAAATTTAACTGTGATTACAATTACACTTGCTATTATTGAACATATCGCTCATTTGCAGCAAGAGTGACATTTTAAAAGCCAGTTTCTCATAAATCGAATTTTTCGTGTTACGTCACTCTTGCTGCAAATGAGCGATATCTTTTTTGCTGGGGTAGAAAATATTTTTGTTATGATAACAAAAAATTCCCAGCAAACCCTACTTCTGCTAAGACTACAAAATTATTTTGTTCCGTGTGGCTTCGCGGTGGAACTTCACTTTACTTCGCGCCAACGACCCGGAACGTTCGCTACGATGACGGAATCAGTCTAAATGCCAAACGACATCACCTTTATCCACGCCACAATGGACAAGGACGCGTCATTATATCCGACGTAACTCAATCGCGATTCCGCGTGGATGTGATCCCTTCGAACCCCGCACGAGCCCGTATAAGGTTCTCTCTCTCCCGCCAGGATTTCCAGAGGATCCTGAGCTTGATCCGAAAAGATCCTAGGCGACCTCTGTATCCCAAAGATTATCGAAATGTATTTCGAGGATGCGATGAAATAAGAAATTAAGGAGGGAAACGACTCGAAGGCGAATACCAGATAGGGATGAATAAATCGCGGGAAATTTTATGGGACACTCGGGTCGACCGGTTATGGGGAAGGCTTGAGTCCTATTAAATTCCTCCTTGTGACGGCGGCCTTGAGATATAGACTCGTCTACATCGTTTCAAAGGAGCAGGGGAGGAAAGAGGGGGATGAGAAGAGAGAGAGGGAAACCGAGAGGGAGAAGCGAGAAAACCAAGAGGCTCAACTGTGAAACCTAGATTAACGAAAGGGCCGAAGGCGGATTAGGGAACGAGCCAACAAGAAATCACCTTTGCCCGACCAAGTTTCCGAAAATGAAACAATTCCCCCGACTCGGGAAGTCTCGTGCGAGCTGGACACGCACGGAAGAGGAAAAAAGCGCAGGAGGGAGAAGGAAGGGGGTGAGAGAAGCCGGACGATTTCGTTGAGAATGTAAGGACTTATCCAACGGACAGGGGCATCCCCTTTCTCTCGCTACACACGATAGAAAGCATATCTGCGGAGTCCGGGCTATACAATGAGAAGGTCGAAAGAGGAGAGGTGAAACTTTCGGTCTGAACTTTGCTCGTTTCTTTCACCAGTGGCGGGAGAGATGACAATGGCTCGTGGGCGTGAATGAAGAATAGAGTAGGCACTTTTAAAATAATCCACCCTCTTTGCGAGGTACTTGCGACCGGGTCATATTGCACTCGAGAAAGTATCGATTCGAGATCGGGAAAAAAGATTCTCGACCGGACCCCAAATTCTTTCGTATACACTGAAAGAAATAATTGCTGGTATACCGACAAAATATTTTCTTCAATCAAAAACATGATATAATTCCGGTATCAAGTCATGGTTTTCTTCGTGCAAGAAAATATTTTATAGGTTTGAGTGTAATTGCTTTCTTTTTTCGATCGGGAAGAATTTGTTGTCCCGACGAAGGTATTTTTGAATCAAAAATATATGTATATATCATATGAGGCTAAACTTGCTCGCCAGGAAAGAAACTCGAGTCACTGTTATCTCATTATCTATGAGGTTTTAGCTTATATTTATATAATACTTTTTTGAAAATTACATTTTTATCTGTAATAGTCTCATGTCGATATAGGCCAAAAGTTTATAAATAATGAGATAATAGTAATTCGAGTTTCCTTCCTGGCAAGTAAGTTTAGCCTCTCATGTGATTAAAAGTTCTTTAGATCACATGTTCTTGGTTTAAGATATATTTTTTTGTTATACTAGCAATTATTTCACTCAGTGTACGATTATCTAACCAAATATCTCTGTGTTCGCTGAAACGCAGCCGTCGCGCGTCTCCTGGCAAACAATCGGAGCATTTGCTCCAGATAATTTCAATTGAGGTTAGACGAGCCCGGGGATACGTGATTTTTTGGCAGGAGTTCTGGCCAATCCCGCTCCCCTGCAACCACCTCACTCCTCCTCGTTCTCCCTCTCTCCTTCCCTCTGCCGACGCACCGATAGGCCTATCGATTGGCCGTGGAATAAATTTATGTGTCGGCAAAATTGAAAGAACGTAAAGAGAGGAGGAGGAAAAAAGAAGAAGGTAAGCCGGAGAGCGAGTTGGCGGGAAACGCTAAATTACCGGCACTTGGCCTCTTTGCGAAGTTAAAGGGGGCGCGCGTCTCGCGACGATCCCGTAGACCCGTGAATTCGACGGTGACCCGAATCGGACTTTGTCGAGAGACTCCTCGATGAGCGCGTCCGTTTCTTCCTGGCTGGAGGGACGTTTCCCACTTTGTTGGATTTGGCTTTTTCCCTCTTTCGTCGAAAAAGGGAGGGGAGACGCGGGTTGTTGGTTCCGCTGCGGTCACCCACTGTTCCGCGTCGTTTTTGCATCGAGAAGCACCGTGCGAAACGGCGTCGTCGTATCAAAGTTTCGCGTTCAACGGGAAGTCCACTTCAGACCGCGATTATTTCCTCGCCAGGCAGCGGTCGACTTTAGCTGATTACGGTGTATGAAACTCTGGGTCTTTTGAAAGTACATCGTACCGCTATACGAGGCAAAAATTCGCGACTGATAGAAATAAATGGAAGAAAAGGAAAGATTTCTGATGAATAAGCGTAGATTAAGACGTTTTTTAGTGGGAAGAGGGGAGACGAAAATAAGAAAAAGCGCGACGAAAGAACGAACGATCCGCCCCTAAACTCCAAATCAGTCGGGAGAATTTATCACGGAATAAACGGTCGACGATCGAGACGTTTTTCGCAAACTCATCGGTTATCTCGGCTCGTTTGCCGCTGCCTGCGTTAGAATCCGCGTATCTTTCGTGCCCTTCCCTCTTTCCACCCCCCCAACCGAGCCACCAAGGTATCGCGGTGCGACGAATAAAAGCGCTACGGGGCGTGTCGTCGAAATCGGTAGAAATAAAATCGTCGTTATCGCGCTTCTAATTCTTCTATAATTTGTTTCCCACTACTCACGATTTTTCTAGTGCAATTTGATCTTCGTACACGGAAAAAAATAAATCGTAACATTTACAAAGTTTGTGGTAGAATGCGGGATAAGGCCAATTTATCGTTACGATAACTACAATTTTAGTAAACATTACAGCAAACGCTTGCAACTTCTATAAGTTTCACTATAATCTTTAGTAAAATTGTAATTATCACATAACATGAAATTGATCTTGTCCCGAAATTTACCAACCATTTTCTTACAAGTAAATTTCTTCCTACTGTATCATGACGTCATCGAAAAGTCATGGTAGACACATTTATACCGAGCAAAGAATGCGAGAAGGATGAACTTATACACTGAGAAAAATAATTCGGTTAAAATGACAAAACACACCTAATTAAATATGTTTAGTTATTCTACCCAAAATACTGGTTAGTTTATCCAAATATTTACTCATTTCAACCAAACGTTTAGTTATTCTAACCAAAAAGTGGTCAATTTAACCAAACAAATGGAGGATCCATATTATACCGAACGGTTTGATCATCGTCTTCAAGATTTTGATTAAACTGACCAAGTGTTACACGATGGTGTGTGCCGCGTTTTTAAATATCACTTTCCAGCTAAAATAGGAGCGAAAATGAAAAGTGAAAAAATACAGGGTAAACAATTTCGTCCAAATTTCTCAAATCTGTGTTACGATCTGGGTCGCTCGGATCCAGATCAGTAACTTGGATTGTTGAAGAAAGGGGTCCGTCGGCCGTCGTAGGCGATGAAAACCGCCTCTTGGTAGAAGAAGAACTCGGAGATCGATGATTGTATCGAATAGTCTTTATTTCGTGTGGACAACGACGTGGTTCTTAAGACGAAAAACAGTGATCTGCCCGTCAGTGGCTCGTTCGGCTCTTATATCTACCTTGAGCGGGGGAGTGGTGGAAGGAAAGCTATGAAGGAGCAAGGAAAATTTGGGAAAATAGAAAGGAAGATTGCTTCGGTGATGAATCAGCGATGGTCAGGGGGGAAAGGTCTAGCTTTCCAGTCTTGAGGACTTAGACCCGAGTGGTCGAGGCGTACTTTTCTATATCGCAGATAAAGCGTGATTGTGGGTAGCGTAGTTGCGTTGTGCGTAACAAGGACTTAGACCCGAGTGGTCGAGGCGTACTTATCTATATCGCAGATAAAGCGTAATTGTGGGTAGCGTAGTTGCGTTGTGCGTAACATCTGCAATAAAAAAAAATGAGTAAAACAACACAACTCGTCTTTAAATTTTACTTTTCGCGTATCGAACTAGTCACTTTCTCGACGCCAGAATTGTCCACTTTTCCTGCGCGGAGAAAGACGCGGCTTCCCAGCCTCCCCACTCGAGACCGGGGTAAGGTATACGAACTCTCCCTCGATTAGTTTCGAGTGCCGCTGGTGCCCCCGTCGCCGTAACGACACACCGTCGTCCGCGATGACGCGCGTACAACGATATCACGATGAAATTAGGGTCCGCCGTAGAGGAGACGCGCGGCATCTGTTCCTCCGCCGAGAAACGACGAGTAGAGTTTTCCCGTAGGTACCCAGCCGCGTCGCCGGAGAGAACGAACGCGCGAAGCACAGCGTTTCGCGTCGCGCGAGGATCCATCCTCTGCGAATCCTCGACGACAATTTCCGTCCTCATTATCCCGATCGTTGTCGCACCTTCTTTTCGATAACGCCCGACGAGATCGCGAGGGTTTGACAACGGATGAAGCGGGGTAGGTCGCTATATATCGAACTTTCCGGGATGAAAGCGGGGGCGTGGAGAAAATAAATGACGAGGCCCATCTCAAAAATGAAAACTAAACTCTCGCGTCGCGCGCGTGCAATTAACCCTTTCCCCCGTACTTCGTGCGCGATAATCCCCGCGAAACGCGGGTACGAGTCCGGGAGCGCAGCGCGCGAGAAGGGTTGGCACCATCTGCGACTCTTCGGAGGCTCGTAACGTTTTGCACGAATGTTATCTCCCGGCGTATAATCGGATAATACGGAAAATCTAATTCATCGGACATTCTAATTTATATCCGCTATAGGTATATATTATATCTTCGTGAAAATTATTTTTGGCAGGTGGGAAAAGAAAATCTTTAAAATCTCAATCTATTAACGCACGTATCGCCGCAACGCGAGACGAGAAAATGCTTCGATTGATATTCGCCAGACGCGACGGCGCGTATAGCCTCATCCGCTGCGGGATGTACAGCGGTAATGTGCGTCGCCAATTGCGCGCGGCGTTTAATCGAGATGGATAATTAACGATGTCCTTTCGCGGGGCGAGATTACAAGAGGAAAAGGGGGGGACGCGTCGTGGTACCAACGGGACTGAAGCTTCGAAGCGGAAAGAGGTGGCAGACGGGCCAGCCGCCCCTCGAGAGTGCGGCAATTACGAGGTGAATTTACGCGAGACGGAAGAAGAGAAGGAAGGGTGCGGTGGACCCGCGACGCGGAGGTGAAGAAAAAGCGGAAGCGATCGCGAGGTTTCGACGATAGCTCGATAAAGGGTCGATCGGAGGATCGCGCGCTGTAAAATGCGGAAGGAATTCCGATTGGCTTGAGGGCGGACATGATTTCGAATACGAGCGATAATGCCGATCTTTTTACCGTTTGTGGAACGTCGGCGGGATTTTATCGATTGTAAAGTGATCGTACTTCAAAAAAATGTTATTGTTGAAAGTAATAAAATGATTCTTGTAAAGCGTCGGAGCAGGTTCGGTAAAGCAGGGAACGCGTGGAGAATCCTGTGCCCGGAATAGACAGGTGAATACTACTGTAAGCGATACGAGAAAAATGTAATTAAAAAAAAAGTCAAAATAGAAAGTTCCTCCTCAGCAAACGGATAAGACGAGTCTAACAAAAGTATCTTTATACGCTGTTAAAAGATTCCTTCGTTTTCAGACACGAAAATGCGTGAATATGTACCTTAAGTTTACGAAATTTTACTCATAATTTTAAAGGACGGATGTGTATCTTAATTCTAAGTGATAATTTTGCAATATTTTTCGATCCTTTCTTAATTTTGTAGTGCAATCTTATAGAAATCCATGACTCGCATGACGTTTCTCTGAATTTCAAGGGAAGATTATGCGATATTCGAGACACATTTTTATTTAATAAACACCTCAATACTTTCCTGAGGCTTAAAATCAATATTTCTAACGACGTACCACCGACCGATCCATCGAATTTGCGCGTTGCACCGCGAATGGTATTAAAGGCGCTCAACGAGGAGTAATTTATACAATTCAACCCTCAAGAGTCGATCTGGGAATTCTACGATAAAACGCGAATAGGATTCCGTGCGGTTCTAAAGTAGCAGTCGGTATTACGATCGCCGATTTCCCGCGGGATAATTGACTTGGCAATGTTCGCGCGATTAATGTCTCGGAGGAAGAACTTGCGAGAAAATTCAAAGTCGATCGTCAATCCGTCGATCGGTTAATTGGTATGAAGGAAAAATGGAGCGAGAAAAAAATATTTCACGGTTAGGAGAGAATTACTTTCGTCTACATCGCGCTGCAAAAAGTGCAGTAGACGTGAACGAACGTTTCGAGACACAACCAGTGAGACGTCCCCATAAAATTCATTAGCAGGGCGAGTAATTAGCTCGGATTTAATTTTATCGGAGACAAATTGATTAGGTTTGTCCCCCATTGCAGCCCCACTCCTGAACATCCGAACGTCGATTGCGATGCGTGAAACAGCTACTCGCTGATTAACCCTTTTCAACCCCGTCTGTTTATCCGATCCCTTCCGATTGCGCCACGGCGTGCAAAGAATATATCGCACATATAATCCAAAAGTGTCACTATACGAAATTTTTGCCGCATGCAACAGTGACATTAAATCAGTAGCAAAACCGGTGTGCGGAGCAAGTTGTAAATACTTTGTTCATCTTAACATGAAAATCCACAAAAAGCCACATTATTTCGATTTCATTTTGATTGGAAATCTTGAAATGCTTCTTCTTAAAAATTGAGCTTTTTGGTATAGTGACGGTTTAGGAACATGCGTGCGATACAATCGAGTCAATCCGAGCCGAACCACGTGGATAGTGTCTGCGACGTGAAAAAAAAAAAAAACTAAGTAAACGCGATGTCGTTGAAGCGTACCTGACGAAGACTCCGACAACTCAGAGGGAATCCAAAGAGCGCCTCTCTCTACGAGAAAGCACCGACGCCCGAATGCGTTCGCGTTGCACTTTATCTTCTTCTCAATAAAAAATCGTTTCGAGGAAAACCCGTAACGCGTCACTCGCGGCTTTTCAGCAGCGTCAACGCGGCCCGCTCGAGCGAATCGCGGATAACCACTGGAAACAATTGGTCAGCCTCCGATTTCTCTCGCCAGAGCGAAGAAGGAAAAAAAGTACAGCGAAAGATCGAACTCGGGAATGTCGAGGGCGAGAGAATTTGCGGTGGGGGGAAGAAAAAAAAAGTAAAAACTTCGCGTATCGTACGCGTTTCGCCGAGCGTCCCCCCTTTTCGAAATTCCGCGACGAGAGAAGATCGGAAGTCTCTAGGAACGTGGGGGATGTTTTCGATAAGACTGACTGCGAGCGACCGCGTGGCAGAGCACCTGACACGGGGTGGCACGCCTCTCCCACCACCGGCAGAACCACCACCACGACGCCGACGACCGACGACAGTACCGCCGCCGCCCCCCGTTTAACCCCCTCCTGCAGTTATCCAACGGGAGAGCGAATTCGTACGCTCTGTAAACAACAACGCGAAGAAACTATATGGGTATGCGCGGTGCGAAGTATTGGGATTTGACATAATACGACGATATGACATCTGGTGGCCAAGTGAAAAAGTACAGGAAAGGTTCATCAGATTATGGCTATATTATACGTTATAAGCTTATTAGCGTTATTTGTGCGTCTAAAAATTGTAATAATACCACGTATTATTGTTAAATAATATCAATATGGACCCCGCTAAATTTTCACCTCGTGCGAAATGCAATAAAAGAGTTTATTGTGCTGTAAAAAAAAATTTCTTCGGGCAGGGTTTGTACCTGCCCAAGCACAAATATTTTCCATAGTTTATTAACATTTTTATTCAAAAATTGGAAGATAAAACTCATTTACTACAATACAATCACAGTAATCACAATATGTATGATACCCTTGTCGGCGCCATATTAATTAGGGGCTCCTTCCATATCACAATACGAGAAAGAATCCCTCTATATGCCGGCATATATATTTCACGGAATCGCGTTACACGGGGGGCTGAAAACAGTTCCGGAGCAGAGGGGCGGTAAAGGAAATTGAAGGGGCGTCGTGGGAAGAACCTTCCGATTTACTGGCGGCTGTAACGGAAGGTTACACTTCCACGAAACGAGTATATGCAAACAAAATATACACGGAAGCGTGTAACACCGTGTGTGGGTCGAATAAAAATATACCAGATCGGAACGAATGTACGTCATTCGCGTATTATCATACCGACATCGACGCTACTTTGCAACGGACGAGGCCCTCCGTCGATCTTTCGCGGAACCGAAAGATGTTTGCTTCGACTAATTGACGTGGAGAGCCAGTCTCCTTTATAAAGCCCGCGACGTGAATGTCGGGGGAATTGAATACCGACCTGTGTGTGACAATCGCAAAGGGGTAGGTACAAAGGCGAAGACCAGACGCAACCTTCTGCGAGGTCGTTGCGCGACGAAGGAAAGGCGAGTGAAAAAGTGTTAAGAGAGACTAGAAGAGAGAGAGAGAGAGAGAGAGAGAGAGGACGGGAAAATGGAGATTTGGACCGGCGCCTTGGTTGAACCACCCCTAAGCATACGATGCAACTAATGAAACAACGAAAACAAACATGGAATAAAATAAATCGTAGCTATTTTATTCCATGTTTGTTTTCGTTGTTTCATTTCTAAAGTTTGTGGCAAATTTCAGGACAGGGCCAATTTATTGTTACGATAATTCGCAATTTTAGTAAAAATTACGGCAACGGTTGCGGCTTCTATAAATTTTACTATAATTTTTACTTAAATTGTAGTTATCGTAACAATGAATTGGCCTTATCCCGAAGTTTGTGACAAACTTTGTAAATGCTACAATGTATTTTTCTTCGCAAACCAAGTAGGGACACTTTTCGTTGTTTGATTAGTTACACCGTATGCTGCTTAGGCTTGGAGATGGATGGCGCACCTTTTTACGTTAGTGCTGACGACCACTGATTGTGATATTATTATTAATTTAGCTGATAGAACAGTAAAACAGTTTCACTACTGGACAGTTGAAAAACTCATCGATGAATCGAAGCTTTGCTAAACGTTCTCATGTAAGTAATCATATGTTTTATTATGTATTTAGCAAGTAAATTTACATAGCTATAGAATGACAGGATTGTATTAAAGATTCGTGCTGTCATCGAAGTTTTGCAACACGTGTTCAGTAATTCGGTAAAGTCTCCTAGATTGAACGCAAATTTAGCCAAGTGACAGTTAAATAACAAAACAGAATTAAATTCTCCATTCATTGTTTCACTATTTTTAGGAACAAACTATTATCAATTGTCGAAATCATTGTTTCTTTACCATTTATATTTCCTAGACAAATGCTTGAAAGTCGTGAAATTTGTAAATTTTTGTTTTAATTTATCCCCCTTGGTGGTACTCCCTTTTTTCTCAATTTAATCAGTGATCCAACGTAGGAATTCACCTGTCCATTCTAGGCAATCAGTTTCCTTAATTGGACCGAATACATACTTTTAATTTTCATAATTTCTTGTCTTTGTAAAATAGTTTTTCAAAGAATTCAACTGCTTCAATCAAAGCCCTGCATAATGGCTTATCATTTCCACGTATTATTATTTCTCTAAGATATTCCTTTTCCAACATTTATTGAAAAATACCTACTTAAAGCGGTCCAAGTTCGGCGACTCTCCCCTACATACTCGAACTATACCGGACGGTTCTCGAATGATGAACTGCGAGGGGACACTTTGCGCCATAGATGGATGCGCGGAACGCGTGCCCGGAATGAGGTTGGAGGACGAAGTCGACCGTGTTACACTCTCTAGGAGTTTGCTCGAATGACTTTGAAGTCGAATACAGTTTTCGCCCACCCCCCACCCCCTCGTTCATTCTGTATCACGACTCTGCCGGGGAGTGTTGCCAACTATCTTTTTCATCCCCCGCTTCCATCCGCCTCCGCGTGTCTCCCTCGTTCGCTCTCGCCTCGACCATCCGAAATAAGGACGAAACTACGGCCGAGAGACGAGTCTTCGTGCCACGTGCGCGGGGGAGGGGGACTGTCGCGCAACGATTCAACAGAAACTTGCACGTGGCGACATTTCGAAGCGGACTCATTGAGCCTCTCATAGCGTAACGACCGTCTGCAGCGCGGAGAGGCGAAGAAAAACGTCCGACGAAAACCTCGGAATTTTATATCGCAGTGGGACGTATAGTCGCTGTCGCGAATTTGCCACGTGGGCGAGCTTCCGCGATAATTTATAAGTTGGAGCCAAGGCGACACACATACTGAGATAAATTGTGGATCGCTAACGCCAGGATCTGTGACCTTCCGCTACGAAACGAGTTCTTATTCCAGAAATCCTGCACTGAGAAAAAAATCAGCTCAGTAAAAGTAAACGTGTTTTTGGATAGTCCTAAAAGCACATTTATATGTGTCCAATCGATATTCATTCTAATCAAATAAATGTGCTCTTGGGACTTATCCAAAAACACATTTAATTGAATAGTTTCTAGATGTACACTAAACAAAAATTATTAAATTCAATATAATTGTATACCAAACATTTATTCGATACGTGATTATGAAAATGAATACACTCCGTTATGAAATTTATAAGGGCAATTTCATAACGGCAACTTCATAATTACAGAGTAATAGTAATTTTTATAATCACGTTTTGGAAAAAAGCTTTGTATAAAAGTATATTAAAAATACAATTTTTTTTTAAGTGTAGCGATACAATTCTTCTTAGTGCTTTATAATACATTCTCTTATCAACTAGCATAATATTCCTTTGACTTTAACTTCATTCCTAGATTCATTCCTAGATATTTAAGGATACAGGATTCCATCAATACATTCTTGGTCTTCTTAGCTCGATTAAAATACGACTACGTCACCAATTGAAATGCATATACCAATTTGAATATATTGTTGCTTCCACTAATTTAAACGGACTAAATCTTCGAACAAAATTGTTTTCTCAATATACCCATAACGATGCGTTTTCCTCGATGCAGTTGCCACGCTACGTGTACAAGTGTGATAAATTAGGCGCGACCGATCGGACTCATCTTCGCAAGCCGCGCCTCGTTTCTGCAGAATTTTGAATCAATATCGCTTGACCCCGTTCTTCTGCCGGCAAACCATACGACCATCGATCGACGCTACTATTATGTAATCAGAAATTGCGAAGGCGGTTTATTGGAAACTATACAATAAACGTCATCCCGAATAATCGACTCGCGAGACTCGTTGCCACGCGTGACGAGAGAGATCCTCGCGCGAATTCGGAGGCCACGTATATTCCTCAAAAACAAATTTAACGCCTGCGGATTCCGTGAAACGGAGTTATTAGTCCGAACGACGTCGTGGTGGAATACCGCGAACCCTCATAAATCGTCGATCGCGCAGCAAATACGCAACGCGAAATTACAGGTACACGCGAATTTAATCGACTGCCGCGAGGACCAGCCGATATCCGACCTACGCGCGCTCGAAATTTATGGCGCGTGGAAAGTGCATTTATATGCGATTACACGTGTGGTGTGACGCGTCTCTGTGAGAAGCCCCGTGCGGAAGAGACCCTGCGATACCACCTGCCATCCTCCCTCTGCAAATTCCCACGCAAAATCGAATAAAGATACGTCGAAATTAAAAGTTTCACGCCACTCGGCACTTCAGAGACACCGTGGGAGGTCCTGTACAGGCGGAGGAGTTCGAGAAAGGATCGGGCGGGATCGGCAAAGTTACAGACACCGACATGCGGGATTTATCTAATCGTTGTTCGACCTATACACGTGACGTTGAGAGAGGGTAACGGATTATTGCGGAACGGAGAATAATTAGACATCCTCTCGTCTCGGGGTCAATTCGAATTATGTAGTACGGGATCCTTTAAATAATCGTCGATTCTGCATGTACCTACTGCCGAAGTTCGTCAAACAAAAATGTCGTTCGTTTTATTGGGAAATAAAGAGAATTAATAAACGATGATATCGATCGTTTTTATTATTTTCTTCTTTTAGAATTATTTAAAAAAAAACACATATGTACATGTATTTATTGAAAACAATTAATAAATAATAAAATAAAAAATATTAACACGTTCACGACGTCGTGATCCACCGGTGGATCACAGTGGTAGGTAATCCTCCCACGAGCCCAGAGCCCAACGTCGTGTGTGAACGTGTTAAATATTTTTCTCAATGTAGTATTTTAGTTGTTCTGAAATAAATTCTAAGATAAAAATTGCATAATTTGCCGATCCAAGTAACCGTCAACGTCAATAGTGCCAAGATCATATTTGTTTCAGTCAAATATATTGTCGTTGAATCAAATATATGTATGTCATTTGAATCCAGTGCGAATCAAGTGCGGATTCATTCAATTCAATAAACATATACTTATCTTAAATACCTTTTCGGCACTATTCATGTCGACGATTACTCGGATCGGTAAACTATTTCTCCCAATATATACATCAAACAATTTTACGATAGATTCTACGCTTGAATTGACCCCTTATTACAATCTCTTTTCCTAGCAGTAAAAAAAAAAGTTAAGAAATAAATTCGAAAACATGAAACAAACATAATATGCTTCGAAAGTTTCGATATTAAGATTAAGTATCGACGTCGAATCCTTCCCACGATCAATCTTTCCGTCGCAAGCTCGCGTCCGCGACTTAAACGCAGATTTCCATCCCCGCCGCGTGTATAACCCACCCCCGCCGAGTAGATATGCATCAGTGTTATACTCTAAAGTCTCGTTACGTCGGCTCGGTTTCGAAAACGCAGGTATTTAAGGAGCTTTCGCGTGCTGCGCCGCTATGAATCACCACACAGCGCGCCTTGCCATCCGACACGCGAAAACGCGGGGGTGCGCGCGCGCGTGTTTGAACGTACGGCAAGTGCGCGCGGGAGTTGAAGCGATCCTTGCGCGAGATTACGAAATCTCTACACTCTGCGTAGTATCTGTAGCGTGAAAAAAATTGGGATGGAAATTGGCGTTCGAGTTGGCCCTTCGTTGAAAGGATAACCAACGGTTGCCGGGGGCCATTGAAAGCACTTTACTTTACTTCACCTTCTCTTAGGTCATTACACGGAGAAACAGAATTAGTAAAAAACCATGGGGAACCCCATGAAGTTTTAGTTATCCCAGAAATAGGGCACCTCGAGGTAAAATACTGTAGTTTTTAATAGACCACAGCATACTCTTTACAGTTCGTAATAGTATAAACATCAGTGTATACGGTAAAATTTACCAATCACCTGTTAACATGTGTCGGTTGTTTACGAGTTTATACTATTACGCAAAAAAAAAGAAACTGTAGATTTGACTAAATTGGCGGTCATGTGCGGCGAACACCGATTTAGTTACTGTAATTAAATAATTTGGTTATAATGATTAAAAACTGTTTGACGAAAACAAGCTGTAGTCAGTTCTAGCAAATTATTAGTTCAAGTAACTAAAACCGCCCATGACCGCTAAGTTAGTCAAATCTGCTATATTTTTTTCTCAGTGTACCAACTAAAAGGTACGCTGTGTCTATTAAAAAGTTCAATGTTTCATCTCGAGGAGTTTCTGTTACTGGGATTCACTGTAAAAATTACAAAACCTTTTTCTCCTTGTAAATGTATCTGTTTAAATATGTAGTTCTTTGTTTTTTTAGTTTGGCAACCCCAAGGATGAGACAGAGAGTTTATCTTCCTATCGTTTGTACGAAATTCAACATCCCCTTATAACGCATATCCAATTACCCCTCGTCGTTTTGAAGCGGTTAAGCTCTCGCGAGTACAGATTGACATATTCCCATCACGCGCGTAATCCGGAGCCCCGAAATGAATCGCAAACAGGAATTTAGGACCCTCTGCGAAGGTGCGTTTAATTCCCTCGCGAGGAATCAATTCGCTGTATATATAATAGTTAATAATAATTGCAGTTCATGGCATCGCCTCCGTCTCACTCGCAAGTAAAATCGCGATGATTTTGTAGAGGAGATTGGATACAAGTGTAACAAGGTACAATTATTATACTGGTCGTAGTTCGATAAAGGATCGACCTAAATTATCATCAATTTGATAGAAGGTCACCGCAATGTGCAGTGAAGAATTATCAAAAATTTCGGCAGAATATAAAGACGTTGCTTTTTTATCAATGAGTCAAAAATTAATAGTACTATACGTAAGTAAATTTGAACCACCTTATAATCTAGCTTCTAGAATAATTCATTTATACAAATTCGGCTAAATTTATTCAAATGTATATAAATTCCGCTACAGACACTACCTATCATTTAATGATTACAATTATCAGTGTCTCTGTTAACTGATTCGAGTTGAAAAAAATTCGCCAGAGGACAATTGTTGCACTGCTCATGGGGACAATTATGACTTACTAAATAAAGCTTTTAATTAGTACGGAAAGAATCCGAATGCACAAGGGAGGACATGCAAAAAAGGCTGGAAATTTCGTCATTGTACACAACCTGAGCAAAAAAAATGCTAGCTAAAGAATTTAATACACCATGTGCCTAGTCATGTGTCACTGAACTGCTATGTTACACCTCTCCCTCTCAACATTGTAAGGACTTATTGCCAAAGTAACATTAACGTCTATAACGTATTAATACATTTCATTTTCATAAAAGACATCGTGTAACATTTATCCTCCCGGTAAGTGGAATTGTAGCGCGGCATAAGCGTTCATTCATCGATATATTCATTAAAAATTATGAATATTTTCGAATATTGTTCGAGTTTCAGCCTGTTTCCATTCACCCTAAATTATTTCCAAAAGTGAATTTATCAACAAGAAAATTATCTCTTGAAAACCTGTTTAGAATTTAGAATTTTGGTGAGTGACTATGCTAACACGGTATACTAAGGTACTTCTCAGCCAAATATGAATCAACTTACCTGTTTTTTTCACACCAAAAAATATAAAGTTTTGCGCTACTTTAATTTGTCGCCTTTTACCAGCTGGTGGATATCGGCCATATTACAGCAGAATTGCAAACCTAAACCGCAAAATATCGCTGGTCATGTAAGAACCTATCAATGGGGAACATCTCGTTTACCGAAGACCGCCAAATTCAAATTGATGCTCTAGAGGATTTATTGAATTACGTTCCGAGTTTTTGTTTCTATCGACCCTTAAGTTTCTATCTACCCCGTTCTCTCTACGGTACTTATAACTCAGCGAATAATTATTTTTTCGGATATTTTCTTTTTCATGTAATATTGAATATGTACACAGATAAGAAATTGAATTTAAAAATATGAAAATGCTTTTCTAGTCAAACGTCGTATTACACCCGCTTTTCCCCTACTACGTGTTTGGCATAAATCGCCGCGATGAACTCGTCGCTGTAGCTATTTACGGAGCAACTTGTATTTTACTCAGCGAAAACAACCCCATAGTTCCTACGCTCCGCTTAATCCTCTCGCGCCAAGTCCGAAACTCACTACCGAAGTTCGATCGTGAAGTCATTTATTACGCGCGAGTCTTTCGCACCCGACGCACGCGACGTTTTTGCGTACACACGCACTCCGCCCGCGTTTCTTCGTCGGACTTGCATTAGCGCCGGGGACTCCCAGTAATCGCCGGGGGAGCGGAAAAGGTGTAGGGATAACGTATAGGTATAAGAGTGGTGACGAAAATAACAGAGAATAGTGGTCGCCCGCGGGGGTAGGCCTTTAATTTCCAGCTCGCCAAATCCGATGCGTGCCAGATGTCCAACTCATGAATAACATTATTGTAACGACGCCTGACGCCTGACCGACCGGTCGAATAGTCAACAAAGAAAGAGAGAGAGAGAGAGAGAGAGAGAGAGAGAGAGAGCTCTGTTTACAGGAATTCGAGCCATCGATAGGTCAATGGGATGTGCGAGGAAAGCAGGCTCGCTTAATTTTCCACGAGACGAAATGACCCACTCGTAGACAAAGAGAAAAAATTAGTTAGATCTACTAAAAATTAGTTGCGAGGTCGCAAGTAATTATTTATTTACAAAAATTAAGTCTTTTTTCATAGTAATTAAATATTTATCTCTTGCAATCACATACTATAGGTAGGTATGTATTGTATTCCATATCATTATAAGGAAGAGATATTTAGTTGATATATAAGAAAATTTAATTGACATAAATAAATAATTATTTGCGACCCCACAAATAATGTTTAGTAGATTCAACAAATTGTTTTTTCTCTGTACACTATGAAAAAAAAATTGGTTGAATGATTTAGTTGATTTAATTAATAGAAACGATAATATATTTATTAAAATTAAGGAAATTGTGTTTAATTTGAAACTCGTTTGTTCACGGCAAGTATATGCATGATCGATGTAAATGAATATTAATAATGCTAAAAAAAATACTTAATTGTTTCAACTGCACATAAATAGTCACATATGGCGAACTAAATATGTGAAGTTGTAGCAACTAAATATCTACTTATAGAGTGATTAAGCATATATTAGTTGCGAATATGCGCATACTGGATTGCAAACAATTATGTATCTAAATTAAGAAAATATTTAATTGCTTGAAGCAATTCAAACTACCTAACTAAATCGATTCAACTAATTTTGCTTCTCACACTGAGAAAAATAACTCGATTGATTTAACCAAAATCCTGGAGACGATGACCAAGCCGTTTGTTGAAATATGGATCCTCTCTATCTGTTTGGTTAAACTAACCACTTTTTTATTAGAATAAATAAACGTTTGGTTGGACTAACTAAATATTTGTTTGAATAACTGAATTTGATTCAACTGATCATTATTTTAGTTATAATAAATGCGTTTTATCATTTTAATTTACATGGAGAAAAAGGATTAGTAAATTTTACAGTAATCCCAATAACAGAGCTCCTCGGGAGGTGACACAGCGTACTTTTTACAGTTCGTAACAGTATAAACATTCGTTTATACAGTACCTAAAATGTATTATGCACCCGACACATTTTAACGGATGATTGGTAAACTTTACCGTATAAACTAACGTTTATACCTACTGTTGCAAACTGTAAAAAGTACGCTATTCCACCTCTCGAGAAGCCCTGTTATTGGGACTTACACTGTAAAAATTTCTAATCCTTTTTCTCCGTGTAATTATTATATTTTTCTCAGTGTACAGTGTATAGAATTACTCGTTACTGTATCATTAAAGAGTTCGTACACTCAGAGAAAAACCTGGTTGAAAGAACCATAATTTAACCAGAAATCGTGGTCGATTTTGGCGCCAATCATAATTCCATAGTTATTTTGACCTGTGAGATTCTGGTTATAGTAACAAGAGATCAGAATTCCTGCAACCAGGCCAACTTGCAGTTTGGTCAATAGATGTTCCCAACCTCTTTTTATCGTACATAGTTGATACTGCCATGCAGTAATATTATTCATCTGCTTTTGTTATTAATTCAACCATGGTGCATGGCTGTCATAAACTACAATCTCGTTGTTACTACACGCAACAAAAGTTATTTCGACTGCATTCATGATCTGTCTGACCATAAATAAGGTGCCAACAACCAGGAAAAGTCGACCTTGCGATTATGGTTGATTTTACTACCCACTTTTTTCTCTCAGTGTAAGTGTTACAGAGAACTGCCATACGTGGGACTTAAAAAGAAAGGTTTAATATCACCTCTTGGTGACCCCGATCCCCTTTCCCCTGTGCCTTTCCCGCGCAGAAAAGGACTTATCAGTGAACGCGATCAAACTGCAAATATTAAGAAAGAAATCCACTTCAATCGCGGCATCTTGCAATGATTTTTCCAGACGTAGCGCTCGTTGCAAATTCCTCCTCCCTCCGGCCGGTGGGAAATTACATACGTCCCTCTCCCTTATTCGTGTATTTGCAGCAAACGTACGGAGGTAAACACCGAGACGTCACTCTTGCGTCACGTCCTCCGGATTCGCTGCACGCTTCTGCACGCCCGAATGTTTTCGGAAGTCATCGAGCGTGAACGCGCGTGCGGACAAAGCGTGCTGCGAATCGTGAAGAAGGGAGGAAGGAGAACCTCCTCGGAAGGGGAGGGGAGGACCTCACCGAACGAAGAGGGGTGGAGGGACGCTAAAGTGGAGCTGAAGAGACGACACGGCGCAAGAGCTCGTGCCTAAGACGTATTTCTTTTTAGGACATCTCAGGGAATTGGGCGACGTTCGACGAAACGCAATCTTCGTGACATCACCCGAACGTTCCCCAAAGCTCCCGCAACTTTCCCGGTCCCGGCGATAACGCGTGAAAAACCAATCCCGACTTTTTCATCTAACGTCCGTAACACGGTTACAACGAAGCGGGAAGGAACGCACGAATTTCGAAGGAGTCGCAATCTCAATTTGACGGTATCGAAATTGTCCACTCGATTGGCCTAACGTTGCGATACTTTGATTCACGAAGTACTCGTATTATGAGGGGTTCACGGAAAAAAATAAATCATAGCATTTACACAAAGTTTGTGGTAAACTCCGGGAAAAGGCTAATTTATCGTTACGATAACTATAATTTTATTAAAAATTATAATAGAACGTGTGTAAGTTGCAGGCGTTGCTGTAATTTCAATTAAAATTGTAGTTATCGTAACGATAAATTGGCCTTGTCCTGAAATTGACCATAAACTTTGTAAATACTATGATTTATTTCGTTCTACGTGTATGTCGACGAAAAAAGAAAATATTATATCCTGGAAATACAAAATTGCTGTTTATATTTGTATTTAAAAAGACATTGTTATATTCAACTACGGCGAGGTATAATAAAACAAACCTCACGGTGTGATTGTTTGAAGTAATGGTTGCCTCAATTCTCTATATATCGATGGCTAAGGCGCAATAGGTCGTAACCCACAAAAAACACGTTATTGCGTTTTTAACGCCATTTGATTGTAACCCTCAATAGTATGTCCCTACAATACATCGTAAGCCTTATCTCCATTTAAAACGCTCTATTTTATTATTTCAAAAGGTCGTATACCCAGCGAATATTGTCACTGTGAAGTTTTTTGTGTCTCCTGTAAAATTTACTGTTTCGGGGATACGACCTATTGCGCCTAAGCCATCGATATTTGTCCTTACAGTCTTATGGTATTGAAACGACCAAAACCATGAAGTTCGTCGCATTAAGGGGGAAAGCCACTGTGACGACCGGAACATGTAGGATAACTTTGTGAATTTTTTCCGATTAAAATAAAAAGCGGGGGAAAAACTTTTATAACTACATGAAAGTACATATATTTTAGTATATTGGAAAAAAAAGCAATACAAAATTTCAAAAAATTACACTGTTATACGCGATGCCGTAAAGCTCCTCTGAAAAATCCTTGGCGCATGGGCGCCATTGCTGTGTCCGAACGGTACATCCAAACCAAAAAAATCAATTATTTCCTTAAACTACATGAGTCTAGCTTCAATTAAGCGTACGGATTTATAAAAATGTTAATTTTTAACAAAGTAGCGCATGTTTAAAGAAAGAACTTCGAAATTTATTTAAAAAAATTACTCAGTTTTTTAATTATATCTCAACAAATAATCGCTTAATCGAAAAAATCATAGGCTTAACTAAAGATAATTGTCTTAGAAATATTCTGTGAAAATTTCAAGGCAATCGGATAAAAATTGACTGAGTTATGATAGCGCCCAGTTGGAAAAACGTAGTTTCGAGATAAAAGCCTTTAAAGCCGCGCGGTCGAGTTCGAGCGTATGCGCTTACTCGCACAAAACCTTTCATAACCCCATCAAATTTTCGAATTTCGAATTGAAACTTAGGGAATAGATTCTTGAAACCTCGAACATTAAGAAAATGTAAAAAAAATCGACTTTTTGAACATATCACAGTGGCTTTCCCCCTTAAACCTCACCGTGATCGAATGTAGCAAATTTCTTTTTTTTTTCAGTGTATATAAATACCATACGATATTTATAAGAAATGCTGGACATTTTGTCATAGATGTAATCGAAAGAGAGGAAAATAATTAAAACGTAGCAATGGAAAAGAGATGGAAGATCAGCACAAGTTCTATCAAATTTCGCCGAGCCCTGCACCGCGAAGCGAAATAAACTTCCCCCAATTTTCCTCCTCGTTCTCCCTCCGTTTAGCAATGAGATTCCGCGGAGACTATCGGGGAGGAACGTAACAGCTTCCGCCCTCTTCTCGATCGTATAATATCCGGTCTGACTGTTTTCCTTCTTTTTTTGCGAATGAAGAACAGACAGACTGAGTAAACCGCGAGGGATGAGTGAATCTTGGCGCAACCCTCTTGACCTATCTTCCGAACCGTGCAGAAATTTGCAATTCAAATTGCCGCGGGTCGTCGAGAGTGACGTCGAGCTGCACACGATTGCAGGTCCCTATTAAAAGAAGGGTAAGCACCCTGCGAGGGCGGGCTGGACCGCGTCGAGGCGTGAATAAATATTGTGGCTCCCCGAAGAGAGATAAGCCTCCGCGACATCCTGAAGGCGCCTTCGATCGGCCAGGAATAATAAGAAGTGCAAACCGTAGCGAGAGTCGAGTTTGACTGCAGCAGAGGAGGATGCTGGGAAACGAACGACCTGTCGAACTGAAGTGGAAAGCTTCTCTCGCGAAATATATTTATCCACGAGGATCTGCATACTTTATCATTGTT
This sequence comes from Xiphydria camelus, assembly GCA_963678675.1. Taxonomy (NCBI): domain Eukaryota; kingdom Metazoa; phylum Arthropoda; class Insecta; order Hymenoptera; family Xiphydriidae; genus Xiphydria; species Xiphydria camelus. The sequence goes on along the minus strand of OY783191.1, from coordinate 36,986,525 downwards.
TAATCCTCCGTGGTCACACATCAGTACAGTTATGTGATGGTCACATGTAAGTCAAATGGACCCTATCGATTTTTAAATAATATCCACATTAAAAACAACCGTCCAATTTAGACCGACAAATTATGGAACATTCTTCGAACATTGTAGAATATCCCATCACCATTTTTATGTAAAAAATTAAAATATGACATATTAAAAAATGATTGTGAATATGTTGATGCGTGAAGAATGAGCTTCTTCACTAAAGGTATCATAACTTCTTTATTTTTTTAGTTTTCTTAATAAAGTGTATAAGTAGATGATTTTCATGAAATATGGTACTTTGAAGCAATAAATAGTTCTACAGTGGACGTTCCAAAAACGGTCTTTCCTGAAATCCGAAGAAGTAGTAAGGTTCGTAGTACGAATGTTAAGAAGAAGTGATTTATTCCGAGATCTGACGAGGATCTAATTATGATTGTTAAAAAAAAAGAAGCACGGTCAGCTTCGAGATTAAAACCTAGATCAAGGGAACCCCAGAGAGGATTAAAATTATGAAGAGCATTAAGAGAAAAATATTTCGGCTTTCAATGAATTTTTACCTTCAGTAATAAATCCAATAAATATTAATTTACTCTATTATCGAAGCAGATTAAAATAAATATACGTAATATATTCAATTTGAATTATGACATTTGTACATATGCACTATTATTTGTAATGATAAAAAAGAATAGCCAGGCAACTGTCACACGTGCCAGACTTTTCTTTGTATACACGAGTCGATAAAGAAATTGAGAAGAAAGCTCCCTTACCCCTTTACCTCTTTCTTTGCACCCCTTATCCTCCCTGAAAATATCCAACGACTTCGACACGGTTGATGAAAGAAACAGCCCCACTTTCTCCAGCCCCCCTGAGACCCGATAAGGAATAACGATTTTCCGCGCGACGGCAAAAATCCTTTCGCGCGCCGAACAAGGAATCGCGTTCACAATACGAAATAACTTCGTGGCGGACCCGCGCGTCTGACGTGTTTCTACCTTTTTGTAACGCTGTCTGCCGGCCGCTCCTTTTCTCCTGGAGGCGTACTGCCTCCTGGAACCCTCAACGGTCGACGCGGTCGTGCCGCAACTGCTTGCGCCCCTGAGGCAGTTTCCTGCAACGTAAAAAGGAAGAGCCGTAGTGATAAAACCAGAATCGCGAGAAGGTGGAGAGTAGTGGCGGGGGGAGAAGGAAGGAAGAAAAGGAGGCACGTCGGAAATTAATGAAATGGTAAACAGTTACGGGAACGAGGGTGGCGGCGCGTATATATTCAATGCTATTTGCCGAGATTTTAGAAGAGCCGCGCCTGCATTTCGTCGCGGATCGACGACACTATTTTTATCGTGCCGTAAAACGACTACGGCACGATAACCTGTACGTGTGATACGATAGAAATTCCGTTATTATGGTTCGGTTCGTATATATAGACAAAATCAATCAACCCTGCGTAAACGTCGTCGCTCCGCCGAAGCGTGATTACGCGACGGCGATTCGGTGTTTTCTCGTAAAAAATATTCACGTTTTTAAATTCAATTTCTAATCTGTATACGTATTGAATATCACACGAAAAAAAAAATGGAGAAAGAAAGACGCATTTATGCCAAGCAACAAGTCCGATAGGCTTACAACACGGCGATGCAGCTGCATTTCTAAATCGATATTTCAGCCTTAAAATAAAACGATAAATAATTATTTTCCAACTCAAATAAGGCCGAAAATGAAAAATGAAAAATACGGGGTAAATAATTTTGTATAAATTTGTCGAATCTGCGATAAATATAATCAGTGAGAAAACCGAATTCTTAGATAGGTACGACGTTTCAGTACGAAACTCCAGTGCCGACTTACTTTTCCCAGTCGTCTAGTGTAAAAATCGTGATGTCTCACAATTTTCTACTAATTATTTCGCGCTATAAATCGGAGACGATAGCTCGACGCGAGAGAGAATTGGAATTTTTACCCGCAATCTCAGTAGTAAAACTTCTCTTGCTCGCGGAATAATCTTCTCAATCGTTGATTAAGACGCAGCTCGGGGGGTTCCGAGGCTTAATAGAAACGCGTACCGTGGAAAATTAGGGATCGGAATAGACCCATAGCAAGGTCTGACCGTTATATCGAGGCCAAACCAGGTCCTCGCGGCACCCTACGCGAGGCTCGAGTGTTTCTATTAGAGAGCTAAAATCTCCAGTAGTACAGCGTAGCGATAGTCAGCCGAGAGTACGAATAGACGACACAAGCGCTATGATTTATCTCGCACTCCGTCTATTTATCATGAAATGCATAACGAGATGCTTATACTGTCGTGCTGAGCACAAAAGGGGTAACTGACACTTCAATACGAGTGTAAAAATATATGTTAACCCTTATAGACGTATAGGTCGGGTCTGCGAGATCCGACAGTAAAAAGAAATATTATAACTCGTAATTAATGTTCGATTGATTTACGTTTATTTTAATTTTCCGATGATAAATGTGTTTAGTGCGATATAAAAAAGCATGTATAACATCTAAATTTATTTTATTCGCTGAAAAGGAAACATTACACCTTATAACCAGAATATAATTTATATTATAACTTGTGTGTATTCGGGTCTAGGCGACCCGACTTATGAATCGGAGTGAAATTTCTTTCACATGAATCTAAGGGTTAAAATGGTAAAAATACTGAAATTTGAGAAAAACAAAAATACCACAATGCACTAGCTTCTTTTTTAAATTTCTTAACAATTTCCTTTTCTTTTAAATATTTTATTGCAATCATTTGAAAGCTTATCGTTGCACTCGTCTTGAGAAATATCATTTACTCCCTTTACGCTTAACATAACAGTATAAATCAAATTGCTAGAAACTTAACATTTTTGGAAACCGATCATGTTTTTTCCTTGCAACCAATTATCTCGTTCCGACATCCTGGAAATTTTCTCTGGGAACGTATTCTCCAATCTCTAGTTCAGCGAGGTTCCAGTTTCCTCGTCGCGCTGCGACGTCGATTACTAAACTTGGCGGATGTAGGGTCGGTTAAACACGCTCGAGAGTGGCGAACCACTAAACCAGGGAAATGTAGAGCGTGTAGTTTGGCAATTCGCGGCGACTGGGGTGCCGCTAATTCAAAATCGAGTCAGCGGGGCGGTAACTCCGCCGCGAAATCTATTTTTAAGGTCGAGAATGCCACCGTTTCGCGTTCCTAGAAAGGAGGTCGACTATCGCGCGAGAGCATGCGAGCCGACCATCAGCCGATGGTCGACCCTGCGAGTCTCTCTCTCTCTCTCTCTCGCTCCTGACGATCGCACGATAATTTCTAAATTAGGTATACGAACGAGTCGCCCACCACGCTTCGCCCCGGTCAGTAGCGCACACGTAATTCCCTTATAATGCGATCCGTAATGCTGCGTCGGGCTACGGGAGAGATCCAGCAATGATATCCCTACGACCTTGCGTGTTTCGATCTCGCGAGGAACGAGGTCGGCATTCCCGAAGAATTTCGGAGGACCTTGGACAATTCGACGTTTAATAACGCGAGAAAACACTCGAAGTAACTGCCCGAATTCCATACAAATAGGTACGCTCCAAAGTCGTTCCACCTTCCGGCCGAGTCGTTAAGAGAATTCGCATTTTTTGGGTCGAGCGCTAATAAAATAATATTATTTTTGAGACATATGTCTCAATGAAAATGTAGCGCGTCGACGATTTGACGATTTCATCGGTAAACTTCACTTTTAATACGACGAGCCGAAAAGAAAGATCGGCTGCTCTTTCTCTGAGCGTAATTCGCTCGATCGTTGATTGGACTCGATGATTGACTCGATTTTACGAGTGCTCCGCTGACGTTGGCACTTCTCAGATGCGAATAGAAATTTATGTGGAACGGAGAACATTTATTTACGGAGAACTCTGGAAAGAAATATCCACTAGGAGTCTCTGACTTTTTTTTTCTAGTTCCTTCGTCCTCCGCGTGTGTGTACAATAAATAATAATTGCGTCAAGGGGTCTTCCCAGCCAAAGAGGGAGGTAAAAAAGCCCGGCTGGTTCTTTTTGTTTATCCCGTCCCCCGGCAACCCTCTTTCATCCGACCACCGCGCCGGGAATTATACTCGGGGACGAAAAAAGCACGAGGGTTCGAAGGACCGCGTAATCGCGCGTATGGCCCTGCAGACGGCACAACGACGTCGAGGGTGCCGTTATCAGAGAAGTTTCTCCGATTCCCCGAAATCTGCCGAGTCAGTGATGGTCTGTACATATACACCGAAGGTTTGACGCGGTTTTCGCAAATGTCACTTCCGGGCTCCGATCAGGAATCACATCGGGAGAACTCCCGCGGTACCGCAGGTGTGATTGACTGTCGACATTTAAAAAAAAAAAAGTATCGATCATCCGTTCTTGAACGTCCCGAAAGAGCTATTCCAATGAAAGTTCCCCAATTTATAGGCACCGTTTTATATCTCAATTTATAGATGGTTCCGCGTATTTTTATTAGTAAACAAATTGGAGTACACGGAAAGACTGATACCAGAGAGTAAATCGTACTATATCTATACACTGATATATATAATAAAGAGGAAAAGTTAGTGAGTTCGTTTGATTGTCAAGAGTTATCTCTGGAACTATTGATCCGATTAGAAAAGAAGGAGCCTGGATTTTCTGAATGAACATAGACTATATTTCGTGAGGTTTTGACAAAGGGGAACTGACGAGTGACAATTTAGTAATGTACACTGAGAAAAAAAAAGATTAAAAATTATTCTGCTAGAAGGATAATCTGAGTACGAAAGGTAAAATATTAGATCAAAAATTATCCTAAGGAAGGTTAAATCTTATACCCTGGAAGGATAATTTTTTATTTCTTTTGCCTTTCGTACTCAGATTATTCTTCTAACAGGATAATTTTTAATCTTTTTTTTTCTCAGTGTAGGTCATCGAAAAAATGGAAAAATGGGCGAGTTTCTGGAAAACGTTGCCTTTACGATAAAAGATGTATGAAAATAATGTGCGGGTGAATTGTAAAACACAAATAGATCTACAGAGAGTAAAGTCCACGACAGCCTATATCTAGCGTCCACGCGAACGAAGTCGCGGGCGGTTGTCACTTTACAATAAAAGAGATTCACACAAGGGTTTTCTCTCGGATATTCCTACTGTGCTGAAGATCACCTCCTCCTCTTAGAAACTAGTAAATTGTAGTACAAACTGTCACGATTTACTATTGCCAAAAAAATTACTGTATCGCACTGTAAAAATACCTGAAAATCCTCATGTTTACCTTTTTTATTGTAAATACAATAAAATTTACTGATATCGCATTGAGAAAAGACGATTGGTTAAAATGACGAAACGAATCTGGTTAAATGAATTTAATTATTCTAACCAAATACTAGTAAATTGAACTAAAGATTTAGTTATTCTAACTACGCGTCTAATTATTCTAACCAGAAAATAGTCAGTTTAACCAAACAGAGGAGGATCCATATTTCGCCAAAAGGTTTGGTCATGGTCTCCAAGATTTTGATTAAATTGACAATAGTATATTGTGCAACAAGGGCTGAAAATTGGCGATTGCCGACGAGTGTGAAGTTTGCTGCCCGAGCGAAGCGAGGGCTGCAATCACACTCGTCGGCGCCAACTTTGGTCCGTGTTACACACGATATTTTTCATAACAAGTGAATGCAAGTGGTGCTTTTCATGCTAGTTTTCAGGGATGAAAGTGAAGCAAGTATGAACTGCGCATGCGCGAGCTCAACTTTTCTATCCTAGCGTGCAATTTGCTACTTTCGTCCCGTAAAACTAGCATGAAAAAAGCACCACTTTCGATGCACGTGTTATAAAAGGGTATTTTTCTCAGTGCGGTCTCTCCGTGCAGACAACTCGATGACGTAACGCTGTAATTTCAAAACGGGCGAAATCCGGCGCGAGACAAATCGTTGTTAAGGGAAGGTGGGGTCTAACGGATGGAAAAAACCTCTAGTTTTACGAATTTATTTTAGAGCTATTGTTGAAGTAGATATATTTTAATGTTTCGCATGTTATAAAGCATCATTCGAACAACATTTTGTAATTTTTTTGTAGAAAAATATTGAGAAATAAGCCGGTGACGAAGCATTTTCGAGGACGTCTTTTAGAAAAGATTATTTGCGGTGGACACTATATTTCAGCTTAGAATTATCTCAAATCAAAAAATCAAAGCAATTTAGTTAAAATTGAGTTAGCATTTGTAAATTTTTGGTGGTTGTTTGAAGTAAAAATTGCGATTTTTCACGAAAAAATCCGTCTTTTGTTGCTGTAAAACCCCCTTAATGTAACAAGAAAGAAAAAAGAAAAACGTAGGGGTCTGGTATTTTATATGTAGAAAGTGTGTACAAAATTTGAGAAGAATCGGTGCAGTAGTTTTTAAATGACAATGTCCACGGACTTTTAAAACTTGGTTTCGAGAAACAAGCGTTTAAAGCGCCAAGTTCTTGCCGCTCCGCAGTATTAGAGGAGCGGAGATTTAAAGGTCTATGACTGAGAGTTTTGCTCCCATTGACTTCAAATTTTGACACAACATTCCTTAAATGTTTTACTATAAGAAAAGGCAATAAAACAAAAATTGATATTTAGACCCCCCCCCCCAAAAAAAAAAAAACGATAATCGGGCTTAAATCCGACACCAATCTCATCGCGTAAGAAGGATAGTCGGGCGACGAGGAAAGGAAGAAAGGCTTTCAAGGGGAAACAGTAGTCGGTCGGTATTAATATTAATGAGGGTGTCTCGTTAAAAGTCACCGTCAGTCCGTAATGGCGACGAAATAAAAATTCTCGACAAAGAAGCTCGACGTAAGTCGCTCTCTGAGACTTAAGTCCAATTCGACGCGGACGTTGGCAATGGGACGACGGTTCGTCAAAAAGGCGCGCGCGGCGGGTAACATATTGTATCGCTTGGATGTGGGGTTGTACATTTATTTTTAGCAAGAATGCAGTTCGACTCATTGCTCCATACAGAGACACCTCTAATTTGGTTTTTCGTGAACTTTTTTTCGTGCGGATTCGACAAATTTAGACAGAAATTATTTACCCCGTATTTTTTTTCATTTTTAACGTTAAACTTCGAGCGCCCGCGCCAGAAATAGTGACACAGTTTCCCGCGCAAGGCGGCCTCCGGCCGCCCAATATATTTTTTTTCGTTTTCTGTCATTCCAACTTCATATTTACTGGTTACTAAAGGGTAACTGGTTGAGATAACATTAGTATCTCATTTAAACAAGCTTTAATAAAACGAAAAATCAAAATGGCACATATAGCAAGGAGAAATCCCCATGTTTAACTCAAAAATCCTTGTATCCAAAAATCAATTTTTGGATACAAAATTTGGCGAAAAAACGAGTAAATGAGGATTACGTCGGGGTTTCATCGTTCAATTCACACTGATAAAAAAATGCCGCGCGTTTTTCGAAAAAGACGGCCAATTGGCCGCCCGCGCGGGCGCTCGAAGGTTAGCTATTTCAGAAATTTGTGTAGGATTTTTTTTGGGAAAGATTCCGGAAAATTATTTATTTTCTCTAACTTTTCCCTGACCCACGTAATTCCCTAACAATTCCAGATTTCCCAGCATTCCCTGACAACAGGACACCGTGGATAACACCACAACGTTCTACAGAGAGAGAGAAATGCGCTTATAAGTATAGCCCATCGAATAATTCTTTCTTCCAACTTTTTTTTTTCCTGTTATATACAGTATATACCTGTACAGATTACAAATTGAATTTAAGAATATGAATATTCGGGTTATGAGAAGACCGAATCTGACGAAGGATTCGGCGCGAAACAAATACGATTTACGCGGACGGACAGTCGCCCAAATGGATCTTAATGGACCGACGTCAGCTGGAAACCGATCGGCCGTCGTTAGCTCGAGGTATCGGCCTCTCTTCCCCTGATCGGGCGCACATTAATCCCGATACTCCGGGAAACGGCGAGAGGGTAGTTCCGCGAAAATGAGGGTAATTTCTTTAAATAACCCGCGGACACCGAGCGGCGTTTTCTCGTTAAGCCAAAGTATCTGACCTCCGAAAATAGTTCCCGCGGCCTCCGCGAAAGCCGATACCATATATCTCGGCCGGGTTACGACCCGGGATATAAAGCGGAGGCCAAGGAGCGCGAACCCGAGGCTCGCTCCGGTCGCGATAAGGGCGCGATGCAAATTTCCAGGTGACACCTAAACGCGCGCGCGCGTTTGGCGTGCGTTCGGGGGTTATTAGATCCGCTCGCGGCGGCTTAATTTCTCGGGGCTGTGCGAAAAGCTCGCTCGGCAATAAAAGGTGCGCTTTCGCGAAAAAAAAAGTACACGACGGAGGGGGAATTCTTTTTTAAACCACTCGACGGCAGAACGAATTTCGTCCACAATGACGCCCGATGCGGGGCGATAATAAACTCTATAACTCCGTCATTATCAGGATCGTTAATCATTCGCGAGGCAACGCTGACAAGGTTCGAATGGACTCCGCCGGCCGGCCGTCAAAATACCGTCGGGGAGTCACGTCGCGACGACGTGGAAGAAAAATAGCATTCCGTCGAACGCGTACGAGCTGACGTTGACGGTCAACAGACGAGCGAGGAAGCGAGAGGGCACGACGTGAAGGGGAAAGGAGGACGCGCAGAGCTCTAATCGTCGGAGTTAAGCGCCTTCGCGTATAACCAGGCAGGTGTGACGAGACGTCAATTGCGAAAGAACGGTGGACGACGGTCCGACGGAAAGTTTTCGCGCTTCTGCTACCCCGGTACCTCGATCATCCTGAAAAATAATTTTCCCGAGATGCACTGCTACCCCGGTACCTCGATCATCCCGAAAAATAATTTTCCCGAGACGCAATGCTACCCCGGTACCTCGATCATCCCGAAAAATAATTTTCCCGAGACGCTCTGCTCTACCCCGGTACCTCTATCTTCCCCAAAAATCATTTTCCAGGGAATCCCTGCTACCCCGGTACCTCGATCATCCCGAAAAATAATTTTCCCGAGACGCCCTGCTACCCCGGTACCTCTATCTTCCCCAAAAATCATTTTCCAGGGAATCCCTGCTACACCGGTACCTCGATCATCCAGAAAAATAATTTTCCCGAGATGCCCTGCTACCCCGGTACCTCGATCATCCCGAAAAACAATTTTCTCGAGACGCCCTGCTACCCCGGTACCTCGATCATCTCGAAAAATAATTTTCCCGAGATGCCCTGCTACCCCGGTACCTCGATCATCCCGAAAAATAATTTTCCAGAGAATGCCGGCTACCCCGGTACCTCGATCATTCCGAAAAATAATTTTCCCGAGATGCCCTGCTACCCCGGTACCTCGATCATCCCGAAAAATAATTTTCCAGAGAATCCCTGCTACCCCGGTACCTCTATCAACCCGAAAAATAATTTTCCCGAGACGCCCGGCTACCTCGGTACCTCGATCATCCCGAAAAATCATTTTTGAAAGAGCGCCTGCTACCCCGGTACGTCGAGAGAGAGAGAGTTTTTCTATTTAAAAAAATTCACTCCGCGACCATTTTTAGCACCTGCCGGATTCTCCTTGAAATTCCAAAATCGCCTTACCCACACTTTTCGACGGCGCAGTAATCTCGCCATTCTTCGTGAACAGCCGGCGAGGAATTTCCATTTTATTTTCCCACCGAAGCGACAACCGCTTGACCCGCGAGTCGAAATTTAAACTCTAATCTGAACCTGGAAAACCTCATTTCTTTGAAGTATTGGTTTGCCGCTGTAGGTGTAACTCTAATTTCGTGATCATCATGCTCAGATGATCACGAACAAGTTTAAATTAGAATTTAAGTACACTTCCAACTCTAATGTCGACCTGCTGGACTTCAGACAAAATTGAAACTCTATTTCCGCCGCGTGGGGCATATACTACCCATACTTTTACAATTAAATAAACTCGTTTTTGGCGTACGCCTTACAATTTTTCAATAGTACAAAGCCATAATTAGCAAGAAAAAGGTATACATTTTAATATGCATTAGACAACAAAGCAATGAATAAATTGTTATTGTTATTATTATTAATAACAATAAAAAGTTAAATTTATCATTAACGCCTATATTTGACTCTACAATACATTTTTAAAGAATTCTTCGTTTTTCAATGAGAATTCCAAGTGACCTGAACGGAAACTTCAACGGGGGTCGTGTACGTCTCACGCGAGCATGGAACGTTTTAACGACGTGCAAACACTTCGTAAATTTATCGTGAATGCACTGTCTTCATAAAATTTTTTAATTAAAAAATAACAAAATCATATAATAATGATGTTCAAACAGTGCAGATTGTACCGAATTATTCCATAAATAATGTATGATTAATTATCATAATCGCTACTGTTTTGAAAAAGAAAGTATTAAATTATTTTATAAAATTTAATGAAAAGAACCTTCGAGAGCAGTCACTGTCATGTCCAGTTTCTATATATAACTAAAGTCAACCGACCCCACTTGAACAGTCGGTGGCTCAATTGGTAGAGTGTGAAAGCAAGCATTCCCAGTTTCGAGGATCGCAGGTTCGAGTCTAGGTAGGGTCAGAAAAAAAAAACCGTTACTGGCCGGCGCGGGCGGGTTGACAGGCCTATGGACGTATACCGACTGGATAGGCCTATAGACGTATACCGACTGATGGCGACACCATTTTTTTTCGCCACAGCTCGAGGTGAGGTCCATGAGGTCCAAATGAGAATTATGAAAACCTCATTTGGACCTAAACTTGCGAAGAGTGGAAATAATCACGCAGTTTAGGTTCAAATTAGGTTTTCATTGCACAGACATCCGGATCTTGAAAACCAACTTTCAGCCTCGAGATCCTCAGTGAGGATCCAGAGGTTCAAATTAGAATTTAAATTTCGACTCGCGGGGTGCGCGCACTTTCTTTCCTTCCGGTAAAATAGCCGAAGACTAAAGTCTACGACACGCGTATAAAGAAAGAAAAAGACGAAAAATTATGTGTCTATTGAATAGGCTCTAAGACAGGTTTCCCTTGAGAGCCCAAAAAGAGAGGCAGAAGTAACAAAGAATAACATGGTAGAAATAACTAGTGAATAGTAAATTAGTAAGTGGTAGGAACAAGAAGTGGTAAGAGAAAATGGAAAGAAATAACAAGAGTAAGTAATAAAAACAAGTAAAAGATAGAAGTAAATGGTACGAGTAAATGGTAAAACTGAGTAAAAATAAGTAAAAATAAATGGTAGGAAAATAAACTGTAAGAGTACACGGAGAGAAAAGGGATTAGTAATTTTTACAGTGAATCCCAGTAACAGTATTCCTCGAGATGAAACATTGAATTTTTTAATATTTAATAGATACAACGTACTTTTTACAGTTCGTAACAGTATACCGCAAAAATGCATGGGTCTTCCCATGATACCAATCCGCAGAGAAAAATTCTCCGCGTAAGAGAAAGGTGAAACGAAAAAGGGTAAAAGGAAGAGAGAACGGGGGAGACGTCACCTTGCCGATGAAGAAGATCGTCCAGACGACGGAGGACCGCTTCGTCCCCCCGCCTCGGCGAACTCGACGGGACCTCGAATTGCGGATGCCCCAGGACGATCCAGTCCGAGTACCACTTCTCCCCCCTCTTAGCCGGCATATCTACGCCGTTGGTGCGCCCCGATCGACTCCCCCCTCGCCCTCCGAGAGAACTCCTGCAAGGATGTAACGTCGTAATTAGGAGACGCGCGCGTTCTCGTCTCAATTCCGCGTAATTGCCGGCAGAGCTGCAACGGCGAGGCTCGCAGCCGATAACGAGAACAATAGCGAGCGTCTCGACATCGGTGCCAGGCGATTGTTTACCCCTGGAATCCTCGACGCGACCCATCTGCCACCCCCGTTCGCCTCTATCGGTTATAGGAACTTTCCGCTTAGTTGCATTTACTTCGCTACAACGGCGTAAATACGTGTACGGTGGTTCCGGTGCTAAATCGCCGCGACGCACAGAGAGAGCGTCGTGATTTTAGTTTCCGCAACGTGGCACTGCACCGCGCTGCGGCGACTCGCTGCGGGTCGACGGTGAGTTATGCGGCGGGACGAAACGGCGCGAAAGCCCCATGCATTAGCGTCTCTATACCGAGTGGCATATTCCAACCCCCGCGAAGAGGGGGAACAGCTTGCGCCGGCGTTACGTCGTCCCGCTTGAATTAACTGCCGCGCGCTACTCGGCGAGAGCTGACAAACTGCGCAGACTGTGCGGGAGCATCGGTCTGGTGTCGCGGGACTCTCGCGACTTTGAGCCTGCACGCGAGGGGGTTGACAGTCGCTTGCGCGAAATCGCGGGCGGAAAGTCTGTCGACCTCGCGGGGCGACTTCGGTCGAGTATGGTGGAGTGTTGTTATTCCGATTGGCTTCGACCACGATTATCTCATTACCTGTGGACTTTAGGCTGGTGTTGGTATAAGGCTTTTTTGTAGATCGAAGTGTGATCTATAAAAAATGTATATACCAACTTGGCTTAAGAATGCATAGTTAACGAGATAATCGTAATCCAAATTGATCGAAGTAAGTATAGTACCGCTCTACCCCCTACACTGGGACAAATATGTAATTGCTGATGCGAAAAAAATGTTTTCTTCAATCAAAAAACACGATAAAATATTTTTTGATACTAGCAATTATTTCTTTCCGTGTAAGTCTATGTACCGAGAAAAATAACTTGGACAATTTAACCAAAATCCTGGTGATGATGACCAAACCGTTTGGTGAAATATGGATCCTCCGTCTAATTAGTTAAACCGACCACTTTTTGGTTAGATTAACTATACGTGTTTGGTTGGAATAGCTAAATATTCGATTCGAATAACTGAATATAATATTTGGTTCAACTGACCAGTATTTTGGTTAGAATACCTAAACGAGTTTAACCAGATGTGTTTTGTCATTTTAACCTAATTATTTTTCTCAGTGTGGAACGGTGAAAGGTGGAAAGCCTGATAAAAGGGGCACGCATTGAAGAGGACATTCATCTGGGAGAATTAAAATCATTAATTATTATCAAGTTTCCGTATAGACGAGAAATATAATATAAGCAAATGGTAACAAGTAGGTAATTTTAGAGAAATTCCCTTCCACGCCGCGACACTAAAGGTGCGATAAATTGGAAGATGGCGGGCCGTGCGTTAAAAATGAGTCCACAGTATAACGTAGAGAAAGGAGCTCGAAGAAAAGGGTCGCCGAGACAAGCCCTTGTCGCAACATAGGTAAATGCGCCGAGGCACGCGTGTCCAGATCATCTCGGCCATTCGGAGGCACGCGACGGGTGTCCAAGAAATACCTATCACTCGAATACGACGCGAAAACACGCTCGAAACTCGTTCGATCGACAATGCCGTTATAGCGCTAAATTCCAAGCATAATTATAATTTCGCGAAACACATCCAGTATATTTACACTGAGAAAAATAATTAAGCTAAAATGACAAAACAGATCTAGTTAGACACGTTTAGTTATGCTAACAAAAAATACTGGTCAGTTGAACCAAATATTTAGTTATTCTAACTAAATACTTAGTTATTTTAACCAACATGTAGTCAATCAAACCAAACACAGATGGAGGATCCATATTTCACCAAACAATTTAATCATCTCCAAGATTTTGGTTTAATTGGCCAAATTTTTTTTTCAATGTACGATCGACTGCTATGACAAAAAGAAAAAAATAATTCTACAAGAAAAAATTTGAACGCACCACTGACAATGAGTGTCGAAAGCAAACCGACCGAATAATCGCGAAAATAAATTTCCACGTGGACGCGCAGCTCGCGAAAATGTAAAAATTTCGACGCGATACGCGTTTCTGTATAACGCGAACACACCGGAAGTACCGACGTTAGCTCACCTTGGCGCTTACACAAGCACTACACAGTTTCGAGCAATTTTATACCATCGATCGTCACAGCGAGCGATAGAAGATAGCGCACGTCGAGGAAAAACTCAAGCGGTCACTGAATTTGTCAGAGAGAAATAGAGATAACGCGCGCGGAATAACAGCGGAAATAAAATTCCAAGCGTACGCGATTCGCGAGAATGGCACCGCTCCGACCGATACGCGCGAGGCCCCGTTGCCGAACGAACGGGTCCACTGACCAACGGCCTCTACCTTGACTGTAGATTCGAGCCCTGAGGGCACGTGGCCCCGACAGGGCCTCTATTTATTACATAACCGTGATCGGCTTCCCGCGAGTACATACATAACCCAGAAAGCGAGTCCGCGGAATTGCGGGTCTCTTTAGCGTGCGCCCATACCTTTGTCAGTCTCCCGGCGATTTTGCGAGGACGGGAGGAGAGGGAGAGAAGAGGAGAGGCGACTCGGTGAGAGAGAGCGAATGGGGGGGGGGGCATCGCGGTAGATCGCTTCGAAAGTTCTCGTGGGTCCCGGCACCGCGTTAACTTCTACAGGGTGAACCATTGGATCTGCGGCATACGATTTTGTGAAAGTATAGACGATAAGCGCCATCGTTGATCGGTCGTGGTGAGTAGGAGAAGTTAAGCAGGATTGGCAACTGCCAATGATGACTCCTAAAGGTACGATTCCGAAGGCAGCCGCAGACGGCAGACCGCAGACCGCAGACTTCAGACCGCAGCGGCAAACCACAGGCGATACAGCACTGGTGTCTATGTTTTTCAAGGAAGCGCATTTTCGAAGCGCAGCGGCACTGTCGCCTGCCGACGTAGTTTGCCGTGACCGCACACTGCACCACCGCTCCCGAGCCAGTAGTGTCGCCGACCGCATGGTGAACAGTTGTTTTTAAAAATGAGTTTTTCGGACACCGACGAGGAGAAATTGATCAATACTGTGGCTATACATCCAGTTATTTATGACGCCAGGCACGTTGATTATCGAAACGTTTTTGTCAAAGAAAACGTTTGGAGAACTATAGGGAAGGAACTTAATAAAAGTAGTAAGTATTTTTAAATTCTTTTTAATAACTGATAGGTACGTATTGAATAGTTTTGACATAATAATAATTGCTTATGTACTTCAGTTATAGTAGGTAATTATTTAGTTACAATATTGGTTTATGTCTCATAATTAACTACGGCATCTTGCCATGGCACTGCACCGCATTCATTGCAAAAGAAATCTTTAAGTTTGTCTCTGATTTCAAATCCTTCACTATTAGAAAATCCACCAAAACGGGAAACACTTGACATATTGTTCTGGGTGGTTTTTTCGTTATTATACGTAAAAAATTGAGAGTTATTATCTTCAAGATAGCCATCACGAAGTAGGTTATGTAAACAACAACATGTTAGTATCAGATCATCGACCACATCTGGTGTTACAGTAATAGGTGTATAAAACACTCTAAATACTTGACTTAATAGACCAAAAGCGTTTTCTGTCACTCGACGACCACGGCATAGTCTATAATTATAAATTTGTTTTTCTCGTTCTAATCTTGCAACTTTTCTAGAATAAGGTTTCATCATATAACCACTAAGAGCAAACGCTTCATCTCCAATCAGGAAATGGGGTAACATAACGTTTGTACCTGGCAAACATTTTGGTGGTGGGATATTAAATCTCCTTGTTGCTATTTTTCCCCCATTGCTGATTTTTGAAATATGCCATTATCAGATTTTTTGCCGTAAGCACCGACGTCAACTGCCATAAATTTATAATTTGCATCTACGATGGCCAACATCACTATTGAAAAATAGTCTTTATAATTGAAAAATAGTGATCCACTCTTTTTAGGTGCTCTTATACGCACATGCTTTCCATCTATGCCGCCAACGCAATTGGGTATATTCCATTTCTGCCAAAAATCTTGTTCGACATGTTTGAAATTATTTTCAGTAGGAGGTGGCATCATAATTGGCATCAGTTTCTGTCTTAAAATTTTGAGTACTTCTTTCACAATTCGTGATATGTAGGACTGCGATATACGATACGCAAATGACAAAGATTTATAGCTTTCGTCTGTAGCTAAGAACCTGAAACAAATAAAAACACGTTTAAATTTTCATAAATTAGCCTTTTTAGTGTTTTGCACTTATATTTGCAGGTGAGGATTGTAAGAAAAAATGGAAATTTATCAGAGATGGTTACCAAAGATTTAAGAAAAAAAAATTAGGAACTGTGGTTCGGCTGCCCCAAAAAACTCAAAAGACAAGAGACACCAACAATTATTGTTTCTTGAGAGCGTTCCTCAGCATAGAGCTGGAGGTTCCAATATTCCGCCATTGCCTCAAGGGATAATAGAAAATTCAGACAATAATCCAAAGAACAAAAAAGAGCAAGAAGACGACATTGAAAATACTGATATGCAGAAAAGTGACGAAGAAATAATTGAAGTGCCTAATAATACAGAACACGCAGTACCCAAAGAACAAAAGACGCAACAACCAGAAAAAAAGCGCCCAACACGTAGTAATAATGATGATAAGATCATAAAACTGTGGAAAGAAAGAGATGAAAAGAGGCAAGCTTTATTGAAAACAATTGTGAAAAAGAAGGATGATGATATCGAGTTATTTTCTCGTCATATTGCTGAAGTTTTGAGGAGTTTGCCTCCAGTTTATAAGGCAGAGGCCAAAAAACATCTTAGCATCGTTTTATCAAATTATGAGATGTTGGCAGCGAAAATAGGCTTTAATGCTGATTTAACATGTACAGACTCCAGAGACGTCAATATATCTTCAACACGAAGTTCTTCGTCCCTGTCACAATCTACGTCATGTGATTTTAATAGGTACGCCTGATTCTTAGCAGATTTCACTCTAGGTCTGGTTAAAACGAGGGAGCTTATTACGTATTATCACACATGTGAGAATGCGAAAAGTGCACTATTAAAAATGTTTCGACATTTGAAATATAAAGTTGTGTGAATTTTAAGAACTACAATATTGAAACTGAGAATCATATGAAATGTTTTGAAAATTAATATCTGTGTTGTATAATTCAAACAAATATTTGAATTTTGAGTTGAAGTAGTATGAAATGTGTAGTGTGAAATTGAATTTTCAAATAAACATATTAAATTTAAGAACTTGCTTTTGAAGTTCTTAAAGCAATATGTACGTACATATATATTTAAATGTGAAACGGAAGATGGATTCTCATGTTATACCCACGAAATTCCATCTTCCGTTTAACGATCACGGCTACTATAGATGGAACACTAAGGAGATCGAGGGTCTTACGGCGGTCTCTTTTTTGAAGTCATCTTCTTCGCCCTACGTTTCCAATATCTAACCCATCTTAAAAAGCTCTAACTCTTCCAGAGCTTTCTCAAACATTATTTTAACGTTTGAGATCTGTTGAAGAGAAAACAAAGATTGAAATGTATTATAGAAAGACGTAGTTCGTAGACGAGCTTCGCGCGCGTAGAGTGTACATACATTACCTACATTAATTGACAAAACTACATTAGCTTTGAAGTATTTCTATGTTTCTTCTATTCAAATATTCACTTTCACTTTCGCTACTCGGGAAATTAAAAAGGCGGGTAAATAAGATACGACATTACCGCGCGCAATCTAGCGTGGAAACTTAGAATTTCTAATCAGCCGATAAAAATAGAACCCTGCTTTTATCAAACTGGCCAGGTACAGAGCGGGACATACGGTAAGCTTGATTCGCGTTTGGGTGCAAACATACCGTACAGGGCGTACAGGGGATGATCGCGGTTTCCGCGATATACAGGGTGATGCACTTCGTATCTACCGAACGGACGGTTGCCATCCATTAGGCGCATCGTTACCGACCGAGCAGCTGTGCCTGACGGAAGGCATATCCGTGAAACCTATTATTTACAGCAGGGTACAAAATGTATCGCCCTGTGCGTACAATCGTTCGACTGCAAATTGTCTCGCCAAATCGTCGCTCTCGGCTCCTCGAACTGAAGTCTCCTTCACTTTGTAAATAAAGGAGACAAACCTTCGACTTGTCGAGAGGACAACCTTTTTTTATTCTCACGCCTGTACTTGATATTTGTTATAATAAATTTAGAAATGGTGGCACTAGGAGAATGTTTGATATAAATATTTTTATACAGGGTAAAAGAGGGATAAATTCCCAAGTTTCAGATTAACTTTTAACGCGATTATATGTACCTCAAAACGAAGAATATTGCGCCCAGTTCAAGGTTAATAATGCACTGCAGAAATATAACTCATTTGCACAAACGAATTGACTGCACATAAAATAAATTCTTTTACCTTTATCGGTTTTTGCAGTTATATGTTTCAACGTGATTAAATCACGACCACATTGACAGATCGAGACATTTTTTAGTTAAGCTGTAATCAGACTCTCGCATCAGCAAAATTGAAAATTTACTATAATACTCGTAAAATCGGTGCGCGTATATGTTATCAATAATTGACTATTTCATTTCATTTAAATAAGAGTATAAAATAGTATTAATTGAAGAAGAATCCATACCGAAATACCGAATATACTTTGAATACCATTATAGATAAATAAAGTTATATGAATTAATTTAGATAAAAATAAAGATCAATAAGCATGCACGCATACTTGTATGTGCAAGCATGCACATGCATGAGCCTTGATCAAAAACTCTCGCACTAGCAGAATTCAAAATTAAAAGTAATAAAATCAGTGCGCGTATAATTAATAATTGATCATTCGATTTAATTTGGATGAGACTATAAAATAGTGTTAATTAAAGAAGAGTTAATATAGAGATGTCGAATATTTTAAATACTATTACAGAGATGAATAAAGTTATATCAATTAATTTAGATAAAAATGAAAATCGATCAAAGAGCATGCACGCCTACTTGCATGTACATGTATGCACGCACATTCATGAGCTTTAATCAAAGAATCTCGCATTAGCATAATTCAAAATTAAACAAGTAATAAAATCAGTGCGCGTATACTTAATAATTGACTGTTTGATTTAATTTAACGAAAAGTACAAAATAGTATTAATTCGAGAAGAATCATTACCGAAATATTGAATATATAATACTTTGAATCCTATTAGGTAGGTATAGGTAGGATAAACCACCAAGTTATTGGACACTTAAGAATTTTACAAAATTTGAGACCGTGTTATAAAGATATTTTTCTACCTAGAGATGTGAGTGGTGGCTTGTTTTAATTGAAAATATATTGGTTTTACATTCTAGTAACTTACAATTTTAAGTTGGAAAGAATATAATTTTCAACAATAAAAAACTGGGATCAAGTCAAAAAACTTAGTTATTGGACAATGTTCTTAGCTTTTGGAATACTCAATCCAGTAATTGGACAGTCAAGAATCAATAAGCCAGGTACGATTTTTAATAATATTTATTTAAGTAAAAACTAGGAATCTTGTTTTCATTTATTTAAATCAGACTATCCAATAACTGCAAGGTGTCCGATAACTGGGTGGTTTACCCTAATAAATAAAGTTATACGAATCAATGTAAATAAAAATGAAGATCGATCGATATACATACACGCCTACTTATGAGAAACATATTCATGGTAATATATTAGAAAGGAAAAAAGGATATATACAATACCGAAATTTAAGATTTCTTCGGAATCCAAGATCATGGTCATCATCACATCGTCATCCACTGACATATAATTCCAAATATTGTCATTTTTCAGTAATCCAATAGAAATCCGACATCCTCGATTTATAGATTCATCCTCAATAATTGAATTCGCTGAAAATAAGGTGCTACCCTAAAAAATTGCAGCGAGACCGATGAGTAGAGTGAAAAAATGACGAGCGGCGAACGACGTTTTTCGACGAACTAGCATCATCAGAGAAACGTTCGTTAACGACTCCTTCGATTTCTCAAAGAAATGCGTAGCCAAGTAACGATCGACATTTGTGGGCATTTCTCAACACCAAATGCAATTGCAACAGAAAACGAGCCACTCAATTACACACGCGTTGAAAAGATAAGGTATAATCCACGCACGGTATACTGTAATAATATTTGATAATTACAAAGAATTAAAGAACGTGTTAATGAAAGTCTTTTGTTAAATAATCAAAGACAGTTCAAGGCACTTGAGAAATTCGACAGATTTCTAATCAAATATAAATGCTACCATCTCGAATTCAAACGGAATGCTACGTATTTCTTGGCACAGATAAGGATCTCACGTGCGATATATTATATTCATGCTCTCTTGTAAAACTTTAATTTAGACAAAAATAAGGAAAGTAATCGAGTGACAACTCTAGAAACTGAAGAAGCGTCAAAATCAGAGATCCGACGACTCAAAATACTTGGAAATCTAAACGTGAGATCCCGGAATTAAAAAAATAATAAAATAGCATACGAATGACAACGTGCACGGTGACGATATAATACAAATGCGATACACAATTGAATTCTCCTCTTCGGCGAATCGCCTCTTCGAGCAAAGCTCTCTCTCGAGAGAGAGAGAGAGAGATGACGTGTAGAATTTATTTTCAGGCTCGAACATTCCCTTTTAACGAAAGTCTCACGCGGATGAATAAAATCGCCATTCCACGTCAATCGATCAAATGGGCCCTTCAAATGCGAATCAATGAAAACTCCCACCGATTCCCAGTTATAAAAATACAAGACTGGAGATTTCTCAGGCATAGAACTGAGAAACAGTGGCTATTCACCGATTGCCAGTGTTTTTCACTGATTCCGTTTCAAAGAGAGTGTCGATTGAAATTAAATGGAAATTCGTGTTCATCCATGCGACGCAGTGAGAAAAAAATGGCTAAATGGATTTAGTTAGTTCGAATTATTTCAAGCAATGAAATATTTTTTAAATTTATATAATCGTATTCAATACAATACCCATTCATTCGCAACTGATGTATCACTCTGAGTAGATATTTACTTGCTGTAACTCAACATATTTAGTTACCCATATATGACTATTTTTGTGCAATTGGAAAAATTAGGCATTTTCTTCATATGATTAATATCTATACTCACATCGATTATACTTGCTTTGAATAAACGAATATCGAATTAAATATAATTTTCTTAGTTCAAATGAATATATTATCATTTCGACTAATTTAAAGACAACTTAATCTTTTAACCACATCTTTTTTTCTCAATGCGCTTCGAATTATTTTGGTCCACCTTCGATTTCGACGAATCTGCGGAGACTCATCGAGATCGAAGTACGGACGCATTACGAGACTATCTCGCGAGCTAAATAAGTCACTAGCCCAAACGACGACCTGCGATTCGCTGAATCGCAGTCCGTAAACGTCTGTGCACATTTGATCGAATCTTCGAGCCCTTTATTCACTGCCACACTTCTTACTTTATTTTGAAATCTCCTCGGTCCGCCTTCGATCTACACGAACCTCTAAAGATTCATAAAGATGAAGAACGGACATTTTATCAGGAATTTCGTTGCCAAGTAAATAAGCTCGAACGACGATCTGCGATGGTCAGAATCGCAGCTCGGAATTGTTCGAGCCAATTAACTTCGAGCCTTTTCGCGTTCACTTCGCGCACTTCTAAAAACACTTCGACGACTTAAATATTTCATTTTCGCGTGCGTCCGGGTCTAGAACCGCGGGCGCTTGCATTCGAATCCCGGATCCGGAAGAGCTTTCGCACATTATTCCGCGAAGGAACTTCCGGCCGGCCCTGCCTACTGACTAGACACACATTCGCTCTGAAAGACTAGCCTACCTCCCTCGGCTATATTTAAAAAGATGCAACACATTCTCGCCAACACAATCATTCCACGAGCTCCATTCATTCCACCCCGGTGCAAGGGCCTACACTAGGGATAACGTCCCGGGACGCATCCGTCACCGGAGCTTGATCTACCTGTCATAATAAAACCCACCTAAGTAATGTACACTTACTGTTTGCGAAAGCTGAAAAAATATTTCATGAATATGATTAACAGTTTATTCATCTAAACGGGCTAAGGACTCTATTGAAATGTAGTACGTATATGAATGTTTTCTGTAAAAATGTTGGAATATTGAAATAAGATGTAAGAAATAAGAAATGCTCATCTCGAAACTCTAATTTCAAACAGCAGAACACAATAATGCAAGAATATTCAACAATATATATTTTAATTGTAAGCAATTCTTCGAATCAAAATATTCGATTTAATATTGAAAACCCTGAGGCGTTCTCCGAGTAGAAGCAAAAATACTAAAAACTTGGCAAATTCGCATGGAATATTTACTTCGACCACGAGAACGACCTGTCGCGCAAACTCTCATCGCTCCTCGGTAAAATTCAATTCGACGGGTGTCTCTGAAAATCTGAACGGTGAGAGGGAAATTTCTGCCAGCGAAGTCGGAGGGTCATCCGACTTCAAGACTAATTACGCGAGATCCAGAGAGATTTCTACCGAATATCGCGAAGGAAACGATGAGAGACTATACCTGAAATTATTGAAAGCATAGCGAGAAAGTCACGAGCCGAAACCGATGAAGGCTTCGACTCGTGGTCACCGTGCACAGTTGTCGAAAGGAATGAAAATTACAACCAGTTTTCGGTGTCGGTTCGGACCAATCGTTCTGCGACATGATCGAAAACCGGAGGGACTCAAAGACATACGAACCCCTCTGCGTGATTCCCTTCGTCGAGGCGATGGCGGCTTACTGAAATCTTCTTGCACTGCCCCCGGAGATCCCTCCACATAGGCCTATTCCACGAAAATCGGCTAACCAAAATGCTTGAATTTATTAACTACGATTTGTACGAAACGGACTGGTACCGATTTAACGTGAAATAGGCCTACTCTAGGAGACCGGCGGGACTTACGGCGGCCTCTTCTTTGAAGTCATCTGCTTCAGCCCCACATTTTGCATCCAACCATCCTTTTCAAAAAGACTGCGAATCTTCGAGGGCTATTCGCGAGGATTACCGATCTCGTCGGACGATCGAGACCTTTTGATAAATATAAAGAATGGAACGTATTAGCGCGAATGTCAATGCCAAGGACTTCGCAGCCCCTATTTATTTCATTTTAGGGGAAATAAGGGAAATTTTGATAAAAAAGGAGATCTTCGAGAAATTGGAAACGTCGAGTGATTTTGAGAGCTGATAACGATTTTGCAGTCGTGCCGACAAGGATAGTCACTTAGAGGCTCTCTGTCCTTGTCGTACCGTCAGCGCCTGCGTGGACACAGAGAGAGACAGGTACTCAACAACATCAGTCTGTACTTTCCACGTTCACCGTACACGTTCACCGTACAGAGGCAGTGCCTCTTCCAGCTATTTTAGAGTTCAGTGACATCCACCTGGGCACCCCAGTGCATGCACTCGAATGCACCGCGTGAAAGCAGTGTGCAGTCACGGTGGCGCCACTTCGCTATCGGGGCAAGCATTATAGGTATGTACTACCAAGCGTGGGTAAGATAGAGTTACCAATAGAGGCGAAGCAGAAACATCATCATCATCGAAATGATAAGAAAACTCATGAGACCTATCGATAGTTGTTTACTCTACCTCTGTACTCTGGTACTCTGCTTATCAGCCGTTCCACTTCTCGTAAATGCATTCGTAAAAGATGTGGTCACTGCTTCAGTAGCAACGGTAGCATTGCCCGACGTCAGTCCATGTTTTCACGGTATTGCCGCGCGTTAGTTTTCTCCGAGCTACCGAAGGGACCGTCGTGCGAGTTGCTCCGTGCGTCAATTCGTGTTATCGAGGAAGTTTTCTTTTTCAACGAAAGAATTTGTGTAAAGTTTGAGATATCCGGAAGCCGAAAATTTGAGAGCGCAATCATGCAATCGAAAAAAATGTATGTTGTATTCATATATTGATTTACATATTAAAGAAAAAATTAGAACTCATTATTATTGCAAGGTTTCTCTACGTATAGGGTAAAGGATACAGTGATTGATTGGCCATTTAAGCAGACGAAATTATACCTACAGTAATTGGCCTATCGCTTTCTCTTTCTATCGAATGCATTTGTTATCGGAGGTGGCCAATCGCTGTATGCTTTACCCTACCTATGCATGCTCGATCGTGGTGAGGATAGATTTTAGTAGAAACATATTAGTAGAAACCTAATAGATTTGTTCCAACCGAGCTGAAACCCGTACATGAACGGTATACGTCATGCGCAGTAGAGAAACGGTCATGCGCAGTAGTGAAAATCCGTCCATTTTCTCTACTGCGCATGTCGTGTACCGTTCAGAGAGAGTGTACAGTTTTCGGCTCGGTTGGAACAGACGTATTAGGTTCGTTCCAACTAACACGAGAACTGGTTCTGAACTCGATGGGGTGTGCGCAGTCTGATCTACCCGTCCCAAAAGTCAGACTGCGCACACTCCGTCGAGTTCAGAACCAGTTCTCTTGTTAGTTGGAACGAACCTATTATTATATTGAACCTAAAATTCTACGCTATTAGCTGTAAAATGTTATAGATTATACAGCATTTGCTCTATATAGTACAGCCTTCTTTATTATATTAGCATAGGACCACATCTATAAGACCTCTGATGTGTGTGTAGGTAACCGATCATATCGATCAAGTATTTATTATCTAATATAATCTCATTTTGCCAATAAAATTTACCTAACATTTTGCAATAAGAAAAATTACTACTTTTATGTAATAAATGAAGTAACGGTCTCAGATAATGTTCCTAATCCTATTGTTCTCACTTTTCAAAAGACCGATCAAGCAGGGCCAGGCATCATTTTGATGTTTGTATTTCTAGCGAATTCAAATGAAACATAATTTCTTCGCTTCGGCGGCAAAGGAATTAAAAAAACTCGATAATAATATTTCTCATTTATCTAACTTCATTTTACCAGCGATTATATAAAAACTCGAAAAACAGGTTTCCAACACATTCACTATTAAATAAGAAATACTTAAAATTTCCAATTTCAACTTTCTACAAGTCGATCAAAAAGAGAATTAATACTTATTTTCTTCCAATTGACAAGCCTTTCCGAAAGTATTTTCAATCAATGTTTCCAAAAAAAAAAACGTTTCTCCTAGTGGAATAATAACACAATAGGAGGAGCGATATTTAATACATTCGATCGCCCGCTTTACTTCCGCGATAACGACCCGATGGCATTAACAATACTGCAGCTTCATTGGTGCCAATAACATCCATTAAAATAAAGTGTGTGTGTATGTGCATTTAATATACCGGGTGTTCTCAAACCTTTGACCAAGAGTAAAACCCTATGTTCATTAAAAAATTACGGACATAATGCAATTGATTTTATTGAAATCCGTTAAGAATTTATGGAGAAATTAATATTATTAAAAAGTAATTAATATTTTGAATGTATCCGGCATTGATGACGTCATATCAAGGCTCATGAAGGTGAGCTGGGACTCGTGCCTTATTATTACTTTTTTATGATATGATATGATATGACTTCATCAATGCCGAATAAATTCAAAATATTAATTACTTTTTAATAATTAATTTCTCCGTGAATGCTTAACGGATTTCTATAAAATTAATTGCATTATGTCCGTAATTTTTTAATGAACATAAGGGTTTTCATCTGGGTCAGAGGTTTGAGGATCTCTAAAATGAAAACTGTGTAATTGCCAATGTTATTATTACCGAAAAGCACGAGTTTTGAAAACTCTTCGGTCTCTCTGTACTCGTTCGTCGCGCAAAAGGTTCGCTAGATAAATAGCCGCGCGCGTATACAGCAATTCTCGGTGCCAAACTGAGTGCCCTCTTGGCAACGATTAAAAATGCACTTTAACGACTAATTGATGCGGAAAGGAAATTTTTCCCTTGAAATTATCTATCCGATAAGAGTCAAAGAAATTTACTCATGAAGATATCATATTCTAAACTCTCTCTGCTATTGGAAAATATGCATCGAGAGAAAAAGTCTAGTTAAACATAAACCTAATAGAAAAATTTATTTGAGATAAATAGGAATTTATTCACATCGAACAAAAGTATATTTGAATTTGATAAATGTTTTGCACATCTTTTTAATCGAGTCACAGAACCTAGTAGAACATATATCAAAGTTAACTAGACTTTTGCCCACACACACACAATACACGAATAAAGTCCTATTCATCTCAAATACATTTTTCTATTAGTTTCGTATTCAACCAGATTTTTTTCCCTGGCTGTGTATGGTCGTTGCCCTGAGTTATGAGCTGTAAAATTCGCAGTCGTTAGTCATGTATTTACGTACTATTGAAACTCGTGGTATTCTTAGACGCGTATTGTTATAAATATATCAAAAATACATTACTCGCACTACTATCCTTTCGCACGCCCTCGACCTTGCTGCCAATCTGCTCAAGGTTACCTATTATTATTAGTCACGATCGGTTGCAACGCAACACGATCACGACATATACCATTTCGCTCATGGGCTGCACAGTGGCATAACTGAAAATTGGAATTTTCCCAAGAGACGACTTTAATGTCGTCTCTTGGGAAAATTCCAATTTTCAGTTATGCCACTGTTGCAGCCCATGAGCCATATGAGGCTAAACTTACTCGCCAGGAAAGAAACTTCAATCACTATTATCTCATTACCTATGAGTTCATTACCTTTGTTCATATTTGTATAATACTTTTTTGAAGATTACGTTTCTATCTACAATAAAGTTTTATATCGATATAGGCCAAAAGTTCATAGATAATGAGATAATAGTGATTAAAGCTTCTTTCCTAATAAGTAAATTTAGCCTCACATATGGTATAGGTATAGATTCCTCATCGCGAAATTCGAAAGTACTGACGCGCTCTTCCGTGCGTCTTTGGAAAGCCCACCGCTAAATGTCTTATGCCGGAAAGGAACATCGGGAACCATTTACATGGCACGCCATTGCCGCGATAAATTGAATGAGATCTATCATCACAGTAATGGCTCTACGGAAATCATGATACGCGAGTAGCACTTTGATAAATTAGGGCAATAGATGAAATTGCCCCAATTTATAAAAGTAAGACTTATTATGGCTCGATTCAATTTGCAGTCGACCCCTAAAAAAGTTTATTTTCTAAGAAATCACGGGCCAACTCGAGTGCTCCGTTTTTCCCCAATTTCCATACGCTTTAATTAGCAAAATGGGCTGCTCCTAATTTCCCTCATTTGAACGATCTTAGGAAGCTGCTACCAGCGACCTATGTGGAAGGCTTCCACGACTTGGAGGCAGTCAAAATGATGGAGTACAGAACGCTTGGAAAAACTGGACTGCAGATAAGCAAATTGTCTATTGGCGGCGCACCAATGGGCACTCACTACGGGTATAATCAATTGATCAACAATAGGGGTTATGATTGACCACTTCGGAATTCCCTGTAGAAGAAACCGGCAGTTATAGTCCTTATACAAGCAGCAATCGAATTCCTTCACATGAATCATTCATTGTCTTCATTATCTAAAATCTATTTCTCTTTGAAAGTTATGAGATATGTCGATGTTATTGTCAATAGAACCCCTGACGAGGAGGAAGCTATTGAAACAATTAGACAAGCGATACGTCAGGGTATCAACTACATTGATACTGCACCTTGGTATGGTCAAGGTCGGTCGGAAAGGCTTATCGGCAAGGTGAGTAATGCTACGAATTTTAATTGACCCTGAGAGGTTGTTTATAAAGGATAGTCATATTTAGAAAGGGACCAAAGTTCTGAAAATGTGATTAACTGTGACTAATGCCGTCTCTGGACGCCTTCGCCTGAGGACTCATTAAATTCAAAGGCTTAACGCGGCTTCTAAATAAATATTCCGCGTCTTTCAGGCTCTGAAAGGTATCCCTCGTCAAGCGTATTATATAGCGACGAAAGTCGGCAGATACGATCCGAATTTTGAAAATATGTTTGACTTTTCACGAGAAAGAACGAGAAGCAGCATCAAGAAGAGTCTGGAATTACTAGGATTGGATTATGTCGATGTGATTCAGGTGAAGGCATTTTTCTCTCATCGCGCAATTATCTTCTTCAAGCTGTGTGTGTGAGTGGGAACTAATTTTTCAAATCTTGCAGGTCCACGATATAGAATTCGCACCTTCATTGGACATCATACTGACCCAAACTTTACCCGAATTATCGAGACAAGTCTGTGAGGGAAAAGCCAGACACATCGGTATCACCGGTTATCCCGTATCGATTTTAAAAGAATGTATCGAGAAGAGCAACATCAACATTGCCTCTGTATTGAGCTACACGAGATACACTCTCATAGACGATACCCTACTTCACTACATTCCTTTCTTCAAGGTGAAAAATAAAGACAAATCTAAATGCAGAGATCTCGGTAAATAATTTGCCTCGTATATATAAATTGAGTGAATAAATTTTTCCAGGAAAATAACATCGGTGTTATAAATGCATCGGCACCCTGCATGGGTCTCCTCACAAACCAGGGGCCTCCCGAGTGGCATCCGGCCAGTGAGACAACGGAAGAAACATGTTTGCAAGCTGTGCAATGCTGTAAGGTCGGTCAAAAGAAAAGTGTACCAATGCATCGCTGAGGAGTTGCAATGACAACGATAACTCCTTTTTTTTCAGGATCACGATGTGGAATTGGGAAAACTAGCACTCTGGCACGCCATGCAGCTTACCGATATTGCCACGAATCTAGTTGGTATGCGAGACGCAAAGACTTTGGCTATGAACCTCGATATAGTTAGAAATGGTATCACCGAAGAAGAAAAGAAGCTGTTGAACGAATTACAAGTCAAGTCAGTATAACGCACTTATAAATCATCGTAATACTATGGGAGTTACGTTGTAAATATAAAAAGCGTTCTTCTTTTCATTCTATCATCTTAAATGTGGGATCTCTTTCGGTATGGGCAAAAGTAATACTAATTAAACCATCAACGGGATTTCTTTCAAAATACAATAATTTATAAAAACCTGTTCTAACACCGCATGCTCATTACGTATCGAGATTTATGTACATTAAGATGCTTGCAGGGAGGATTAGTGTAACCAAACATCTTGCTATATCAATTTTCGAGTACATTGGAAATCATTTTGAATCAGTCACGACCCTGTCACTCTAACGTTCCTCTTACTTATTAACACCGAAATATTCAAACCATATCCTATTCCAAAAACGGGCCAAATTTGTAGTGACGGCAAGTAACACAAATTCTGCTGCTCGATTGAACTTCATTCTAGCCACAGGAATGTCAAGACTGTCCCTTATGGTTCAACCAACTCGTAAATCATCGGACAGATATTTGGACTGCTTTCTACGTTTATCTGTGTGGGTTACTTATAAGAAGCCTTAAACGCGGAAAATAAACCTATTTTCTTATATTTCCAAATAGTTCCCTGTATGAACGACTCTTAGACTGTCTTGTTTCCGCCATAATGTGACGTACTCTACGGTATCTTGTGTACATAAATCGCGAAAGGAACCTGATATTAATTGCTGGTGAGTTACAAGACGTGAAAAGAGGGAAGACAACCACAGCAAAAACTCTTGACTTCCTGTGTAACGCGAAAGATACACCGACGCGAATTGTATCGAGTTACCGCAACGTATCCCATTTCAGATATTTCTCCAACATCAAGAACCACTGGGAGGGTGTCGAGCTTGAGACGTATTTGAATGCCATGAAGAAATAGAGAAATACGTATTTTTCTCTTCTAAGATTATAAATGTGAAATATTCTTAATCTGTCGTGTAATTAAAAGAAGAGCATAATAATCAAAATTTCATTTTTAATAACACATAGGTACATCATTCGCGGAAATATATTCTTCCTCTGATTTTACTTATTAATACTGAGAATATTGTCATAATAAAATATCTGTGTAATGAAAATACGAGATACTACTTTATCCTATTTATACGTATATAGATGCGAATGGAAGACTCAAGGAGTTATAACTAAGTACTATCGGTGTCTTAATCTCTGTAATAAATGCAAGGAGAAATTCAAAATCACATTTCTGAAATATCCTAGAAATCTTATCACTTAATTCGCGTCAGCGGAGATTACGACTTTAAGGCATTCCATTATGAAACTACCAGGAATTCCACTTTGGCATTGCTAACGAGTATCTAACTTCAAAGGATAAGGCACTTTGTTATTTACCCTGTCGCTTATTTATAAGCAAAAACTCAGTCGAGTAAAAATGCCGCTTTTTTGTACTGTTTAGGTAAGTAGTCGTCCTCCCCGGGTTTGATCTGATAAGTCAGCTCGTACATTAGAATATTGACGAGAGAACCCACGATGAGCTTGTGATACATTTGCTTCAGTTCGAAACCTCTCTTAAGGCACAACTCCCTGCCGCCTTCCGTGTATTCGGAAGCAACCATATCTGCGCAACTATAACCCTGATCGACTGCAAACTGCACGGCGACCTTCAGAAGACACGAGCCCACCCCTTTCCTTCGATAACGCTCGTGCACGTTCAACCGCTTGATCCATGCACCCTTCTCTGTTCGGTGACTCTTTACCAGCCCGATCGACCCGACTATTCTCTTTGCCTGAGACGAAACGTCGATGTTAGATTCTCGGAACTGCTGCTCAGTCATAACGTTATAATGGATATCGCCGGGATGACGCGTCATGAGGTACGGTTCGAAAGCTTCCGCCACCCAGAAACACGAAAACGCGTTGGACATGTAAATCCTGTCGAGTATAAACCAATGTGAACTTCTCTCCGAGGATTGCATTCAGGGATAAATATCCTCGTAAGACGGTGAAGTTAGCAAGCCGTTAATTCAATTGCAGGCTTCACATTCCCTATTTATTTCATTTTAGGAGAAATAGGGGAAATTTTGACCAAAAAAGGGAGACGATTTCGATTTAAAAAATAGGGAGATATTTTAGAAATTAGAAATATGTAGTGATTTAAAGAAAATAACAATTTTTAAGATGTACAATGAAACATCAATATTCATTAAGTGAATGAAGGATTCTTTTGTAACTCAAAAATCTATATATCTTATGTTATGCAACTTTAATCTGAGCATCGCAATTTATTTTAAAGAAACAAGACCATTAGTCAAATCTAGTTTTCGGTAAGAAACATTAATTCAACCAAGTTATTATATTTTAAACAAATTATCGATGCAGGTAGAAAAAGAAGGGGTTCTAGTATTATTTTAGCAAAAAAAGACAGCAATTTTCACCCTTTTCATATAATTTAAGATGATGGAAAGACAAACTCAACTGAGAAGCTGAATAATAAGTGATTTTGGAGGAAAAATATCAAATTATAGGGGGAAATGGGGAGAATCGCAATCTCAGGGTGAAAAAGGGGAAACTTAAAAAAATAGGAGAATAAGGGACACACTGTGAAGCCTGCGATTATAATTGGTACTGGAATTGTTGAAAAATATCCTTCAAAGGATGTAAAACTGACGAAACTCTCTCCCTGCCCTCTCAAGTGTATCGAAATGTTTGAAAATCGTAAGTCGAAGACTTGGAAGAAAGTCTTGTAAATTTATTAAATCGAGTAGTCCGCTACCTAGCGCCTACTAACTTCACTCGCGTCTCTCCTCGTTAGAATAATTACATACCTAGGAATGTTATTTATCTCCTGCTCGACCTCCATGGATTTCGCAGCGAAACCCATGTAGGTTCCAGCATACGTCAAAAATATAACGACGGGTATGACCAAGAGACAAACCGTCAATGGCATGCCGAAGAAGATGAACATAATAGCCGCAAATAGAATCATGAGTTGAAAAGTGATCTCCTTAAATAAATTTCCAAAGAATGTGGTGCTCATCGAGGACATGACGCCTTCCCTGATTATCTCTCGACAATTGACTTCGTCACCGGGCTTATAACCCCGTATAACGATAATGTGGCTCATTTTGAAGAAGTAGTGAACGAAACGAATATAAAGAAACAATTTATAACTAAACGATGTGCGATAATGAGGTTAGTTGTCAAACAAAACTGTGAGCTCCAACGAAAAAACAAACAAACTCATATGAGAATCTGGTGCCGCCACCTCTAAACGAGAGTCACACTATGAAGTGCACTCTTTAGCGAACGAACAGCTGCTATTCGTTATCGTTGAATGATAAGAAAAACATGAGTTACGAAAAAAAGAATTATTTTACCTTTCTCACATACTCGTTGTCGCCGACTCGGCTCATTCTTTATTGCAGCCAGTCAATTTGGAAACTGAATGGATCACTTCGACGTATTACTGCGCGAATATTCGCGGGTAGTCATAGCGGTCGCGCGCGAGAAAATTACTTTAGGATAAGCGGCGCGCACTGATTCTACCTATCAATAATAATCAAAAAAAGGCTGACTGTGATAGCCGAACAAATGTACGCATTCGTCATTCCGTCGATTCATTCGTATAAAAGCATCTCGCGATGTAAGCAGCTGCCGAAACTGATTTACACGCGACCCTTCGAAAGGAAACACCGACTCTACCTATTGTCGCATTGCGAGCGACGACAATCCTTTGATC
Organism: Xiphydria camelus; assembly: GCA_963678675.1. NCBI lineage: Eukaryota > Metazoa > Arthropoda > Insecta > Hymenoptera > Xiphydriidae > Xiphydria > Xiphydria camelus. Next base: position 36,954,176 of record OY783191.1, on the reverse strand, counting down.
TCAGGAAAAGTCAAATAAACGAGAAGTTGGTTTTCCCTTTCTGAGATAACCGCGCGTACTTGTAAGGAATGTAAACGTAGCGCACAAATCGAGATTTCACGTTTACTAACTTCGTTGAAAGGAGCACCGCCGCACAACCGGAACCGGAAGTGTATAGTATCGCCTCTACCGGTTATGCAAGGAACCTTCATTCGGACGAGGGAGCTTTTTATCCGCAAATTTTTCAGGTTCAAACCGAGAAAGTAGAAGACTTCCTCGATACCTCCACTCATGAGTCGAACAAAAATAGCTCACACGTTAAAATCCGAGCTTCTCCTTTTGCACTCCTGGGTTCTCTCCACTTGAAAACGACCCTGAAGACGGGAAACGTTGGACGAACGGGTTCGAAGAGATTCCTTTCACACGAAACTTTAGTCACCGCGATCGCCGACGACCGAACTTTCGACACATACGACAGCGCGAATAATGTTCTCGGAGATCGCGTACCACGGAATGATAGATTCGCATGTTTATAGGAATAATTTCATTTGAAACAAGGCGCTAAATCCCGGGCGCGCCGTTTTGGAGGGAAACCGACAAAGCGTCGTCGCGTCCGGCTATATCCGGTTCGCACCACGCATAGAACGCCGCGCAAGGGCGCTTGGGATTGAAGCTGGGCGCGGGAGTGATGAAATTAAGATGGCCGCCAAAAAATCCGAATATTCGTAGAAGCGTTTCAAATGAATTTCGGAACAATAGAAAATTCAATCGAGCGTCGAATATCGATGAAAAATGATCCAGAAAAAAAAAGAGCGTACACATAAACGCAGCCGTGGCTATGAATATAAAACAAACAAGAAATTGCGCAATCGAAGGCACGCACGACAAACGCCTTTTGCTTCTAAGACAACGCTTTCTAGGGTTCTGTTAGTGATTTCTACTATCGGAAAACATTCGTACCCGAAAGCTTATCAATTATTCAATAGAAACAGAGCATTTCGTCTTTGTAATAGAAAATGGAAAGAAATTACCGCGCCGTGAAGAATCGCACGTTCGTCCATTCCGTCCGTTCCACCGTCTAAGCACGACTCTAGTCATATTCAAGATAGTTAAGCCGCGATGTGTTTACGTAGTACTGTGTCGCGCGCGGTTTTTCGGTAATTTCAAAACGACCATCGAACGCATCATTAATCAAAAATTGAATTAAACGCTTTATCATAATCGACGATAAAAGGACGCAGTTCAATGCTATTTTATCATCAATTACGATAAAAATTAATTTCCCTTCATTTTTATCTCTCCTGCCACTCGAGCGCTGATACGCAATAGGGTATACCACTCGAAAGTGAACCAAGCTTAATACTCGTGACAGTCTCTGCCTCCCACTGACGCTGCGCGTCCACCGGGAGGTGGGAAGCAATAAGTTTTCTTTGTTGACATTTAAACTTTGGACGAGAAATTGGCAAATTTGTACAATTCAGTGATTACCCAAAAACAGGACATTGGCGTAACTCTCCACGATGAGTTCTCCGGTATCGGTGGGCAGTATCGGGCCGGCCAGCGGAGCGCCAGGTATGGAGACGGTAGTGGCGGTCGCACTGGGTGCACTGGCAGCGGTCTTCCTCGGCGCGCTCTTAGTTTTGCTGGTTATTTGCCGAAGACAGCGTTGCTACTACGTAAGTTCTGCAAAAAGCACCAACAAAGCGCAAAGGATTAAGGAGGGTCAGAGGCTTTCGCGTTGGAAACGAGCGGCATTCGAGTTGGAGAGTTCAATGCTCAATATGTGACGAGGAAGTATTGTCATCTATTTTAGAATCAGAAGGACTCGCCGGATCTCAGCTCCGATCTTCTGGAGCGTGAGAGCTGTATAAGTATGGGACTAGAGGCCTGGGAAGGAGAAGAATGGCTCGTCGATGCTGAAAGGTATGCGTTAAAAATGAGGAAGACGCTCAAAGTATCGATTGATTCATAATTTCTTCTGTACAGGTGGGTAGACGACGCGACCGGCTTGGCTCCCTCGTGCATCGCAGTTTTACGATCATGTCACTCCCTGGCTGCAAGTCTTACAGCTATCGCCGGCACCGTTAACAGTAATACGGTACCTTTGGAAATCGTCGATGTGAGCATCTAATCGTTCAAATAATTTGCTGTTATTAGGTTTGTTCTTATTACCTACGCTCGCTACACTTTCCAGAAAAGTGTAGATTTCCATTGGCTCGTAAAAATTCCAACGAGAACCTACGCTTTTCTGAAAAGTGTAGCGAGTGTAGATAACGAGAACAAACCTGTTAAGCGTGGCTCGAGCAGACAGCTCAACCAATTAAGAACACTTCGTTCAAAATGAGAATCTACAACGCAATGGCTGCTAATACGATATTTTCTTAGGTTGCCAGGCGAATTCCACCTAGAGTAGACGACGTAGTGCGAAGTCTGTATCCGCCGCTGGACGCGCGACTCTTGGAAGCTAGAGTCGCGGCTTTGGTTCTAGCTGTAACGCATTTGGCTTTGGTGACTAAGCACGGGGTACCTAAAAGTCAAGCGAGGAAATTGGCGTTCATCGGCGAAGCGCTCAATGATATGGATTCGCACTTGTTGATCCTACGAGACGCGGCGCTGGCTCAAGAAGCAGCGTGCTCTATTCCGGCTTCTACTCCAGTTTAAGCTCCCACTACTCTACGGAAGCGAGTAAGAATCTCAAACGTGACGAATGCTACTTATTTTGACTGCATTTTGGGATGCGTTGTTGGAAGACCTTGAAACTCTAATAGCGACTGTCTTCACAACGAAGTTGCGATTGTTATAAAGAAGTTGATAACAAAACTGAACAAGGTTTTGTCGAATGGCGGGTTTCCCCTATATAGAGCGTGTATATATTTTTTATGTGACTGCGTCGCGAAGCATATAAACACGAGTACTAAACGTGAAAAGCGCGACAATTTTGACACATCAGAATTGCAAAGTCTTCCTTGTGTCGAGCGTGGCATATAAATCATTATTTCCATAGAAAAAAAAAAAACTATATAAATATATATGTATGAGGGGATACGTGTAAACATATTGTATATCAATGTGTACCTACACTACTCTGTGTAAACATGCAGTTCTATTTTTGAGAGAATCAAATTACCACGTAAAACCGAATTTCTAAAATAAATGTAAATATATGATACATCACTCGCGTTTAATTTCCTTATTCCATTCCGAGTTTTATTAACATTCAGTGATTAGTTCAATTTTCATTTGCAATACCGTCGCGTAACAAACGGGACGCGAATGTGCGGATTCGCGATGCGTACCCCGGGGACCAATGAAGTCCGCTAATGGTGATGTTATTAATTTTCATTACGAATTTATCATTTAAATAAATTAACTAAGTAATCTCAGACCACCATTACGCTACACAGCAGCGGAAATAGAAGTGGTGGGCGAGTCTTCGTTGTTGACAACAATTCCTACGAAGACAGACGGGAACAACGGGAGTGCGATAGAAAAGGAAAAAATCGGGAAGGGATATTAAAAAGAATAGCGTCTGAATTATTTGCCTCGACTCATGAGATCCTTCTGTCTCTTCTGGTTTTCCTTCAGCACTTTGTTCTTCAGATGCTCTTTGTAGTCCAAAATATTGCCTTGCCATTTTGTCACGGTTTCGTTCTCGCACACCCAAATCTCCTCCGCCACCTGAGACACAAAGAAAACGGAATATGTAGGATCTATACGGACTCCGACGTCACGCTTTTTAATGATGTGTAGATCGTATCCGCACTTTACGCGCGTACAAACCTGATTAATAAGCCTAAAGTCGTGAGAGACAAGCACCATCCCTCCGTCAAAGTCATTAATAGCCTCGGCAAGCGCGTCGATGGTCTCCATGTCGAGATGATTGGTCGGTTCGTCGAAAAGCAATAAATGGGGTACCTGCCAAGCAAGCCACGCGAACACTACACGACAACGTTGTCCGTCGGACAATTGACGGATCGGGCAAACCTGCGAAGATTATTGACATTTATTAGCGAAACTATGAGCGGCGTATCATACGAGATGTCGATTAGAAGCAGCGAATCAACGAACGCACCTGTTGGCGGCCTGTCAACCCGTAACGTCCTATAATCTTGCGCATTTCTTCCCGCTCCTTCACCGCTGGGAAAGCCTTCATCATGTAGTCGAGAGGAGACAGATCGAGGTCCAACAATTCGTGTAAATGCTGATGATACCTCGCGATACGGAGATGACTGTTTTTACGAATCATTCCACTCGTCGGCACCAACTGCAAATGTTTAACATTACGAAGACAGATAGGTAGCGCGATACCTCAGTAGAGAGTTATGCGGCAAGAAATAATATTTTTCTTACATCGCCGTAGAGTAATTTAAGCAGAGTACTCTTGCCAGCTCCGTTAGGACCAACCAAGGCCAGCCTGGTGTCCAGATCGATACCAAACTCCAAATTCTTATAAATCCACGGCGACTCGTCCGTGTAACGAAAGCTGACATTCTGCACCATGATAACGGGCGGCGGAATGGTTCCGCACGACGGGAAGTAAAAGTTTAAAATCTTATCGCTGGTTACTTTTTCCGTGAGACCTTGAGCCACCATTTTCGCCAGAGTTTTCTCCTTGGATTGAGCTTGCCTCGCCAGCTTGGCCGAGCCGTGACCAAATCGGGCGATGTAATTCTTCATGTGCGCGATCTGGTCTTGCTCCCAATTATATTGCTTTGCCTGGTTCTCCAATAATTCCATTCTATATGTAAAGGCGGTGTAAATTAACGAATGGAAAAAGATAAATTTTTTTCGACAATTATAGACCACCGAATAAACGGCAGGACTCCATATTTACCTGGTCTTCACAAAGGCCTCGTAATTACCAGTGTAGTATTTCAGCTGTTGCTTATTAACGTGGATGATATTGCTACAAATGCCGTTGAGGAAATCTTGAGAATGCGATATGATGACGAGGATTCTTTTATACGTCTTCAGCTCTTCCTCGAGCCACACGCAGGCGTCGAGATCGAGATGATTGGTGGGTTCGTCCAGTAATAGTAAATGCGGTTTCACGTACAGGGCTCTGAAAGATCCGTTTATTATGTAGTTCTCTTCAGCGTATATTTTCAACTAACTATTAAACGATCCGCGCTCACCTAGCCAGAGCTATACGCATACGCCATCCTCCAGAAAAATCTTTGGTAGGAGTGTTTTGCATCTTAGCAGTGAAACCCAAACCGTGCAAAATATGAGCGGCACGCGCCTCCGCCGTATCCGCGTTCATGTCGTCCAATCTCTCGTAAACGTCCATTAATTGTTCCTAGATTGAAAAAAATGATTTGACGTCATCAAGGGAAGGCATCTTTTGGTAAGACGATGCGATGAATCACAGTGGAGGCTATAGGGATAATGAGGAGCATATCCATGAAGCGTGTAACTCTTTCCGCTACTCACTTGAGCATCCTCCTCCTCGCACTCCAGAAGCTCCTCTGCGAGTTTCTCCAGACGAACGCGCTCCTCGTCAACCTCCATTACGCACTTCAAAGCCGACTTATCGCTTGCGGGCATCTCCCTGGTTAAGTGGAAAATGTCGATTTGTTCCGGAATCGGCACTTCGCGATTGCCGAGCACGGAGAGAAGAGTGGACTTTCCCGAGCCGTTGAGACCCAGCAGACCGTAACGCCGCCCGCAATTCAACTCCAACATGGTGTCTTGCAACAATTCACAGCCGTGGAAGGTGATGGAAAAATTCGATATCTTTATGTCCCTGCTACGAGGATGCGACGCCAATGAACCGGTGCAAGAGCGAGCCTCTGCGTTTAATCTCGCGTCCGCTTCCAATTTCATGCACAGTACCTCTGCGAAAATAGATGTATGATTAAAAACGGGTCGCGATTGCCCTCTTTACATACGCAGCAGGTCCTCGTGTCACTTACCCTCGGCACTGATAGCGGTGCCGTTGGTCCCATTCTGTATTTCCGAAGGTGTAGGACTCGAATCCTTGCTATCGTCGGCCGTTTTGGTCGAATTGGTCTGGGACGGCTTCTTGCCGGATTGCCTCGCCTTCGCGGCCTCCTTCTTTTTTTGCTGCTGTTTCTTCTTGGCGTCCGACGGCATTCTCACTGAAAAAATCACGGAAATGTCGAACCGATAAAAAGCGCGATCGGGTCTCGCTCCCGGAAACGAAACGGGTTACGTAAGGCGCAGGTTAGAAATCTGTCATCGTGAGTGCGAAAGCGGCTTTCCGAAAAGTGCAGCGGCACCGAAAATTCGAATATCCCCGATTTCCGTATGTCGCTAGCGCCCTGTCCGAGAAACGTGGGAGACCCCCAGCCGCGTGAGCGAGGCGAGCGATCAGCGAATCGTTCGAGCACTCCGCAGACTACCACTCGCGCGCAAATCGACGCGAATTTATGAGATTAGAACGAAACGTTCTCGGCGGATCGTTCCTCGGAATAATTATGGAAAATTACCCAGTTATGCGTCAAAAATAAACGATCCAAAGAGGATGCAGGCTCACGTGTACGGACAAAAGGCAAATCCGTCAAATCGGGAAAGGACGGCCACTGTGCGTTCCAGATGGCGGTGCGCACTGAGCGGAAATTTACTGAAGCCTTTGCGGGAAATTTTGAAGTGAGGCGATCGCGTTCGAGCTCTGATATTTATACGAATACGGTACGTTCTTGGGGCGAACGCACACGGTAAACTTTCCATCAAACTTTCCACTAGATTTACCGACGTTACCGATAAAGTACTATTTCTAGTCCAGTTTCAAACATTTTGATTGGTGGACAAATAATAACATACGAAATTGTCGATAATGCTGGTAAGTTTGAAAAAAAGTTCGAAGGGGAATTTTGATCGTGTGCGTATGGGTTTGCAATTCTTATTGCACAAAGTATCGAATTAATATATAAAGAACGCGGAAACAATCGGTGATGGTCAATCAAACTAATGTTCTCAAATTTCCGCGTATTTAATCTAACATTGAAGATTAGAATGAAACGCGTATGTATAATACATAAAACCTTGTAAAAAGAGGTAAATCTTTAGAAATATTTCATTAAAGTTCCAATCAATGTCATTTCTACCTATAGGGCAAAAGGGGCCTCTGATCTTTAAAATAAACGAAGGCGCAGCTTTTTTGAGAAACCGGAGAAACGTTCCGAAAATGACGTGCTTTTCATATTTCATTATTTCTCTCTAAGAGAGGGGTAGAGTGGGAGGGGGGTATAATGGACAATTGGAATATTTAATCGCAGACTGCAATAAGTAAAGCTAACATTCAACGGAATATAACAGTAGTACCTACCATATCCATAAAAATAAATCATTAATACTTATTAGAAAAACCACAGCATTACGTAATTATATTAACGAGAAAATTACCCATTACAGTATATTGTAATCCCTGAATAATTGACCATCGAAATACACCGCATCAAGTTCCTATAGGATATTCTGCGCTGTGTAGGATTAAACCATTAGGAACTAATTACAGTACGAATATCGTCCTTCCTTTGGATGCAAATAATAAATTAGACTTTCTATAAAAATCATTAAAACTTGAACAAATTCTACACCTATACAACACATTTACGTATGACGTACATAATAATACGTAAAATTAATGTAGAAAATAGAGTTAAATGACCGACTAATATACGACAACTGTAACAAATTCTGCAGTGTGGATCTATATGGACCACTTTTGGTGTTAGATAACAATGGCATAAAATTTAATAGCGCCAAATGTGGTACATATAAGTCCACACCGGTGAAATGGTATTGAAAATAAATATCACTTTTTTACTGCGCATACTATAAATTTATTATCTGTATACGTGAAATATATGTACATTATATATATAATATACGTTTTTTATTTTCTGTAAGTATTACAGCTATATGCGTATACGTAATATAACTGTATCTACATAAAATTCACATATATTATACACAGTATGTCATGTGAGGCAATGTCTTCCTATTCTAACTATTCCCGAAAACCTCCCAAATCCTAATCGCACCCTTATATTACATCCGCACAACGAATAACACCCAGTGCAAAATAGGCAAACGCTAATTACAACGACGTCGACGATGAATGGACGAATAGACGAGCGCCATAAAAGGGAGGTGGAACGAGAAGAAACGGACTTGCGCCCCTGCATGTCCTAGAGTACGTAGTAGCGGGGTCGTTTAATTACCGCGTATCACAGAGCGTAGTATTTCGTAGTACGTACCAGTGGGGGGCCGTAATACGTGTAACGCGGCCGGCACCACTCACCCCTTCGACGTGTACGTACACGTAGCTACCCTACGTACACCGTAGGTAATACTCGACGTACGTCGCGTATACTATACACGGCCGGCTCCGTGAGGCTCGCGTGTCACCCGCTGCTAACCCGTCGGTTGCACGTAGGGGTGGAAAGTGGGAGGGGGGTTGAAAAAAGGTGTGAATGCCGGACGGCATTCATTCAAATGTCGTCCAATCACCGCAACGCACATTATGCACGAAACAGCAGGGCCGCGGTTCTGCAAGCTCCACTGAAAAATGCTACGTAGCGTATTTATGTCTGGTTTACGCTTATAGGTCCTATTCTAACTTACTCCCAGACTTATATTCTAACGATTGATAATTTTAGCGTCTGTTTCACGTCTACCTTTAGTTTTGTACAAGCTTCCTTCGAAGCGCATGCGCTACACTGAGAAAAAAAATTTGGTTGAAAGATTTAGTTGGTTTAGTCGAAACAACAATATATATTTATTTAAGTTAAGGAAATCGTTTTTATTTCAATACTCTTTTGTTCGTAGCAAGTATAAGCATAATCAGTGTGAGTTGATATTACTTACATTAGAAAAATACTTATTTGGTTCAACTGCATATAAATAGTTATACATATACATATGGCGGACTAAATATGTAAAGTTGTAGCAACTAAATATCTATTTATAGTAATTAAAGATACATTAGTTGTGAATAAATGGGTATTGAATTGAACACAATTATCTAAATTAGAGAATATTTAATCGGTTGAAATAAATCGAACCAAATAAATCGATTTAACCAATTTTTGTTCAGTGTATTTCATTTTTAGGAAAGTTAAAAATTAGAAATTTTTCAGGGTTAAGTTAAGTTAAGACGGCGGACTAAATATGTACAGTTGTAGCAACTAAATATCTACTTATAGTGATTAATAAACATGTTTTAGTTGTGAATAAATGGGTATTTGATTGAACACAACTACCTAAATTAAGAAAATATTTAATCGGTTGAAATAATTCAAAGCAAATAAATCGATTTAACCAATTTTTGTTCAGTGCATTTCATTTTTAGAAAAGTTAAAAATTAGGAACTTTTCAGGGTTACGTTAGGGTAAGACTGGGACTGACAGCCAATCATGAACTAGTTGCATTGGAATAGGGAAGTTAGAACCTGAGCATAAACTAGGCACCATACGTATCGCGTGCACTTGCGCTCACCCGAGCCGAGGATTAAGATCGGTATCCCCCCCTTTCAGGCGCAATCGTGCGAGCCTTCATTTTTTTGAAAGGCTTTTTGGCAAGTGTGTCTGGAGTGCACAGCCTGAGAGAGAGAGAGAGAGAGAGACACGACTTCCGAGAGGGTCGCTCGAGTAGAGCGGCACACGGAGAAGGTTAAAAGGAACTACCCCGAGACCCGCCGGGGTGGGCGAATTTCCAGGCGGTCAGCGAGCGAAGAATTTTTCGTCGCGCATATACGACGCTTTTATTTGTATAGGTGCACGGAGTGTCTTCCACACCCGGCATTCGCGAAAATCGATCGAGGTGATAACAGCTGAACCGGAAGTAGGCCGTCCAAGCTCATATCGGGGGTGGTTGACGGGCAGGAATTAAGTTCCCGAGTGCCAGCCGGATGAGTGCTTCCTTGATTACGGCGCAGGACCTTGCAATGGGACTCGTCCCTCTGGTTAATTATTAATATAGTTCTCTCATTATCCATCCACGAATTCCTATACGAACAAGATGCGTTAAATGCATTCATTTTACGGCGGAAAGAATCGGTCTTCGTTGCAAATACTCGAGAAATTTCCCTGTCGAAAAATTCAAGAAAAAAAAACGAAATATAATCGCACAGATCATGAAATAGAATTTCAGCTCGTATCGCTGTTAAACGTTACGAGAATATCAGCAAAACATCGCGACTCCCTTCATACGCGAGGAAAGCAGAGTCACGTCGATCGATTCCGTTCGATTTCTCTCTCGACGCGTCTCATCAACCCTTCTCCCCGCTCGCGTCGGCTCGCACGCGAGAAATAAGATCTACTCGACGAGAGTATATCGATATACCGCTCGACGATTACGCGCGTTACAATTACACGCCAGCTCTCCGCGGGACCGAAGAGCGATACCGATCCGCCGACGCACCCTGCATCGCTCCGTACATTCGCACGCACACTCGACGAACGAAAGAGAGAGAGGAGTACGGCGCGAAGCGCCCACCCTCGCACACAGGGGCGCGCGCATGGCACGAGAAGTTCTCGCGGCTCTCGTACTCCGTACGCACGCGTTTTACGCGCGCGCGCGCGCGCATAGGCGCCCCTCTCCGCTCGATTCGAATGAGAACGCGATCGAACGTTCTCCCGCCGTGCGATCCTCCGCGGGTGCGCTCGAGAACGAGAATCGTCACACCCCTCGACATATTCGACCACCTCCGCGGATGAAGATTTCTCTCGAGAATCTCGCCCGAGATTCTCCCTCTCTCTCTCTCTCTCTCTCTCGAGCGACCGATACGAGCGGTCGCCTCGAGTAGTACGGTAGTTTCTCCCCCCCCCCCCCCCCCCCCGTAACCCCTCGCGCACAGCGCACACACGCACACCCGCCACGCGCGCAGACGTGTACACACGGAAAAGCGCCCCGAGTCTGCGCCCTCCCGGCAGTCAACATGTCCGCCCTCGTTCCTTGGGGTTGAAGGATGCGGCGCGCCACACACGCCGTGCCTACCGAATTCCGCCGCGACTGCCGAGCGAAACCCGCGGCGCGCCGCGAAATCGCGTGAGGTCAGCCCGCACCCGGCTTCCGTGTCGTCGGGGGTGGGTCGTCGTGGATAAGTGCCCCGAGTTCGGCAACCCGCGCGCGGACCGTTCGCCAGTGACGAGGAGATTTCGCGTGTGAGAGCCGCGGGTGCGAGTCTCGTAAAAGAGAGGAGGGCCGTATTGATTTTGAGGAAACGACCGTCGCGAAGAGAGGAGAGAGCGACGAGGTCCGCGGCTCTCGCGAGAATCCCCGTGACCGTCGCCCCGAGATCCGGTGACGGGAAGAAGGGGTGAGGTGGCCGTCGGTGGGACCTCTCTCTCTCTCTCTCTCTCTCTCTCTCGTCGTCGTCGTTGGAGGTTCGCGCGTTTCCCCGCGTCGAGGGGAATCGGCTCGCGCGGAGGCCCCGGAGACCGAGCGGCGATCGGGGCAGCCGCTCGTCCGCGCCCCGTTGCCACCCCTCGATTCCGCGCCGAGAGAGCGCTCGTCCTGCGAAAAAGGAGGTGAGTCCGGCGTTGGTCGCGCCGTAATATATCTCTTATCGATTACCCGAACGCTCTCTCTCCCGCGGGTTCAGCGCGATATCGTCGTATCCGCCGTTCTTATCTCCCGGAAAATCTTCGGCGTGTGCTCGCGCTCCTCGCTCGCGCGTACGAGGGGGTTGCGCGGGTGCGCGAGGGCTCGGGAGGGTCGCACGGGAGCGGCGAGCGCGAGGAATGCGTGAAACGCGAGAATTGTGCGTCGAGTTTCGGCCGCCCGCAAGGGCGACACGTACACTGAGACAAAAATGTACTTGATCGAAATAAACGTGCCTTTGGATAGTCCCAAGAGTGTATTCATTCGATTTAAATGTATATCGATTTGATTCAAATAACATCTAATTAATTCAATAATCTAACATTTGCGTCCAACCAATATTCATTTCAATCAAATAAATACGCTCTTGGGACTATCCAAAGGCGCGTTTATTTCGATCAAGTACATTTTTTTCTCAGTGTATACATATGTATGTACGGCCAGAGTCTCGGATTCTGTTGCTAGTCATCAGCTACGGTGGCGTCTACTCTCGTTAATGAAAGCACGAGGATTGATTAATCATTGGTTAGCACGTTTAAAAATAACATTTAAAAAAGTCACCAGCGACAGATTCCGAGACGCCGGGTGTACATGCCGTAGCTACGGTGTCGAGGGATGTTGGAAATCGTGCGAACGATTTCTGCGATGCGCTCGGATGAACGAGACCACATGCGCGTAAGCGTAGTAGGGGGTGTACACCTGCCCACTCGTCCTTGTTTCAGAGGAAGGTCGGTGACCGGGACACCTGGAGAATGGGGGAATTCGCGAGAAGCTGGCCGAGCGAGGACCGACCGGCCCTCCGCGTGAAGCATGATTTTTAGAAGGTATCGAGCGATGCACGATTTTCATTTAGATTCGTCCAGGTAAACGCGTTAGGCGTGCGCAGAGCGTGTGCGGTGTTCTCAATCGTGTCTCGAGCGCGTAAGGGTCGACGCGACGTATCCCGCGGTGTGATAAGCGTAGCGCGCTCCTCTCCTCTAGGTACGAGCCGCTCGTCCATTACGCTCACCGTCGCTTTTCACTTTAACCACACTCCCTTCCCTATTACCCTCGATGTCACACAGCGCGCGAGCGGAATCCCGAGGACCCGATTAGCATCCCCTTCGCGCTCGACGCCAACACGTGGTACTCCCGTTTTCGGGTTAAGATTCGGCCGGCGGGTCAAGGTTACAGCTTTACCGACCCCTTGCAGTGTGGGTTTCATTGATTCTTAATGAGCCGCCGCGCGGGTAACTTATAGCACGGCGTATAAATAGCCGCGGACTTAGGCAAGGGGTTGCGCGAGACCCGGAGGATTCCTCGGTTTCTCCCTCTCCGATTTTCGACATCCGGAGCGCCTCTCCGTCCTCGTCCCAACTGTGACGCTCCTCGGGTCGAATCCGCCGTCGCGATACGCGCTCCGAAGGCGCGGAAGGAGAAAAAGAATTTCTGCGACAGACGCGACGACGTCGTCCAAGAATTCGTACGAACGTTTTACGTCGTGTTCCGATGGAAAATATCCCGGCGTGAGACGCGAGCGGACGTCTGAAACCGTTCAGACCCACGATCGATCCGATAAATCTCGCCCGCCGCCCCTCATTTACATCGCACCACCATTACGGGCTTTCCTGAAACTTCGTGGCGCGTCGGTGTGTCGAACGGCGGGGGCCACTCACCTCTCACGCTGCGAGAAATACTCGAGACTCTGGTCTCGTACCGCGCGGGAACCCCGAGTGCCCTCGTTACCCCCTCGATTCGCCCCGGTTTTCCCGCGAAGTTTCACGGGGCGTTTTCGCTTCGATTTCGCAGGCAGAGGGCATGACGCACCGGACTCATGCAGTGGCGAAAACACGTGCGCATCAAATTCGGTGGTCGAGTCGGTGTCGGTCAAGGAGAGCGGGAGCGGGAGCAGGTGCAGCTGCAGGTGCGCGTGGTGCAGCTGCAGCGGGAGGGAGGCACTCGACTCAACTACGTTTGTCATCAGCCTCAACCCACGTCGACGGCTCGCTGCAGCTGCAGCGCGGCAGCCATGCTCTGCTGCGGCCGCAGAAAAGTAAGTAACGCGCGCGATCGTTGCGCGCGTCGTGATGTGTCCTCTCGAATTTTTGCGGATTTCTTTCGGCGTCGCGTCGTTCGCGATATATTTATGTACATGTATACACAGAGGAAAAGAATTAGTTGGGTCTACTGAAAATTACCTGCGGGGTCGCGAGTAATTATTCATTTGGGTCAATGGAATTTTTTAATTCATCAGTCTGATATCTCTTCCTTGCAATCGCGTGAAATAGAGTGTGATTGCGAGGAAGAAATATTGAGTTGGTGTTTGAAAAAAGATCAAATTGATCTGAATAAATAGTTACTTGTGATTCCGCAAGTAATTTTTAGTAATTCCGACTGATTTTTTTTCTCTCTGTGCAGGAAGGCGAGTTTCTACACCGAGGGAAATAATTGCTGATGACCAAAAAATGTTTTCTTCGGTCGAAGACATGATATAATTCGAAAATCGAGCCGTGATTTTCTTCGCGCAGAAAAAATGTCTCGTTCCAACGAAAGCATTCTTAAATCAAGACTATTATATTCTTCGACCAAGAATCTGTATTCTTAAAAATGTATAAGATAACATATTCTTGAGAGTCGAGATACAGTTTTTTCACACTACCAATTATTTCTCTCAGTGCATAACAACGACCCCTGGCACCGCATCGCCGGCTCTGTCGCGGTGCTATCAACCGTTACGCTCGGTGAAAGCAATTAAATAGTTTCCCTATTTCGGCTTCGGTTGTAGCGTACGTACTCCATGCACTGTGCGGATACAGAGTCGAGTCTGCGTACGTGGATTACACGCGCGCGCACTCTAATTATACGAGACAGTTTCTCGCGGTGGGAGCTCGGCGTTCTGACTTTAGAAAAAGTCGCGTCATTTCGAATCGTGCCTCCAATTGTTCGCCTCGATTCGCGTAATTCGTTAAATAGTCCACGATCGAGCAAAAACGATTTCTCCATCGACGCGCACTATTTCCGGATTCAAAATCGGAACTCGCGCGAATTTAAAACGAAAGTCTTTCCCGTGAAAGCGGGATATACCTGACCCCTTTCCTTCCCTTTCGAGCGCCAAAAGCAGCGCGTAAAACGATCAGGCGATCCCGCGTCAACCGTGGCCGGCGGAGTTATCGCCGCTAAAGCTGCTTAGCCCCGTTTTAAGTGTCCCGACATCGCGCGACGCGACGATCCGCGCGATCGGAAACCCAAAACTCTTATCGAAGTTGTCCTCGCGGAGGACAAAGTTTTACGGGGGATCGATTGTATGGCGCAAGTTCAAAAATGATAAGTAACGTCACGAATTGACGATTAGATAAATTGCACCCCAGGCGGAAAAGTTCTATATGGATTATGTATAATAGTCCATGTATGAATTTGGTCCTGTATGAATTATAGTATATGATTTCTATATAAATCACATATGTAGACTATATATGAATTATACAAAAATTTTAAAGATTCCCAGGTAGAAAAGTTCTATATATTTCATATATGATTCATACGTTGATTTGGTTATAGGTATATGGACGATACATTACATGATTTCTATATCAACCAGAGACTTACTATACAATATATATGTGGATTATACAAACATTCATTATACATTCAAAAATCCAAATGTAGTCCTAATATATAGTTGATATAGAAATCATTATACCTATAATTCATGTATGACCAAATCCACGTATGGACCATATATGAGGTCTTATCGTCTGATATTGACATATATAGGAATCGTGCGAGTGCGAGTGAGAACGCAGATTAACCCTGGTGAACATATAAGAGTTTCTCTGTTGCACGCTCTAACTCGATAAATTCGAGAAGGACGAAAAATGCACGACAAAGAGGTTCTTATACCTGTGTTCACCTATGTTCTCACTCACACTCGCACAATTCCTATTTCAATATCAGACGGTAAGATCCGGTATGTATAAATTATGCAGAACTTTTCCGCCTGGGTTCAAATAATCCATATAATATAGTTAGTATAATATAGTTTATACAGAAATTATATATAATCCACATATAGGATGGAATCGATGTATGGACTATATATAAATCATATATGTAGAACTTTTGCGTCTAGGACTCTATAGCTCTCTTATAGAGTAAGTCGAATTCGCTGAAACGCGCAAATTCGTGAACAACGGGGCAAAGGTAATCTCGTACAGTGGGGCGAAGGAATCCATCGAGTAACAACCGGGACACGGCACCGGTGGTTTCACGTTGCGGTTCCTCATATGTATAGGTGGTACACACGGCTTAACGCGATCAACCCATCCGAAGCGCGGCATATTGAAACGAACTTTGTCTCTCCGACAACTTTGCCCCCTCGTCGCTGAACCGTAAAAAGCGTCCCTTCCTAGTCGCCGCCTCTCGCGTATTTCGTTTGTATGCTGTCGATAGTTTTTGCGCGGTGGCGAGCGGTCGAGAGATATTGGTCGTTTCGCGCCAGATGTTTCTTGCGTCGCGATAATACTTTCTGGGGTAATGTGTGAGAGGTGACGCTGCTACTTGGCAAATCTTTGCCTTCCTCATCGGGGAGATCGCTCTTAGCATTCCTGCGGTCAATCGAAGAAGTTACGTACGTCTGGTATCGCGCGAAACGGCTATTGTTTATAGATTTCGGCTCAAAAAAGTTCACGCAAGCTTTTTTTTGGCGTTTCGACGCGCCTGACAAAGCATTACCGGTCATATGCGGACGTAATGCGGGTTGCGTATAGATCAGGCGCAACTTCCAGCCGTAGTAACTATTTAGTCTGCTGCAAGTTATACATATGCGCAAAGAGCACTCACCCGGCAGTCTTATGAAAACCTCTTCCAAAAAACTTGTATTTTTTCTTGTCCAAGTTGGCATACGTCAGAATATTAGCGATCTTGCGAAAAAATGTATTGAGCAACTTGCATTACATTATGAGGCTTAAACTTACTCGCCACGAAAGAAACTTCAATCAGTATTATCTCATTATCTATGGACTTTTGGCTCATATTTATATAATACTTTTTTGAAGGTTACATTTTTGTCTGTAACAAAGTCTTACATCGATGTAGACCAAAACTTCATAAATAATTTGGTAATAGTAATTGAAGTTTCTTTCCTGGCGAGTGAGTTTAGCCTCGCGTGGTACCCCAGGCGGAAACAAATTCTATATAATTTCTATATGAATAATCCATGTATGGTTATGGTTATATATGGATTATATAGTATGATTTTTATATTAGCCACATGAGGACTATATACAAATTTTGTAATGTTCGTGTGCGTAACCCATATAATATCCTTATATGGTTAATATAGAAATCATATATAATCCATATATGACCAAAACCGCACATGGATTATATAGAAAATATACAGAATTCTTCCGCCTGGGATGTTATAAATTTATTATTTGTATACGTGAAATATACCTATGTACATTATATACGTATAATATAGGTACATTTTAAATTTTCTGTAAACATTGAAACGAAAAATGTACGTAAGTAATATGTATATTTTTCGTAACCATACTATACGTACACACTGAAAAAAGTATTTAGCTAATCCAGCTATATTTCTGACTGTCTCAGACACAACTAGAAAAATATTGCTAGCGTAGCAAAAATTCTTGCTATTGCGAAGAAAATTACCTATCACTGCAATTACTATAATTTTCTAGTTGTGGCCAAATTTTTTTGAGTGCATATACGTAATACAGCTGTATCTAATATTCACGTATATTACACGTAAGTCTGTCGTGTGCGCATCTTACAGGAATTTTCCAAAAGCCAATTATTTTTCGGCTTTCTCTTCTTCGCAGTGTAGGTACTTACGCAGAACGGTTACCAGGACGAGAAATATTGCTCGCGTTTTCATTTACGAAAAACCATCGGTCGCGGATACACTTTCGTCGGTAGCACTCGTTAGCGGGAGGATGAACGGTGGGAAACCGCGGTTCCCGTCACACTCGCCGTACCGGTATATCCACCCCCGTTTGCCGTCGGTGATTGGCTCGCTCAGGGCGCGTCGAGAATCTCTTCGAAGACGGGGCGGTGGATTCCCGCGGAAAGAGGGGGATCGTTAGCAATCGGGAACAAAAGCCATTGTCAAATTTCGGTCGAGGATAGATGTTCGAAAATTGTCAGGCGCCGAGAATCGCCCGCGCAATTCGTGAAAGAGCTAATTCACCGAGGGAAATACATGTTCCGCGTCGTACACGCGTGGTGATAATTCATCCGGTAAACGCGCGCTCATTGCCGTCGGCCGGGGGAGGCGAAACAGGGGTGACAACGAGCGGCGCTACACGGCGCGGGGCATCGGCGAGAGACGCGGGTGCGCGGGCGGAAGAGAGCGATAATCGTGTATTAACAACATTTCAAACTAAGCAAACAAGAGGAGCGAACGAAGGGGCGGTAAAGTGACGGTGGGGGGGCGAACAGGGAAACAGACAAGTTTATTTAAATTCCACTAATGATGTCATTAAAATAATAAACGACGTCGCTTAGAGGAGAATGTAACCACTCCAGAGTCCTAGAAGCCTCCCTGCCGTAGTCTCTCCCTGCCTAAACTGCCACCCCCTTCGTTCGCGGAGGTCGGTCTTTTCGTTCGTACTTTTTTACGGCGACGGAGTAGCGCGCACTCGATCCCGGCCGGTACTTATAGCGTCTTTCTGTCAACCCGTCAGTTGCTTCTCCGGTCAAGAGAAAAAGGGGCGAATATAAAGAATTTCCAAAGAGAAGAATCGCCCGCTCGCTTGTAATTCCGCAAGCCTCGCCGTGCTTGATATATCGGGGCGTCTCGCGGGGAGAGCCGTACGGTCATTCTCCCTCGACTTCGTTGCGCGCGTCCACCTCAAAGGTTTCCGCGCGTGTCCCAACTTCCTCGCGTCTTACGAGTACGCGCGTACACTGAGAGAAATTTTATAAATTGCACGGCAATGGTGATAGTTTGTTAACCCTACCCTACAGTGGTCGCGCTCCGTAACGTAACGTCAGTGGTCGCGCTCCGTAATGAAACGCCAGTGGTCGCGCGATAGACACTAGCCAGCCACATTGAAATGAGGATTAAGGAATGAGAATAAACATAAAATATATTTATCGTTTTATTATTAAATCTTGGGAATCTGTTAACAAACAATAACAAAATTTAAATCAAATTAAACACTTCTTTTTTCAACAATTAGAAACTTTTAACACGAACTACCGCAACCGGTCAATTTGACCTGTGTCTTATTCAGCAGAGTACCATTCAACCTCAATTATTTCGTAACCCGTGAGGTTTTTGTCGAAATTGATACAGTACTTTTTTGTAAAGCATATTTCGGTCTACAAAAAAGTTCTATAGCAGCCCATAACGAGATAATCACCCGCCAAAACGACCGTCTTATAAAGCGCGACCATTCGGTAGTTCTAGAGTTAATTCATATTTACTCATTTGGTTACCATTATCATCCGCGCTGCAGGGTTCAATATAGGAATACGTTCCTGTTTGCCCTAGCAATACTTATTTTTATTTTACCAGGACAAATAACTATTCAACTATACGTATAGTCATTTCGACAAAATGTATTATTCTTATCATATTTGGTATTGCTATATTATTTACTCGCCAGGAAAGAAACTTCAATCACTATTATCCCATTATTTATGAATCTTTGGCCTATATCGATATAAAACTTTATTGCAGAGTGAAATGTATCCTTCAAAAAAGTATTTCTCGTATATCAGCTAAAAACTCATAGGTAATGAGGTAATAGTGATTGAAGTTTCTTACCTGGCGAATAAATTTAGCCTCGTATGGTATGTATACTGTCCGGTTAACTTGTCACTTAGCCTTAAAGTATAGCTATCAGAGCTATACTAATTGCTGCGCGACCTACAAACTTCTCTCAGTGTTCCTAAACTTTTTTATGAGACACGAACTTCTATTTTACTAGAAAAAATTGCTATTCCAACTATACGTATAGTCATTTCAGCAATACGTATTATCCTTATCACATTTGTGATATTGCTATATTACCTATACTGTCCAGTTAATCTGTCAATTAGCCTCAAAGTATAGCTATACTAATTTGTTGTGTGACTTAGCATTGCTCTCAGTGTATGCTATGAGCGTCAAGGAATTCGCGCTTGCGATTGAAATTAAAAATTTGCTCATCCCGTTCTCGACCTACTGAAAAAGTCGCGCCATAGGCGGCAGCTCGTCGTCTCACATATGCAAAGGAGTAAAAATTATCACGGGCGCAAGTGAAGCCTGTATATGCGCTCGCTTCGTTTGAGTGAGCGAGAGAGAGGGAGGTAATCTTTTTTTCCTTCTCCTTCGCCCTAATTTCGTCCCCACCATAAAAGCAATTTCCGATCCAGCATTTCCATAAGTGCAAGGCCTCCCTGCAGTCCTCCCCTCTCCCCTTCTCTAGGTTTCTATCGCTTTCTGGAACTCGGTTTTACGTCCCTTCCCTGTATTTCCCGTTACCCTCGATGCCGATATTTTGCACGCTTCCCAGAACCGTTCCACTTCGGCGCAGGGTATTACAACCGCGCAATGCACGCGTGCATACTTCCGGGGTGTTGCGCCACGCTGTGCACGTCTCGGAGAGACGCTGCCACTGGTTGACTCGTGGGAAAGTGTGACCAAATCGCTACAGTTACGTATGGATGAGGGAATGAAGGGTGAAACGTAGCTTTCTTTTCCTTTTTTAAGGGGATGTAGAGGTGCGACTACGCGATATCGGAATGATCGAGATGGAGATCACGATTAAACTGTTGTCGAGTTAATATACACTGAGAGAAATTTTATATGTAGGTTGCACGGTAGTACTAGTAGTTTATTAATATAAGAATAAGTTTTAATTAACTTTAGCAATGCGTTATTTCTATTTCAGCTACATGTATGTATAATTATTTCAGCAATACGTACCTACACTGAGAACAAAATTTGCTTGATCGAAATAAACGCATTTTTGAACAGTCCTAAGAGCATATTTATTCGCTTAGAATGTATATCGATTGAACGAATATAAATAATATTCAATATTCAATATTATTTGGATCGAATCGATATTCATTCGAATCGAATAAATGTGCTCTTAGGACTATTGAAAAGCATATGTATTTCGATCAAGCAAATTTTTTCTTGCTGTATGGCCTATAAATTTCTCTCAGTATAGTGTGCACAGAGAAAAAGAATTACTTGGATCTTCTAAAAATTACTTGTAGGGTCACAAGAGAAATATTATTTATTCACATTGATTTGATCTTTTTCTCCTATTAATTAGATATTTCTCCCTCGCAGTCACATACTATTCCACACGATTGCAAGGAAGAAGATAATATTTAATAGATGTATTAAAAAATGTCATTGACATAAATAATTAGTTGCGACCTCATAAGTAATTTTCAGTAGATCCATCTAATTCTTTTTCTCTGTGTAATGAAAGAATTAAAACAACTTCTGTATTATAATGTTTGATCAATAACCAAAAGATGTTACCGAATTTTTTAATTATCTCTATCACAATGTGTCTTTTCGCGCGGATAGCTTATCAACGTTAATCCCTCTTTATTAATCTCCGCTCCTCGACACGTCCGCGATAGCAAACCAATTAGGTATCTTTTTCTCTCTTCGCCCCATAACGTGGCTCACTGTACGACCGGCAAAAAAGCATTCGGACGCGCGAAAGAGATATCCATATTTTCTAGCTTGAACTAGAGACGAAGTACGATAATATTCACGCAACGAAAGACCACGAATATTCGAAAGGGCAGCGACATTGAATTATTGGACGCGACCTTTCCATACCATGCGTACACCGAAGAAGAAAAATGACAGAAGAGTCGAAAAAACGGCCCGTTTGTCCGGCCTTTGATTTTAATAGAATCGCTAATAAACGGTAAACCGGTGACTCGTTAATGAAAAGCCCTCCATCTAGCGCGGTCTAATGCGAAATCGATATCTAATTATCTTTTGCCACCGCGCTCAGCCGCCACCCCGTTTGGTTCTCTCTCTCCATTCTATAATTCTCGCCCTTACGTCGGTGCGCTCGCGCGGGTTAATCCAGCGCTAAAAATTACGCGAAGTCCGCCGCAAAAACCGCAGCAACCCGGACGAGGGTCCTGTGCACGGGACACTACACCCCTGCGAAAAAACCCGCCGGCCCTGACTGTTCGGAACGGACGGCTTTTCGGACAGCTGTGCGATAAAAAATGAACGTAATAGACGAAGAGGATTAACGCACGCATCGCTTCTTTGTCCACCTTGTGGCAGTCTCGCTCGATACGCGCTTTATAGGTAACGAGAAGAAGGAAGAGAGTTATTCGGTACTCTCGGAACAATCCCGAATAGATATACGTTACGTATACGGGAACATAAACGGGTCACGTTTCCGGGTCACCCGGTGTATACATATTACCTCCTTTTACGTAGAGAACCAACTATCCCTCCTTCCTGGCTGCTTCCATCTTCGATCGGAAGTCTGATATAAGAGGTGCCGTCCCTCTTCAATGCCATAGTTTTTAATTTGAAACGCCCCACTGTTGCCCGAAACGCCCCGGGCTGCCCGTTAAATCCGATCTGGAGATTTACAGACTGGACCAGAGATGCTGTCTCAAAAGTAAATTGAAATAAAAATAAGAAGGAATCATTAGAAATGATAGGTACTTCTCAGATAATGAGAGGAGGGGTTTAAGTTTTTGAGCAAGCATCGGTTTCAGCCATTTCAGGTGGTAAGCTTGAGAAATGAGGTCCGGCCTTATGGAGCTCCAATGTTTGATTTCAAGTGGATGAAAATTATTTGATGTTACTCGTATCGAAGTCGCTTCAGGGGCTCTCTACCACACTGATACATACCATTGATAACTATTACAATTTTATAACAGTATCCTCTGAGCAGGAGCGACTATCCCTATTGCATACAAAATGAACAAGGCTCTGAAAGTTTCTCTTTAAAGTAAATCCACAATGCTGATTTCGAAAAAAAAAAAATTTTTTAATTATATCGTTATCCCTCGAATAGAGACGAGCACCCCTATTGCGAAAAAACGGACAAAAATTCCGAAAATCCTGGAGCTACGTCGATACAAATAATTTGCATCCACTCGGAATCTAACATTGGAGCTCCATAAAGCCGTACCTCTCGTTTGTCAGACGTAACACCTGAAGAGGCTGAATCACATTTTCTATCGCTCCTATCGATGCTTGCACAAAAACATATCCTTCCTCTAATTCTCTGTGAAGTACCAATCGCATCTAATGATTCCTTCCTCTTTTTATTTCAATCTACTTTAGTCTGTATATCTGCTGTAACTGCATACACATATCTCGTGTTAAATTTAATACACGCCAGAGTGCAACGAATTGCATATCAGTTGGTGCACCCCATCCATTGCGAGTTCCTGTAATTCGGTGGTAATACCGACAGCCAAAAGATCTAAATTAAATAAAACTATCAGTTTGAGAAACATCGATAATCTCATTAGTGTTTTGAGTGACAGACGGTCCGACATAGTGTCGATACTCGTCAGCGTTCTTTTTTTTTTAATAATCCCGGAAGCAAACATAATCAGTGACTTGGTTCGGATCTTAACTGCCGATATTACACCGAGAGAAAAATGTAGTATATTTGACTGAATCGGAGGTTACGGGTGGGGGAATGCAGATCAAGTTACTTGGACTGATAATAATTGACTCAAATGGCTTACAGCCCGTTTCCTTCAAACAGTCGTTTATCGTTATAACCAAATTTATTAGTCAGAGCAACTAATCCTGCATTCCCCCATCCGTAAACGCAGGTTTAATTGAATATACAATTATTCGTGTCATAAATCAAACACGGGGTAGATCAATTTTCCAAAGTTTCGAGTCCTGGATCACGAATAAATTTTGCCAAGGAAGTTTCGCGGGATAAACTTCGATTCGATATCCTTACGACATGTCCACTGTCGTCGTAGTTGGGGCGAGTTTAAGTATCAAATTAGATCGGCGAAATCGACTCTCCCTGTGAATTAGCAGACCGGGGATTTGCAGACTAAATTCTATCGTTTGATTTATCAATGGAAGTCTCCAATTCTATACAATGTGAACCTCGGCATACGTCTATGTATCAATGGTTGCATGATCAAAGGGGTAATACCTTTACCACAGCCCAACCAAAACCACCCCTTCGAATAGCGGACCAAAACTTACCCCTTCGATCATGCAAACATTGATACACATGTAGAGGCATGCAAAGGTTCACGCAATATAAAAATGGAAAATACGAAACGAAAGACGAAAACTCCTCAAAGTAGTTCACAGCTGCGCAGCTGCAATTTTTCTCTCACGATGCACCCTGCTCAGCGAATCTAGATCGGCCAACTATTTTGGGTTGGAGGGTAAATCGGTCGTCGTGCATAAAAAATAGCGAAGGACGAATCGCGAGGAAATTGTCGAATCGCATAAAGATTGATCTCCCGCATTTTCCGATCGGCGATAATAGCCGACGGTGGCAATTATAACGGGAAATTGGATGGAAGCAGCCATTAAACTTAGACGCGAAATGCGACGCGAGCGCGTCGAGTTCGTGAATTTATTCCGCAGAATCCCGCATCTTCCGGGTGTTCGCGCAATCAATCGATCTCCCGCGAAGCGATTCAAGTCGAACTGGGTCGTTTTATCAGGTCACGTAGTACGTATCGGCGTACGTTTGCCCCGATTTATGCGATTGATCCGCGAGCTGCCCGAAATAGCGCGCGAAATCTCGTTATTCTCGTTGCCCGCGTCGCCCTACCAATCGTCGTCGGCCTCACAGCTTCCCGCCGCGAATTTTGCAACGTCTTCGCGTCCAGGTGCTTCCGCGTATCGCTGCAGCTGATAAATCTCTGAATTCGGAAAAGAAACGTCATTCGAATTACGCTTGTCTCTCCGACTGCGAATGTTTGCGATGATCGTTTCTCGCGGCATTTGAATAAACGTCGACTTACTTATCTTTACAAAATATATTCGAAAACCCGAAGCAGACGCGAAGATCTTCACGCGCTCCCGAACGGGTCGCCGTAACCAGGTCGTCGCCGCCCCTTTATTGAAATATTATTCAAGTGCCTCGCGAAAAAAAATAGGCGAATACCTGGCGAAGTACGTGCCTACCCTACCGTACGCACAATCTCCTCTATCCCCCCCACCCCATTTTCACGCAACCCCCCCCCCTCCGCCCCCAGTTGCCTCGCGTGCAAACAGACTCACGCATACTCACACGCGAGCGAAACGCCGAGGTACGAGTACTTCGGGCCGCGAAACGCAAGCGCATTGAGTCCGTATCGTATTGCAGGATCACCACGACCCCTCCGACCCTCTTACCCACCCCTCGTTTCCAATCCCTCCGTGCGTACGCCTGCGTGTACACCGTTACTACACCTCCACGCCACCGGCGTACCCCCGCAACGAACCCTCTTCTCTTTGCCGATCCTCTCACCGCGCAAGAGTCCAGTGGGGGGGGGGAGGAGGAGGTTGCGCTGGACGCGTACGATGTGCAGTACCGGAGGAGGGTGTGAGGTGACGTCACGGCGGGTCGATAGTACCCATCCTCCGCGTAATATTCGGGGCGCAAGCGCCCGACGATCCGAGTCTCGTACGGTACTGAGGGGTTCCCGCCATACTAGCCGCCATGGGGTAGCGCGATGTGCGATAGGGGTGGCTCGGGGTGCTTCTTCACTCGCAAGGTAATCCACACGCTGTCTCGTCACGGGAAAAAGGGGTGGAAAAAACGTTATCCCCGCGCGCGACACGGAACGTGGGGTGGTGCGACGGGGAGAGGCTCACGACGCGGGTGATTCGAGGCGCGCGCGAGAGTTCACGCGAGGCGATATTCAAAGCGAGCTTCACGGGGGCTGGATCGACCGCGTGGATCGTCCTCGTGTGTCCGCGTTTATGACCTCGCTCAGGCGATGACGCTCTCTTCCGTTTCGTACGGATGTACCCGTTGGACGGTGGCGTTCGATGAGATGTTCCCAAACCCGGCTAAGGTTACACCCTGACCCCGTAGATTATCCCGAAGACGATCTATCGTTTCGTCTCGTTCGATTGCAGGAGGGGCGGGGTGAAGTGACGGACATAAGCGCGAGTCCCGGGAGGCAGGCACCTGCCAACCAATTGCGCCCCAAAGAACCACCCCCCATGGTCATTCAAGGAGATTTCAGGAAGGTAATGCTTTTCCCGTTGCTCCCGCGTCAATGATCGAAGTGGATTCCAGGACGACGCCGCTGATTATTATTCGAAAGAGCACGCGAAAAATATTATCGGAAGAACGACTCGCCCTTGCAGGTGAGCGGGATCAGTACCGAGATCTTCAAGCAAATCGAGACGGTGGAGAATGATCACGACGCGTCGACTGCAGCTGCTCTCGAGTCCGTGGAACGTCGAGGAGAAATGGTGGTTCGAGTCATCGAACCGCGACAGATGGGCAGGCAGGCCTCGGAGGCTGCTAAGAAGTTCATTGCTATGCAGGTGAACGTTATTTTTACACCCGGGGAAAGGGTCTGGTCGGATACAAACCTGATGGAAAAAATGTATTCGAGATAAATAGGAATTTATTAACACATCGAAGTAAAGTCTATTTAGATTGGATAGATGTTCCATTAGGTTCGCACTCGATTAAAAAGATATGCAAAACATCAATCAAATTCAAATAGACTTTCGTTCGATATGAATAAATTCGGGTCCATATTCAAATAGACCTTTTCGCTCAGTGCGATGAGACTCACATCGGTGACATTTTTGAGAGAGTATTCCTATTTCAATATCAATTTTATTTAGTATTAATATTTCAATATCAGTTTTACCCAGTCTCTGTTTCATTTCTCATTCGGTTACCGTCGTAAAGTAGAGGAGGTGCGCGTTTGGTCAGGCGTAGCTAGAAAGCGCTCTACTTTGCTCCTGTACCATTTCTAACCCTTTCCCCTACCCTCTATTACTCATTTACGATTATCGAATGAAGACTCTGGAACCGTCCCTCTCGATTTTTCAGGATCCCAAACACCCTGTTCATTTGGTCGAAATAGTTAAAAGACCGGGTCAGACGCTGGGGCTGTACATTCGCGAAGGCAACGGTATCGACAGAAACGATGGTGTGTTTATATCCAGGATAGCGCTCGAGTCTGCGGTCTACAACAGCGGTTGTCTCAAAGTAAGCGCAAACATGTGTATCAACTTTGCGAGTAGATCGCGCGTCGGCCTCGTCGTTAGGCGTCACCAACGAAACGCGTTGCTTTTGCAGGTGGGGGATGAAATACTGGCAGTGAACCTGGTCGACGTGACGCATATGAGCTTGGACGACGTAGTGATTATAATGTCGATCCCCAGGAGACTCGTCCTCGCCACGAGACACGGTCCTCACCAACAGGTACCGCACAATCGACAGAACGAGCACAAGGCACCCCCGGTCGTGGTGATCAAGAGAGATCTGAACGAGGACGAGAGCGATCATACCACGAGCAATCACATCAGGTTGGTGCGAACGACTGCACTGAGAGAAATAATTGCTAGCGTCAAAAAAATATGTTTCTTCGATTAAGAACACGTAGAGTAACTTATCCAATGGATGAACTTCTAAGAGCCGGTTTTACCAACACGGTATAAACGCGGTATAGCGCTATACTGAGAATAACCAGCAATAAGCCTTATGGTTATTCTCAGTATAGCGCTATACCGCGTTTATACCTGTTGGTAAAACTGGCCCTAAGCAGACGACAAAATCCAGTAGATGAACAAAACTAGGTATTTGAAAAGCATCGAAGTGTTCATTTAGTGGAGATGTTCATCTATTGAGTAGATTACCCTACCCACACGACACACTTGCGTATGATATACGTGTACTATACGTTTAATATCTGTATACGTGAAATATACGTATGTACACGTTTTGTACGTATAATATATATTTTCAATATTCTGTAAGTATTCGTTACCATAATATACGTATACTTGATATAGCTGCATCTACGTAAAATTCACGTAGGTATGTTATACGTAGTGTGTCACGTGGGCATGATTTTACAAATTTTGAAGAATAGAGATACTCGATCGAAGAAAATATAATATATATTCTCGATTCAAGAATACCATCGTGGGAGCAAGAAATTCTTCTGCGCAAAAAAATAATTACTCGAGCATATCAAATATTTTCTCGCACTAAAGAAACCATGACTTGATACCGATATTATATCATGTTATTTTAATCGCAGGGAACATTTTTTAGCAATAGTAATTATTTCTCTCGGTGCACTGCTATTGTCCACATGGCACGAATCCTTTTCTGCAAACGACACACCCTCATATTTACAGAACATCTGCGCCGTTAATAAATTTAATTCTTTACAACTTCGACGATAACGATTACGACTCTCCTCCGTTATTCTTCCAGAGACAGCAGCCGCAGAAGGGGAGACGGCCGCGAGATGCTACCCTCCCGCTCCCGATTGGGCTTAACGGGTCTCGGTTCCAGCCAGGACTTGGGCTCCAGCAATGGTGATTTATATTACAACTCTCGACCCGAAGGACATTGGTCCTACCAGCCGCCTCCTCCGCCCGTTATAACGCATCAACCGAAACCGTCGGCGACTCAGCACTTTCAGCCTTACGAGCGGGGTTATCCGAAGACGCTGGAGAGTCTCGCGGAAAAAGTGAGTTGCGCTCGAAATCGTACACATCTGACGATAACTATACGACGCGAGATGGGATGGAAAGAGTTCTCCGCGGTGAGACGCGTTCGCGATGCATGGATAGAAGAGTCTATTAATCATTGTTATACCGGATAACAGATTTGACATTTTGAAGAAAGTATTGCGTGCACTGCTTTACTGTATACCAGCAATATTGACGTACGTTTAGTGAAGTTCACTAGATGTGTGTCAACTGTTGTCATACGGTAAAACTATAGATGCAATAGTTTCCCTAAAAGGTCAAATCTGTTGTTTAATATATAACAATGATAAATATACTCTTCTCCCCGCGTGGATATAACGATTCTTGCGGCGTCTTCGATTCGATAAAAAAGAACAATCCGATCGATAAGACCGCACCCGAAAACCGCTTTCTCTCCCCGCTTGCGAGTAGACGAATAGATGTATTAGACGATGTGGATCGAGCACCCTTTTACACCTATCTGCACCGTTTAACACTTATTTGCCCTATATTCTACGACACTGTGTATATCGCAAATCGTTGAAAGATGTCGAAAGGAAGAAAGAGGCATCCATCGTGCAATCGTCGTCCTGCGAGAAAGAAATTCATTGAAATATCCAATAGTCAGTCTGCGCATTGTTAGCCTCCGTGTCCTTTGGATTTCACGGACGGACGCGCGGAGAATAACGGATCGAGCCACATCGCACGCTTTCGATCGATCAATCGGGACGTGTCGAGCGATGATTCGATGCATTTCATCCAAGTATCGCTCGGCAACGAATCGTTGAAACGCGCGGATCACGCCAAACACAAATCCGAACACCACGGAGAGTAGCAGTTCGCGTGAGCACGACTGTTACGATCAAATCTAATGACTAATCGGTTCTGAATGAATGCTACATTGAAATTAACCAGGATTTCACAAAGGTAAAGGCAATATATAACATTTCTCTTGATACTAGATTTGACATAAATATGTATATTGCTGTGGCATACACTTGAGTTTTTGTTTTGTTGAGAATCCAACGCTTCCTACGTATTGTTTAATTTGTTTCTCTCGTTGCATTATACTATCACCTCATTAGCAACACGCTGCGATCAGTGAGTAACGTTGCGATCGGTCAAACGCGTATAATATCGTCCAATATTAATATATTTCAGTATAAATAGAAGCCGGTACGAATTAAAAAAAACTCTGTTTCTTCCCGTACAGATGTTTCCGTAGTTTGACCGTTGGCAGTGTTACGCCTATATATAATTTACAAAGATGCACCGAGCACAATTGATGTTAACTTGGCAACTCGTAAGAAAATCGATGCTTCATTACGAATTTGCGGGGTGAACGCTTTCGCGATTCCGTCTCGTCGTAACCGATCACTTCTATCCGATACATCGAAAAGCATGAGTTACGTCGATGGTGCTCAATGTTACTCAATAAATGCGGCGAGAAAGAGAGAGAGAGAGAGCGATCGTGATATTTAACAAGGATCACCCCGACCAGGTACACTCCTTCTACACGGGCCCCGTAATGCCTTCCAATGGCGGGCGCCGTATGTCGGCCGGGGGTGGAATGCAGACCATGGGTGGTAGATTGTCCGGTCAAAATCAGTCGTCGCAGTACGGATACTCCCAACACGGAGGAAGCGGAAGGATAATGCCGCGAAGCGGTTCCGACCAACACTTACCGCGCGTCGATTACACCAGCATCACGACGCCTGCACGTCACACCTTGCTGAGATCTAGTCTAAAGTCAGGTAGGTTTGAAGAAGTACCATCTCGCGAAATAACGTATACGTGTTTGGTTTAATACACGCCAGAGTGCAATGCATTGCATATCGGTTGATGAACTCCGTCCGTTGTGGTTTCTTGTAATTCGGTGGTAATATCGATAGCCAAAATTCAAATCAAATAGAACTATCAGTCTGAGGAACGTTGGTTATCTCATTAGTGGGGACTTTGAAAATAGATCGTAGGAATTTTTCAGGTGATCGTTAGTCAAGATAAACCGATTAAACAAATGAGAATCGCTCAATCGGTATTCGATCCTCGTTGGTTAATATTTAATGTCATCCGATAAACATCAAATTCTCACTGAGCAATTAAATCTGCTGTTCCGGTGTGCCTTGAATAAAATGTAATATTTCATATTTTTCACGCGTCCCGAAGTAAGTCTACGCGGATAACAGCTACGACATTGAAAGAAATTTTCTTGGATTCAGCGGAATAATCTAAAAGCAAATAATTGTAATACTGCTCGAAATATCGTAATGGGCATCGCCTGCGATTTTCTCTTAATCTAATAATACATTTTTAGCGATATTTCGGCATTACTGACTTGTGTCAATTTTGCCAATATACAACAATGCATGATTCAAGTGGCAGACACTTCGATATAGTTTCGATACTCGTCAGAATGTTTTCGAATAATCAAGGAAGTAAACGTAAGCGGTGTCATTTGTTTCGAATTCTTGCCCTCAATATTACCAGCGAATTATCGAAAATCATAGCGGACGGGATGCACCAACCGATATGCAACCTGTTGCACTGGCGCGTATTAAACCAAACACGGGGCAGACGTCAGCTTTCTTCGGCGTTTACTGATTGAAAACGAATTTTTTTTTTATCCCAGGATCATCCACATTGCGATACAGTTCACGATACGGAGCACAAAGCGACGCGACCTCGTCTTCGCAGCGACAGGGTCAGTACGGCACTTTGACGAGGAGACATCGACCCTCTCTAGATTACGCGTCGGATACGGAAGCCACGTGTTCCAGCTCACCGCGATCGGCGTACTATTACTACAGTCACAATATAAATAATCCTTCGCAAAGCAGCGCCGTCTCGCACCTCGCCACATTATCCAGGTCACAGATCGGGCAAAGTTCCTCCGGTACGTGGAAGGAATACAGACGGAGCATATCCGGTGTCAAGGACAAGCTCGATCGAGAAATGATTTCAATGAATTGCGCAGGGTTACGATCGAACTCGCTACCGCGGAGCGGTCGAACGCTACCACCGCAACCGGGTCTCCGATCCGGTCTGAACACCGTCACATCGGGCCTCATCGACCAGGAAGACAGCGACGGGGCTCTCTCTGCACCTGAATTACCCTCCATCAGACGCGACAGAGGTACGTACAAGGGTAGCGCTATACTCGCGATCGTTAGTAACTCTTCAGCACACGCCGTGTGAAACCCACAATTGAATTTCCGATATCACCAAGAGTAGCGCCAATTTCGTGGCCGCCACTGGCGATATGAATACTTTGATGGAGCCGTTCGCTGCAACAAAAACTTCAGTCGAGTTGAGCTTTTGTTATAGATTTATTAATTTCCACGTCCAGCCTCATACCAACTACACGCGGTATAAGTTACAGGGTTTCCGGTTAATTCTGAAGAACCTTTAACTTGTACTGTATACACATACATATAGTTGATATGACGCGGTGGACGTAAAAGTCGATAAATCTCTGAAAAAAAAGCTCAACTCGACTCAAGTTGTTGTTGCAGCGAGTGGCTCAATTGTGGGTGTTTCACGACTCATCAAAGCCCCCTCGCTTGAAGGGGCCCTGACAAATATCGAGGTCAGTTTCGCTCGAAAAATCATCGAAACAACCGTACGAAAACAGGTAGGATACCCTCGTCGCCGAGCGTCTTCACGTCCGACGAGTACCGAGCCTGGTTGAGTCGAACACCGAGCACCAGCGCCCTGTACGAACAAATCAGAGCAACCACGAACAGACCGCGTTACACGTACAGCGCGGAGAACATACACGCGGCGGTGAATCAGGTACTCGTCGCTTTCTCAGATCGTACCTCGCGTTCGGGGAGACCAATTAATCCCGCGCGTTTTACAGGCCGATTACGGGAGCTACGGTTCGTACAGGCCGCTCTCCAGCACTCTGGATCGACTCTCGACGAGATCCGCGTCGGCTCAACAGGTGAACCTCGCTAACTTGCGAGCTTCGACGGCGATCAGCTCATCGTGCCACAGAGCCTCGGCTAATCCCAGGCCGGCTTCCGTGGCTTCTAACGTGCGCTCCTCCCTGGCTGGCCAGAAGCCCTCGCTGAGCAGTTCGGCCAGCCAGAGGGCCTCGTCGGTCAGGAGGATCCGGAATCTGTTGGATCTGGAGTCTACGAGAAACATACCCACTCCTACGCCTACTAGAACTCAGGATCAACGACTGCTAGATATTAATCCCGCGGGTAAGCGTTTGTTGGGGGTTGCGGTGTAATTGACGAGGTGACATAAATGTGCCGAGAAAACAGTTTATTTGCAGCCGATAAGAGTTTGCTCGAATATGGGAAAATAAACATTTTGTTGGATCAAGGAAATATTTGTCAACTATTGCGATATTTATTTGGCACGATTTGATCCTTTGAGACAATCGTTTGATTGAAATGAACATTTTAATTAATTAACATATATTATCTTCTCGGCCTAACGAAATATTTATTTCGCCGTATTTAAAAAATTACATTTATTTAATACTAATAAACTGTCTTCTTGGTGTGTGTATCCTGTTGTGTAATGTCGAAAATAATATGTGTACGCTGTTTTCAGAGTTCCTCAAGTATAAAATAGAAAAACCACCGACAGTGGGCACGCCAAGCTCGACGAGTTCGCTATTGAGTTCGATCGGGGAAAGCGGGGGTGGAGACTTGACCGGGGGTGTAAGCGGTTTACTCTGGGTACACCTGTTGGCGGGTCGTGGTCTGCGATCGACGACCTCGTCTTCCGCCGCCACTACACCCTCCACACCATCCGGTCAACCCAATTTAGGTCAGAAATTCACTTTCATTGATCCAGTCTACTTTTTGTAAATCGTTATCGACTGTTAAACTACTGATACGCTTAATTTTCCATCCCAAACAGGAAGCTGCGGCTTGCGAGATCTCTACTGCGTCTTGGAATGCGACCGAGTCCACAAAGCTCGCACGGTCGTGCGCACCGGTGACCTGATGTTCGACTGGGACGAAACGTTCGAGCTGGACCTCGTCGGCAACAGGCAACTGGATCTCTTGGTGTACTCTTGGGATCCGCAGCACAGGCACAAGTTGTGCTACAAGGGATCCGTGCATCTCGCCACGCTTCTGAAGGAGTCTCCGTTGCATCAGCTCGCGCTCAAGGTCGAGCCACGCGGCACGATCTACCTACGTTTGAGGTATACGGACGCGCATCAGACTTTCCGACGCAGAGGACTTCCCGTCATCTCGCTCGCCACGAGGGTGGCACCGCTCTTCGGCGTCGACTTGGACACCGTGGTGAGTAAAGGGTTTCGCGGTGCAGAGACGGAGGGGTTGGCCGTCCGACGCGAGGGTGTTTCGAAACCGTCTCCGCGTTTAATTCGCAGGTCAGCCGAGAGTGCAAAACGGGCGGTGTACCCGGGGGAGTCTCCACTGCACTGGCGATGGGCGGGCCTGCAAATGTTCCTATTATCGTGTGGCGCTGCATCGAAGAAGTGGAGAGAAGAGGGCTCGATATCATTGGTAATTGTATGAGCGATTCGTGAAATTATTCTGTTCTACGTCAGATTATCATTAGGGCGAGAAATGAAGTAAAGATATCCGAGCGGATATCATTGTTAAACTTTGTAGAACAAGATCGACTTGACGCGTTACGGTGTACAGGGTAATATTTTGTAGGCGGATCATAATCGTAGGAGATTTTTAACGCGGTTTTTTACATTGGAATCCGCAGGTTTATACAGACTCTGCGGCTCTGCGACGAAGAAGAGGATACTGCGAGAGGCGTTCGAGCGGAATGCCAGATCGGTGGACTTGTCGCCGGATAACGTTCCCGATATCAATGTCATCACAGGTACGTAGCGAATCAACGCTAAATATACGTAGTATGAATTCGTCAGATTCGATACTCGTTGAGACGATAATCGCTTTGTCGTTTTTCCGATTTCAGGGGTGCTGAAAGATTACTTGAGGGAACTACCCGAACCACTGTTTACAAAGTGCCTCTATCAAATGATGGTCGACGCACTCGCGGTATGCCTGCCGGACGATCCGCAGGGCAACGCTAAGCTCATGTTCAGTATATTGGACTGTTTACCCAAGGTCAATAGGGTGAGTACTCGTTAAATCTACACTGAGAAAACAGTTTATTTATAGTCAATATAAGTATACTTGATTATGGCGGAAGAAATATTTATTTGGGCCAAGCAAATATTCATTAACAATTACTCTATTTCTGTTTGAATAGAGGAGACATTCTAATAATTAGGTTAATAATTAACATAGATTTACTTGGCCCAAGAAAATATTTCTTTCGCCATAATCAAGTATACATTTATTAACTACAGATAAACTCTTCTCTCGGTGTACTGAATTTACAGTCATCTCACCTAGTCAAATGTCACCGCCAGACTCGCCTCATAAAATCGAATATCTTCCTCTCCGATTTCAGTGTACCCTGATCTACCTGCTGGACCACTTGGCAATGGTCGTTTCTCAATGCAATAAGATGTCGCCGGCCAGTTTGGCGATCTGCTTCGGTCCAGTCTTGATGCTGCATTCCGAGGAGACTGGACCGCCGCTGGATTTCCAGCAACCCATCGCGGTTCTCAAGTACCTTCTGGAGATATGGCCGGTCAAGTCAGGTAATGCTGTCACTTCCAACAACGAGATTTGGAGTGTATACACTGAGAGAAATAATTGCTAGTGTCGAAAAAAAGTTTCTCAAACCAAGAACATATTATGATCTTAAAAATCTTTAAGAATATAGATTCCTAGTCGAAGAATACCACATGAGGCTAAATTCACTCGCTAGGAAAGAAACTTCAATCACTGTTATCTCATTATTTATGAACTTTTAGTCTACATCGATATAAGACTTTGTTATGGATATAACATGACCTTCAAAAAAGCATTATATAAATATGAGCCAAAAACCCATAAATAATAAGATACACACAGGAAAAAGCTCTAGTTGAATATGAACCTAATTGAAAAATTTATTTCAGATAAATAGGAATGTATTCACATCGAGCAAAAGTCTGCTTGCTTTGGATAAATGTGTTGCATATCTTTTTTATCAAATAAGAACCTAGTGGAACATCTATTTAGTTTAAATAGACTTTTATTCAAAGTGAATAAATTCCTGTTCATCTCAAATAAATGTTTCCATCAGGTTCGTATTCAACTGAACCTTTTCCCTGGGTGTAATCATTTTTTTGCCACCAACAATTATTTCTCTCGGTATACATGCCCTCGCAAGAGCCTTTTCGAAAACAAGGCTTCGTTCCGCCCCCTCGAAATCTCTCTGAAACTCCTTCGCATGACTCCCACATCTCAGAGCACACCTCATAAGGGCCAAGTAATCAGTAGCTCTTTTCACAGACAGTTCGGAAGATTTCTTCAACCGGTTCAACGCTTTCTCGAGTTACGCCAGCAGTCGGGCACAGCAGCAGTCAGCAGGCTCAGCCGGCGCAGGGAACCTTGGGGCGCACCGGGCAGCCCTGGCAGCAGCAACCCTCGCTTCATCATCCTCCCCCCACTACAACCCCCGCAACCCACGCAACCTCCACTCGTCCTCCGCCACCGGTCAAGCCACGACAGGTACGTTACTTGGAATAATTCTACCGTAGGTAGAGAGACGTATGTATACTGTAGCAGCGTGCCGACTTCCTACGCACAGAGAAGCTCGAGCTCGTGCCGCGATTGTTCGGCGAACCGGTGAATGTTTCACTTATATTTGTCGAATTTTCAAACAAGGATTAAATTTCGAAGCAAGGTAGCTCGCAATTTTTCGGTATCGCGTAATGAAAATCGGAGCAATTTTTCTTATCGAAAACACGGCCCTATGCACTTTGCGTAGGACGTCGCTGGCGGCATGGTAGTTAACAACTCTCTTCCTTGCATACTTCGCAAACGATCGACTCTCTTAACGCTTTCACTGTAACACTGTCGAGATCAATGGCGCGCGAGAAGAAGTGCGAAAAACTACTCCTTCGCGTACATATACACGTATGGCGCTAAACATTTTCTCAAACGCATATACCTGGCCCACAAAGCGTCGCGTGCAAAATACGCCCACGCAAAAGTCTCTTCGCGCGTTTTTCGAACTTGAACGAAAACATACGCGCGTATCGAGTTTGCTAGAGTTTCCACTTGGCCGACCGTCACAAATAATATGATTTCATTTTGTATACTTTATTACATCGTTCCACAAACATTTACGTTGTCTTAATTTTGTTTGGGCACGTAATCAGAGCAAGCGCAAATTGCCGGCTCTACCGAACCGCTGACAGCACAGAGACGCCGCTTCTTGCACAGGTATTATCGTTATTGTTTCATTCATGTCATTCACTTTTCGTTAATTGCATGGGCTTACGATGACGATCAAAGAGAGGGAGAGATTCGAATTGACCGTCCCGCGTTCCTTGTCACGCGCGAAACTTTATCTATCGTCAGACCATCTTCCGATTAATGCATTTCAATTATTGAAACGAGAGAAAAAGTAGTGTCTTTCCGCGCGCCGATCGAAGCGCGCCGTTCTGACCCACGCCACTCCGTCGATTTGCGCAGGTGATAGTATCGTCACCCGGTTCACCTAGCAGCGAGGAGTCAGCCTCTCCGCAGCCGGTTAACAAGGGCCACGGAGGATTGGGATTTACGAACGGCGAGGCCGTCGAGCAAATAACACCCACGAGCAGTGTCGACACGGAAGAGGGAAACCCGTCGCATCCCGAGGAGGGTGAGCGTGGCGTGGAGGGAGACGCCGAGGCGAGCGACGACGACGTCGTCAAATCGCACTAGCATCGGCCGACGCGTAACGGCCCGCATCCCCCGCGGAACCGCGGGACGATCGAAGGGCGAGACGGTGCGCAGTGAGTACACAGAATCCCCGGAGATCGTCGGGGATGTGATTGGGGGAAAACTCGGCGCCTCTCCCGAGCATTTCGAGCGCGAGGATCGCCTCGTGCGACACTCGCTTGTAGGCGTGGATGCTGATGATAATAATGTAGGATCACCGATCGAATGTAGGGCCAAATTGCGCAACACACGGTCCATGCGAGGGGGTTGAAGTAAAGTGATAAAAAAAAACGCGTTTTCGCTGAGCCGCGCCGGATTCTCGAGGCCGTTTAGACCGATGGTTTATCGACGCTACGTTCCCCTGAGGGAAGATTAAACACCGATGGAATGCGCGTCTATTCGAGCTATCTGGGTTGTCCGTAGTTCGCGTGAGATGAGCACTTTGCGTCAGAGTACTCGGACGTGCGGACAAGCTTTCCGCGCAAAGGAAGGGAAACCGCGCGCGCGGGAGTAAGCGAAGTTGTACTCGATGTAACGGCCGGCGACTACTGCCGCTGGGAAAATGCTCGTATTTTTCAAAAATCCTCTTCGAACTTACGATACTTTGATAATACTCGAAATTATGTACACTTTTGGATGTCACCTTTATATAGCCACAGATACTGAATCTCTCTTACGAAAGCAAAGGAAAGGCCAAACTCAAGATTCTCTCCGATCAAGGACGTTCGTTTGAATTATTGCTCTCCTCTATTTCGAGTTACACCGAATCGCGACATCTTCGCCGTGAGATTTCTACTTTGTGACGTTTTTACAGTTTGTAAACATCACCTTTCGCTCTACTACTACTACTACTACTACTATTACTACTATTACTATTACTACTCGAAGGGTGTTCTTTCGTATTTATAACTATTAGGACTTATCGTCTAATTAATGTTCAGAAATTTTGGGAAGACCTCTGCCCCGTTACTAACTATAACTCTCGTATACGTTCTAAAAACTTGACAAATACTACCGTTTTTTACCCAACCGTTATACACACGTACAATTATGAAACGGAGATTACTTTGCCGTAACTCGTTTTAAGAGCATCCCGCTGTGTATCAGTCATAATCGCATGATTTCACCACTGGACGAAATTGTTTCTCCACACGTCGAAACGGAGACGAAGACGGTAACTCATCATATACGTCCCGATCATCACTCATCCGCCGCTTGCTTATCGAGAAGGACGTAATATGATTTCGAATTTCGACGCGCAAACCGAATCTTTTGTTCGCAGTCGACATCGATATTATTTACATCCGGACCACCCAAGACTGAACACGGTATCCGGGACGAACGCGCGAATAAATAAATGCATAAATGATTAAAAAAAAACAAACAAACAAACGTGGCATACATAATGATCGGTTTATACAATACATTATACGTAGAGTTAGTCACCATATACATGTGCTTTTGATAAAGACTATTACTTATAGCGTATTAGCTAGCCCACATACACAACTACGAACAATATACACGAATGTATGCATATGTATGATAACATCATTATTATACATACGTATGCAACCTTCTGTAAAGCTTACTCACCGGTATAGCGGGTGTCATATTGATAGGCGCACTTATTCCCTAGATTTTTCTTCAATATCGCAATAATGTCAAAAGCCATAATCTGTTCTACTTGATTCTAATTCTGGCTCTATGTATCAATACGAAATTCGGTCTTAATATAAAAAGTATTTCGATTTTTAAATTTAATTTGTAATCCACATTACATACCATGTGTGCGGCTAAGCTTAATCGCCAGGAAAGAAACTTCAGTCACTACTACCTCATTGTTTATGAATTTTTGGCCCATATCGATATAAGACTTTGTTGTAGATAGAAACGTAACCTTCAAATAAGTATTATGCAAATATGAGCCAAAAGCTCATAGGTAATGAGATAATAGTAATTGAAGTTTCTTTCCCGGAGAGAGTAAGTTTAGCCTCATATAGTGTGGGAGAAAATCTAGCGGAGAGATGCGCCTACCGATATGAAACCCGTCATACAGGCGAGTAAGTCGTACAGTAGGTTGCATACAAACGGGTGCAAATGAATATATATCGAACTATGGATTTACAATATTGTATGTGTGACAATAGAGAGAAACAGTAAAAAAAAACTCACCGAAACGATAATAATTACCAGTTATGACAACGCTAACTTTTAACCAGTAATAGCCAGTATTATCACATACATATAGGTACATATACATATATGTGTATATACACATACATACATGTATGTATATACGTATGTGTATGTATGTATATATTTACCTTTCATAAAGCC
Source organism: Xiphydria camelus (assembly GCA_963678675.1). Classification (NCBI taxonomy): domain Eukaryota; kingdom Metazoa; phylum Arthropoda; class Insecta; order Hymenoptera; family Xiphydriidae; genus Xiphydria; species Xiphydria camelus. The sequence goes on along the minus strand of OY783191.1, from coordinate 36,914,864 downwards.
ACAAGAACTATTTATTAAAACGAACGTATAAGGCCAATACATAACGGAAGACACACAGCGCGCGTTAGCCCCGTGCTAAATGCGCGCTACGCGGTATACATACACTACTTTATAAAGTACACTACTTTCGCACAGTTAGGGATATATATCTCGAAGGGAAAGATGTTTCAAGTAGATCGATATTGTATAGCGAGTGTATTATAGTACGTATACTTATTACCCGTTGTAATCATCTCCTAATAAATGCAAGAGAGAGAGAGAGAGTACTGGATATCGTCCCTATAGGAACGTAGCGGCAAAGACCGTCGCGCGTCGTCGGTCGGCAACTGCAAAATCTTCTCGAGACGCTCACGAAAGCGAGAGGAGGACATTCAGAATTTTCTTTCGTACACTCTGAGAGAAAAGTGGGTGGCAAGATCAACCACAATCGCAAGGTTCAATTTTCCTGGTTGCCAGTACCATATTTATGATTAAGCAGACCATGAATGCAGACCAAATAACTTCCGTTGCATGATTATAGCAACGATAAGATCGTAGTTTGAGATAGCCGTGTATCGTGATTGAATTAACTACAAAAGTAGATCAATAATATTACTGCACGCGATAGTGTCAACTAGATTTAAAAACAAGATTAAGGACATTTGTCAACCACGCTGCAAGTTGACCTGGTTGCAGAAATCCTCATCTCTTGTTACTGAAACAAAAATTTCACTGCGCGGAGAAAATTACAGAATTATGGATGGCGCCAAAATCGACCACGATTTCTAGTTAAATTATGGTTCTTTCAACCAGATTTTTCTCTGAGTGTATAAAGTTCGACTCTCTTCGAGATGGGACAACCGTATTAAAAAATTCTCCCCCGGGAGTCATCGGGCGCTCTTTGGAGAGGGGAAAGACAGTCGACACAGAGACACGAGCCGATGAGAGAGAGGCCGCACTTTACTGTATGTATCATATCGCGGTATCCGGTGCTCTTCGACACATTACTATAATAATAATGCAGAGTAATTTATTATATATACAAGAAAGCACACTGCCGCAATTTTATAAATTGACTGTTATTACCTATATTAATCGAGACTTAAAACAGAGTTATATGGAGTGTTCGTATAGGAATCATTCGACTCTCGACAGAGACTTCCTCAGAGTTAGACAAACAATCTATTCGTACCGAAGTGGTTTGCCGAGTGCGACGTACCGATTTCACGAGATTCGTTCGATCGTCGAAACGAGATACGTGCCGGGTCATCCGGAGCGGACTAACGCGCGCGATTCTTCTTTTCTTCGCTCGGGTAGCGAATACGAACGCGCGAAAGAGTTCGCTCTCGTAACTCCAGCTGCGTTGGTTTCGCATCTTACGAACACGCCACGTACGTCGATAGAATTCGCGCAGGTAGCTTCTGATGATACCGCGAATGAACAAACATTTTCTCCCGTAGAGAAGCTGAAACCAAAAGTTGGACGAAGAGAAATATACCGAGTAGATGAACATTACAGTTGCGAAACGACAGGCTTCGAATCGTTAGTTAACGTATATGAAGAAAAAAAAAAAGAGCACAATGTGGGCTGACCAATTTTCATTCGTTCGTTTAGACGATCCCTTGAGCGCACACTTCCGATTCTTTGCAATCGCGACATATCGGGTTGACGTCCAAATGACATCCACATGACGTCCCCCCTCGGTCGCGGTGACGTCATTTGAACGTCATCTCGACTCACCATTTCTCCTCGAGCATGTTCGCGCGATAAAATGACACCGCGTACCGTAGTATGTCACAACGAAAAATAGAGAGCGCTCGCAATCCATGTCCGTACATAGAGTTTTTACTGCCAACACACACACACACGCGCGAAGGAGCGAGACAAAGTGGAACATACAAATATAATTTTTTATACGGAGAGAAAACCTCTGCACCACCCGACTCGTCCCACGATCGCATCGACTTTCGTTGCTCCTCGCGGCAGGGCGAGGAAGATCGCGTTCTGAAGAGTCGCGAATACGAAAACACTTTTTCCAAGACGAAACGAAGTACCGCTTCGTACAGAACGAAGTTTGATTGGAAGGGCCTTCCACATACCTAGTATTAATATATGAAAAATGATGGACCACGTTTGTCATACCGAAATATTTCTAAAGCGAATTACGATTTTTTACCCCCTCTAAGTTAGACGCGCAGTCGAAGAAAAAAGAATCACTTTTTTCACGCATCAATCCGTGTAGTCTCGCCAAAGAAAGCCACCCTTGGTTGAACGCGGAACGCTTGACGTTCGAATCGTTCAACGCCTAACATAACGTACACAAACACAAAAACGTATAAAGCCCCCCCTCCTCTCTTTCTCAGGACTTACTAAGAACACTTTTCGATTATTCGGATCTAGCACGAGAGAATCGCACGTTCTTATTGGATTACGACCATTAGATCCGCGTAGAATGAGAAGAACCATAGTTTAAAGCGACCGACGTGACGCGATAATCACTTTGTACATAAACGCTAAAGTTGGGATGTATCTATACGGTGCTAGAAAAATTTGAAAAGCGGTGATTCGTTGAATCAGTACCCTACGACTACCGCGAATATTATACAGCGGTCCAGATTAAATTGGAATACCTGAAAGTCCGTTTTCAATCAACGTTCTGAGGGCGTTAACTCTTTCTCCTGATCGTAAAATACAAATAAATACGCTATAGCACCAAATCTACAAGTCAGTTCTTCAAAAGTGAGTCGTAGAAAAGTTAAAGGAATCATCCTTGCATTGTGAGAAGGTTTGGATTCAACTAAATTTGACTCGAGTCGAACTGATATTTTTGTTCCATTAGAATATATCAAGCAACAATTATTGTTCTTATTTAAAGGAACACTTGTTCGAATCAAATAAAATTCATTAAAACGACACGAATATTTAGTAGACGACGGATAAATGAACGTTCAATTGAACTAAAGTCTTTCTCTCTAGCTTTATCGTAGCAATAAATAGACGTCACGCGATTCCTTTTTTTTTTCTGTTGCCTCGAGGATTCTTCGGTCCCATCAACTCTTCCATGCCACATATACATGAGATATTTCTCAGAAACACAGTAACGATCACTATAAATTTCTATCCGAACTGCTTCTACTTCGGGCAGCAGCTTCCGCCTGCGAAGATATTCGCGAATCTGCGAGAATGACGTCATCGAATGTCTTTACACTGCGTCGAATGTCGTCGATCACCTCGTAAAAGAAGTCTACTAGGTCAATCGCGATACTTCCATGTCAATGCGTCATTCGTTTTATGAGAATGCGCGAGAAGCTTGCATATATTTGCTAGACGCCCAATGGATGTATGAAAGAATAGGAACGTCAATTAAAGTTAACGCTTGGATGCGAATAAGTTGTTGTATTGTTTCAGTAACGACACTTATTAGGATATTAACGCGTGTAACGCGCTTCGAGCGTCGGTTATTCCATGTAAATAATTATATGTCGACGTGTTGTCATGGATGCATCCCCCGTAAATCTGTGCGACAGTCGATGGACTCGATGTATTGCCCTCCCATTGGCATCCTTGATTGTTAATAATTAGTAATTGTATACGTATCGCGCGACAAAGGGACACGCGGGAAAAGGATTAGTAAACAATCATGGGAAAACACATGAATTTTGAAAGTTATCCCAGTAACAGGACTCCTCGAGGTGAAATATTGAAGTTTTTATTAGACCTCGGTGTACTTTTTACAGTCCGTGATAGTATGAACATCAGTTTATCCACTGTAAAAGAAAATGTGTTGTATTTTTAATATACTTTCATAAAAAACTTTTTCCCAATACGTGATTATGAAAATTCATATATTTCCTACGCATATTAATATATTTATACAAATTTGTATTAAATTTAATGCTAATTTTTTACAATATACGGTATATATTTTAATTTATAAATCTCCCGTTAATATGCGTCGGGTATTTACGAGTTTATACAGCAATGACTGTAAAAAGTACGCTGCGTCTATTAAAAAAATTCAATAATTCACCTCGAGGAGCCCTGTTATTGGGATTAACTGTAAAGATTACCAATCCTTTTTCTCCATAAAGGATTTCCGCGGGGTTTTACCTCGATTGAACCTTTTCATTTTTACGAAGAACGATCTATCCACCGTCGTCAAAAATGACGAGTTCAATAGAGTGTACATCCGGTGATCCGTAGAATCGTCCGCTGGCAAATCTTTAAACGCGTTCCGAAATTCAATAGTTCCCGAAAAACGTCACACGGTACGTCCCTACGAAATGGAGCAAAGTTGTAGATATTCCTAGCGAACCCGTCGTATCTCAGTAGATGACTCATAACGATCGTCCCAACGCGAGGTCATCTGAATTCACGAATCCTTCGTATAAATTAAACGTGTAAATATATCGTTATAGATCCGATGTGGATACTGAGACACGAATCCCAATTCGATTCGGCAACGTAGGAAATCAATTTGACGCTTGATCGCTACGTATTAGGGATGCGCGAATAGGTGTATCAAAAGTGGCTCAACGAAGCAGGAGCGCGGGCTCGAGGATCGCATTGGGGAGATTCTAATCCGTGAGGCTTCATTGCGTTAGAATGCGCGTTTCAGGATGCAAATTATCAATAATAGTTTGTAATTCCCCCGCGAAAATCCTCGTTAGGGCATGTAGCTTCGTGTATCTTCCCTGACTACTCCACACATATCCTTCGTACGATGACTCATCCGCATACATTAAATTTATCACGCTCGTATCGTATATACTCTTAGAAAAAAGAAGAAAAGATCGACAAACGTATCGAATGTAAAGAAAACCCATGTATTTTGCATACGCAACTCTTGATTTCCCTTGGCTGTATCATTTATCGATATCGAATTAACAGACTGCAGAGCTACTGCGCGCGACACGATACGGATATTACAATTCATATCTCTCGGTGCCGACTACCTCGCACGACGTTTCTGCACCCTCGCGCGCGGTGACCATTTTAGTATGTCGTACGTGTATCAGCTTAAAAACGATATACGTTCGTCGCTTCGGTTTCACGTTGTGATGTTTCGTATATGTAGCACAAAAGTATTTAGCGAAAAGTCAAAATCGTGAGAGGTAGCGTTCGTAGTGACTTGATTTTCTAAGAAGACAGAATTAAGGGAAAAAGGGCGGATGAATAGTAGGATTACCTGACAAAAAAAAACTATTAACGACGTCCTACATATCAAACGACAAACTGTTCTTATCGACAGACACGCGTATAGGGCCTATCGCAATATTACTCAAACCGAACAAACACCCAACAAACGGGCCTGTGCTGACATTGGTGAATAAACGCGCGTGAAAAGGGAAAAATCAAAAAATACTTCTTTAGCCGCGCAAAATTCCGCCGCTCGCCGTGAAACTCTCGAAAACATAAAGGTGCCGGTAAACACGCGGGGTTCGGCGAGTCCCGAGCAATGCTCGCCGATGTCAACGAGGCTTTAAGCGAAAGCTCGGCGAATGCCGCGTGTGTACACGGGTTGCTCGCTGTTTGCCGATGGCCAAATGTATTGTTCGCTTGGTTCCCGTTATCAAACAGGGTGGGTAGACACTCGGTACTCGGCGAACACCGAGCGACTGCTCGGCGAATCCCGAGTGTGTACACGGGTTGCTCGCTACTCGCCGATGGCCGAATGTCGTGCTCGTCCAAGTATTCGCCGTTCCCGTAGTTTGTCGGTCTTTCGTGGCACATCAAAGGAGACGAGCAGTCGTAAACACACCCCACTTCATTATAATCGCCAATCTAGAGTTAATCCCACCGTCGGTCACAATAACAAGGCAGGCGGTCTGTATCCGCGAATTTAGACTACTAATGAGTTCGCAGTCCCCCACCTTTCCCGAGTCGGACGAATGGTAATGAACCGTTTCTCGCAATACCCATTCAAATAGATACTGCTATTGATGATACAGCATTGATTTTTTAAAAAGTTGGAGCATACGTGCAGAGAAATTGAACAGGTTGCAGTTTGTTTTGAGAAGAAAAAAAATCTTTGCAGTCGGCCGAGATTTTGGTTGAAGGACTTGATATAACAATTTTCTTCAGTTTCGTTCCTTTCGATCATATGCAGTGCGGGTCATTCCATACCAAATCGGACACTTTTTGGAGTAACATTTCGGATTTTGCTCAAATTTGGATATATTGTAGTCTTTGTCGATGTTTAACCGTATCTCGAAGAATTTTTCAAAATTTTGAAAATTGTTGGTTTTACAGCCACTTGAAAAATAACGCTGCTTTTTTTTCATTAAATTATAATTATCAAACCGGTTGTCGGCTGAGAATAATCTTTTGGGTACTAAAAGTGAAAGAGTTGAAAAACCAGAGAAAAATTGCATCGATCAAAAAAAAAATTTTTTTAATAATTTTATTTGCACTTGATTTAAACAAATGACGTATTTTCATAGCTGGCCACTTTTTAAAAATCTGAAAAAAAGCAAGCATATACTTTGATATCCTCTCCTTAACGACAAACAAACAAAAATAACGACACTTTAAAATTGACGACACAAAAATTAATTGAAGTTGACGCCGCGTCGGAATTGGCACGTCGGTCCCGCCACCAGCCAACGGTCGGTGGGTTCGACTGGCTTGGCGACACCCTAGCGGTGGGGCCGACGCGGCGAGGCCGACGCGGCGTCAACTTCAATTAATTTTTGTGTCGTCAATTTTAAAGTGTCGTTATTTTTGTTTATTTGTCGTTAAAGAGAGGATATCAAAGTATATGCTTGCTTTTTTTCAGATTTTTAAAAAGTGGCCAGCTATGAAAATACGTCATTTGTTTAAATCAATTGCAAATAAAATTATTTAAAAAAGTTTTTTTTTGATCGATGCAATTTTTCTCTGGTTTTTCAACTCTTTCACTTTTAGTACCCAAAAGATTATTCTCAGCCGACAACCGGTTTGATAATTATAATTTAATGAAAAAAAAGCAGCGTTATTTTTCAAGTGGCTGTAAAACCAACAATTTTCAAAATTTTGAAAAATTCTTCGAGATACGGTTAAACATCGACAAAGACTACAATATATCCAAATTTGAGCAAAATCCGAAATGTTACTCCAAAAAGTGTCCGATTTGGTATGGAATGACCCGCACTGCATATGATCGAAAGGAACGAAACTGAAGAAAATTGTTATATCAAGTCCTTCAACCAAAATCCCGGCCGACTGCAAAGATTTTTTTTCTTCTCAAAACAAACTGCAACCTGTTCAATTTCTCTGCACGTATGCTCCAACTTTTTAAAAAATCAATGCTGTATCATCAATAGCAGTATCTATTTGAATGGGTATTGCGAGAAACGGTTCATTACCATTCGTCCGACTCGGGAAAGGTGGGGGACTGCGAACTCATTAGTAGTCTAAATTCGCGGATACAGACCGCCTGCCTTGTTATTGTGACCGACGGTGGGATTAACTCTAGATTGGCGATTTTTCAACTCTTTCACTTTTAGTACCCAGAAGATTATTCTCAGCCGACAACCAGTTTGATAATTATAATCCTCTTCAAGGAAAGATTGACGGGGCTGCAAGCTCAATAACAGCCTAGATTCATCGAAACATACCACTCGTCTCGCCATTGCGACGGATGGCGGGATTAACTCTAAATTTAATTATGGCGATAATAATGAACGGTAAGAACCGATATAGACGTCCGCTTAAGGTGCGATGGAACACTGCTATTATAAAAGTTGAAAAAATGTACTTGTAATATTACATCGATGCGTATGGGAATAACGTTCAGTTATAACTAAAGAAGCACTGTGTAAACGCTGCATCCGAAGTATTCGTTCAGGATGCTCTCTCGACTTTTGCAAATAACTCCCAAACTCACATGCATTTTAAGAACATTGAAGAAGTTTGCATTTATTTATAAGCCTCAGGTAAGAACCGACCTTCCGAGTTCAGACTACTCGGTCTTCGCCGGGTAGAGCTGTCCCTCGGTGGTCACCGAGCGGTCGCTCGGTATTCGCCAAAATCCGAATGTTCGGGCTCGACTTTAAAGCCTCGTTGACATCGGCGAGCATTGCTCGGGACTCGCCGAACCCCGCGTGTTTACCGGCACCTTAAAGGTGCCGGTAAACACGCGGGGTTCGGCGAGTCCCGAGCAATGCTCGCCGATGTCAACGAGGCTTTAAGGTCGAGCCCGAACATTCGGATTTTGGCGAATACCGAGCGACCGCTCGGTGACCACCGAGGGACAGCTCTACCCGGCGAAGACCGAGTAGTCTGAACTCGGAAGGTCGGTTCTTACCTGAGGCTTATAAATAAATGCAAACTTCTTCAATGTTCTTAAAATGCATGTGAGTTTGGGAGTTATTTGCAAAAGTCGAGAGAGCATCCTGAACGAATACTTCGGATGCAGCGTTTACACAGTGCTTCTTTAGTTATAACTGAACGTTATTCCCATACGCATCGATGTAATATTACAAGTACATTTTTTCAACTTTTATAATAGCAGTGTTCCATCGCACCTTAAGCGGACGTCTATATCGGTTCTTACCGTTCATTATTATCGCGATAATTAAATTTAGAGTTAATCCCGCCATCCGTCGCAATGGAGAGACGAGTGGTATGTTTCGATGAATCTAGGCTGTTATTGAGCTTGCAGCCCCGTCAATCTTTCCTGGAAAGGTTAATTATAGGACGTCGCAATTAACGAGTCGCAACGAGCGACAGCTCTACTTGGCGAATGCCGAGCAGTGTTGACTCGGAAGGTCGGTTCTTACCACTTCATTATAATCGCCAATCTAGTCGATTACTAATGTTGATTTCGTTTTTTTTTTCCTGTAGAATCCTTCAAAGAGATATGTAGGGTAATCAAGTATTTCATGCGATAAGAACTTCTTACTAGTGGGTCAAAAACGTATTTCTTATTTAATTAAAAACGTTCAGTTTCGTACTCTTTTATCATCGATTCTCCAGTTTCTTTTAAATTCAGCAAACAATTGACAGTGTTTTCATCTGCAAGAGCTTCGGTATAAATATTGCGAAGACCGAGATGTATATACATCAATATTAAATATGCTGCAAACTGTTAAGGACAAAATCAAATTATGAATATTTTGTTCATCCTTCGCTATTCGTGCTTTACTCCACTCATGTCAATATTTTTTTCGGGCTAGTTACGATGTACGTTCCCATACTTCCAATAGGCATGTGTGGGAAAATCACTCAAAATCTCGATTTTTTCTTACAAGATTACACCCTTATTTCAACCTTTTAGCCACCTGCTACACCCATACCTTTGGTTTTCCGAAGCCAGGTTCTATTGAATTATTTAGTGAACAAGGCATGCGTGAGAAAATGGATAACAGACACCTTTTTATTTGTGTTAAGAAAAATTGAATTTTCCATATGTTATCCCCAAGGGCCATTCGTAAATTTCGCTTTATTCTACTCAGCATCGAAGTACTTTTCAATCCTCTTCGAGGCATGTATGCGAAAATGGGGCACCAGAATCTGTCACTATCTGACGGTCTATGAGGCCCGCGCCTGACGGTTTAACACTAGAACTACCGCAACCGGTCAATTTGACCGGTGTCTTATTCAGAGTTCCATTCAACCTCAATTATTTCGTAACCCGTGAGGTTTTTGTCAAAATTGCTAGAATACTTTTTTGTAGAGCACATTTCGGTCTACAAAAAAGTTCTACAGCAGTGTGGACGAAAAATCCACGGATAACGAGATAATCACCCGCCAAAACGACCGTCTTATAAAGCGCGACCATTCGGTAGTTCTAGTGTTAAAAGTCCCCGTGACCCGTATACCTTAATATAAAAGGGGTCAATTCAAAGAATACATGCATGTGGAAACAACGCTTTTCAGCAAATAATAAAATCTAATCATTCGAAAGTTTGTATTTTCGATGGAATGTCACTAGTGCATAAAATTAAATTTCAAAAATATAATACTTTCGGAGATTTTGCCACTGCATATGATCGAAAGGAACGAAACTGAAGAAAATTGTTATATCAAGTCCTTCAACCAAAATCTCGGCCGACTGCAAAGATTTTTTTTCTTCTCAAAACAAACTGCAACCTGTTCAATTTCTCTGCACGTATGCTCCAACTTTTTAAAAAATCAATGCTGTATCATCAATAGCAGTATCTATTTGAATGGGTATTGCGAGAAACGGTTCATTACCATTCGTCCGACTCGGGAAAGGTGGGGGACTGCGAACTCATTAGTAGTTAGGATACAGACCGCCTGCCTTGTTATTGTGACCGACGGTGGGATTAACTCTAGATTGGCGATTATAATGAAGTGGGGTGTGTTTACGACTGCTCGTCTCCTTTGATGTGCCACGAAAGACCGACAAACTACGGGAACGGCGAATACTTGGACGAGCACGACATTCGGCCATCGGCGAGTAGCGAGCAACCCGTGTACACACTCGGGATTCGCCGAGCAGTCGCTCGGTGTTCGCCGAGTACCGAGTGTCTACCCACCCTGTTTGATAACGGGAACCAAGCGAACAATACATTTGGCCATCGGCAAACAGCGAGCAACCCGTGTACACACGCGGCATTCGCCGAGCTTTCGCTTAAAGCCTTGTTGACATCGGCGAGCATTGCTCGGGACTCGCCGAACCCCGCGTGTTTACCGGCACCTTAACGCGATCCGACGACGAGATTCGTTTCACCCCTCGGTGCACGCGAGGGGGAGGAAACTTCATAACTCACCACCCACCCTTCCCCTTTTAGTTTCGAACATATCTGTTTCGAGATCTCATAGTTTTATATGAAAGGAAGGCACGACGTGCGAATGCAACGCGAGAAATACGAATATATATATATAGTAATAATTAGAGAAGATCGACGATACATATAAGATTTATTTTGTAACGGAGGAAGCGGGGAGGTGCGTGTCGCTCGCACGGGTAATTTGGCGTGTTTCAAACACAAAATAACGAATGGTAATCGAATACGAAGAAAACCGTCAGTCGTGCCGCGCGGTCTTTTTCGACGCTTCGCCTTCGAGAGTTGCACCCAGGGAATAGGTCTAGTTGAATACGAACCTATATATATAATAGAAAAATTTATTTGAGAAGAATAGGAATTTATTCGCATTGAATAAAAGTATACACATAAACATTAGATAATACACGGAAAAAAAATTGTGGTAAATTTCGGGACATGGCTAATTTCTTGTTACGATAACTACAATTTTAGTAAATATTATAGTAAAACTTGTAGAAGTTACGAGCGTTTGTGCTGTAGTTTTTACTAAAATAATAGTTATCGTAACAGTAAATTGGCCTTGTCCGGTATTCAACCACAAACTTCGTAAATGTTGTAATTTATTTTTTTCGTACTCCATTAAAAATATATGTGAAAAACATTTATTTCATTCAACTAGACTATTTGAATAAATTCCTATTCATCTCAGATAATTTTGTCTATTAAAAAGATGAGCAAAACATTTATCAAATTCAAATAAACTTTTGTTCGATGCGAATTAATTCCTATTTATCTCAAATAAATTGTTCCATCACAGATTCGTATTCAACTAGACCTTTTCCCTCAGTGTGTGCGTTTATCGAAGCACCGACCCTTCCTTCATCGCTATCGGATGAACGTTAAATTCCAATTTTTTCGCGTTCGCACCCTACAGCGATTCTTCTTGTACGCCCCTTTACGCGATCATCCTTCCAGTTTTCTCATTTTCAACCGAGAGCAATTCGTCGAGAGCACGATTCATGGTCGAATATCGTTCGCCTCCGCGATCCCAATATTATATCGCTTCCTCGGTACCCCCATATATTATAATCGGCACGCAAACGAAAGCCCGCGTCTTTCGGAAAGCGATGTGGGAACCGTTCGTTAAACTACCACTGGTCGATCGATTTGACGAAACCCCGTCGTTGCCGTGGAGACTTCGAGGAAACCGAGACTAGTCGCGAGCTGCGGTATCCGCTGCGAATTACCTGAGGGGCGCCAAGCGTAAGCGAACGCTGTATACTGCGCGATAAATGAATTATCGTAGTTGTTAACGCGAGAACGAGGTACGCACACTCTGTACCGAAGCAGTGAACGCGTATCGCAACACCGATTTGTAGCCTATAGAGAATCTATATCGAACGCGAACGTGTAAAGGATGTCGTACGTGCGTAGCGGAGGAGGCGAGACGCGCAATCCGATTCGAAACTGTACAAACGCGCGATTGATGCATGCGCCCCGTGCACTGTAGCGTGAGGGAGGCGTCCTTGGCGGGGTAAGGGCGCGAAGGGTTTTGAACAGCGAGGATCGAGCGGCGATGGGGAAGAGTCGATCGCGCGGCGCGCCCCGGGGTCAATAAGTAAGGCGTTGTCGATAACAGCGGAGCGTTAACGAAAGATCAAACTAATGAGAATTAGGATATACGTATTGTACATTAAAGCACGCACGGCTAGGCGATTGAAAATCGCGTCGGTCAGATCGCTCGAGAATTGAAAATTACTAAGTATCTAATGGTGTACCGGCAGAACAAATATATCTATCAGTATTTACACATATGAAATATCATGTTAGGTAAACGTAAGTCATTAAGAGTGAAATATTATACACGTAACGGATATGACGTTGATGCTATTACAGTAGAGGTAGCGTATTGAGTAAATAAAAAAAAAAAGAATCCGCACGCACGAGCACGGCAGCCGACAGACCGCTGTAACTTCAAACCGAATCACTATAGAAAATGCTGAAGAGCGAGAATGCGAGAAAGCGACGGATGAATGGCGCGCGAGAGAGAGAGAGAGAGAGAGAGAGAGAGAGAGAGAGAGAGAGAGAGAGAGAGAGAGAGAGCGAGTGAGAGAAAACAGATTTTAGCAAATTGCAAATCAATATAGATATAATAGAGCGTGAAATTTGAAGGTAGTACTACCGTTGTTCCGTTGATTGTTTTTATAGACTTTATTGAACCGAGTCACCGTCTCGTGCGACGCAGCGAATGGTGTCCTTGCACAATTTTTAAGGCCGTGCCGTATACGCATTGTACAGATGAGAGCGGTCGAGGGTTGCAACCTGCGCTCGCTACCTGCTCCGACTGAACCGTATTTTCTACTGACCTTTTATTTCGATAGTGTAATGTCTCCCGGTAAAAGCGGGTACGTGCGATTTCGCGAATCTGAACCGAAGTCGTGATCGCGAAAAGAAAAAACGCTGAACGCATCGTTGGTACGCTTTGCTCAGGGATTCTCGACTTTTATCTTCACACCTTGATGTGTTCCGGTATCAAACTCGACTGGATTCTGAAGTAACGGTGCTATTTATAATATGTTTCAAAGGTAGCGTTGCAGTGTTAGCGTTGAATGCACAAAATATTTCAACGACCCTTTTTGGTACAACTTTTGAAGAAACGATCGACTCGAGCGATTATTCCTCGAACCGTCTCGTGGAATCGGTTTCTCGCAGACACCCTCGTTCGAACGGAAGCTAATAAAAGTCTAGATTTGCTTTGACCAATTTGAGGTGAGCCGCTCGCTACGTTGATGTAATATGGATCGCGCGATGAGAGGAGCTGTATACATTTTTGTCGCACGACGCCGTGACGAGACCCACGACTATTTTTCTAAGTTGCAAAGTATAATAAATTAACGACGTTGCATTATCGTTATTAGAGTATATATTCATATTTTTAATAGGAAAGAATAATGTTACGATATTATATTATATGGTTTGGAGCGGTCGGTACGGCGCGGACTCTCGTGCGCGCAATTAGGAATGCATTAAGAGTATTAAATGAATAAAAACTAGCAAAAGTCGTCTACGTTAAGCGTCTGGATTGTTGCGATGAATTATGTAATTATGGGATGTAATAAGCACTTCAAAAGTGGCCGAGAATAGCGCGGGATACTGCTGAGGTATAATTTAGAAAGAAAGGGGAATACGAATCCGTGGACAGGACAAAACATAGGAGAAATAATGTAATTTCATTTCAAAGACGGTCTGTCAGTCACCTCATCTATATTATACAATGTCATAATATGCTGCCATACATATAAATATATGTCTACAATAAGGAGTATATTACTAAAATATTACAAATGAATATGTTATAAGTATACATATATATATATATATATGAACTCCTGTCTTGGTGCCCTGAATCTCCTTAATGAATTTCCTTTCGAGCGATACCGCACGAGAAGTCGGTCGTGAATTCCTCAGACTCGTCAAGCAACTTGATCTTCGAGTTGGTGCGTGATTGCAATAAATAAAATCGACACGATTGAGTTTAGCTCGTACTCGTTCCAAACTCGATGTCTAGTATAGCGTAGAAATTGCATCGCTGTGCGCTGCTTCTGCACGAGTTCTGTGCGTTTATAAAACATTCGCTCACGTTTAGTTTTATGCAGAACTCACGCACGCATATATATTACGAAAAATCTCTGTCCTAGTTGCAAAGTGAAAGTATCATGCAGTTGTGTGAAAGTTGATGCGCCTTCTCTGTGATAAACTGTTACGCGAGGACGGATAACGGTCGCATGGTATCATGAGAAATTAAAAAGTCACTCGCGATAACAGACGAGATTTTATCTCGTTATATCTTTGCACACGTTCTAATTTTCCGAAATTGCTATAGAGTAGTGCGGAATTTCATTTAAATTTGATGTTCCACTTTCTGTTTGCCTTTTTCACGCGATTAAAACATGAAAAAATTCATGCGAAGTGGTTTCACCCTCCATAATAATTATTTCTAATGACTGTAGTTTCCATGCAAATGATAGATCGGTGAACATTCCACAGCTTGCACAGGCATTGCGCAAAATATTGCATATTCTACACGACGACTGCATTTTACGATCGTTCGCGGCACAGTAGCAAGACCCGCCTCACATCATTCGTAGGAGAAAACTCCGATCAAAGCTAAGAAAGATAACAAATCTGCACGTGAAAAATTGCCGATCGTAATTGTTTGACGATACGACGATGATTGCAAAATGGAACTTTATTATTTGCTTTCTAATGCCGACTCTCTTCTCGCTGATCAATTGCCACCGAGCTCGTCGTGAGTATAACAGCATGGAATGAAAAGAACTACTGTAACATTTTTAACTCTACCTCTTTCACGATTCTTTTTAGTAACATTCCCGAAGAAGAGAAATTTGTTGATGCACCACAGAATGCTAGCTCGCGGTATGTTAATATCTCAAGTATGCTATGGTAAGTTAAATTAATCATCATAATCAAATTGTTTGAAGTGTACGAAACTCGATCCATTGCTCGATATTGTTTCCTCGTTAGAACTAGTAGGATGCTTTGCCGATCCACCTCGACATTTGTCTCTAAAACGTCCACCGGAACATCCGGACGTTATAAATACCACATTCCTGTTATACACGCGCGAAGATAGACGAGTTCCCGAAATTTTGAAATACGACGACGACTTCCAGTCGATGTTCTCATCGCGTTTCAATGCCTCAAATCCGGTCAAAGTTTTTATACATGGCTACAAAGGTGCTGGAAGCGACGAAGGCAGTGTCCTAATTATCTCGTCGCTTCTGGATGTGGTAAGCGACTTATTAAAATTTATTTAAAAGAAATTCGAATATGTATTTCGCTGTTTTCATTGGCTACCGCCTTGACGTTATGGCACCCTGCATAAAAGAACTACAGTGCGAAAATACCACACGTGTAGTTTGCTGTAATCTTTTGTAGTAAACTACAGAATATTATAGTGAACTACAAGTGCAATCCACTACAAAAGATTACAATAACTGCACGTGTGGTATTTTCGAACTGCCATTTTTTTCGTAAGGGCAATTGGAGGCTGCCTTGTAAAGCGAGAATTAAAGAGCGAATTCCGAGTAATTGTAACTTTTGAACGCAATCTGAATTCACCCAAAGGAAGACGCGAATGTAATCGTTTCGGACTGGTCCAGAGGAGCGGGAATATCGTACGCAATGGCCGTGGCTAACACAGAGCTCGTTGGAAGACAACTAGCTTTGATATTACTGGGTACCATCCGCTTGGGTGTCGACCCCAAAGATATACACATGGTCGGCTTCAGTTTGGGGGCGCATGTAGCTGGATGTGCGTCGGAAGTTTTAAAAAAGAAAAACTTACTCGTCGGTCGCATAACTGGCTTGGATCCTGCTTCCCCCTTCTTCAGACACCATCTTTTCAGAGAACGTTCCAGGAAATTAGATGACTCCGATGCTCGCTTGGTGGACGTAATTCACACGGATGGTTCGGAAATTTTTACCGATGGATTCGGTCTCCTAAAGCCGATCGGCCACACGGATTTCTTTCCCAATGGCGGTAGAGAACAGCCTGGCTGCACCGACGTGAAAAATTCCGTCGTTGTTACCCATTTGAATGGTTAGTACGGTGATTGCTCGTCGTGTGGGGATGGACTTCAGCGTTCGGGAATCCTTCACGCCCACTCTCAATCCCTAGAAGAGTCATTGGACAAAAACATAGCATGCAGTCATTTGAGAGCCTGGCAGCTCTTTGAAGAGAGCCTGCGGAGTCAAAGGGGAAATTGCAAGTTCGAAGCATGGCCATGCCCCAGTGGTGTGGTATCATTTCTGGAGGGTACTTGCTTCCCGCGGGAAACGATAAACGGTCTCCAGGAAATGGGCTATATTGCCGATCGTGGCCCCAGAGGGATTTTCTATTTAGCAACCAGGGCTCAGTCACCATATTGCGGTAGTTACGTTACGTTTTATGGAAATAGCACTGATGGGGACATTTCTCTAAGAAATTTCTGGAAAACACTGAGATGTTTTAACTTTTTTTCGGATATTCTACAGTAATTGGAACGTTTTCAGACATTTTCAGGGAAGTATCAGAGTTTGTCGAAAAGTCATATTTTATTTCCTGCACAAAGGCTTTCCAAACAATTCTGATACAATCAGACAAATGTCTGACAAAATTCTTGGAAATTATGAACAATTTCTATCAAACTCTAAAACCCAGTCTTCTTTTATTTATAATTCATGTAAAAATACATACAGATATTTTCAGAATTGTTAAGATATTTTGCAGAATTTTCTAGATTTTTCCAGATATTTTTGTCAATGTCTATTACTTTTTCAGAAAAGTTTTTCTACGCGAAAAGAAAATAGGTATTTTTGGACATTTATTTGACTTTCTCTGATAAACTTTGATACTTCTTTGAAAATGTCTAAAAATGTTCCAATTACTAGAAAAAGTGAGAAACATGTTTTTCAGAAATTTGTTAGAGAAACTTTTCCATTAGGGAGAAGCTTTGCTACGAGAGAATCATTCGAAGATTTACCTTTTATCTGGAATTGCAAACACGCTTTCAGGTATACCGTTGAGAGCAGGTGTAACATTGTCTGAGAAGACTTCAAAGACATTGGGAACCTTGTACTTTCAGATTGAAGATGGCAATAGCTCTACGATCTTCCGAATTCAGTGCGAGTAAGTGCTGAAACATAAAACTTTAACTAGTCTGAATAAAGTCTGACACATTCAATCCGATTTAGCTGGATCAACCAACGTAATAAGAAATCAATGTATTACAATATCATGGCAGCAGATTCGGACACATTTTCTGGGGATGAAATACTGGGAGTCATACGCGGTGTAGTTTGGTATGAAGTTTCAACTGAGAAAGTACAAGAAGGTTCTTCCATAGAAACGTATGGTACCACGTTACATATTGATGATCTCATTATTGAAGATAGAAGAGGGAACAGGTAAAAACAAAGAAACTTTAATTCTGATTAATATGATCATGATTCTGAAATAATACCATCTTATATTCTAAATGCAGATGGGAATTCAAAGTGCACGCTATGCCCGTCAATTCCAGACAGACGATTGTTGAATTGCATTATAACTATTATAGTTTGTAATTCTAGTAATCAATTAAGTTTATTCGTAAAATGTACCAAATTTCTTCTCCCATATTAAACAGGTAAGGATGTAGATATAGCTTTTCCATTTGTGTCATCTAATAATCGTATTGTTTAAATAATGCGTGTAGAAATGAAGGAAATAAAATTGAAATCTTTTCATTGGAATAGCAGGATTATACATCATCGGACATTTATTTGCAGCTTAGACTCTATGGATTATTTTGTTAACAATTTAACAGTGTAAGAAGCAATAATGAGGAAAAAGACTCGTGAATATTCTACCTGCACTATTTGAAAAATACCATATGAGGCTAAATAAACTTACTCGCCAGGAAAGAAACTTCAATCACTATTATCTCATTAACTATGAGCTTTTGACTCATATTTATAAAACACTTTTCTGAAGATTACATTTTTACTTACAATAAAGTCTGGTATCGATATAGGCCAAAAGTTCATTTACAATGAGATAATAATGATTAAAGTTTCTTTCATGACGAGTAAGTTTTGCTTCACATGGTATACATATTATCTATCGACGTGGCCAATTGTAACCCTAATTATCAGTATGCTATAGGGATATGCAAACGTCACCCATTTGGCCTGTTTGGTAGAGAATTTATTAAATAGTTTTTGTTCCGTCGCACGATAGACGGAATTCGGAAGGTCGGTTCGTACCGTTTGATAGCATCGCAATCGTAAATACCTCGCCAACCTATAGTTAATCTCGCCATCAGCGAAGCAGTATATTTCGGCGAATCTAGGCCGCAAATGCGCTTGCAGTCCCGCACCTTTCCCGGAAGGGTTGATTGCTGAATCGAGTCGTAATGAACCGTTTCCCGCAATACCTGTTCTAATAGATACCGCTATACTTAGAACATTAAGGGCCGGTTTTACCGACACGGTATAAACGCGGTATAGCGCTATACTGAGAATAACCAGCAATAAGCCTTATGGTTATTCTCAGTATAGCGCTATACCGCGTTTATACCTGTTCGTAAAACCGGCCCTAAATTAGCTTTGTAAAGGGGAGAATTACCTAATTACCTGGCTTAACCAGGCACGAAGAATCGACCCATCTTGGCTCCTTTTATGATCAGGGACGAGTCGCCGGGACTCTTAACCGTTAGGCACGGGCCTCGGAAATTCCCCCGCGTCATCTCTTGTTCCACCGTCATCCTCCTCCAGCCAATCAGAGCGCACCGCGTCAGCTCACGCTATCTACAGTGTTATCCTCCTCTAGCCAATCAGGGCGCATCGCATCAACCCACTCTATCCCCTCCGTAGACTAATTGCCGTTATAGTCTAACTATACATATAAGACGAGGCTAACCGCGTCTTCGCCAATGTACTATCAACCATCAACGTCTATCGTCTTCCGTGTCTCAACCTCGCTCGCAGTCATCAAGGCAACCAAAGTCCCACATCTCGAGTCAATATAAGGTATCGCGGGACGTATATTATACGATAGTATATTCAGATGCAAATCTTTCAACTCGAAGACGGCTCAGTTACTCTCAAACTCCAATCATTAGGCCACCTTGTCCCAGTCGACAGATCTAAAGTCCCGAGTTCACTACGTCTACTCATCGCGTAACATATTTCGCTAAACCAATCTCGCAGTGCATTCCTGCGAACCATCAAACCTGTATCTCCTTAATTCGAATATATTGTTAATAGTGAGTGCAGTGTACAATTCATTGAAATAGCGACTAGGTTTAAATCCACCTCGCGGCACGTTCGGTTTATCAAATAGCTGCATCTCTCTCTCTCTCACGCATAGTGTACTCGGGATTTACGACCCCGAGGAGATCCAGAAACTTGATCGCGCGATGACCGAACAATTTTGATTGCTATCAAACTTTTCTGTCACTAAGAACATTAAAGGCCCATGCGGAAATTGGACAATTTTTTAATCGAGATTGTAGAATTGAATAAAATGGGTACATACCTGCCAAATAATTTGGAGCTATGCGTGCCAAATATGTAATCCAAATTCAGTTGTGTACTTCGACCGCTACAAATCAAGCTTAGTACTACGTGAAGCTGCGAGATTTGTTTGCACTTTCTATCGATTCAAAATTTAACTTAGATTATCTTGCAATATTATGAATAATACTAACATCGTATTAATTAACCCGTATCCGTTGTTATGCGTATGAATTTAATACTCTAAATTGTTATCGATACTACAACGTATTCCACATGAGAGCATCAAACAACGACCAATCAGTGATTTCCCTAACCTAACCTAAAAATACACTCTCGCCCAGGATTGCTGTTTATTGTTAATAACCTGTTCCAAACTTTAACATTTTTCACTCTTGATTTGCTTCTAAACTCATTAAAAATATAACTTTGTGCAGTGTATCAAAGCTGTAAACCATGGAGACGATCCTAGAGCAGCAGCGGCGATATCATGAGGAGAGGGAACGGTTAACAGATGCCATGGTAAAAGAAATGCTCCATAAAAAACCAGGACATCGAGAAAACATAAATTCAGATCATCGATTGAAAATTTTACTTAATCAATTTATGGAGAGCACCACGAATCTACAAGAACTATACGAGGATAAAGATGGACAGAGAAAAGAAGAGGTAAGGTTCCGTTTTGTTTATGGGGGTTTCAAAGCTATTGCTTCGCAATAAAAAGCATTATTAGGTAATATTCTCGATCCTCGGATATTTTTATACATTGCACATTGTTTTCCGTTTACAGGTTCAAGCTCTCTCAGGGCCAAATGAATTTTCCGAATTCTACTCGCGTCTCAAATCCATAAAAGAGTTCTATCGTCGTCATCCCAATGAGATTAGCGTACCAATGTCCATAGAATTTGAAGAGCTGGCCAAGATGCGCGAAAATCCATCCGACGAACTAGCAAATCTTGTCGAATTCACCGATGAAGAAGGCTATGGAAAGTATCTCGATCTTCACGAGTGTTACGAGAAGTACATTAATCTCAAAGGTATCGAGAAGATGGATTACATCACTTATTTATCAACATTCGACCATTTATTTGACATTCCGCGAGAACGAAAGAATGCCGAATACAGACGTTACGTGGAATCACTTCTGGAGTATTTAACAGACTACCTGAACAGAGTTAGACCGTTGCACGATTTGTACTCTGAACTAGAGGAGGCTAATAAAGAATTTGAGGCCCATTGGGAGATGAATACGTTTCCCGGATGGCCGAAAGAAACTGGAAGTGCTTTGACGAACGTCGGAGCGCATTTAGAGCTCTCGGCATTTTCGTCTTGGGAAGAGCTGGCTTCCCTTGGACTCGACAGATTAAAGTCCGCTTTAATGGCACTCGGCTTGAAATGCGGTGGCACTCTCGAGGAAAGGGCGCAACGGCTATTTAGTACGAAAGGCGAGGCCTCTCTTGATCCAAATCTATTGGCCAAGAACAAGTATAGGAAGCCTGGAAAGGGCAAGGACACGGAGAAGCAAAAGGAAATAGCGTTGCTCGAAGCGCAAGTCTACAGACTCGTGGAGTTGGTGTCCAGTCAGCGGATGGCCACCAAGGAAAATGTTCAGCGAAAACAAGCGAGAACCGAGGGAGAACGCGGTGATTCCGACGCGGACGCCAGCGCGAGCGAGTCCGACGAAGAGGACGAGAACGAAGTGCCGTATAATCCAAAGAATTTACCACTTGGCTGGGATGGGAAGCCTATTCCGTATTGGCTATATAAATTACACGGCCTCAACATTAGTTACAATTGCGAAATATGCGGCAATTTCACGTACAAGGGTCCAAAAGCTTTTCAGAGACACTTTGCAGAGTGGAGGCATGCTCATGGAATGCGCTGCTTGGGTATTCCTAATACGGCTCACTTCGCTAACGTGACCCAGATAGAAGACGCTCTTGCTTTGTGGGAAAAATTAAAAACGCAGAAGCAGGCAGAACGCTGGCAACCGGAGCAAGAAGAAGAATTTGAGGATTCTCTCGGCAATGTGGTGAATCGTAAAACTTATGAAGATTTAAAGCGACAGGGTCTCCTATAAATACACATTATCTTCGTACATTTCGCATAAACTATGGAGTTTAAACAATTTATGCTACAAACATTATACATATAAGAATAACAGGATTTAATGTCATACAAATATTCTTCGTGTTCATCTGTTAATTTCAATTAACTTTATTTTGTACGGTGTAAGGTAGAGAAGTTCAATAAATTTAAACTCTCTTGAATTTTTGGGTACTGTTTTCGTATAAGGTAGGTACAAGCGGTACAAGTAATTTCATGCGAATCTTATGGGATTACCTGAATACTTTTTTGCCTAACCTCAAGTTAATCCTAACCTCAAAGTACGTTTCCCAAAGCAGTTGTAAATCATGTAGGGTGTGTAGTTAATACGATAAACAGAGATGCCAATTTCTTTTACCATTATTTGCAATATATACATTTGTTTATAATATATTGCCATACCTTTTTTATACTCTTGTCGGTTTTCGCGCGTTCCAAGTCATCAGCTGATCACAATAGACTAACTACAGCTGACGTTCGAACGGTACCTACCTGTCGAATCTAATTTTTTAAACAAAAAGTATGGCTGATACTGAAATCGATGGATTTTCCAGCGAGAATGAATTAAACGAAAGTACCATCAGTAATAGTGGAGAAAATTCTCAAGACTCGCAAGGAGAAGCCGAAAATGCGCTTCAGTGCGATGAAGAGCAGAAAGAAAAATTAGTAAAGTTACCTTTGAGTAGAGTGAAAACTATTGTAAAAATGGATTCGGAAGTAAACTTGGTGAATCAGGAAGCGATTTTTTTAATTGCCAAATCAACGGTAAATCCATAAATTACACATCAAGAAATAATATGTATGATGAATTAAGTTGCATCTGTTCGTTCCACGTTGTTTCAGGAACTTTTCATAGACTCGCTGGCCAAGGAAGCTTACAAATACACAATACAAACCAAAAAGAAAACGGTTCAAAAACGAGACGTCGATAGTGCCATTGAAAATGTGGATGCTTTGGTATTTTTAGAAGGGACTCTCCAATGATATATGAATGCGTTACATGTGTACCTTTAAAGCTACCTATGTAATAAAAATCTATATATATAATACTATTTTTACCGGACCATATTTTTCTGAAATATTTTTACCCCTTGGCTTATGCAGTCCAATTATTAAACTCGTTGCGCCCATTGGGTGAGTAAATTGTATTTGTTAATAATAATAAAACAGATAGGTACTGCAAGGGATCAAATAAGTCAATTTATTATTTTTCATAACACTGAAGTATTTAAAGGTACATACCGAATTATAAATTAAGTTGAGTGAGGTATGTATAGTAAAACTAACAGGTAAAGCATATGTATGTAGGTAAACTGAGCCCTCTCTAATAAACAAAAGAGTGATTTAAAAAATCTCATCCACACCGGATTATTTCCTATATCTGGTACAACTGAAAAATCCGACCTGCATTTCAACCAATATATTGATTCACAGTTATAGGTGCACTTTGCAAGTCTCCAGTAATGTAGGTATTTCCATATAGGTCAGGTAATTTTATTGCACAGCTATAAAGACCCTTATAACAGAGAGAGAGAGCACGAGTTTATTCTCACATATCTTTATAACGTGCAATAAACATTGCTCAAGCTTCACGTGATAGGGATAATAAAAAATCAGTCTTATTTGGTTCTGACAATTTATCTAATCAATTCACTCGTCTAGGGCATTTAGAGATCATATTTGTTGCTCGAGAAATACAATTATATCCGAGAAAATAGGTAATAATATGCAATATTTTCGATTCAATACCATAACGGCGCTATAATGTTGAAAGTCAATAAATCTGGTTTGTGTAGTTAAAGAGATATAACAGTTCAAAATCGACTTTTCGCTTAACTTCTGATGCATTCTATAGAAAGCAGAAATGTTGCACCAACATTGTCATGTGTACCAAAGAAATTTAGATTACATATTAAGCTCGAAGGAAGGATTACGCTAAGAGGGTATTTATAGCAATAGCAACACAAAAGTTGATACATATACCTATGAGATCGATAATTCTTCAGATATTTAAGTGACACCTGCGCGACTAATGTATAGATAGAATAGAGTTGCACACTGGTTTAATCATTCTTGGTATTGGGAAAAAGTTAATTACGTTCACAAGGAGAAAAATAATTGATACTCTGTTAAGCTGTAAGAACTACGAGTTGCTTTAAGACCGCAGCGTAAAGGTTTTCTTTGATACAATTAAAAGTACGTCGTTAGTCGATGTAAAGGTACACACTGACATAATGCGTAATAAAATATCAGTCTACTGTCCGATGTTATTTGAAAATATATAAGGAGTCTGTCTGCAAAGGACATCTTAATCCAGAGTCAGCACTGAACATTGAGTTATTATAATTGATATTGCGTTCAATATTATTTGTGAGTACTATGTTCCTTGTTAAACTAACGCGCAATATATCACCAAATGAAAGTGTGTATATCGATGATTTACAAATGGTGCTGCAGTGAGTTATTTCAAAAAAGGAAATACATATTAGAAGAGTACAGCATGTATATTAGCCAATAATCATACAAGGTGCATCGTTATAAGAGACTAAATAATCTCTTACTACACTTTGGCTCCCTTCTTGCGCTTAGTTTTACGTCGCCGACTGTCACCTTTAAAGGAATCCGGATCCCCCGTCGAAGTCCCATTACCGGATTTACTGTTGTAGAGATTATTTAGGAAGTCCTCGAAATCGGCCTCACTGGAACAATGGGTACCGTGACAATTGTGTCGCTATACGACACGAGAAAAAATTTCCGAAAACTTCACGAAATGACAATGACCTACCTAGCATTAGGATCCACTTGCTGTCGTTTCTTCCCGCTGGCTGTTTGCGGAGGAGGACGTTGACCTAAGACAATCCTGTACTGAACACTATGAGTGTTTGCTCTGAGATGCTTTAAATTACCAGCTTGGCACGCTGCCCAGTCAGTCACATCGTATACCGCACCCTCCATGCAGGCATAATAGTGCCACAAAAAACCCATCACGCGAGATTCTGCCCAGATATCACCCTACAATGAATAAAGAGCGCTTAATAAAGGAGCGAAGGCTACTGGGAGTTGTCACAGGTCCAATTTTGTGAGTTATTGACAAGGGGGGTTCACTTTTAAAAACCATTCGTTACTCACTTCCTTCGCGCTATGCCGTATTTTGCACTGAGCACAGAAGCGAGCGGCATAACATGGTCTATGCGTTGGCACGCGTTTATGTCTCAAACCGCAATTCGTACATCTAATCGTATTGGCAGCCTGCTCCATTTTTCTATGCAGTTGCGATAACAAGTCACTCAATTCACCCCACGCTACCTCAACTTGTCTAGTTTGGTCAAATGCTTGTCTCCGCTCCTACAACATAGCAAATACTTTAATTTGATACCTCACTACGCATTGCTATATAATTTTCGCGAGCGTCATAAAAATATAATTTTACCGGTTCTCCGATGATGTCAAAGGCGTGTACGAGGATCTTAAATGCTTCTTCCGCTCCTGGTTGACTATTTTTATCGGGATGCACTAAGAAGGCTTGTCTCTTGTAGTACTTCTTAATGTCGTCATCGGAACATGTTGGAGTAACTCCTAGTATGCTGTACGGGTCCTTTCCTTTGCAGGCGAGCAACCTCTTCATCGCTTCTTCTCCGGTACTGGGAAGCGCTATATTGGCCTCCAATCCACCAGGTATCCAGTTGACATTCTCCTCTTTCTCCTCCTTCTTTGATTTCAATCTATGCCAGAACGCGAATCTGCTGTTCCCGAACCAACTATCCACTTGCTTTCCAATGGCATTTAAAAATCGAATCTTGGGAAAAGTATTCGCTATGTAAATCCATGAGTATTTCAGATAAAGGATGGTGTGAAACCATGCGCACTTGCCACTGAAACACACGGTTTTCACAGTGTAAAGGCCGAGAGTTCCGTTCTTGATATAAAAAAAAATCGTAGCGCTATATTAATTCCAATGAAGAATATAATAATTGATCTTTAAATAGAAACATATTAAAGCTTTCAGCGAAATCATTGGAGAACCTTTGATAATTATCGTTATAAAAAGCAACTCTGTGTCAATCGATAAGTAGTTACTAATTATCTGTAAGTATTACTCACAGTTGAGCAACAAGATTTGCACTCATGCTTACAACGTCTGAGATTAAGTGCAGTAACCAGAAGAAGACTTTCAAACCAATTTTGCTCCATCTGCTCACGTATTTATTCAAATTTCGGCATAAATCCTTGACGGGGGATTCACGGTTTTCCTTTTTGCGACTTCTATATCCTTTTTTAATTTGCTGCGCCTTCTCTGCTTGGAAACGCTTCACGCTCTTTTCCTTGGTGATCTTTTTCTCATCTTTGTTAGCCTTGTTGCTAGCTTGTTGGTTCTTTTCAATTTTATCAGACGTCGTTTGGCTGCCGCTATTCGTACTGTTCAAATTATTATTTATTTGAATCGGTCGTTTCTGCGCATCACCAGTTGATCTGGAATTGTTGTTTTGAACTTTTGCGTTATTTAATGCTTCAGTTTTCTCCACTTTCTTCGAAGGTTTCAGTACTTTCTTCTTTTCAAAGTGCTCAGTCCTATCGAAGGCGTTCAGCTCATGACAGTCGCTCTGAGCACCGAGATTGTCCAACGAAACCCAACGTCTGGGGAGATTAGAATTACTTCTCTCCGAACCCTTCTTAGGTACTTGTATTTTAGGCGAGTTGTGATCATCGCTGCCAGACGAGTTCTGCCTCTTCAGTACAAGTGGTTTGCTTTTATTCTTGGAATTCTTGTTAGATATCTTCTTCACCGGGTTATCCATTTTTATTTTTGTAGAAGGAGGCGTCAGTGGCGGCGGAGGAGTCGGGGCGGATTTAGTCAGTACGTCCGAATAAGAAGGACGCATAGGTTTTACTTCTGCCACCATTCTCGGCTTTTTGTGTTGCGTGTCGGAAGTAGATCTGGGTAATTCCTCGGGTTCTTTAATTTCCGGAGTAGATTGCGGAACAGGAGTAACGTTCGGAGAACCACCAAATGGCGTATACGTTCCCGATTGATTTGGTAGCCAATTACCGACGAGATTATCAATTAGCTGCTTTCCGTTTTGCGTTTGCGGCGATGAGTTTGACGAGACGGGTATTTGTTGATCTCCGAACAGTCCGTATTCGCGATCCAACATGCTCTGATTGTTATACGACGTCAAATTATTCAACTGGCATTGTTCGGCCATGATTTGTGATGCGTTTCCATAAATTACATTAATGTAATTCCCACCTCCCACGTCTATAGTTCCCACCAAATCATTGTTTTCGTTAATACCTAAATGGTTTACAGGTTGGGGTGGAAAATAAATAGGATCAGCCGTCGATGGATCGTAATTCGACAGTTCTTGCATGTACAAGGGCGACGCTATTGGATTTACAGTTTGCATAGCAGGTGGACTAAGATGAGGAGGTTGACCGGTCATGTAATGTCTCGTTTGGCCAGCTGTATAATCCCCCCAATTATGGGAGGGCGCTTGAGGTGGAGTGACACCGAATTGGACGTAATGGCCGGATGAACTTTCCAAGTCCGCGGTCATAGCTTCGATGATTTTGTCCAAGGACATACGCTTGAAGCCTGGTGGAGATTGTTGTCGTTCGGCCATTTCATTTGCAAGTTCTGTGGAATATACCAAGGGGATATTGTTTCGATATTTATACGGATGCATATAGAGAGTCGTAATTACTATATCTAATGACTCTTTCTAAAAAAAAACAACCTTGCACTGACAATATACATATATAAATCAAGAATGATCTTTATTACTATGGTAACTATTTCAATCGATCAACATAATAGCTGATAAGGATATAATTGGATGGCATTTGAATAATAAATAAAACAAAGATACGTATACAATACAGACTGTGAATCACATTGTACAAAATAAAAAATTGTTATTCCACTTTTAAATGTAGTTCAAGTAATCATGTAATGAGACTTAGTGTTAGCCTAACGGGCGGAAAGAAATATTATAAAAGAGTTTATTTCGAAAAGTATAACTTGAGCAAAGTATTAGTGTAAATTTAAAAAAAAACATAACCAAACTTCTATACTATATGATTATAAACTGGGTGACAAAAACATATGACTCCATTTAAAAAAGCGATAAGGGAGAAACGTTGAGATGTGGAAGAATACTAGTTAACGTACAAATAAATAGATATACAAATATACTGATTTAATTATTAAATGCCCTTTTACAAACGATATTGTGGTAACCTTAAAACAATCTGTGACAAGAATGTACAAGTTACATAAAGAGGTATTACTTACATGGTTTAAATAATTTATCCAACGAAGTACTTCTTTGTATTTCGATTACAACGATTGGTCACTCAGTACATATTATATTTATAGAAATTAACATAATTAAATAAAATACACCAATTATGTGACGTACCATGCGGCTGGCGCAAAATCGGCCATTACACTCGTAACGTGCATTTACGAATCGCCAATTGTCGCTGAGAAAATAACTACAAAAAGAGAACAGAATGAGAAGTTTAACTAATACCTACATTTTAGGGCCAGTTCCACAATTCGGGCTTATCTAGATAAACTTGGTTTAAATCCTCATTCTCGGGCGCTCATTGGTTGGACGGATGATTTAAACTCCGTTTAAGAGTTAAGCCCGAGTTGTGGAACCGGGCCTTAGAAATCGAATTGAAAATAGAGTAGCGAGAAATCGCTTAGCGGGTAATTTGGTCTGTTTTTGTTTAGCGTTCGGTCACGCTTGCATCGATTTATCGCGAGCCCAGCTGACCTTCAAGGGAAACTCGCTCTTTCCGCGGGATCGTGGTAAAAAAAACCGTAAATAGTAGCGTCATCGTGCGCGGTATAAATGTATACTGTACCCCTATATATTAATTAGATATTATCAGTTACGTTTATTATTTTAAGTTTATCTAAATTAACTTGATTTAAATCTTCGTTCTTGGATGCTAATTGGTTGAACGGATGATTTAAACTTCGTTTAAGGGCTCAATTACTCGAGTTTAACTCTTAAACGGAGTTTAAATTATCCGTTCAACCAATGAGCGTCCGAGAATGAAGATTTAAACCGAGTTTATTCGCATTCATTGCAAAAATATGCGTAAGTTGGTATTACATTGTAAATCAGCTGATTTCTAAAAGTCATCTTGATTGGTTGCTCGAACGATTTCAAATATTACGGGTAATGGTGTAAACCGATATAAACTATTAGACATTTTTATTTAAATATTATTTTAAAAAATAGGTAAAATAGATTAATGTGAGTTATTAATACATAAAGGACGGTAAATTGAAAGCTATGCATTATTAGAAACATGCGAATTACGGGTCTTTATATTTGATTGTATCAGTTGGAAAGATACGGGCTCCAATTTCGGGGTTATTATTATTATTAATCTTAATCTCTTTTCATTTGTGCAACTTGCTTACTTTCATTCCCTTTAAAAATTAGCTGTGATGGATCGAGCGCAATCAACACCACCTCATAAATGTCAGATCAAGTGTCACAATTCTGTGAGAAATGGTCCCACATCCTACAAGACGCCAGTGTTGCAAAAAGAACTGAAACATAAACAAACAACGTATCAAAATAGTACAGGTGGTTTTACAGTTCTTCCAAGCCATATAACACCACCTTCTGGTTTTACAAAGTTCATCGCTAGGAATCCATTTGAATCTGACCTCACGAGTCGATTGCACTTGTCGGTTATCAGTCCATCAGTGTTTAATAAAGTATGTTTAAGGATTTTATTTAGGAGCATACTGTACTTTTTATTCCTAAGTGATTCGTGTATTTTAATACTTCTTTATGCACTGCCAAATAAAAATGAGAAATTATTTTATATCACAGATTGCAAGTCCATCATCCGATTCACCTGGGTTCACATGGAGTGTGGAAGAATTAGCTTTAATACAACCTGCAAGGATAGAAGAGTTTCCTGTTCAGCAAGTACATTGTACAGATCCTGAAGTGGAGCAAAAGGCTCAAGCTGCTATTAATAAATTCTTCGACGAGAATCAAATTATTCCTAGTCCCTGGGATGAGAGGAAGAAAGATGATTTGAAAAAGATGGGCATGGAAACTCCTAGCAGACCGTTTGAAGATTTTAGTTCCACCAGAGAATCTCACAAGACAAAGAAAGAAAGTAGGTATCCTTTTGAATTATTTTTTCTGTTTGTTTACGCACTCGATTCAATGTTTTTCCTGTTATAACTTCCCTTAGGTTGGACACAGACGGTATTAACACTCCCAGTGAATTTGCCACAACACGTAGAAAATATACTGAAACCTTATTTAACATTTACACAGGTGAATTGAAGTGTAACGACTTATTATTTTACGGCCAAGAGCTGATTAACAACGGTATGTTTGACAGGAACAAAATACGGATACGGAAGAAGCGAATTCGAGTAATACTTTGCTGAGAAGGAAGCTGTTCTTTAATCATAACAATGATCCTGAAGATGAGGAAGATACTTCACTGTCTCTGTCTCCCGTCGAATCGCACGAACCCGTGACTTTTAACTGTAGTCCACCGCAGAGTGGCATGCTTGCTCACGGCTCTCCGCTGAGGGTAACATATAGTGATATTACGTCAATTAAAATCGGAGTTTTATCGGCGATTCTCCAATAATGCCTTTATTTGATCTCGCAGCATAACTTTGCACAAAGATTAGAACGAACGCATGGCACGCCAATGGCAATTTCGGGAAACTTTTCACCATCAAGCATTTCTCCGATTGACAACGTTGCTAGCGAAATGTCTTGTCAGAGCATCAAATTTCGTTCTCGCTCTGTCGCGCGATTAGATTTCACTACCGACATGAGTATAGATAGTTCTGTACTCGTAGGAAAGGAAAGCAAGCAATCGCCTGCAAGTAATACAGCAGAGGATGATCGTGGTAAGTATTATATCATACATGGTAATACTGAAGGTAGCAGCTCTCAAATTAGGTGAAAGTAAACAAAAATGCGTACTTCTGCATATTCCAGCATCACACTTAATCCAGACTGAGATAGATCGTTTTGCGCAAAACCCAGCAGAATCTATAAATTTGCTGAATCGTGAAAGGACGAGACAGAACGATACCGTGGAAATGGTGCTGATACCCAACGAGCTCACTCCAGTCAAATGCATCCAGAACAAAGAAGTGTTTCTTGCCAATAAAAATGATTATATGGCAAACCGACTGAAACTCGCAACCGAGTGGTGCAAGATGCATTCTAGTGAAAGCTGTTCTCTTCAGCAGAGCAACATATTATCCGGAGCTTCTGGGCAACAAAGCACGTTCAATTTCGCCCAGGACACGGGCTATCAGACAAATAGTATAAGCTACTCGATGAATGTTACTGAAAATTACAACGTCACTCCGACGAAACGCCAGATTCATTGGGACGAACAAATTACGCTGGCCGAGGAAGAGATGCATTTATCCGATTGGAAAAAAGATACAAAACATATGTTTAGCTCAACTCCCTCAAAGCACAGTAGAGAGAGAGAAAGCTAGAATCTGAAGCCTGATAGAAAATTTGTTTCTCGATGAAAAGAATGAGTGCGGCCTTTGTACATAAAAAATGTTGACTTATACACGTTAAATTTAAAGTCAACACATTTTCAATGTCGCTTTAATGATGGCCACTATTCTTTTTTGGAATAGGGTATATTTTTTTACTTGTAGTGGTAGAAGTGCATTGATTTAACATGAATTTTGTGAGAGTATATATAGAAAATTACAATTATTATATACATATATACAGGGTGTCCCACTCGGTAGTTTCACACATGCTTAATTTCGTATTAAACAACGCTCAACTTGTACCAATACTTGTCCCACTAATTACTATAATCTTGCCATTTTTCAGTGGGATAAGTGTTCTTGAAATTAAGCTACACGCCATAGGAACCTCCCGAGCATCCTGTGTATTATTGCTTGGCACACATGTGCCAGCGAAATTACTGCGGGAAACACTGATCTTTGGTAATGTAGATGTAGGCGAATATGGTCTGCATTTATATCTTATCGCTTGTAACGCCAAAAGTAGAATATAAATACGGACTATAATGATCACCTATTCTGCAGTACATGTCATTTCATTCGACTTTTTTATCATTTCTCTTTCAGTATGTACGTACATAAGTAGCGATATACTCAAGTATTTTCTTCTTGACGCAAATCATACTGATTATTATTAGTATGATTACAGTTTAAAAATATTTAAGACGAGATGCTCATGTTTCTTTTTCATAACATAATCATCATTGTGTTCCTCATAAGGAATACTTATAAGACTATTATATGAAATAAGAAGACTGAATCAATCATAATAATACATTGACAAAAACGGTGTTTCAATAAAAAGTAGTAAAACCGTTTGTGCTCTTGAGCAATTTATTACCTGAACTTGTAGGGTTTGTTTTTTTATTGTAGCTCTTCTAGTATAAGAGCCAAGCAAAACTATAAATAATTTTGATAAATCTACGTGCATTATCACGAATACACCAACCCGGATATACCATGTGAGGCTAACTTACTTGCCAGAGGAAAGAAACTTCAATCACTATTATCTCATTATTTATGAATTTTTTGCATATATCGATACAAGACTTTATTATAGATAACAACGTAATCTTCAAAAAAGTATTATACAAATATGAACGAAAAGCTCAAAGGTAATGAGATAACAGTGTGATTGAAGTTTCTTTCCTAGCGAGTAAGTAGTGTAGGTATGCAGGTGTGTATGTATGTATCCAGTCGAATCTGCACGCAGTGATCGTAGCGCTGTAGTGTCGAACGGGTTATTTGACGTTGATGTTCGTTGGTACTTATTTGTATCCAGCGTGTGCGTAACAGATGTATATGACTACAAGATTCGTGCAAAGTGACTTGATTGTTACAAAACAATGGTAATAGTTTACGGTTCAGTGCTGCTCGCTCTCTAGTAGCAACAAATAATTCAGTAGGTTATGCCTATAACAGTCAGACGTTACATTCTGCTACATTCGCAAGCTGAAACTGTCAGCCACTGACACATTTTGCTATTTCTTTTTACACCAGCCGTCAACGTTGCTTGAATGAAACCTTTGGACGCAGAGAAGTCTTCTCACGGAACATTTCTGTTACTTTCTCTCATTTTCGTGGTATTCTGTCGTTAGAAAGTAATAAATAATGCGCACGTACATTATAATTTCGCACATGTCTCCTGTGGTATGTCTTCTGCTATTTGTAGGGCCTCTAAATGGTTTCATAAAGAAACGAATCGTATTTCAAGAGTATTCGCTAGAACTGATTCTCAGTTAGTTAGTTAAGTAGTCATTATTCAATTACGTTGTATTTGCATTACAATACTCTTCTGTAACCCTTTTGAATTCCATACCAACCGTCAAGGTGTCTCCTGGATCAGATCGATCAGATCAGAGAGACATTAATTTAACTGTTTTTTTTTATAAATTTCAATTACGTTAGGTGGCTCTCTTATTTATTTATATTTTGTCTCCGCTATAATATATCGTCCTAAAAAAAACCTTAAATCAAGTGGCTTTTTTGGAGTATCGACTCACTGACCACTATTGCTCGATGATCCTATCTAATCAATGTAAATGATTTAGAAAGCTTATGGTATTTTCCTTAATAACACTATACAGTATTCTTACTTTTCAGATTTCTCCAAATCTCTTCGAAGATGTCAGAGCCCAGCAAAAAATTGGAGCAAGACATTGACATAGTTGTACCGCGCCAAGGTCTCTTGTATAACGAAGAGAAGACAGATTACATTCTGTGCAAACCAAAATTGATGCCTTTGAAATCAGTTACGTTAGAGAAATTGGAAAAGATGCAAAAGGATGCCGAACTGAAGATGAAAGAGATGCAAGAGACCCAGCAAGATGCCGAGGAACAGAAGTAAAAGAAAGAAGAATAGAAAGGTCGTTAACGTTTTGGAAAATTGAACTAAGCGAAAATGAGTCTCGGACCACTTCTATCGGAAGTCATAATTGCCTTTTGCCTCGCCGCATCTCTGCTGTACAAATACGGAAACGTATTTCGCCATCATATTATCGTTACGATCGCGGTGCTGATCGCTTGGTATTTCTCATTGCTGATCATATTTGTCTTGCCTTTGGATGTTTCGTCGGTGAGTATTTTAACTACAGATTTACTGTATAGCTTCGTAAACTCACGTTATAAAGAAACATTCTTCGCAGACCGTATATCGCCAATGCATGCAGCAGGATGTTCATAACGTATCTGCAAGCGGCCTTCTCGATAATACCACGGTTAAACCTTCCAAAACGTGTAGAGAGCCTTGGTCAGCCGTACCCGACAATGTATTTCCGAATTTATGGAGAATCGTTTACTGGACGTCCCAGTGTTTAACGTGGCTCATACTGCCACTCATGCAATCTTATATAAAGGCGGGCGACTTCACCGTGCGCGGTAAATTGAAATCGGCTCTGATCGACAACGCCATTTACTATGGAAGCTACTTATTCATCTGTGGCATCCTCCTGATATACATCGCGTTGAAGCCTGGTCTGGACCTTGACGGGTGAGTAACGTTCATTTGCTCAATCACTTGTAAGGAAACCGTCTGAAATAGTTGGCCACCTGATCTTGATCATGTATGCCTCATGTAAGACCTATATGTATATTTCGTGTAGCTGCGTAATTTTGCTTTACAAAGACGATCTGACTTTTCGATTCTGGTTGGACTTTTCGTCGTAAATCAAAAGTGTTCAGCTATATAAAATAGTTTCTTGTTTCTTGATATGTAGAATTTCGTTAAAAAATACATTTATGTTTTGACGTTCTTTGCATATCTTGCACCTCATGCGGAGGCAACGGTACAGATAAGTCCGTTATACATATACGAAGAAGTAGAAGTTTTTAACGAATGTCGGTCAGCTCGTCTTATGTTAGCATAAATTATTAGTAATATACGAATGAGAACTCCAATACGACCTCGAATCGCACTGGGGCTTCTAAAAGATCGTTGTGGAAGTAGACTAGGAAGAAAGAGAGCAGTAAAGAAAGATTCCACTATCGTGCCGATCTTTTGACCAATAGCGCGCAGTATTTCAAACCTCGTCTAGGCTCTAATTGTTCACATATTAACGCACGTTCGGTCAATACTCATCCTCGTATATTATTGCTTTAGCCAAAATTCTTTAAGCATTTCAAAGTGATAGTTGTACGTGCTCTGTGTTCCTGGTGTTATTCAAACGATGGCACTGGAGAAAATTATTATATTCGTTGCAATTTATGTGTCTTCTACGGAGCAACGACCTTCCGACTCAATAAATAATGTATCTTCTGATATTACAGTACCGTGGTATGACTCATTTTTAACGTTAAATACAAAGGTAAATCAAACAAGTAATGAAATCAGCACCCTTTCACCGGCACAACACCTAGTTCCCGCTTCGTTAAGTTATATTGCGGCATCCTCTTTACCCGATGATAACGAGATGACTACACTTACGTTTACGACTGAACTGGAAAGTCAAAGACAAAAGGATATCTCGGCATCTCGTGTAAGCGAGCAGCATGAATTAAAAAATGAGAAAATAGAAGAATATTTCCCGTTATCGTCAATTTCATCCACGGAAATGAGTGAATTCTTGGAAGGCAATCTCACAGAGCAACCTGTGCTCGACACCGTCTATTCGCAGAAGATTAATCACGAAAACGCGACTAATGTACCTTCCGATGCCGCTGCATCACAGTCTCAATCATTCGGAACGTCAGGAACGAAAATGGACCAAGAGGATAGTGATGCTGATGTCGTTATACCGGTGAAAACTGCAGTTATCGCATTGACAAATAATATCGCGGTATCCTCATTTCTCGAAGATATCGAAACCACTACTATTATGCCTACGGCTGAGCTAGGAGAAAAGATCCAAAGCGCAGACTTAACATTGAATAGTACTGAACAACCTGGACTTGAAAGTCAAAAAAAATCATTAGGAGAAAATAACAGAAGCGCTTTAAGCTGGTCAGATTTCGCACCATCACCAATTTTACTTCCCCCAAATCCGTCATACTCTCAAGAAGTACGTGAAAATAACGAATCATGGACGAGCAATGGATCCTCGGAAGCCAATCTTATAGAATTTCCTGCATCTACCACTATCAGTGTGCGGGGAACTGAACAGGAAAGCGTGACTCAAGGGTGGGTATATGATAATTCGACGACTAACGAAAGAGATGAATCGGAAGTTTTAATAGCAATAGCGTCCTCCACCATCTTACGGTTGGTCGATAGTAAAGTAACCCCCGAATGAGCGATACCTGTGCGTTTGAATAATCTAGGAACATTGAGATTATTCGTATAAAATAATTGCCAACAGATCGAAGAGAAATGGAAAGTTAATGGTATACCGTCAGACAGCAATCGACTCTGACGCAGATAGAAGAAAACGCTACGAATGGGAATACAACCGCGCGAATACGAGGCAAGGATTTTTCAGGCGTAATTGGATGACACCAGAACGCAATGAAATAAGTGGAATAAAAAGAAACTCTGGTTTCTACAAGCATGAACATTATCACGATCGAAATTATGGCGAAAGTAGACAAAGTTTTAAAGTTATTCCTGTTTTTCCAGGTTAAAAACATGACTGTTAAAAGACCACATTTACATATGTATTTCAATATACTTAATTTATTAATTAAAACAATAAATACCTTTATATATGAGTTATTCGCCTTATTCATTTCCCATTAGATTTGTCGGTTGCATGCGAATATCTTTGAAACACAAATATGATGAAGATATTGTTGCGAGGAACATTTGTTGTACTATATTAGTGTGTATTGGTTGTACATATTTCTCTTTACAGCCAAAAATTGAAAGCAATAGCGTCATCAGCGTCCAATACTTGGGGTCTGTTTCTTCTGGTTTTATTACTCGGCTACGCCCTTGTCGAAGTACCACGTGGATTGTGGAATGCCAGTAAACCGGGATATACTTTACACTACAGTTACTTTAAAGCTGCTAAGCTCAGTTTAGATAAATGCGAAGCGGAGGAAACGGTAGATGATATACTCGAGGTAATAATTACTATGGTCATTATTACCCGCGTATCTATTCGTGTCTAAATATGAAAAACTTTAGTCGTTACAAGCCGCGTCCATGGCGATCAGTCCGGGTCATCCGTTTCATTGCAATTTGGAAACGATATTTCAAAAAGTACCGGCCGAATTAAAAGACAGAATGAATAGGAGGCAAGCACCCGATGACGCTTCCCATGATGTACCATCGGAAAAGTCTCTGATTAGACTTCATAGACAGGTTTGCAATTGAAACAACATTTCTTCATACGATTGAAACATCAGTATCGTTTATCACATAGGTATTGAAGCATCTCTTTTCAGACCATCAAATCCTTACAAACTTTACAACGAACGGAGACCCAGTGGGGCCTTTTGATTGAAAAAATTTTCGCTTTGGAGGACGTTGCAAAAAATCAAGCTAGTCATGACATGAGGTTTAAAACGACGTTTCCTACCCTACGACCGTTCCCAATTCGTCTCATATATAATCCTACTGTCGGTATGTTACGGTTTGTTCCAAATTAGTACGTTTTGATGAAACGTCAAACATCACAGTTCCTAATTGGAGTTCATTAAAATGTCTTCATTTTAAATGTTTTAGAGTGGTATTGGAAATGTGTCCTTAAAAGTTACGTTCAAAAATTGGCCGCAATTGTTGCTGGTTCACTTTCGGTTGCTGTGGTATGGTCAGAAGTGACCTTTTTCAATAAGTCACCGGTGCTGTCATTGTTTGCCCAGTTTGTTAATATAGCTAAAGCAAAATACGATTATTTTACTATAGAGGTGAGGGGATGTGATATCCATATTTATAATGCTATTCATTCTTAACTTTAAATGAACTATTCCAGCATTTGAATGCCTCGATATTCTTATTAATTACTGTAATGATTTTTCGCCAGATTCTATCGACATTAATTATCGCCTACCTCTGTTATTGCGCTTATTCGACGGTTCTGAAAATCAGAGTATTGAATTTGTACTACTTAGCCCCTCATCATCAAACTGACGAGTATAGTTTGATATTTAGTGGAATGATGCTCTGCCGGCTGACACCTCCTATGTGTCTCAATTTCTTGGGTTTGATACATATGGATTCGCACATAATAAAAACTCATATTCTGGAAACTCATTACACGCAGGTTCGGCTTTACAGCGAAATACTAGGAATGAATGCATTTTACATGTCTTACCTGTATACATTAACTTAGTCATAAAAATAACGATCCGACTCTTGATATTTATTAAATATCGTACCCCTTTTTTGATGTTCCTTTCTATTTCACAGGTCATGGGTCATATGGATGTAATATCGATAATATCGGACGGTTTTAACGTATACTTCCCTATGGCGATTCTTGCCTTCTGTTTGGCCACATATTTCAGTTTGGGAAGCCGACTGCTTTCTGTACTTGGGTTTCATCAATTTCTCGGAGACGACGAAATCACATCGGATCTCGTCGAAGATGGCCGAGAGTTGATTAAACGAGGTAACTATAATACTGAGGTATCTTTGATACTCCTCCTGATAATACGGGTAGGCACACACGGTTACGATTTATGTAAGTATACGTGTAGAAAAGATTCTACCTTCGTTTTAATTGCAGAAAGACGCAAGCGCCAAAGAGCCGAAGACTCAATGGTTCGAAGACGAGAATTTCAAGAGAGATTTAATAATCTCAACAGTGCATCTCGTTATAGAACGTCTAGGCAAAGTACAGACACCGGTAAGTATCGCATCATTCGTATTCTATGGGTCTTAAAATTCATGTTATGAGCAAGTCATAAGAAAATAGGGTAATTTATATATTACGAATAGAAATATATCCCGTGAAATATAAATATGTATATATAGTGCGACCCTTGAGGAGGGACGAATCTATAGAATCTGCTAGAGCCGGTCTTCTGCGAGACGTCGACTCATCGGAATATTACGTTGGTACAACATTCGGAACAGATACTTACGGTGGGAATAATCATTACGCGCACGCATATCAGGCGGACGATTTATACGATCCAAGTACAGACAATGTGAGATTATTTTCAACGAATACCAATCGTGTGGGACCTCCACCCCGAGGATTGTTTGATGACATCTGAACTGTATGTGAACTTCCGCCTTAAGTTTCCCGTGGCTTTAATTTATACGTGATGAATTTATATGAAACCTGGTATCTTAAGGACCTATAGTGAATTTAATATTCAACATGTCAACTTCCGATACCAATAGCAGTTGCTCGAATTTACCTAATACATTTTGACGGCGCATAAATTTATATTTATTCGTTAGTAACTTATAGCATTGTATGGTACTGGAAAGCGCATGATTTTTGCAAGTAAATATATATCGTTGCCTGAGAAACTGAATAATATATACTGCACGAACTTGATAGATCACGATGTGATTCGAGTGCATTCCATCGAGGTGTTAGTGGCCGGGGGATGTAAGGAGCAATTGTACTTCAATATCTTAGTCTACACTTGCTCCGTTAGTCAATATTCGAATAGTGTTTTCGACTTGCAAATCTTACGATGAAACGAATATCGAGAAAGGAACGTATTACGTTGTGTATATTCATTTTTTCAAATACAAGCTCCTTATGAGGATGGGATTCATAAGAATATATTGTTCCGTGCTATTATTATTTAATTTAGAGTTTAATACAAAACGTTCTTATGTGAATCACGTACTCGTACGGAATCCCGTATGTATGATTATTAGTAGTATCATTAATTTAAGCTATTTACGTGCATATACATATTATAATATGTATATTTCATAAGAAATGCTATATTTAATAAAAGCAGCCTATGAGTAGTAACGCGCGGAATAAATTGAAGGCAGCAATATATTAAAATTCAGCATAATTTGTATTCCGTAAAGAAAACGACGAAATGGTGTTCTAGAAGGATTATAAATCCGTAATTCGATTTAATTTTAAATTTGTGCTATACATTTTATGTTGTAAAAATGTACATTGTTGTAACTGCAAGAGAATAGTGATGTTAATTTGTTGTATAATAGTTTAAAAAAGGCATAAATGGTCTCACATAAAGAATGAAACGCTTTTTTTTTGGAAAAGTAATCAAAATATATATTCGCTATAGAGATGGTAATTTATAACAACGAGCCGTGACACGCAACGCACTAGATTGTATATTGCTATTTTATTGGATTGTATGGTATTAATATTAATGTTTGCAAGTAATTATACATGATTTTCTATTAAGAAATAAATCCGCTCATTTTAACGCATAGGCTTCCCAGTTTTGTACTTAATTATTCTTTCACTACTTTTATTGCAAAGCTTCCACATTTCCAAAAGTCAATGCGTTCGGCAATTAAAATACGTTAAACATGGTTAAGCATGTGCTTACAAATAAGATTATTGAAATAGCTTATGATAAGCTGCGAAGGAATACGACTGCAATTTGTAGAGAAAATAGTTATGTACGATGTTTCTTTAGAATACTAATTGAATTTATATTAGTCATGTAGAAATAGCAGATAAACATTAGAAAGAATTGTAGTGCATGAAATATACCAACAAAGAAGTAGCAAAATCAGAGTTTGTTTCAAAGGCGTTAAAAACGCCTGTATACATAACTGCAAAGAACTTGTAACGAGAATTTTTTTTCCTTGCTTGTAGTACAACTCGTAAACCTTTTCTTATGGTGAATAAAACTTTAGAAGTAGTTCAATGATGTGTAAAATTAATATATTAGCGGTAAGTTGTATCCTGGTTTCAGTAATAGCGATCATGACTTATAAATTTCTTTATTTAACTTCGTTAGTGAAATCGAGTTACTTGTTGGATTTTTAATTTTCTTATTACTCCAATTTTAAATTCCTATAACATGAAGGATAAAGTGATTGTGCAGGTAATACGATTAAGTTTTAGGACGTTGATTTGACGGATTTTTATAATAGGGAGGTTCAATGGAAAGGGAATAACGTAAATGAATTTAAGAGGGATATGCTATAATATAATCTCATCTCATATAAAAATGATTTGCATTATAACCGTTGTTTTATAATTCATTTCATATACATATACAATTTGTATCAAAAAACAAATCGCGGGACATTCATCACTGATTTTTAGTAAATTCCATATACTACAATTTCAGGCATTAGTTTTCTATTATTTTGATTCTTTATTTCGCCAGAAGTAGTCACTTTGTAGAGTGTACTCTTTCCGTATATCAGAACTTTTTTAAGTTTAACAACATCTTAGAATATATAACTGTACTAACAATACGCAATTAAAACTTTCGCGCTTCATTATAAATAACATATTTGACTACCACATTGTGCCATTGAAAGCGATTGAAAATTGAGTGGCTACAGCTATTACATCCGTGTACTCATAACCACTAAGGATAAACACAGTCTTCATGATAAGAGGGATGAAATAACGTGAACAATGTTACCCTTATATCTTGTCCCATTTAAACGTTTAAAATAAATCTAATTAAAAATTGTTATAATATGATAATATAAATATGACTCTAATGAAGTCTCATGCAATATATAGAATATAAAAAATAATAAAGAACACGATGGTATGAAGGCTGTGAGAATTCTAATTCACGTTGCAAGCTGTACACGTTCTAATTGAAATTGCAGAAGAAGGAAGAGTAAACAGTTTGACACGGAGAGTTTATTGAGAAAATTCTCTCCGTATCCATACCTGAACTTCTCCTCGCGATTTCAATTAGAAGATCCCTAGCTTTTTTTTTACCAAGTGAATTTGAATTCTTGTGCATTTTTCAACGGGACGTCTTTGAGCTTCCACAGCCTACCTATACTCCCAACTAAATAATACAGCCTTAAGTAATGCTTGTGGTCAAATCACAGCTCCAGCGGAATTATAGCATCGCACGTATTTCCGCGAGCGAGCAACTTTCGAATATAGTGTGCCTAAGTAAAATAAACTATATAAAACGTAATGATTGCCAAAAGGAAAAATGCCAATGTATAAGCGATCATCATTCTGACGATCTTGAAATGTTCCGAGCGTGTGATGCGATTTTTGGCAACCTGCCGTTGCTGTCTAGGCCTCGCTAGTTCTGGCATTAGGAGCAATGGTTCTAATAGTAACAGGCTGGATCTATTAGGATGGGATTCGTTGATCGATAATGGCAGTTCGTCCTGTTTGCTACCACGCAATTTGACCATGTCGTTGCGATAATTCATCCAATTGCGAAGGTCCGTCTCGTAACCAATATTTTTCAAAGAATTCATTATATTATTTCGATTCAAATGGAATACCATGGGGGCGCACCCGGTTCGAGAAACGCGAGAATAATAATCTCTGGAATTGCGGTGGTACAATTGAGTATTTTCCGTTTCTTTGAAAGTATCGTTCACTAAGAGAATGCTTGGTTCTAAAGTTAATTTTAGATCAAATACATCTTCCGGAGGGCTGTTGAAATAAAATACACCCGAAGAGTTGGTCTTCGCTAAACTGCAAACTGGCATGTAATCTTGATCTCGTTCCTCGAGTTTCGAGTTGGACGGTACGCGATTGTACTTGAAATAAAGAGAATCTTCGAATTGAAACAAAATCGTTTCTTTGGCACGTAACGACTGTTTGAAATATATCAAATGATCACTGTACACCGGACTGCTTTGCGTTGCAGCGCATTGTTTGCAGATCTTATGTCCTGGCAAAAATAGTGTATTGATCAAAGTCTTGGCTGTCGTGGGACTGTATTGTTCGTAGTAATCCAAAATATCGCACTTTGAACTATTTTCCATGCAATTCATTGTTCCAATTTGTTCATAAATGTGATTATCCGCGTGCGGTTCTTCGATCGCAGTATTCGCATGGACTTGGATATCAGGAATCGAATACATCGGGCCTAACGACGTTTCCAAACGATGGTTCTGCCCAACGTTCTCAGTTTCATCGTTCACACACAACGTGTATTCAAATTGTTGTACTTGGCTTTTGCCATTCGAATATTTGCCAGCGAAGTCACCGTACATAAACTGCGCCGCTTTACGAATAATGTCAGAACCGGAAATCGTGGAGGATTCTTCCGCACCCGACATGCTCTCGATATAGTCTGCATTCGCGACGCTATGGTGAGAATATTTCTTATCGCTAGCTACTACAGCGGGGTAAGTACTGCTATTGTCATCTACTGGCGTGACATCTAAAAGTACGGCGTTGCGGTGTGACTGTGTGTTCTCTAAAACTATTTGCGGAGTAACATACGCGTGTGTCTCCATGCATCGTACAGCTGGTGCTCCTGCGTCGGTACGTAAACTCTCCAGGCTTGCTCTAGGTTCATCTCTACACTTTCCCTCTAATTTCGAATATTCTAAGTGTAGATAGCGGTGGTGAACACACGCAAAATTATATCAGTTTGCCAAATTTGTATCTT
Organism: Xiphydria camelus; assembly: GCA_963678675.1. Taxonomy (NCBI): domain Eukaryota; kingdom Metazoa; phylum Arthropoda; class Insecta; order Hymenoptera; family Xiphydriidae; genus Xiphydria; species Xiphydria camelus. Next base: position 36,871,544 of record OY783191.1, on the reverse strand, counting down.
CGGATGGCAGTTCCTTCTTCATTTTTTGTAAATCGTAAAGAACCTGGAATCAATACGATTGAATTGTTAGTAATCATTATTGTTCCGCTACGTCATACCGAACGTCAAGACTATTGTATCTTATGTTCATTTCGATTACTTCTAAAACTGTCGAAGCACTCCACGCTTGCGTGCGACAACTATCGGGACAGTATGCTCCATCTTTGTTAGTTAATTCGGGAAGACCTCTCCAGTGATTAGTACATATCTCGGTTAGATGTCGCGAGATAATTGCTTCAGTCGATTCGATCGTTCGGCGTAGTTCTTCCTGACCTCCAACTAACGGAGCAAAATGTAGCCGTGCTCTGAGGAAGAAGCCAATTAGCCATAACCACTCCTGAAAAAATAGATTACACGGTGTGTGTTATCGTTATCATAATTCGCGGAATTTTCCTTCTATTTTAATTCTTCGGTTAGAAAAATGCTCGAATTGGAATCGAAACAAATATAACGACTTACTGGGCCTTGATGATAATTCCAACCATGTGCCAATTTAGTATCGCTACTATCATTTGAATTATCGTAGTTCCCATCGTACGCCCAATCCGCAGGATCCAACGTTTTCATTCCAAGTGGACCCAACAATATCTTTTCAGCCTGTTTCAACGCAGTCCACGCGTGCTCAGGGTTGAACAGCTCTGGAGCCTTTTGAGAACATTGAAAAATATTTGTAACTATTTGATCGAGCACCCTATCTTGCCGTATTAAAGTTTCTGTACTCACCGCCACCATGGCAATAGGGAAATTGGGACGTAACTGATAATCCGCCCACGGTTGAGTTGCTCCGTGACTGTCTTTAATGATACCCCGGCGATGGATCAGTTCTGGCTTGAGTTCCCCATCCGTTGCAATTTCATTAACGTAGAAATATTTCTCAAAGTTTGCAGCAATTCTGTCAGCCCATTGTTTGTAACTCCATGTAATTTCAGATCCTACGGTATACATTACAATTAGCTTTATAGTTTGACATTGATAAATATCTTGACACAATTGCTTATACATACCGATAAGAGTTTCAAGTAATATCATTCAGTTCTTACCATCTCGATTCTTTCGCTGAACGCTACCGTAGGGGAACAAGTTTTGCTTGTAGAGCTCCGCCAAGAAGCTGAGGGCACTTTTGCTGAGTCCTACGAGTTCAACCGCGGAACCATCTCTCGGTGTTGCTGGCTTTCCCTTGTTCCCAGCTTTCTCCGAGGATCCCATCTTATCCATCCACGTTCCGCAATTGGCTTCGTTTCCTCCAAAGACGAACCCAGTTTCCGGATGTACGCCGATTTGATTGTTGAAACCACGATCGGTCATATGCTCGTCGATTTGCTTTCCGGCGTTTCTTTCTCTAAAGCAAAGGCCTTGGAAGTGCACAGTAAGAGCCTCTTGTATTACGTCGTATAGCGGTTGTTCCTATAAATTACACGCTTGATAAAAGAAAGCAATGAAGTCACGTATTAAATATTGCACTTAAAGTCTCACCACTTGACCGGCCGGGAGTGCGGGTGAATCATCCGTCGGATAGATCCTGGATACTTTGTCCGACAGGATCTTCAAACCGCCTGGAACTTCTTGAACGTAACTTTGAATGGTGTACAGCCACCACCAAATGGCGTCACGACAATTGTATCTGCGAATGTGACGATATGAAATAGTCTCTAATGATAAACAGTACTAAAATAAATGAAAGATTAAGATTTTCATTGAACCAACCTTGCATTCATGCCTCTGTCGAGAAGATTCGGTATGAGACCGTGTCTCAGAGTTCCGGCATATCCTAGAATGATGAATCGCGCTTCGTCGTATCGGCCCGTCAATATGAGCAATCCCCTCAAAGCAATGAACGTATCTCTTCCCCAGTTTCTCATGTATCCTGTTGAGAAATGTGGTAAACCAGCAGAAAGGGTCAAGCACTGCTGTACGTTTTCTTCGTTGATACGTATCACAGTTGGCTTGGGTGGATTCAAGTTTGGCGATAAATCTGGTAGTTGTGACGACTTTATCACGCCACCCATTTGAACGGACACTAGAGACAGTTGTTTCACGAAAGTGGAACCGTTTCCAACAAACCTGAAACATTCGATTATCATCAACAAGAGCAACGAATGAATCAAAGTAAACCCGAAAGATTTGTTTTCACTTACTCCGCCATTAAGCTGTAGCATTGTTCTAGTAAGATAATGTACACATTTACTAATATGACATCAATGTAACTTGGTACCAAGTAACGAGGAATTACTTTGAAGGGTTCTACGGTCTCTTCTAACCATTCAGCAAGGGCAGCCGTATTGTCGTCGCCTTTGAGACGTTGCCATACGTAATCTGGACAACAGTATCACGTGTAGAAATATGAAAAAGCTACGAGAGATTTTCGATAAACTAATAGGTGTACAACTTTGCTCCCGTCGTTTTCCTAATGATGATATATAGAAAAAACGGCGGAAGCAAAGCTGTACACCTAATATAAGTACATTTTCGACTTACCTATCAGCCAATTGCCCTGTCTAAGGTTGTCACATATTGGATGACCGAGATCATTATTCGGACGAACGTCAGCCAATAAAGAGATAACACCTGTGAATATCGATTTTTAACATATCATTTCTCGAAAGTGACGAACACGATGACGATGTATCAAGGATTTTTCCTTGAATTTAGCTCTGATTGAGCATGCAAACGATACTTTTAGACAAAATCATATTAACACAGATCCGATGACTTACCTTGCAGTCCGGCGTAAACAAGAGGACCGTGTCCTGGAATAACATAGGCCCCGATACTGCCAGACGTTTCATCGCGTTCTTCCTGCTCGCATCGATAAAGAACTTTGTTCAAAGTTGCCAGATTCATACGCGAGACGATAGTTCGTAAATCTGAGCTTTTATCAGAGGTAATAGTGGAGATAGTGCTGTGTAGCTTCGCAAGAGCGGGTTTGATATTGGCATGTAGAGAGACACTACGGGAAACACACAGAGATCAATGGCAATGATGATTCATGACGAACAATGTATATGAATGTGTGCAAGAATACTCCAAAACCATTATTACTAACCGAATGGCCACTACAGAGCCTGGTTGAAAATTGACAAAGTTCAATTGCGTAATTTTCGGATCTCCAGAATCAACTTTCTCAAGAATCGTGGAATCGCAAATCTGAAGATGCTCTTTGAGGCTTAATACGTACTCCGATAGACCATTGATAAATTTTTCGTCTTTGGTATACTTCACTGGATATTGAAATGGAGATGTACCATTTCTTAAATAGAAAACAAGTTACACTATAAATAGGCTAACGCTTCTTACGTATCGACGCTTATAATCGATAGTTTAATTTGGCACTCTTTGTACATACTTCGCGCCTTCGTGGCTCAAAGTTGCCTCGAGAATGATCTCTTCGACGACACCCTCGACACGCAGAGGTCTTACATGTCGCCTCAAGTCATTAGCATTTGGATCCGGATGCTTGAATGCAGTGAATGCTACTAAAACTACGCTTTCGTGCGTGGTTGGAGAGTGTCTTGTTACTGCCACTATATCGGAATCCATTTGATCGACAAATACCTAAAGAATGAGATGCACGCTTATCAAAGAGACACAGGATCAGTCTTCGACAAAGATTCTTATCGATGAACAAATGGTTAACGAGTTTATAGACATAAAAAAAAACATTTTACCTGAGTGAATTTCTCCATTCCAAGATTATAATGTAAATCGTTCAGAGCTTTCTTCGCGCGAATAATACCAGTTTTAGAATTAACGACATTCGCACTGTCTTTGCCGAGTATTTCATTGTCAGTCCAAGACGTGTATTCCCTTTCTTCATCTACAACGTGTATCTGTAATGAAAACACGTTATTATGTGGTCGTCAGATTATGCAATGGAGATCAGTGCTAGCAATAATGATGAGAAATAGGTAATACGTTAAAACTATAACTTACGTGATGAGGAATTAGTTCATCGTATCCTCGATTGCTGCCACTAGCGCAACACGCCATCGATACCAGAGCGGCGCTTGGAAGTAGATCAAAGACACTGCGTTTTTCCACGGGGCTGGGATTGTCATGCGTCAGGTCCAAGAAGAGAGCATGAGCAATACTAGGTACGAGCGGACGTTGACGTGCCTGTAAAAACGCTCCAACGGGATCTCCACCGTAACGATATACTAAACGTCCCTCTTCATGGCTATCCCAAGCCGACATGGCTTCTGTAAATGTAAGAAAAATGAGTTAACTTCTGAATTTTTAAAAATAAAATCAGTCTTCGTGTTAGGCCGCTCTGATTGGCGGACATACCTCTGACGAGGGATGTAATTCCAAGACGATTTACAAAGATATTGTCCTTCTGATCGGAATTGGTGAACAGTTCCGCTACGATGTACAGATTCGGTCGCACTCTGCGAGCAGCGTCCAACAAGTACTGTAAAGGAAATGAAACCACTTAAAGTGATTGATAAACTTTAATTTAAATACGCAGAGACAAAATCAAGCTAGAAATTAATACCTCTGCAACTGGAATTGGGGTGGAATGACAATTATCGAGTCTAATCCCGTCAAATATCTTTGCTGTCTGTTCCACGTATGCAGTCATGTGCTGCCATAAGAAGGGACTGTCTTCTGGTTTGTCTCCGTATCTGATGAAACAATTAATTTCACGTGAGAGAGAGAGAAACGTTGTAAAATAACTTTAAGAAGTCTGTAATGCGTTTTTAATTAAACTAATTAACACACCTAAGCTTCACGCTGTCTCCCCATGCGATGAGTTCTCTTCGTATATAGATATTTGAGTCTGGGTCGGCAAAGTTCTTGAGAGGATCGCCATTCATTACCCAACCATTATGAGCCATGAGATAACTTCCGGCGTCCGAGAACATCGTTGCTTCTCTTTCAGCTAGAGATTTGGGTGCTCCGTAATCGGTAAAGTATCTGTAATAACCGGACGTGTATGTCAACGCAATTGAGACATCGAATATAAGATTAACAGTCGAATAAATATTGAGAAGATAATGGATACCTCGGCACAAGAGGATTCCTCTCACTGACTTCCTTCAATCTTGGACCATCGGGCTGCACTCTAAAGTATCGAATGCCAGCAACACTGTTCTCGATGGCAGCATTTAAATGATTTTGTATTTCGTTGGTAATTGAGTCATTCAATTCTTGTAATTTCTTCCTCAAATCTTCCGCGCAGCGTTTCAAACGTGTTTCCTCATCGAAGCAATCAGCTCTGATAAAAGTCAATATAAATTTAAGACTACTATTCATTGATTATAATAATGGCCATGGCAGGATAATCAAATTACCTGTAAATGTTGTAAATACGCAATGCCAATTCCATGTCAATAGTCGCCCGCAGTCTACGGAACTGCGGATCTGTTATCACTGCAATCTCTTTATCCGCAATTGGCAAATCTTGCGGCACTTGACTTCGTGCGGCATTCAAGAATTCAGCTACAGTTTCATTGATATCCATAATATACAGCTCGTGGATTCTGACCAACGGTAAGAAATGTGTGTGCAACGCATGCCGAATTGACTGTAAATTAATAATAAAATGTCATCTACTCTATTGCTTATCGTTCTAACATGTTTCAAACTAAAAGCTGTATATAAGATGTTCAAAAAATGTCTTCCAGCCATTTAAACTAGTTAGAGTACAAGAGAGATCCAATATTATTCTTTCTCTCTCATATAGAAAATTATAGAGGATCACTTGATCCTCAGTAGTTCAATTATTCGTATGTACTTTGGCTTGCAATAAACTAAAAACATAGTTAAAGGTTTATCTTACATTCAGATGTTCTTCAGTTTCAACCACCGTTGGAATACCTTTGAATTCCCACTCTCCAGCTGCCACTTGTACCGTAAGTTCAAATAATGCTGCGTCCAGAATATATGCTGGTCGTAAGTTTGGACAGTTCAAGCAATTGTACGTGCATTCTGGATGAGACATCAAGAAGGGGCTCTCATTTGCCGTGTGATTGAGAACTACATCGCATACACTCAATACGTTCCACTCCCGACGCATTTTTTGCACAAAGTTCTCGATATCATCGAAGGTAATCGCTTTGTCGCCATTATTGAACGACGGATTTAATTTTAATTGATTACTGAGACTGTAGGACGATCTGGAGCCGCCAAGTTCCTGCAAAATTCGTAGTTGTCATATTACGTTACAAAAGCTATATGCTTAGTCAAAAGTCTCAAAAACCTTTAACCCCTTCATGCTTCTGCCCGAGTCACGCTCGGGAATGAAATAATTCACGTGGATTCTGGCTATATCAGCCCCGAATTGGACTATGCATTGCGTTGTTTGTTGTAAGAGAAAGAGTGATAGTGGAAAAAAATAAGAAAAGAAACCAGATTTTTTTGTAGAAACTGTAATGTTGGTTTGTGTGCTGTTCCATGTTTCCTGATTTACCATACAAAAAACGCGAATTTTAGATTTATATTCATATAATAATGTATGTCACTGGTTTTTTTTTGTTACCATTTTTCTTTACAATATTATATAGGAATATTAGGTACATAGGTAAAACACATTTATTATATGCTCAAAATCAAAATAAAGTTTTTTGCATTTTTTTTTTCATTTTCGAAGTTCTACGCCACTGGCGATCAAAATTTAAAAAATGCTAATCAAAAATATGTCAAAAACATTTTATGATTGAGAATATTCGATTTTTGTCATTAGAATGGCAAGAAATATTGATTTTTTTTTCCAATTTTTGACCTTCTACGCCACTCGAAATAAAGATTTAGAAAGAGACTATGAAAATTTTGTCAAAAATATATTGCTATGATTGAGAACATTCAATTTTTGTAACAAAAAAATTTTTATTTTTGTTTACCCAAATCCTCAAATTAAATATGTGCACACATTAAGGGGTTAATAAAATTGCATACTTAATACACTAATCCAGGGATCATACCTGAATTGGAGTGAAGTGGATCAAATTATATCCCGATCTGACGGCAACTTGCAATTTCGCTTCCCATCCTGAGAATGGTCCCAAACATTTTGCTAGTACAGTTTGACTTTGAATACAGTCAAGTGGTATGATCGTGTCATCATTAATTTTCAGTTCCGGATTTACTAGGAGGTATCCAGAAGCGATCGACTTTTGAGTGTTTTCAATACTGAAAAGATCAATTTTCCATTGCCATATCGAGGACGAATTGAAGAGAGCGCCTAATTACTCGAATACCGTCACTGCAATATTTACCTGATATCCGTGACATAGTAATGAAAAGAACCTGCTAACGTCAGAATCAAGGATGCAGAATCCTTAATCCATTGTAGCTGGTAATAAGTGTGTCGTTCAAAAGTTTGTTCACTGGATGTTGGGTAATTTATGAATACACTAACATTCCTTCCAAGGAGAGACGGACCCAATCTGAATTGAACCTTCCATCCTGTAGAAGAAACATAATTTTTAATGAGTAAACTTGAATAAATTTTTCCTGTTAAATATGTGGTTTTATGTAATATTTATTTGCTGAATGCAGTACCTTTCTGTAATCGGTACAGGGTTCCATCCTGATGTTCTCCTTTATTCAGAACTAAAATTCTTACTTGATCTGCACTTTGTATTTCGGCGAACGAACCATTTTCCGTCATTTTGCCAATCAACTTCTGAAATTACCAATTTCTTCGTTGCATTGAATCAAGAAAAGATAGGACGATGTGATAAATTAATAGAGAGAGAGAGAGAGAGAGCATAGCTATTTTCTATCACTTGGTGTGATATGGGGAAGTTATAAAAAGAAAGTAGGGGATGTGTATAATGGTGTGAAAATAATATGATTCTTCCGTGTCCAGATCTAAAAGTGCGCTAGACTTAAACGCACTTCAAACCCTCGTAGATCTCGTTATTTGTTACTCTTCAAAAAATATTTTAATGGTTGAATTTAATACGTCTTGCCCAAATAATTTGATCAACTGTGACGTATCATAGCTGGTCATTCAGTCAATGAATACAATACGTTTCAAAGCTATTGGAATGTAAAAAATTCTGAGTTGCGGAGAGGAGTGATGTACTTACGTGTCGAACAAGACAAACAGACAGCAGTCTTAGCAGCAAGAGTGCTCTAATATAAGTTACTTGCACAATGCGACTACCAAGCGTGCAAGAAGCATGATATTACATTGCATAGTTCCGCTATGCGAATATTCATAAAGCTGGCAGCTACTCTTACGTTATATACTTAGGAAACGTATGTAAATTCGAATATATAATATAATGCGAAAAATAGAAGACTACTTCCTACCGGCGAGACAGTCTACTTTGGCATTGAAAATCCGTAGACCGTTTATTCTACGTGATAATGGTATGGCATCAATTGTATTACTTAGGACTTACATAAGACCACAGCAATTTTAAGCAGCGGCAATTAAATATTCGTTGGAAAAAATATTTCAATTTCCTCAAAAGTAGCATTGCCGAGTTCCGAATATACCCTCTTAGCAAAGCCAGTGAATCCATTACATGTGCAATACAAGGAACTACAATTTATCACGCCCAATTTTATCTGTATAGCATGCAGTTTTCGAAGAACTTCTTAGTTTACACAAGATGTTTTCATTATATTTTTGCAACAGTGGCATAGATCGACAACTGCAGTTACCTATAACAAATTTAATTCAATAAATTTTCCAAATTCTTGTGCATCTTTTAACAAACTAATATCAAAAAGTATTACTTATTATGAAAGACGTTTGTAGTATTCCAAAAATAATGTCACAAAGGGAGGAACAATTTTGTAGAGACATTTAAGATCCTTTTTTTGAACACAAATTCTGATTTCACTACTAAATTTATTCTGTATTGTATTTAAATTTAGTAATTCAAGGTAATATAATTTAAGGTGTGAAATATTTTATAGCAATAAACTAGGAAGATTTTAGAAGTCCTACAATCACTATTAGCACTCTCAACATGCTGTATTTAAAGAATGAAGAAGATAGTGGTAGATTATTAAAAGGCATGCTGTTATCACTTTGCAAGCACGTGATGAAAAGCCTTACTCACTCTGTTTTTTAATATTAAATCAAAGCTAAATGATAAACTGTGACATAGTAAAAAATTCCAAATAACAGGGTCAATCGATCGAACCAGATTAAAAAGGTCAATGGAATATGACTTGCGGTACTGTCATTTTTAGTAATTATGCGCTTTCCATTTGAGTGTTGAATATCAGAAATCAATCGTTCCAAGTTAATGGAAATTATATAAATAGGTAATTTAAAGAGATAAGTATGTAATAAAATGATAATCTTTCTTATATGAACATCATAAAGCAGCTTAATAATTAACGAAATTAGATTTCATTTGGCTGAAGCATTCATACAAGGAAAAGAAGTTTGCAAAAGACATCCAAGGGTATATTTTTAGCAAATATCACATGTACTATAATCTATTCGGAACAATTGTAATAAAAGTTGTTATCTCTAATGGGCTCAAGAAATCTCGTATTTCAAGGGGCTTATGAAGTTTACAACAGATGACGCGTACTATTTTTGGAGTCTTCAAAATCAAAAATCTTTTATGTGCATGAGAAAAGTTTATGACACTTACAGAATTAGATGTTGATGATTGATAAAAGAATAAGTACTATAATTAGAAATTAAGATAAAGACGAAGCCGTTACATATACGTTACACCTTGGAAAACTCAATTGATCATTCAAAAAGGAAAGATATTTGAAAGCAATCACACACCTTGCGCTAAGCGCCTACCCAAAAGAACTGTGTTTATTTCAAATTTGACCTCTATTTGAATGTCGGAACCGTGTGAAGGTCATCAAAGTCAGTCTGTAAACCATAAACAATTGGGGACGCTAGAAATGAATGCGGTACCTGGCGGCAAAGCGTGTACTAAAAAACATGGCCGATATTGGCGTTTTGGATTGGTTCGTAATTGAAAAGCGTTAATTTTCTCCAACATTTTTTAAAAAATGAGCATTGTTAGAACAAGATATAGACATTTATTTTCACAAACAATGAAACGAATTCATTCGGATCAACTGTATACTACTGGTCGCCGGAATTTGAAATACGCGGCGTGCTGAACGCCATGTTTCCGCAGCGCCGCGAGCGCCGCCATCGGTAAATAGCGGTCCCAACGCTAGAGGGTCATCGTAATAAAAAAGAGGGCAGATTACGATTATTTCGACTATCGATAACTATGGAATCAATGTATCCATGGAGTTATATAACTAATGCGAAGCGATAACGTAAGATGGCGCTATTGTTGCTACACGTGGTAAATTTAAAAGGACAATACATTTTTATATTCAAAAATTAATATTTTGAAGAGTAACATTTACCGCCATATCTAATCCTATAGCGTTCTGTAGAAGCAGATATTCTATTCAGAAACAGGAGGAATACTGCAAAAGTTTTGCTTCTGGTTCTAGGGACGCTCAAATACATGACGTATTACACATTCTTCGTTGAATGGAAAATATGAAGTATACACATACGACGAATAATACGTTGTTTATCAAAACAATTTAACATAGTTTCATCAAACGATTTGCCACTGTAGGTATTTCGAATCTATTTTTTCTAACCTCTACTTAGACTGAAGCGCTCTAGCCATTTGTAGAGTCAATAAAGTGGATTCGCGAATACGTTTCATGGGAATACCTACGTGTAAACGATAGTACCTACGGTGAGGGAGTGACACGAGGGATGGTGACTAATTAATCACGCAACGTGGAAAATATAAAAGTCAATAGTATTTTTCATTCCTCGATGACATTCATTCTCGCACACACATAGTTCCAAAATGGCAGCGGCTACGGATGAGCTGAGTGAGTAGTGGCGAAAAAAAATTATCTTACATTGCACACACGACGTTGATATTTTAATGATTGGTGTCACGTTATAAATAAAGAATCGGGCTACATGTCTGACTGATTGTGAATTATTGTATTGAAATCTAGTCGTCATTAACCGTCTGAAAAGAAAAATCAAATGTCACGCCGCCATGTAAAAAGGCAACTTCACCCCCTTCAGTTTTCTCGGAGGGCTGCGTTTGAATTTCTATTCGATTTGTAAATTATTGCTTCCCGTTATTCCTCCCCCCACACTCGTGGGTCTACCTGTCTCCGTGCACGTGGAGCTGTCAAAAATTAATGACAGTCATAGGCATGTGTAGTGCTATGTAACTGCACAAAACCATGGCTTTGACAGACAAACGAATTTCCAGGTTTTATATTTAAAAAAATACTAAAATCTAGGAGGAATATTTTTATTCATATTTTTCGAAAAATATGTTAAGTATTTAATATTGAAAGAGAAGAATATTGAAATTTTAATGCTCAAAGTTATAAAAATTCTATTGTGAATCTTGATAACTCTTGTCTTTAGTACTATGTCATTTCTTTTGTTCAGTTCTATTGGAGCGAGTTTTTCTCCGCTTGGGTTCTGCTGAAACAGATGAGCAGCTCCAAGCCTCGGTATGTAAGTTTCTACCTCCGGTCTTGCTGAAGTTATCCAGCTCTCAAGAAGGCGTTCGAAAGAAGGTGATGGAGCTTCTGATTCATATCAACAAAAGAGTAAAAAGTAGACCTCAGGTTCAACTTCCGGTAGAGGCTCTGTTGCTGCAATATCAGGATCCTGCTGCTAGTTCTTTTGTAATTGTACGTTAATTGCATTATTCTCTATATTAAGCATATGTTTCTGATACATCCACTAGTGGTAGAATCAAATAATCGCGCTTAGGGTATGACATTAAATGTATTAACACGTTATTTTGTTGTAGAATTTTACAATAATATATATAAAATTGGGATATCCACGAATGCAGATAAGTAAACAGGCAGAATTAATCCCGAGTGTGTTGAATGCTATTGAAGGAAAGCCACTATCTCATCAAGATAGGTATGACCTGAAAGAGATATCTTAGGAAATCGAATGGCCAGCCATGATTTCTTTTATGCTTAAATTATTTCAGTTTAATGCTCGCGATAATGCCGGCGATAGGACATATAAACATACCCATTGATTCCGATAAAAGAGCATCCCTCCTTGGATTGCAAGATAAACCTTATGTAGCAAAGCAGCTGATTAATTTCATGCTAGATATGTTGCTATTACCTTATGGGTGAGTACTTTGTCATGGTAAGAATATTAGAGGAACAAATGTAATTTGCTCCTTCCTGCAAGTCTCACGCACGATTTACAAATCAATTTCATAAGTTTTTCAATTGTATACCGCTAGATCTGTGGGACAGACTGAAAACCAGCAGCCGGGCCAACTCATCGATTGGTCTCAATTTCCAGTACCACCTGGATTGAGCGAATATGCTTTCAGAAGAGTAATAGGTGAAAGTCCACCAACGGCAGAGCAGCTTGAACACATGAAATTGGGCATCGTCAAATTTTTGACCGGTGGTTTCTTTCCGGATTCGGATGTTTTTATACATTTGATTGTAGCGGCGGCCGACACGAGGTTTACCGTTGCCAATCTGGCAGATCTGGAGCTTAAGAAGATCGTTATGTACGTATCAGAGTCAGTTTAAATAATACTTCCGCCGTAAATTTCTAAAGAATTGTCATCTGCTGGTGTTCCATTTCGCTTCTGTTCACGCGCGGTAATATTGCAGCACATTAGATTGGTCGTCGATGCAGCTGGCTGCACCACTCTATACATTATTTTTGGGTACCGACGCTTCGGCTACTCAAAAAGAGGTCAAACCGGAGATGAAGAGACTACCTGCCAGTACGCGAATTCGTCTCAAATTACTGAACTATCTTTGTCGCGTGACGAAGGCTGGATTTATCATACCTCCGTGTATTCAGGTACTTGTTCTTGACCTGTTTATCAATACGTACGCATGTTTATCGGTAGCCAAATTTATATTTTAACGTAAGACGATATTTTAGGTGGTGTTTGATTCGCTATACGGCAGTAACACAAATTCAAAGTTGAAATCCTTGGCACTGCAATTCACGTTGAATATTGTTCAACAGTAAGCATTTCTTTTACTTCCAACTGCTGATGGAATTCCAATTTAGTCAAAGCTAAAAACTGCCGGCTTTGATTCAATTGCTTCCTCATTTTACTTGAGATTTTTCTGTTTACAGATGCAGTCTTGCGCCACTAGTTCGTGTTGCTGGTGTGATATTGAACGGTATGATGAAATTAATTTCGGAAGGTGAACCAGCGCACAAGTCTATGGCATATACAGTCATCGGGAAACTCGGCCAAAGGATTCCTACTCTAGTCAATAAAGATTTGAGCCTGTTGCAAAGCTTCTTTGACACTCTTGCGTCGGTAAGTGATTGCATATGCGTTCTGGTAATCGCTTGTTTGCTCTTATTTTCCAAAGTGTCTGCTTTCGTTTTATATCTAATTTCACGTCTGCTATTCAAGGCGGATGGAGAACTTCGACAAACTGTGAGGGACGCATTATTGAGCATGATTTCTGCGTTTACGCTCAACAGAGAAGATGATATTAGCATAGGGATGATGAACGCTCTGTTATCCATGCATATTGAATCAATTGAATCAAGCGTCAGGTATCCAAGGCACTTTCATTTGCATTCTATTCGATTTTAAATTACTAATATCTCTTATTCGATGGTAGATTTGTCGCTGTCCGGTATGTTGCTACTGTATTTCCGCAAGATGATGCCCCCTCTCGATATCTCTTGCTCTTAGCATCTGGCGATTCAAAGCCCGAAGTAACCACGGAAGCTTTGAAAGCCTTATACGGGGTTGCGCGTAAGAATGATCGAGAAAAACAAGACAACAAAGAAGTCTTTTTACCGGATTTCTCGAAACTCGTTAAGTACATTCACTCGAAACTTCAAGACAGATTAAATAATACCAGCAGTGCGAAAGTAAATGTAGGATCTAAGACACTGCCGTACAACATTAAAACATTCACGGAGGTACATAAATTTCATATATTCAAGGCTTTACATTTATGTTCCACATTACCGTGTACGATCCTGAGGAATAAAACACTGAAAGGTGTTTAGTGTCATCAGTACATATTGTAATTGATACTGTGATCAAAAACTTAAAAAAAATTATGTATTTGTCAGATTATAAACTACCTTCGCTGTTGTCTTGCGAAAAGTGCCGGCGTCTCGCAAAGACAATTTTTGCAACATCCGTCTGAACATTCTCCTGTAATCGGTCAATATTTGAAGACTTTGTATAAAGAACAGCCCGAATCGTTGAATTATTATCTCGATATGATCATGCTTCTGAGTCACGTTAGTCCAGGTAATGTTTTGCTGTGATATTCCAGGACAAGATAATGAAACGAATCATTTTAATTTTTTCAACGCTTTTACATCAGTCATAAAATAAGTGTGTATTGTCTTGTTTAGAACAAAGCTCATTGATTGCATTGCTGGAAGTTGGCACACTTCCAGAGTACGTAATGAAATATTGCGAAAAAGAGCTGCCGTGGCTTCGATCTTTGCATGCTTCTACCAAAGAAGACATTAGAGATTTGGCCGCTAAGATCTATGCTATCATCATGGCATACGTACCGCTCGATGATTTTGAGAAACAAGCGATCGAGATCATGAACTCTACAAAGAATAAAGTGTTGGAAGCGCAGCATGGCGCATTGATGGCATTGTCGTACATGTTTGAAAGAAAATTAACTTTGAGAAAGAACATTGACAGGGACGCGCTGCTTAAGTGGGATATTTATACGAATGCGGTTAAAACTATATGTATGTAAGCTTGTAGTAGTTGTAATATGTACGCGAGATTATTTATGCGAAGAAATCTGCTTTTCAGATACGTTTCTCGATGATAACACCATGCTGTTAGTTAATGTCGCTTGCCAAGGAATTGGTATAATAGGCAAAACGTTTGCATTGCCTTTGCCGCTGGAAGATAAAGACGAACCGAGCAAGAAGGGTGCTATGGATAAATTATTCGCAGTTCTCCATAATGTTAAAATGAGCGCTAAGGTACATCTCGATATTTTTCTGCAGCTGGGGTCAATTGCATCGGTTAACCGACGATTAATTACATTCTGTAGGTAAAAGAGAAAGCTGCGCTGTCTCTGGGATATCTCTGTGTCGGCGAAGACTTTCCGTACACAAAGGAAATTGCAGAGAAATTCATAGAGTTGGCAAAGGAGGTAAATATTTGTTAATGTCTGCTTCTTAAGACGTTCGAAACTAACTGCATATATCTATGACAATGAAGATAGTTTCTCGTTTATGTGTGTCCGTCCGTATAAAGAATTCGATTTTACCTTTACCAGACCAAGGATGTAGACGTTCATCTGACTATCGGAGAATCTCTAGTTTGTTGCGTGCAAGGCCAAGCATCGCCAGAAGCTAGAGATCCGTGGAAAACGCGTCCCAGCGAGCATAAAATTGCTCCTTCTAAAGAAAGCGATGAACTTTTAGCATCAATTTTAGATAAATTGTTGCAATTGTCACGCACTATACATCCTAATTCCCGACAGGTCAGTGTCGAAAGACTCAGGTTTGTACATATTCCGCGCAGCAACGTAATATTTGTTATCTTTCCTTTAGGCAGTGTGCGTTTGGTTGTTAGCACTCGTGAAGCATAACGCCGATCGAAAGCAAGTCATAGATAGATTACCCGTAATTCAGAATGCATTTATGGACTTCCTTTCTGAGAATAATGGTGAGAATTCGTTAATACAATAATTTCGCTAACTCTCCTAACTGGGTGATTATGAAAAAAAACTTTCCTTTGAATTTTTAGATTTTGTACAAGACGTGGCATCAAAAGGTCTTGGCCTGGTGTACGATAGTAGCAAGGAGGAAGATCGAAAGGCCTTGTTTTCTAACTTATTGAATCAACTCGCGCAAGGTTCGAGAAATGTGGTTCAAGTTACAGGAGACACTAAACTATTTGAAGAAGGTGAACTGGGAAAAAGCATTACTGGGTAGGTATTTAGAACCGAAAGAAAAACAGTTGCGAAATCGCACAAACTTATTTTTTGGTTTGGTGGGCGAGGAAAGGGAAGGGGGGTGTAATTGTACATGTATTTTAAATTGTATATGTAACATTGTATACAGTTTATGTAACCATAACACTCTGGTGTATCTCCAGAGGCAATCTATCCACATACCGAGAGATTTGTTCACTTGCGTCAGATTTAAACAAACCCGAATTGGTGTACCGCTTTATGCATTTGGCTAATCACAATGCAGTGTGGACATCTAAGAAAGGTGCCGCGTTCGGTTTCTCGGCAATCGCGAGTCTCGCGAAAGACGAATTGAACGAATACTTGCCGAGCATTGTGCCGAGGTTATATCGGTACCAATTTGATCCAACACCAAAGATTCAGCAGAGTATGGCTAGTATATGGCACGCGATGGTACCTTCGACATATAAAGCTGTAAGTTAAAAAGTTTCTCGTATCCACTGCTCACATATTACCATCCAATGATGAATGCTTGTCCATAATTGATTAGGTCGAGCAATATCACAAAGAGATACTGGAAGATTTGACCGTAAATTTGACAAATAATTTATGGCGCGTACGCATCAGTTGTTGCCTCGCATTGTCCGATCTTTTGAGATCCAGTGCTCCGATAAACTTCGCCAAGTACGGACCCGAGTTGTGGAAACAGTTGTTCCGCGTTATGGACGACGTTCACGAAGGTACAAGGACAGCTGCGACCAATACTGCGAAAATACTGAGCAAAGTAAGACGGCGTACAAGTTCCTCGTTCGTGTATCTTATTGTAATATGGGTCGAATAACACAAGTGGTTCGATGCAGGTCTGCATACGGCAATGCGATGCTGTTCACGGTAAATCGGGCGAAGAAGTTCTGCAAGCCATATTACCGGTTCTGTTAGAAATAGGCATTACCCATACCGTCAGTAGCGTAAGGGCAGTGTCTTTGCAAACTGTATCTCAATTGGTAACGACAGCCGGTAGTTTACTCAAGCCTTCTTTGGCTATTCTAATACCTGCTCTGCTCGTTGCCACTGGTGAACTGGAAAGCCCGAAGCTGACATATTTGAGCACAGCTTTCGGGGCTGCTTCCGAAACGCAGGAGGCAATCGATAGTATCAGAGCTAGCGCGGCTAAGAGTCATTACAGTACAGAAACTATGAAAAAGGTAATGCACAGTACGAATAAATCTTCAGTCTGATTATTACTAACGAAGGTCCATCAAAATGCCCGGGGTACTACGTGACTTTCTTCACTTTCTGTGCAGTGCGTTCAATACGTTGATGCTCCTATTTTGAAAGACGTAATGCCAAAGGTGATAGAAATAATCAAGACAAGCATCGGGCTTGGAACTAAAGTAGCATGTTCGTATTTCTTGATATTACTCAGTAGCCATATGAAGAACGAACTCCAACCTTACACCGGTTCGTATGAAACCATTTTAATTTGAATGGAAAAGATCCAATCGTTATACGCGTTACCTCGAGATTGATTTGATACTAAACACGTTCTTATGTAGGTAAACTTCTCGCGGCGCTAGTAAATGGTTTGACTGATCGAAATGGCGCTATAAGGAAAAATAACGCAGTCACGATTGGTCATATCGTTGGATCGGCAAAGGAATCTAGTCTTGGCAAATTATTTAACATGTTAAATACTTGGTACATGGAACGCGAAGGTACACGAATCAATACATATATTGAGGTTTATTTCAACTCGATAGCACGTTTACCGAATTCAATTGGATTGACTTGATTTTTTCAATACTTTACAGATGATTCCATCAGGTTGGCGATAGGGCAAACGCTTCAATCGATAAACAATCATAATAATGAGATTCTTATTAATTATTCGGATATTGTAATACCGCTTACCTTCTTTGCGATGCATGCTGAGAAAATTCCAGGTAATGGTACTTCCAGGAACTTGAAATTTGCGTTTTCTGCGGAGTTGACCACTCGATTTGATTTTCTCTACATTTCATTATTGAAATGTTGTGTCGATTATTTCAGGGAACGAAAGTACAGTTGAATTATGGACCGAACTCTGGGGGGAAATTGCTCCAGGCACGGAAACGGGAATTAGAAAGAATCTGAATTCAATAACCACGGTTTTGAATTCGGCGTTGGAATCGGCATCGTGGACTGCTAAAGCGCAGGCTGCAAATGCCGTTTCTACGGTTGCAGAGAAGTTAGGCAGTAGTATTGATACTGAAACTAGAAATACGCTCATACAAATTTTGACGAACGGACTACAAGGGAGAACTTGGACTGGAAAGGAACGGCTTCTGAATGCACTTGCAACTTTGGCCTGTAACAGCAAGTACGCTTTTTTAAATTATATTCTATTACGCAAATTAAGATTTCTTTATAATATTAATGAAACATAAGAACGCGAAGTGAATTCGATACGCTTCCATCTGCAATTTACATTTTCATACATCTTTTTATCCGACAGAGAAACTTTAAGAGCAGATCCGCAGTTAACGGAGACAATTGTGGAGTCACTATACAAGGAAAGTAAGAAAGAGGCTGTGGAATATCGTCGCCACGCACTGAAGGCATTTTCTGACGTTCTACACGAGTTGGATGTTGATAAGTTTACGCAGGTTTACGATATTGCTCAAGAAATTCTTTTAAAGGTAAGTGTTTGTTCATAACTACAATGATTACATATCAGACGATTGCATAATAGTGATTTAAATCGATATATGAAATTAGATTGTATCTAAATGGTTCTTCAAATTTAATCCTACGTTTATGTTATCAGCTTTCCAGCAAAGACGACGACGACGAAGATAGTTCTACATTAGAAACTTCAAAGAAGAGGGAGGATAATATGAAGTTGAAGGAGACGACTTACGAAACCCTGGGGAAAGCATTTCCTTCGAATAAATCAACGCAAGGTAAAGTTCGATCGTTTTACGGCACCATTGCTTAAATTGTGTGAGGCATTTTTTAATACGCGTTTGAATTTTCAGACCAATATTGTATACAGTTTGTAAAACACTTTTACGAGGCTTTGTCGAATAATACTAGACCCGTACAAGTTGCCATTATGACGTCGCTCGGTCTGTTTGTTGATAAATTAGTTTTACTGAAAACTAATGCGGCCGACACCTCTGACGAAGATAAACAAAAACTGATACTTATTTGTGACACTTTTGATAAGGTCTTAAGGAATTCCATAGGTAAATTTTTCTTCCAAGATTTAGTTATTTTATAACTCGATTTATATTTTACAGATCGTTTATATATACTTATTGATTTTTACGAAGTTTAAATATCTCGCATTCATAGGCATAACCAAATTTCTCATATTTCAGGAACCTCCAAGTATACCAGAATAAGAAAAGAAGCATTAAATATCATTTTTTCACTTTCGAAAAAATTAGAGGAAACAAACAATACGATGTTACACGAAAATCTAACTTCTCTGTTCAAGGAGTTATTACCTGAACTGTCCAAGGATATTCAACCAGAAATTCGTTCCAGGGTTGTTGATATTAAAAATATGCTAAAAGTTTAAGTTTTGCGAAATCTCGGAAAAGGTTATCAGAAGATAAGTGATCGGTCTCGCTTACAGAGTTGGACGTTCAATATTTTATATTCGATTTGTAACCCAAATATGTACCATAATAAACAACGTATTCTTAATTAATAGTAGAATACGTTATTTTTAACATGTACACCTAAATCAGTAACTGATAATACGTTAATTTATACGTATTAAATATCGAGGTAACGCAATGCTTCTGGTAACCTTAGTAATGTTTTTGTCTATCGATTGGGAGACACAATTAACTTGACAACAGTGGCTTAATAATAATTCAAAGTAGGAATTGAATTTTTGAACTGATACTACTATGCAATACACGGCACTATAATATCCACATGGACTACGCCAATATTTCGATACGAGTTCAGTGTTTAACCATTTCTCCTCTCGATTATTTTTCAACAAATTCTGTCGTGCCAACGTGTATTCTCGTTATCAGTTACAAGTAAACTTCTATCTAGCTAAATCATTTATCTTTAGTTAGAATAAAATGTTTATAATGAAGATCGGTGTTGCGTAAAACTAATTATTTCATTTTGCATGTGCGACTGAATTATCATTGTTACTTGGAACAGTATCATTGTAACTTAAACTATCCTATTTATATTGCAGCGAAAGAGGAATAAATCGATGTAAAATTTAAATGTTGCATTCACTAAATTTCATAAATACATTTTTTTAAAGGATTCTATCTCGGTTCTAACTTTTGATCGCAAGGTAGACGTACAATTTAGTCTTTGAATTTCGCGCTTTGATTTGCAACGGAAAAATGCGCAGAAAGGCGATGCGCCGACTGCGCATCGAACTACTTCGCGGAATTCAAATCGTTCCCACAGTTCTACAAGAGTTCGTTACCGACGTGGATGCAAAAGGTATTTAGACGATACGAATTATTAGCTTTTTTCCCCCAAAAAACGGTATAAACGTATCGGTATTACACTCACGACAGGTAGAAAAGCATTGCGAAGTCGGTGTGATAATGAAAGATTGTCGCGTTTCGGTAATTGCTCGTAAAACGCATGCATCCGCTTCGTAGCTTTGTCGAGTCGGGCAGGCGTTCCGCGCGGTAAGACGCCGGCTAAATCGAGAAAGATATACTCGATTCAATGCTATTTAACGTTTTCGCGGCTTGTGAAGTCAACAATTTACGTTCGCGGGAGAACCGTGTAGTCATCGTAGTGAGATATTTTGCAAAATTGAAGTTGCCTTCGAACTTTTTACTATAATAATAAGTGATACCGGAAGAGCTTCGCCATTTTGAGTTCCCGGTGCCGTGAAGTCCGTAAAGAAAAAGGTACGTAGCACCCTCACACATTGAAAAAAACCTATAAATCCTTATAAAATCCTATAGGAATCCCACACAATTCCGTATGGAAACATGATATGTATTTGAAACAGTAATTTCAGATACCCGTCCATTAAAATTTGAGAAAGATATATCTGAATTTATGGGATTCCATGCGCATGTGTAAGAACAAGTAAAATCCCTTAAAGATGAACACCGTTTTATCGGTAATAACAAATTGATTGATATAAACGCTATTCTATCAATAATTACAAATAGAACGGCATTCATGTTTATGGGATTTTATTTGATTCTACATATGCGTATATGTAGAATCTCATATAGATTTCAATTTATTGTTCTCTGATTTTAATGGGTGGGTATTTGGAATTGCCGTTTCAAATACAAATCATATTTTCGTAAGGAATTAATTAAATGTACGAGCTTTCTAAAGGATTTTTTACTTTAATTTTACTCCATCGAATATTCCTGGGGGGGGGGTTGACATATCAGAAGAGGATATAGAAATGAAATAAAACTACGATTTTTTGCGAAATACATTTTATCCTCTCACAAATTAAATGTACATATCACAAAGCATTTTTACAGGCGTTACTTACGAAACAGAGTTTCTATTTAATCTTTTTCAATAGAATCGAAGCTCCAGGACTTTTCTTCGATTTTAAATTAGAGGCAACGGGCATTAATTTAGAAAGTAAAGATGAGACGGTCGATTCCCTGCCGCATTCAATTAACGTTATCAATAAAAAACAGCCTCGATTGAACGCTATCCATTTCTTGATTACTTCTACGCTCAGGTGATCAACTAATACTTCCGAAAATGTGATGCTATCCTTCTCGGCGATATTTTTATCATTCTGAATTAATTTTTTAAACATCATGTGAAGCCCGGAATGTTCTATTGCCTCGTATTCTACTTCGGCCTCTGTAATTTTCGATTCCGAATTTACTATGAATTTGGCGATCGCGTCAAAGGCTCTTTTCGCGTTCCGACCGTGGCTCGCTTTTAAAATTGCTAGAGTAACCATCGCTATCGAGCTGCTAGATAGCCACGTGGTGGAATCAGTCGCCACGGATTCGAGAAAATTGTCCATAACGCCTTCCCGAAGTTCTTGTTCTCGAATATCCGCAGGCTTCTTGCTCGTAGAATTATCGTCTCCTTGCTTCAATTGCTCCACATCCTGCGGGTGGAAGTAATGCGGATCCCGTCTCGCAACGAGATACAGTACGACCCTCTTGCCAAATTCGTTGGTCGCGATTTCTTTCAAATCTTCAAGTATTTCTGGTAATAGCATTTTTTTCATGAGAACAGTGTCATCCACACAGTCGAACAGTGCTAATAATATCATGTAACCGTGCTCGGACTTGGAGACGTTCGCCACTTCTCCCTTGAGAGCTTTCATGATGTTCTTCCTGTCTTTCGTGGTACCGTGCCACACGCACATCGTGGCTACTTTCGCGCCATCCTTAGTTCGTGAAAGTTCCACGACTAAACTTCTCAACATAGCGATCAATTCGCTCCTATCTTCGGGGGTGCAATTGGATAAAAATTCGCACATTATCGTTTGAACGAGCGTTGAATTGACGAGTTTTTTGTTTAGAATCCTAATTAAATTTCCTTTCACAGCAGTCAAAGTAGCTGGTTTCATGTCTTTTGCCGTCTTAAATACGTCGGTCAGTGATGTTATTTTGTCGTCCTTAGCGTGCTTGTACATGTCTCCGTAAAATTCCTGCTTATAACGTATCTTATCCAAATCTGTGGCCCAGGAAGAGAATGCCAGTTCTATTATCGGAGCGGATAACGAGTGGCTTGCCAATTTGACGATGTGTCCATAACATGCTGAAATGATATCTCTTCTGATCTGGTCAGTTCCATATTTCAGAGCAGTTTTGACACAATTTCTCGCGTACTTTGCTGTAAGCATTAATACAAGAGACGGTTTCAACTCCGTGATAGCTGCTGATCGAATTTCTTCATTGCAGTATTTGAGTAGCCATTGAATTACTCTAGAAATATCATGGGTGAAGATCATTTTATTGTACTGCCCTTTCAGCAAGCCGTGCAGTTTCATCGTTAATTTCTCACGCTCTTCCGTGGGTAAATCGACTTTTCGCAATTTCTCTCCAATTTTCTTTACTTTTATGGACACGTCATAGACTTCTGATAATTTTTTAGACTTTCGTTGTTCTCTCAGCTCTTTCTTGGATTTTTTGAATTCTACCCAATCTGGTTTCTCAGTTGATTGTCCATCATTTGTGGAGACCTTGTTAAACTTTTTCACTACATTAGCCTTGTCATTTGTCTCTGATACTTTTTTAAATGTTTTACTTGGCTTGTCGGATTTTTTCCCTACAACTGGCTTTTCAAACTTTCCCCTTTTCTGAATCTTCTCGTTCTTTTTGAAGTTTGATTTGGTTTTCAATTTTTGGGGCTCGTCATTAGGATTGTTTATAGATTTCTTAGACTTTTTAATCTTTGATTCGCTGTCCGCATTTTCAATTTCCTTTCGCTTCATTTTGTAGTACTTGGGGGAGCTGCAATAAAGTGTAAAGATATCTTAAAAATCCGAGTACTTAATATGATAACGTTAATGCGTTAAGGATATCAATTTTATTCAATCCCAGTACTGAAATAATGTCAAAAGTACGTTAATTGACAATCAGTGTAACCTCTAATATACGAAAAAACTACGTATCTATTTGAGTTACAAGCGAAATGTAATTAATTAATTACCTCTCAGATTAAAAAGAATACGGACACCAAAGTTGAGTAACAGAGGAGCTTAAAAAACTACTATTTAAGCTCAATCATTACACACGTTGAGATATGTACTTCAATTCGACGCACGTGTACTGGGTAGGTACCGACTAATACCGACAGGGAAAAGTTTGGAGCATAGGTATGCTGCAAGTGAACAATTACGTAAATAGATGGCAGCTCCTTAGAAAATTCGTGTGGTTCATGTCAAATAATTTTAAAAATCTACCAGTTCGCGCGAGGGTTACTTACAAAGCGAAAAATATCCGTGGATAATTATAATATATCTCAGACATACCTTTGATATTTATAACGCAATACATTAAATGCAAGTACCGTTTCGCATGCAAAAATGCAGACTAAAGCAATCATTGATAGTACTATAAATTAAAAGTTTGCTTTTTCCTCATTGGATTTAGACTTTATTTTATTCGTACACGAAATTTGCACTGATGAATGTAATCGAATATATTTTGAAACGTTATTTGAGAGGGTAGCGATATATTCACGTGTCTATATATATTATTTTTTATTGAACAAACAGTAATTTTCTTAACAGATGACGCTTTCACGATTCATATTATTTTATTTCTATATTATATATTCAACTCTCTTGGTGCTTAAGACATGAAGATTTTCAATTTTCACTTCCCGTGCATCCCATCGGTTTTGTCGCGCGTGGTGTCAGTATCACTCAGTATCGCTCAGGCTCTCGCCTCGGATGGGTTGTTTCCCGCAGAGCTTCGAATTTGAAATTTTCCGCGAAACATCGGAGCACGTGATTTCCATTGGAACGTAAATTTTCTGAATCTACGCTACGATTGTCTCAAAAAAGTACTGATTTAGTGTTGCTCGCGTAGTTTTTTTTTCTTTTTCAAATTTAGTACAACGCGCGCATTGCTCGAAAAGTTTCTTCGAAGTGAAGTCTCCCTCGCATTGGAATATAATGAATATGTTTATACTAATGTTGCACGCGGTTCGCTTTTTCAAGTGCGTCTGTTCGTTGAAAGATTTTTGGTGCTTCGAATAATCAACAAGTAATACCTACATTTGGAATTCATAAGCAACCTAAAAAAGTGTTTTAATCATACACGGTTTCTCGATTGAACGCATCCTGCTATATTTTGAATAGTGCATTTAAGAAGTTCCTTCCCACGGATTAATTACGCCTCGTTTCCAAATTACTGTGGCATCGAGGATCAATCGTGCGGTTTGCGCGTTTAGTACAGTCGGAAGAGTGCGTCGGTAGAGAGGGCAGGGTGTTTGGTGGGTTTGTATCGTGACTGAGATACGAGATTACACTGTGGCAATAACGACACTGCACTTTTGCGCGCGAATTTTCGCGTGGGCATGGGACTTCCTAGTCGGTAGCGACTCGTATCCGATGCAACACGTGAGTTTCCCTTTCTACGTATGGTATTGCTAGCTCGCGTTTACGTCATTACGCACACATACATACATTCAAATAAGGCGAAAGGGGAAGTCGTAGTAAAGCCTACTTCCTTGAACCTTTATATCAATATTTATCGTTTTTACAGTCGCGTTTTTATGCATATATGTACATATGTGCAATGTAAAATATGCCCCTAGATCGGAATACAAAGTTGGGCGCACGGTTCGATGAAAAGGGGGATTGTCGCGGTGCAAATTGGATTGTCAGTGCAGAATTTCATTTCGCGTACGGAAAGGGGGACATTTCTGGAAAATACGGTGCTCGTTTCGCGTCGACGCGTCTAGCCCCGTTGAAAGGAAAAAACCTATAGGTACTTATATAAAATGCTTTGAAGGAATTTTTCTCTCATATATATACTTGGGTTTTCTTTCAATTATACATTGAAAGAGGAGATCGGAGATTCGCGGAGAACTTTGTGAGAGTATTCCAGTTGTTTTTCGATGGAGTGGAGCACCAGCAGGTACATCAGCTGCATAAAGAAATGTATGTCATTTGTCAGGGAATGTCGTAGGGCTTTAATCTTCCCGGAAGTACTGCAGAATTAATTCGCACGAGTAGGTACTTGCCCTGAATATCACTTCTCTTCTGGAGGGATATTAGCGTACATTTTCGCGTTATTGAGTATCACCCTCCCCGCTCGTTAAAAGCGGATCTGGTATGGTTATGGCGAGCGGTTTAATGGGAGTCTCACTTTGCGTCCAATCGTGAGATCTATGACTCGATATAATGCATATACCTGTGCATCCTCTCGAGTTTACCTTCGGGCGACTGGTTTTCATTTATCTAGAAAAAATTAGTAGTTGTTCAGTGACGAGTTCTTATATCATATGAAGCTAAGCCTACTCGCCAGGAAAGAAATTTCAATCACTATTATCTCATTATTTATGAACTTTTGGCCTACATCTATATAAGACTTTATTATAGAAATAAATGTTATTTTACAACAAAAATATTATACTTATAAATATGAGCCAAAAGCCCACAGATAATGAGATAATAATGATTGAAGTTCCTTTCCTGGCGAATAAGTTTAGTATCATATGATATACGTAACACAGGGTGGCTAAAAGGGAAGTAAGAGCAAGGAAGAGGGAGAGGTGTGCTTTCGATGATCAAAAATTCGGGTGAACATTTCCGGTGGGCAGGTTGTATAAGTTGAATAGCGTTGCGCGGTGGAAACATAAAATATTTTCGGCGAACCAATTCGTATTCAAATATTGATATCCCTCATATCAGTGGTTCGTATATTCCGAAACGCGAGCGAAAGACGATGGCGATCAATGTCGTTTAAACAGATACCTGCCTTGCGTGACCAAAACAAATTGTTTATGGATATACAAATGTCCGTAACTATTAGCAAAAACAACGTGCTCGTGTTATTGTGCGATCGAATCAGCTGTTCTCTCGCATCGTGCTACTCGCGATATTGGCGACACCTTTCTTCCTCCCTTCCTTTTAAATTAAAATTGGTAGGTAGTCGAATGAAACTTGAGAACTGTTGGGCTGGGAGTTTGCTTTTAGTAGAACGTTCGAGATTATTAACCATATAATTGTCGGATATAATTTGAGCATGTGCATCGAGAATGTCTATCTAATAAACACGATGCATCATCATCAAGTTCAAAGAAAAACGATTAATTTTGTCTTGATGAAAATCATCCCTAAGGCTGCACGTTTTTTATTTGTTTCTTTTAACAAAAATAAGCTGGAATATAAGCAGGATTATAACAACTCCGGGGATTCCATTATGCCACAAATATCTTTTCGCGCGATAATAACTTGAAGCACAGCTCCGCATGAGAACCGACGATGGGACCAAAGTTGTAGGAAGCTTAACGGTGAATACGCCTCGCGTAAAACTCGTATGTCCGTGTACTAACACGTACATGGATACGTTCGTATCTTGGAATTTTGTGCTCTCCGAAAAAAAGATATCCATTTGAGCTTCCAAAGTGACAGATTCACGAGTCCAAAACCCACACACACACACACGATCACGAAGTATGTGTATGTAGGGACAAGGAAGGGGGGTACCTAAAATTCTCGTACTCTCAGACTTTCCACGTTGACAGTAGCTGCTTCGAGAGGAGCAGAGGAAATGTTCACGTAGAAAAATAACGCGAATACTTCGAACTAGCTTCGCGCTCGTTACGATCGCGCTGGACACATAGTGCCTGCGCGACGTGTTCGAGGCATCGTCGAGAGGAGACTCGATTGACTTGTTGTACGCGTTATCGGGTTATTTGCATCCCCCGTACCCCATTAGTCAACAATCTAATTATCCGTCCCGTCCCCCTCGATTCCCCGTGCTGAGCGACTCTCCGGGACATTAGCGTGGCCTCCTATACGTACGAACGTTATACGAGTATTACAGCAGGAAAGACCAATATCGCGTTCGAGCACCTGTTTGTCGAACCGCACGGGTGACTTCCGCGGAGAAGTTACCTACACTGAGAAAAGCAAAATTGTTAAAAATGGCAAAACACATCTGGTTAAACAAGTTTAGTTGTTTTGACTCTGACGGAAAAAAATCTACGCCGATTTATGTCAATTTTACGCTAAGGTATGGAATTTGGAACACATTTGTAGTTTTCCACACACAGAGAAAAAGAATTAGTTGGTTCTACTAATAGTTACTTGCGGGGTCGCAATTAATTATTTATTTTACATCAATTAGATCTTTTTTCATATTAATTTCATATTTATTTCTTGCAATCACATACTATTCCATTATATTGTAAGGAAGAGATATGACAAATTGATGTATTAAAAGATTTTATTGATATAAATAAACAATTACTCGCAACCCCGCAAGTAATTTTCATTAAATCCAACAAAATCTCTTTCTCTGTCTAGTATGGCGTTATATTCCGTAGTTAACCGTTGATGAATATAGAATTCAATGATTATGATTAACTACGTGCAATTACTAGGTACCTCAGTTAAAGTAGTCCGTAATTTTTGTTGTTGAAATGCATGGATTTTTTATTTCTGAAACTACGAATATCTATAGCAGTCTACACTCAGAAAAATAATTAGGTTAACCCTCCATTGGCACTGTCCTTATTTGTTAGTACCCTGTAATACCGGTAAATTCGTAAGTACAGAGGCCTACTGTGAGACGTCAAAGACCCAAATGTCGGCAGAGGGTTAAAATGGCAAAACGCGTCTAGTTTAACGCGTTTAGTTATTCTGATCAAAATACTGGCCAGTACAACCAAATATCAAGTTATTCTAATGAAAAAATGATTAGTTTAATCAAACACACACACAAACGGAGGATCCATATTTCACAAAACAGTTTGATTGATCTCCAGGATTTCGGTTAGATCGATCAGGTTATTTTTCTCAGTGTATCGTCCAGCCGAGCAGCCGTCTTGATTTTCGTAGATCGAAATGTGACCTTTGAAAAAGTACGGTACCAGTTGAGGCGAGAACCCATAGCAAACGAGATAATCGCGATTGAAGTAACGCTTCAAGAACGAGCGTCTCAGAGTCGAAGCGTTTCGTTGAAAAGTCTGCAAGCGACGTCGTTCGTTTTCTCGCGTTAAAATTCTTTTGTCGTATATCTCAACGTTCGAGCGAATGTCGCCGTTGGCGAAACGAGAATTCGTCCCTCTCCGCATAATACGTTGGCGTAAGCGCGTTTCTGTAGGAATATATTTGCAGAGTGCGGTAATGACTATTTTGCGCGAGTGTTGAAAGGTCTACGTATACATATGTGTCAGAGTACGCGACGTCAAATAGACGCCCCCCCGTCAAGCGCTTCTCTATTTCGCTATGTTTAATTGCGGATAGCTCCTTTATTTTTACGCGTCAGGAACAATTCGTCGCTTGCTCTTGCGTCTGTTTCTTCCCTATGTTTGTATGCATCCTTTATTGCGACTTTTTATTCCTCCCCGTACTTTTACGTACCTTTCTACACATTTTACACAGTTCTCGTTGTGCCTCGTTTTAATTCTAATTTTTGTATCACGACTGCAGGATTAATTTTATTCTCGCGCAATTGCGTGTTGTTGCTTTGCGAGACGGTCGCGAAATATATAATATATATTTCTCTCTTCCCTTCTCTCTCTTCGTTTCTACACCACAGCGATTCATATCTCTCTTTTGCCCCGTACGAATAAATAAAAATCTATACCTTCGAAAATGAAATAGAAATACCATGAGATATCTATAGAGTCACTCTCGATATACGCTCATCTATTCGTTTCACGTGATCGAGAAGCGGCGAGAGATCAGTCTGACGACGTGCGAAATTAATTCTCCGAGTACACGCGTATTTATCGGTGTCGATCTCTTCGCAATCTATTTTTTTTACATTTTTTGCGCCTCGCTTTTCACGTTGCACCCTCCCGAAATTAAGTAGGCGAAAATATTCGGCACGACCCGCGAGACTCGTGTTGACGTGCTTATCGTAGAATCGCAGGGAACGATCGGGAAATTGTTATGGCTCGATGCAAGGAAGGGAGAGGGAGAGAGACGCCCGCTAAAAATTAGTGTCCCGGCTTATCTCGTTACGCGGCCGAGAGCTGGGAGGCTGGAAAACTAATTACCTGGGCAAATTCAATTAAAGCCACGTTCTGTAATTTCGAGCGAAGTAGACGAACGCAAAAAAATTCTCCGGCCGTTCTCTCTCTGAGCACCCATGTAATTCTCGTCCGCGATGAATCTCGCGCCAAAATCTCTCGTAGAGCGTTTCGATAAGTATTGTTTGTAGCAATTAAAAAACGCGGAGAAATGAGGATTCACGGAGAAAAATCGATTTGAAATGAAGGACACTGAGAGAGTGCCCGGATTCTGGCATTATGTGATCGATCGTGTGGTACTGGAGTGACAACTCGAATTTTTGCAAAATATTGCCATACAAAATAGCATTTCATTCCCCTCATGTGGCAAAAATTGAAACAACGTAGCATATTTTTGAATAATTTAGCATTTTTTTTTGCAATACGGCTATCGTACATATAGAGGAAAGTAAAGTACTGTTTTTCTTACTTTTCAATTCCTATTTCTTATTTTTCTCCATATGTCCGTTGGCTGTATTGCAAAAAATACCAGATTATTCTGAAATTCAAGACGGAGAATACTGACAGCTGTTCTATATCGATGAAAATAAGGAGCGAAATACGTCAATCTTTTTACGAAATGCGTACACTGAGAGAAAAGTAGATGGTAAAATCAACTATAATCGCAAGGTTAATTTGTTTCGCGTTGCTAGTACTATACATATTTACGATTTAACAAACCATGAATGCAGTTGAAATAACTTTCGTTACGTGGATATAGTAACGATAAGATTCTAGTTTACGATAACCATGAACCGTGATTAAATTAACCAGAAAAATAGATCGATAATATTACTGCGCGGTAATGTCAACTATATAAAAAAAGATTGAGAACATCAATTGACCACACTGCAGGTTGATCTGGTTGCAGCAATCGCAATCTCGTATTACTATAACCAGAACTTCACTGTTTAGAAGAATTCTGGAACCATGGTTGGCGCCAAAATCGAGCACGATTTCTAGTTAAATTAGGGTTCTTTTAATCAGATTTTTCTCGCAGTATAGAAACGATCGATCAGCATCTCTTACGGATTTTATATCGTTTCTATCGCGCGATGGATCATCGTTTTACCGAGAATTCTCACCCCATTCAAATTAGGTGTATCCAACGTGCGAGAAGAAGTATCGCGGGCGCGACGAGGGTGTCCTCGATTATCGTACCCTCGACTCACCCGGGAGCGCGGTTGGTTCGCATGACCTCGCCATACAGGGCTGTTGAAAGTTAGTAGAACACTACTTTGTTTTGTTACCAGTGTTGTGCTTTTAGTTCGCGTTCCTTTATTATATTAGCCGTTGCGAAACGTGCCGAGGGGTCGGTACCTATACACTCGTACATGATATCGTTTCTCAAATGAGGAGCATTCGCGCAAAAATCGATAAATCCATTTTTTGTAGTTTCGAGAAAATCGACGAAAACCTATAGCACGCTATCGCCTGGAAATTTTTGGAAAAATTTAACGTTAAAACGTGTTTTAGGTGTTGAAGCATAGAATCCTATTATTGGGTAAAAATTGAGTTAATGAAAGTTTTTTTAAAAAAGAAAATTAGTTGGATTTATCGGCTTTTGCACGAAATTCTACTTTTGGCGGTATTTTCTAAAAATTTTCTAGGCTTTGCTTCATTTGTTTGCCTAAATATTGTTAAAAACTGGCGTTATTAATACTGCTAATGATAATAATCGTAATCGCAATAATAAAAAATGTTTAATCTTTAATAATAATATTTAATAATAATTTGATATTATTATTATATTTTAATATTTAATAATAACACAGTAGTAGGGGTTTACCGGCTTTTGCACAAAATATTGGATTTATCGGGTTTTGCTCGAAATGCTCAAGTTTATATAGGATTTTACACGGGAAATATTGGCTTTTGCTCAAATCTGACTTTGCATATCGATAGAGGAGACCGAAATTAATAGGAAACGATGTGTAACTCATTTTTCTTCAAAAGTGGATTTATCGGTTTTGCGCGATTGCTCCTCAAATGTACTCAGCGATGATCTATAACGATAAGTATTATTTACGCGAGCGACCTGGCACGATTGCCCAACGTATCGAGGCCGTCGTTACGCAAAATTCAGCGATAGATGCGTAAAAGTCAGTCGTGGATGACAGCAATTCGAGACAATCAATCGATTTACGCTGTACGGTTGGGCGGGGTGCGCTCGGGGTGGAAAATTGACGTATTTCCTCATCGCGGCGCGACTTTTCCTACTTTAGTCACGATCGATGATTTGTTTATTTCCGTATAAATTTCGCGTTATTTCGCCGAAAAAGAGAATCCCGCGCGCGAGTACAAATTTTTAGTTTTTCTGACCATGAAGCGCGCACCTCGTGCGTGCTTCTTGCGTAAGTAATTTTAAAAGAGGCACGCAGCAGACACGCACGCGGAAAAAATGATTTTGCAGTCATAACAAAACTAGGTATTGCTGGGATCTTTTTTTACTGTCATGATAGAAATATTATCTGTGACAGCAAAAGATATGTTCAATAATAGCAAATGTAATTAGAATAACAGTGAAATTTTTTTCGGTACAAATATTTGCCATCCCAATAAATATTTGTACTATTATTGAACATATCTTTTGCGCTGCCACAGATAATATATTTGTCACGACGGCAAAAGATTCTACACAAAACTTAGTTTTGTAAGAACTGCAAAATTATTTCTTTTCTGTGCACGTGGTTCGTATAGCGAATAGATAGTTACGCACGCGTTTGATGAGAATATACGCTGCAAGAGAGAGAACGCACGAGGTGCACGGAGGCATGCGGTAGGCACGCACGAGATACGCACGGGAAAAATGTAGAGATCGATGCAGTGGACTGATGATTACAATACATATAAATTCAATGATTCATAATAATTTTGCCCACATTGAATCTCTAATAGCGCTATATGTCGAATGTTACTATTCGTAAATTTTCCAAGTGTCCGAAACAGCGTCAATTTTATAATTTTCCGGAAACATAATTCCGTATCGCATGCGAACCGGTTACGTGCTCGGTATATCCTTGCTATGGATTTCCTCATTTTTATTGGAACTAATAAACCTCAACGAACACTGAGAAGAGTTTATTTATAGTTAATCTGCGTATACTTGATGATAGCGAAAGAAATATTTCTTTGAGTTGAGCAAATATTCGTTAGCTATTATCTCTATTTCTGCTTGAATGAGATAGATATTCTATTGATCAACATATATTTACTTGACCCAACGAAATATTTCTTTCGCCATAATCAAATATACATTTATTAGCTACAAATAAACTCTTCTCTCAGTATACATGCGCACCTCGTGTGAGCTTGCCACGTGTCTATTACAATCAGCTGCGTGCCTGCTGCACCTATTTATTTTTACTCGAGATTTCGTCCTACTTCGATCAGTTTTCGCGACGAATCGAACTCGCCAACAATTTTCCAACGCCACGTTTTCATCGTCGTCCGCCGAAGCTTTCGGCGTATTACTTCCGGTCGGCGTCCGAAACGAAAAGCGCGCAACAATTATTCGCGCGCGTTGCATCCACCCTAATTTGATCCGCTCCGAACGAGAGGGAGGGGATTTTCCTGGGCATCCGCAACAAAAAGGCATCCTCCCACGGGTCAACGATTGCTCCCTCTCGTCTCGAATGTACCTTAAATGTTAATAAAAGCCGAGGGAGTCGACGCGGGGCCCCCTAATTGAAGCTCGGAGGAATTGCGGGATCCCGAGAGTTCTCGCGAGAGAGAGGATGAAACTTCGTTTCGACGCGACGGCTGGCGCGAGATTAATAAAAGGCCTTCGAACGTTAAGGAGAACTAATGGTACGAGATTAACCGATAAACCTTCCACTCTCTCGCGTCCCTTCGTTACATTTCTCCGATCAGCCGCGGTAGTTGTTAAATTAACCGCCTTTTCTTTCCCCGCACCGCTGTTGTAATTTCGTTCGATCGCACGTGTTTTTCGCGGGCGACGCGTGACCGTTATTTTCTCCCTGCCGTTCAATCGTTTCCATCGGGGCTCTCCGCTGCACGGTATTGTCCTGCGCCGCGTGGTTTATTTCGGCGTGCAGTCAACTATATTTTATCGAAAAATAACGGAACGATGCGCCGCGCGAACGAGATTATTTTTGCGCTTGATATTCATTGATAAATGGGACTTTAACAGGGCGGCGAATTGGAAATTATCTGTACTCATCGGCGGTTAATACGATTACCTATCCCAATTTCGTGCAAATCGTACAGCGAAAAATCAGTTTATCAACAGTTAACAGGTGCAATTACAAATACGGCGAAATAAATATTTCGTTGGGACAAGAAAATATATGGTTATTATTAAAATGTTCACGGAGAAAAATGAAGTTGAAATGACGAGCATTGGTTTCCCGACTTCTGGTGCTATGTGTTATTTGCATTGGATTACGTACGCTTTGTATGGCACTGTAGTGACAATTCAGAATTATGAAAAACATTGCCAAGCAGCATAGCATTCAATTCTAGGCGTATAGCAAACGTTAATCTAATGTAGTGTATTTTAAAATAATCTGGTATTTTGCAATATGTGCAGTCATCGTGGCATTTTCCACAGTACAGCTATTGACATTCTTCGTAATGTAACTAATTGAAATTTTCCATAATACCGCCATATAGCGGTTTTTTCACTACTGCCATTGGCATTTATCGCGATACAACATTCCAAATTATCTGAAAATATGCGATATTGTATTACAGCGCTTGCTGTACGCGGAGAATAAAATGCTATTCTGTATGGCAATATTTTTCACAGTTTTCAGTTGTCACTAGAGTGCCATAAGAAGCGCATGTAATGCTATACATAGTGCCAAAATTCGGGCATCTCCAGTGCTCGTCATTTCAACTTCACTTTCATTCAAATTGTTGTCTCGAAGGATCAAATTGTGCCAAATAAATGTCACAATAGTTAACGAATATTTACTCGGTCCAACAAAATGTTTATTTCGCCATATCCGAACAAACATTCGTTAACTATAAATAAATTGCTTTCTCGGTGTACATTTTTGTCGATGCGGCGGCTTTCCTTCATTACGGAATAACGAAGGTCGGGAGATTTACTGACGCGACAGTTGCTTTTGCATATCGCCCGTGTGTCCGTGGGCTTTCGGGGAGGGCGGCACGTCTCGAATTTCCGATAAGGGTCGCGACCCAAAAACCACGGACTCGGGCCGGCGACTGCGACTGAAAGTACGCTACGACTGAAAGATATCACGAATATAGAGGTACACTTTCGCTGGACGTATTTTTCTTCGCGAATCAACCCCAGATGGCAATATTCCTCGCGCGACTCTCACATTTTTCGCATTTACAGTGTTTTATAGTCGCTTTCGCGTTCGGCTCACTCGAGTCTCTCCATTTGCACGAGGGAAAAGGCCCGTTCAGCCGATTGCGAAATTTAATTATGGAATTTTAATTAAATCCACAGCGCGACCCCTTCGCCCGCGTGGCAGAGGGTGCACGCGTATAACGCACTGAACTTCGGCGAATCGAAGCGGGTGATAGTTGGGCGATAACCGATCGAAATCAGTGCGGGGGGCTTCGATGTAAAGTCGCGCAACCGCAATGCCTATCCGTTGAAACGCTAAACCGTTTCGTTCGCCGTTGCCGCATCGTTGGAACACGCTCGTTATGAAACCAGCAAGCTCGTACGCGATGCTCGTTATACAATGCAACTGCGTGATTAGATAGGTACATACATCGTGTGGTACATTACGCGCGTCGCGATGCAACGTCGGGGCGGAATGGCATGGGGGGCGCGTTGCATACTGCATTTCCGGGACGCCACGAAGGCGCTCCATAATAGAATTGCTTTATATTTCGACGTTGCGCATTGTTCCGACGTCCCGACGGGAACTAATTAACGTGGTGACGAGGGGGGACATCGGTGTCTGGTGCGCAACGCGGAAAAACGCACGTACGTTATATTCGGTACGTCGTCGGGTTTATGGGGATGTTTTTTCAATACGGAGAATCGAATTTTTGCACGCATCGAAGCGTGAATAATAGATACTACTGTCTGATCACTATTTTCTCGCGGGTGTCTAGTTCGATTTAGATTCTGTGACAGAGCAGTAGAATTTGCTGGCACGCCTCTTCCATTACACTGAGAGAAATAATTGTTAGTGCAAAAAATATTTTCTTCGATCGAAAACATGATATAATGTAATTTCAGGATCAAGTCATGATTTTCTTCGTGCAGGAAAATATTTGAGAGGATCGAATAATTGTTTTTTTTTTTCGGACAAGAAGAATTTCTCGTCCCAAAACGCAGGTATTCTTGTGAATAAAGTATAAATATCTTTCGACCAACAATCCATATTTTTCAACGTTTTTAAGATCATATTATGTTCTTGGTTGGAGAAATATTTTTTTGAGACTAGCAATGATTTCTCTCGGTGTAGTTCTAACGACCGTATTTGTAGCTGATAGGGGAGTTACAGTTCGAAATACGGGGGTGGTTTAATTTAGACGCCGTTCCAAATTCGGTTACTCTCCCAATAAAACTATCATTCAATAAAACTCCTGCGTTCAGTTCAATCCGAATTCTCTCGAGGTTCCGATATATTTTTTTCCACATGTGTGGAAAGAGTGTCAAAGACAAGCCATGTAAATGATTAACATACATATGTATGTATATAAATGTTAGGAGAGGATAATTTTGTTTCCTATAAAAAAAGCCATACGCGTGTAGCCTTTAGTATGTACAATATATTGAGAAAAAAAATTGGTTGATTGAAATAAACGTGGTGAATAGTTCTAAGAGCACATATTAGTTCAATTTGAATGAATAGTGGTTTCATTTAAATAATATTCAATTAAATTAGCAATATTTATATACGTACAAGCGATATTCTTTTTAATTGAACAAAAATGTGTTCTTAAGAATATTCAAATTATGTTTAACTGTGTGTGTGTGTGTGTGTGTGATTCGAGTAAATTTATTTCTCAGTGTAATTATTAATTCATGGTAATATAACAGTCCCGACTGATCGATGTAAGCAGTGATACATTGTCTGACCGGGGTAGGGTATTATTCTACTTACTACTCCTCAAAGCTACCCGTAATTACCCTAAATCGATGCATTTTTTTAGTAGAAACGACGGAATTCTACGACAGTTAAATTATTCCGGAAGCCCCTCGGCTAACTTATCGGTTCAATCAACGACCGTCAAACATTCACCAAATTTTTCCGACGAAGGGACAGCCGAAGCTAAAGGGCGCGCGAGTTTTCTTTCCCAAACGTATAGGTTTCAGAGTTTATTACTGTGTTGCGTGGGCGCGCGAAGACATTCACCGATTATAGAGAGTATGCCAGAGTGGACCCGCTGGGATGCTACTATTTATATCTATAGGTCAAAGGCAGCCGGGGTTGGCTCGATACGGTGGAGAATTTCTCGCGAGAAGATGGTTATTAATGGGAATAAATGGAGGATGTGTCTGCTGTGTATATCTTTCAAGGACGTAAAATTGCTGCCCCCCCCCCCCCCCCCCGTCGTTGATGAGGGCTACGTGCCGATTGATAGGAGCTTAATTCTTTGTCTTTTCGCACTGAGAGAAAAGGTCTAGTCGAATACGAACCTAATAGAATAATTTATTTGAGATAAATAGGAATTCATTCACATCGAACAAAAGTCTATTTGAATTAAATTGATATTTCGCATATCCTTTTAATCGCGAGTACGAATCTAGTTGAACATTAATTTAATTCAAACAGACTTTTGTCCGATGTGAATAAATTCCTATTCATCTCAAATAAATTCTTCTATCACACACACAGGTCCGTATTCAACTAGACCTTTTCCCTGAGTGTGAGTAGAATGGATCGACCGCCGTAGGCTTTAGGACTTTAACTAAATTATTCGTGTATTTTTTTATAAGATTTAAAAAGCCGCGCGTAATGTCACATTTATAAAGACATAGCTCCGCTTAATTGGATTTACATACACACTCGTACATATATACAGGAAACACAAGGAGAGTAAGTTATTTCGAGCTGGAAAACCTGAAAAAGTTGGAGAATATTACTTTCAAATTTTACTAGACACCGTGGTACAAAAAAAAACTATATTCTTGCTCGATTCTCGGGGATCTCGTAAAGTTCTCACTAAGCGCTTAACCCCTTCGGACCTGGTGTATACGAGAATGTACACTGGACTTGAGCTATTTTATTAAAAAAATGTTACGCAAAAATACAACTTTGTACTGTTTGCACATAAATATACGAAAATATAAAAAATAAAGATTGCAAAAATACGTTAAAATATAATAATACCCCAAAGGCTAAAACATTATTAACAATTTTGTTTACCCCGCGAAAAAAAAAATCAGATCTTAAGGGGTTGAATCGCTCTTAAATTGTAATTAAAAATAGAGCATTTTTCTGCTTTACATGCGTACCTACATAAAAGTACGAACATTTTATACTTCCAACGGATAGTTTAAATGGAGAGTTTAAATCCTCCTCGATCCGCAACACAACTCACTGCAATATTTCAGTCAAAGACAGCACTGATATTATCGTCCTCCCGGGCGGAACCACGCGAAGGTCTTCGCGCCGCTCGCCCTCGAGCAAACATAAGTCGATTACGCTAATCGGAAATTAATTGAAAGCTGTACATGCTTTGCACAGTGCCTCTGCTGTACCGAAACTTCAATTTATGCTTTATACCAGGGATACTCGCAGTGATTAATCGGATTCAAACGAGACTTACCGATCCTCTTACGCTGTCTCACGCTGTGCATATACATGACTTCGAGTGTTTTCGTTTATTTTCACAACTGCGTCGTACAACAGCAAAGTCTCGTATTCCGCACGCGCCGCTCTTGTCAAAAGTGCCCCTCCAGCTTCCGAGACACGTTCCGCTCGCCCTTCGATCCACCCCGAGGAGTAGGAGAGCACTTTGAATAATAATATCGGATTAGCAGCGCGTGCCGAATACCAGACGAAGTGTGAAAGACGCCTACCGTCCCCCCCCCTCGCGGTTTTATCGACGCTTTGCTTCGCCGCTGAAAGTCGTACACGCGAATCAGCTGGTCCGGTTTACGAGGGAAATTGAAGTCCGCCGTTACGTCTCAGATTTTTCCAGACTCCCTCGCAACCCGGACCCCCATGGGAACGATTCTTCGGTATCCATGGTGCATCAGACAAATTAAAGACGTTTACTACCCTCTCCGCGGCTTTATCGACGCCCTGCTTCTCAGCGGGGAATTGTATACGAGTGTTAGCGGTTCGGTTTACGGGAGAAATTAAAATCCGTCTTTTTGCGCCTCAGATTTTTCCAGCCTCCCTTGCATTTTCGATCCTCGGAGAATTTCTCTTCGCCGTTTACAGCGCGTTTTTTATTTCCACCCCAAGCGCTCATACAGCAGAGGAGAATATTATACTGTTATCGCGATCGCGGACTGACAATCCTCGGGATTAAAAGGTTACGCTCTCTGATTCTGCATCGAACCTTCTTCCTTTCTTCCAATAAAATCCCCCTTGTTTACTCCGCGCCTTTCACGTCGGTTCTTTTCTTATTGGATGCTCTTGCTGCTCGCGCTCTAATCGCGTCTATCTTTGCGACGGATCGATCGTGCGAAGCAGCACGTGCGTCTCGGACTTAATGGTTCCTTATTAGCTCACGGGTCGGACGAGACTCCTCCTGTACGTTCGTCCTTTTTCACGAGGGTTTTCCTTTTTCCTCGTTAACCTGGAAATTGTCGCGCGGGCTGACCTTTTAAGTCCTGCGACGGGCAAGCGTTTATACGTGTTTCATTGAAAGGGACGCGGAAGGGAAGAATGTGCGAGGTCGTGCTCGGATTAAATGCCACGTAACGGGCTTTTCCCTTTTGTTTAAGGGGCGTCTTTCAATTCTGGGGATTTTGAAAATAGCTCATGAGAATTTTTCAGATTACAGTTAGTCGGGCTACACCGACTCGTGAGATGAATATTACTCAATCAGTATTCAATCTTCACATTGATTAATATTTAATGTCATCCGATGAACATTGAATTCTCATTGAGCAACCATGTCTGCTGAATTTGTGTGCATTGAATGAAATTGAATACTCCCAGAAAGTGAAAAAATCGAAAATACGCCATACATGTGACGCGGCTCGTGATAACTCAATAAAGAGAATAGATATTATGATACTGTAATAGATTGTATTTTGAATTCAGAGTGGGATAATTTATAGACCGTTCTTGCGCCCGAATTTGCTGCAAGTACACGATAAAACTAATATTGCTGGAATTATTGGTGCCTGTCTGATCTAATTGAAATCGCGTTAGGCATCATACTAATCGCTTGCGATTTTCTAAATTTAACAATACATTCTAAGTGAAAAAAACCACATGGTGGTAGTATGTAAATGTAATTAAGTAGGACCGGTTAAAATTTATTTTAGTGCATTGAAGTAAGCAGAGACGGAGATATTACGAGCCTACTCATTTTTGAGTCAATTTTGCTAAATTCCAACAATATATATTCTCTATAAGACGCAGCTTAACGCGATTTCGTAAGTCGACGAGACAGATAGACCAATTATATATGTAAATTGTACAGCAACTTTAGGTAGTATTAGTTCATCAGAGATGCACCAAAGTTATGCGCTCTATGAGCCATCATTAAGCTAGCATATTTATAACATTAAGTGATTTCAAAATAATACAAATAAAATGCTAA
Organism: Xiphydria camelus; assembly: GCA_963678675.1. Classification (NCBI taxonomy): domain Eukaryota; kingdom Metazoa; phylum Arthropoda; class Insecta; order Hymenoptera; family Xiphydriidae; genus Xiphydria; species Xiphydria camelus. The sequence goes on along the minus strand of OY783191.1, from coordinate 36,831,263 downwards.
ACATGCACTCAATATAAGCATAATTTTTCGTAAATACACGGAAAAAAATGATTTGACAGCCTCAGTAAGACTAGGTTTTGCTGAGAACTTGTTGCTGTCCTGATAAAAATATTAGTCATGGCAACAAAAGATACGTCTATAATGGTGGTAAAAATATTTGCTGGAATGACAAACATTTTTACCGAAAAAACTTCATCGTTATTACAGTTACATTTGTTATTATTGGATGCATCTTTTGCTGTCAATATCTTTCCCATGAAATACGACGAATAATTTGAATCCCATAATAACATAAATTTAACAATATATTTAAGATTAGTTATTTTTTCAAATTTATGCGGTAAAAGGAACTTAAAATTTAGAACAATCAATTATTTTAGTTCGTACAAAGGTCATGACGATCATACAAGTCTACCTGGGTATCGTTAGATTAAAAAATGAGCCGAATATCTTTCTGTACATCCAGTTTGAATTAGTTCCCCGTTAATTGGATACTTTAACGGTAATCTTCGGAACGGCGGGTGACGATAATTCTCTTCCCACGTCTTTCGGTCGGATTAATGCAATTAACTTCTCCCTGATTATATTATACAACGCGTGGGAGCTTTATGGCTATACACTGTTATCTGGCTGTGATTTATATCCCGTGGCAACATCCTTTATTGGCGTATATTTTCGGACAAAAGTCGACGATGAAATTCATTTTTTTTTCTTCGGTAGTTACCCAGAGGTTTTTCTCTATACTCGTGAGACACTTTACTTGGAAAGGATATAACTTACTTTCCCCTATTTCTTCCACTAGATTTCTAGTGAGGGGAGGAGACGAACACTTCTACTCGTATGTGTACTCGACTTTACGTATACGCGTGTACATCGCTGTCTCGTTTGGGTATGAAACTTTCTACTTAATGGACACTCCTTCCGATAGTACCTCCTAAGTAGAGAGTTTAATGTATAATAACGATAATTAAGAGGAGGGTTAATTTCTCGCTATACGACAACGTTATACGTTTACCGAGTCAACCTAAAAAAAAAATTCTGTATATAATGCACTTATATCGGGTTTTTTCTTCTTGTCTAAACTAACAATCAACACACACACACACACACATTAGATTCTTCATGATATAATATATCCAGTTCCTTATATCGAGAAAATAATTTATTTATAGTTAATAAATGTTTTTTTCGAATGTGGCGAAATAAACATTTTGTTGGACCGAGTAAATATTCGTTAGGTAACTGTTATGATATTTATTTGGAACAATTAGATCCTCCGAGGCAACTATTTGAATGGAATAAATATTTTAATAATAACCATATATTTTCTTATCTTAACGAAATACATTGAAAAAAAATGTAGGTACTTCATTCAACAATCAGGGAGGTTGAATACGGCGAACCTCATGGTGTAATTGTTTCAAGTAGATATTCGCTTGCTCTTTAGATTTATTTATTTTTCCTTACACTCTTATGGCATTAAAACGACTGCACCGTGAGATTCGCTGTATTCATCTCCACCGATAGTTGAATGAAGCACATTTTTTTTCAATGTATTTATTTCGCCGTATTTGAAATTAAATTTATTAACTATTAATAAACTGTTTTGTCGGGGTGTACACATTTTTAGAACTCTTTTGAAGAGGTATAAAAATGTCTGGAAAATTCTACACTTTCTTACACTTTTTAATAGCTATATAAGTATACTCTGTACCGTAGAAAATCGAGAGTACTTACTGTAGAATATAGGAGCAATACGCTCGCACGTACCAAGGAAATGTTGCTTATTCCTTGGACGTATTCGTTCTTGCGTTCAGCGATACGATACATACGAATGAGAGTGCTTTTTGCATCGGTCAGGTGGGTCAAAGGGACTCTAACTCGATTTCCACGAGGGTTGACCGGGGGGGGGGGGGGGGGGGAGTGACTGTAAGAAAATGTACAGCTGGCTTTATCCACTTTGGTAGAAACATACAATTCAGCCGCTCCGACCTTCCGGAATTCTGATACACACAGAGAAAACAATTTATTTGTAGTAAATCAATGTTTGTTTCAATATGGCGAAATAAATATTCTATTGTCTCAAGTAAAGATTCGTTAACTATTACGATATTTATTTGACACAATTATAATAGATCCTTTGAGGTAACCATTTGAATGAAATAAACATTTTGATAATTAACATACATTTTCTCATTTTAACGAAATCTTTATTTCACTGTATTTTTAAAATTACATTTGTGGCGACCCGTCGCGCTACGGCACCCTGCCGCCAGGTGGCGCCGACCCTCGACTCACGGCTCTCGGCTTCTCGTTAGTGGTCCGACAACGGTGCATGAGAATGTAACTGCCCGTCCCTCACGGAGCGTTTAAGGCAGGAGTCGGCCTAGCCTTACTGACGGGTCCACAGGCCGACTCCGGGACGAAACGCTCCGCCGATTAGATGGCGACCACATCCTTTTCTTGAACTTTAAACGTTCTGCGCTCGCACTTGACCCACTTCATATGTCCGCGAGCGAATGTACAAGTGAAAGTCGAATAATTCCCGCGAGATATTATTTATTTAGACATCAATTTATGCATTATGTACGAATCGCGCCGTGGATATAGCCAAAACGATCCTCATATGTGGATCCTTTTGGAATCCGCACCCCCCTCTCTGCGGGTCGACTTGATATCCTATACGCGAGCGCGCGGAGAGGATTTATTACGATATTCTCACCGCGGCGTTCCGCGGCGCGATTCCGCGTCGGAATTATATTAATGTTTCAAAGTTTATCGAAAATATTTCCGCCCGCGAAGGGCCGCGCGGCGCGGAGTATAAGGGAAAAAGTTGGAGATCGTGTCGGGGTGAAAACGAAGCACCGGGTTTATTTGCGCTATACCCTCGATTTGCGAATTCGTGGCGGCTACAGGAGAAGGGCGAGTTAACGAAGTACAAGAAGTCTTATCGATATCTTGAAAGTGTTTTAGAGGAAGAAAACGAAGGTCTTCTCTCTCGAGCGTGATAAATGAACCGAAAGTTTTTCCATTGTTGGCTTTGATCCGATATAACGAAAGACAATCGCGATTCAAATCGTTCTTTCGCGGCGATCGCGTCGAAAGGAAATAAAAAGCAGGGGACGATGAAAACGGTCAATTCTGATCTGATTTCTTGGTACTGGGAGTACGAAAATTACGATAGACCGCTCTCGTGTACTTCTTTTCGCGACATCGTTACTCCATTCTCACTGAGAAAGATGGATCGTTGTGTGTGTGGGTGGTATAATTCTATTAACTGAAAGACGATATCGTAGGGCAAATATTAGGATTATTATACACGGGGTATTCCACTTGATCTCCTATTTATTTCCATTATTTGTTATTTCATGAACAAGTCTTTCAAATAAAAGTTATTGTTTGATGCCGAGAAAGACGTATACATGTAATATAAATTTTTGACATGTATTTTTACAAGGTACTCCATTTTTTTCATACGGAGCTTAATATTTTTATTCTCATAAAACATATAGAGTTTATTGAGACTAATAAGAAATGTATAAGATGAAATATATCCTCTTCGATATATCAAATAACTTGTTCGAAATATTTGTTCGTAAAATGACAAATAACGAAAATAAATGGGGTTACTATATCCTGAGTGGAATATCTTGGATGCATTTCAATAGGTCGCATACTCCTATTGTGATCGAGGAAAGAAGAAAAGATGTGTACCGGTAGAATCTTGTATCTTTAATTATTTAAGAATGAGAAGTTAGAACGTCAAGAATACTGTACTCTTGTTTTTCGAATGTTGTTATACTATTCCTTGTCAAATAGTGTAGGTACTGTCCTAATACTTACACGAACCCTGCATCCTGTTGATAAAGTAAGTATTCTTACTGTTATCAGTTCATAATACTTGATGATAGTAAATACTATTTTCTTGACTCAGCGATTTGTTCTGCTAAATGAAAAAAAAATATTATGCCTGTTGGTAGAAAAGTGCGTCGCAAGGCAGTAAGAATAAATGTATCACTGTGTTTAGAAACAAGAATTTCTGAAATAAGGACTCGTTTCGTAGCAGAAGGATATGGACCCTAGTGAAGAATACTTTTTTAGCATCCATTTTTCTCACTGTTGGACTCAGCTCGCGTGACGCTTCGTAGTTCTACATCGAGCAAAAAAGGGGGCGTAAAGTTGTAAAATTGACAGGGCGTCGAGGGGCGAACGCGCGATAAGAATTCGTATATATAAGTTTCTGAAAGTTCGTTCCGCGAATTTGACGAGGCAATAGTCCCATCTTCTATATATGGTCGCCCCAATAAGAAAGGTGCTTAACTCCGTTTTAGAAAATTTTACGGAGAGAAGAAAAACCGTTTATTTAGATGTTATTCTAACAGATGGCAGCAAAATTCCATTTTTGCCAAAAAGTGGAGTTGGACACTTTTCTTATTAGGGCGACTATATATACTATTTAATAGTAAGTATATATATATATATATACTATTAATATTATATATTATATTCTGGCCGTCGAAGGCCAGAATGATCTAAGTCGAATATTTTCTTCATACGTAGATATAATATATCAGAATCACACACAATCTTTGGGTTACCCTCCCGGACACGTTCCCACGTTGCACGGGGGGGGTCTTCTCATACGGGTTCACTATTCCCCGCGACTATCGCGCTTCACGGAAAATGTAGCGAGGTCTGACGTAAATTGCATTGTTATCGGAAACTCGTAAGATTGCCGGGCGGGGGCAGACGAGCAGGGGGGCCAAAGTTACGGTGGGTGGAGGCGCTCCCTCCGGGAAAAGTTACGAGGGCAAAAAAAAACTATGCCCACTCACGTTCCGCGGCACGCTCCCGTCGTTTAAGGACAATTCCCTTAAAGCGGAAACGTCTCAACGAAGCCACAGGTACATGGAAGCTGTTCCTCTCTTTGTCGATATACGGGAGGATAATCCACACTCGCCGCCGACCAATCGGAAACGACCGCGTCACTTTGACCCGACGGGCGATCCGTGAAACTATCTCGAGGGTCACAGTTAATTGCCTTACCTTCGTCGCACGTTTGTTCTAGCGGAAGATGCTCCTCCTTTTCCGATAACCGACTCGAAGGACGCGGTGGTTCGTGCCACGGTGCGCTGATATGAGCGAAAAGGAGGGGCTGCTTCGGGTGTCTTTCAAATCCTATCCGTGCGAAAATAGAGCGTTCGAACGCGAATTTTGTACAGTAGTCGGAATTCCGAGAGTGAGTGGAGGATCGTTTATACAGACTGGACCCCAGAGATGCTGTCCTAAAAGTAAATTGAAATAGAAATAGGAAGGAATCATCAGATACAACTGTCACTGTTCAGAAAATCAGAGGAGGGCTGTGTAGATTATGAGTTATCTTTGCCAAAAGTTAATTTTTACCTTTAATTTTTAAACAAATAATTAAATGTGCAATTCTAAATTAACAGTTCGTTATAAAAGCGGAGGACTGAATCTTTAAAATGGTACCTCATTTATCTGGTTTCGTATGAAGGGAGAAAAAAGGTCTATTACGAAAAATTACCTTCTAGAAATAATTTATGAGATACACCACACATGAGGCTAAACTTACTCGCTGGGAAAGAAATTTCAATCGCTATTATCTCATTATTTATGAATTTTTAGCCGACATCGATATAAGACTTTGTTGTGGATAAAAGTGTAATCTTCAAAAAAGTGTTATTCAAATACGAGCTAAAAGTTGATAAATAATGAGATAATAGCGATTGGAGTTTCTTCTTTGGCGAGTAAGTTCAGCCTCACACACACACATATGGTATATTTGTCTCTTTCCGTTTACGACATATACAGTCGAATCTCTAATGTCGTACACTTTCGGGGCATCGCTCGAGTTTTTATTATCTGAAGAGCCTCCGTGGCACATCAGTCAGATTTATGTCGGTCCGCAGAATTCTCCGAAACAGAAGTCACGTGCTCGTGTAGCCGTGTGTGTACGAAGTTATGTACGTATATTCGGAGTATCTCGCCTTCAAAGGCTCCGAAAGTGGACTTTGAGAAGTTCCCCGTGCGCGGTGGCTCTTTTCGCTCCGCACACTTGCGCCTCGAGGTGCTTTACGTGGGAGGCCTCTGAGCGGAGAACGGGAGAAAAATATTGCGGAAAATTCGCGGGCGTTATAAAGCCCTTTTAAATATTGCCAAAAGGGAAGCCGAGATAGGCACGAAGTACGTGGCAAAGTTTCGTTCGGTCTTTATACAAAATATCTTTCGCGACCTCAGAACGAGAGATTTTCGAACACTCCTCTTCCTCCTCCTGCACGGGGTAGGTCGGAAATATATAGGGTGAATCATTGGATCTGCGACATAGCAAATATGTTATACGATTTTGCGTGTGGAACTGTAGACGATGAGCGTCATCGTTGATTTGCCGTGGTGATGGGAGAAGTTAAGCAGGATTGACAACTTGCCAATGATGAAACTCTTCAATCAGGTAGGTACGCCTGATGCTTATCAGATTTCACTCTAGGTCTGGTTTGAATCAGGAGTAACTACCTCAGTTTAAGTGTGTCATTATTACAGTTTCCGATCCTCATTAACCCTTTAAGAGGCAGAAGACTGAGACACATTTTAAAACACATTATATGAACTCTTTTTATGTATATAATATTTCTTGCCATGAAAAAACATTGTTTTCACATTTTTTAAAGTTATAGATACTTACTTATTTATATTATTTTTTCATATGTATTAGAATTTACATTTATCTTGTGTAGTAGTAGTTTCCCATTAAAACATCAGCTAGGAGACTTAGACCTGGTGGGAAACTATTCTCTCAGTAAAACTTAAAGGGTTAATCTTTCCTATTTACCACGGCCAATCAACGATGGATGCTCTACTTCCATATAGTTCCATATTTGCTATTTCGCAATTCCAACGATTCACCCTGTACGTGCAACTCCCTCTTCCTTCGTCGTCTCTACCTGATCTCATTCCACGAATGTCTGCGATACATTAAGTAGACGCGACGTCGGCACCGGTAGATTTATTTCTCGTTTCGTTACGGACCGCGAATACCAATTTAACGAATGGCCTTTGACCTCGACGATGTACGTATATCGGAGTCTCGACGCTCTCCCCGGCCACGCCCCCTCGGTCTCGTTTCACCCCTCCATCGAAGAATTACTTTTGCAGAACTTCAACGAGTATCGTCTGTTTCGAATTACTCCTCGACTTCTTAATTGGATTTTGCGGCGCGAAGTAATCGCGAAGTGGTGGCGCGTACGTAGAAGGCGGAACGAAGCCGAGGCATCGACGCGACATCGATAATCGATGCAAAGCCGAGTCGTGTTTTGATAATTGAAGCAATAATTGGGTCGAGTTATTTTTCTCGAGAGGTTTTCGAAGCTCGTCTCCCGAGTTCTGTGACTCATTGAACGGAAAATGTTGGATTGCTTATCTTTAACCGATACGAAGTTGCTGCAGTTCCCGTATACCTGTACATTACGTGTTTGGTTTAATACACGCCAGCGCAACGGGTTGCATATAGGTTGGTGCATCCTGTCTGTTGCGGTTTCCTGTCGTTCGGAGATAATACCGACAGCCAAGAGCCGAATCAAAATGATACTGCTCCTGCTTGTTTCTTTGATCGGAGCGTCTGTCATTCAAACCACTGATCAGATGACCAATGTGTCTCAGACCGATGCACGGTAAAAAAAGTGGTGTCAATTTTTAACACTATTTCACTGGTACGGGCCTAAAGTGGGTGTTTTCAAGGAAGCTTGACACGGGGGACACGCGAGTGAGAGAGACAACATGTGGCAAGTGCGAAAGAGCCTTTCTGTCGCAACAGTCTCCAACTGGACAAGTCTAGGGAAATGTGCGATAGAGCTTTTGCCACATGTTCTCTATGTCAAGCTTCCTTGAAAACACCTCGTATGTACCACGCATCTGGTATCATTCAGCCTTATGCCATTGTTATCTAACACCAAACCTGGTCTATTTAGGCCCACACTGTAGAATTTTTTACAATGTATTTCTATTTTATTCGGACCTTGGCTGTCAGTATTACCGGATCCGCATTACAGGGAAACCGCAGCGGACGGGGTACGCCAACCTATATGTGCAACCCGTTACGCTGACGTGTATTGAAGCAAACACGGGGTATATCGGCGAGGGGGATATTCTTCTCAGAATTCTCCGAATCGGCTATCACGGTCATACGAAACTCGTAGGTACCTATATACATATGATACCAGAGGAGGAGGAGAGAAAGAGAAAGACAGCGAGCACACACAGGAACGGAGGACGGGTGCGTTCGTATGCTTCCGCGTTTGCGGAAGATGAAAATGTTTACTCGATTCCGCACGTGCGTCCGTGTGCACTGAATCGTCAATGAGAAACGAGAACCGACTTCGGGTCCGCGGCGGATCGTGCAACTAGTAGCTACGTAGCTCGCGGAAGCTGTTGCGCGACGATCGAATGACTACTTCCATCCGGTTCCCCGTTCGATCGAGATCGAGAAAAAATTGAGTATAATCGCCTTATTGCCGCGAGAGCGAAGGGGGCGTGACCATGGATCGTCGCTTCTCGCCTCGTTGCATCAATTTTCATAATGTTCTCGGGTATCCGCAAGGCAGCGGTAATGGGAGAAGAGGGGGATGCTATGCGCGAAAAACCCCCTCGCCTTTGATGAAATGCAGATTCGAATTTTCTCGATATTTACCTACGCGAATGTCGCTTCGTGAAATTCATTCTCGGTCGGCCTGTTCATCATATCGAGGGCGTCATATTAGAAGGGCGTAAGAGCCACTGTGACTTTCGGTTCGTACGCCCTTCTGATATGTAGCGCGGCGAATTTGCGGGTCACGGGGAAATAAATGGGAAAATGGAAAATCGTTGTAAACGCAGTGGGGGTTTAATCCGTTCGTTCGAAGCGTTTAAGGTGCGTGTTACCTCGATTATTCGTTCTCGTTGCCGCGGTGAATGGAAATTGCGAAGGAGCTACCGCGAAAAGTATTTCAATTTTTTCTCCTATTTTTTCAAGACCGTTAAAGGGTTGGCTCGGCTTGGGGGTCAATCGTTGTTGCTCTGTAAATCTGATAAATTGAAATGTCTGATGGGATTCAGTTGCTGTGGGTACATATTTTCGGAAGGAAATATAAGATATTATTAATTTTACGTATTAAATTATTTTTCAAATCCCATGAAATCATTCGAAGTGATGATTTTTGTATTTAATAATACATCTAATCTGACATCTTTGTAAAAAGTCTATAAAAATTGGTCACTCAAAATCGAAAAACATGTAAAAATTACGGAATTTTACTTTTTAAATTTCATCACGAATCCGTAGCTTCACTCTGTCATGATGGATAGATTAAAATGTGTAATTGGATTCAGTTACTGGGTGGATATTTTTGGAAGAAAATATGAGATAATATTGGCTTCTCGCATTAAACCATTTTTTACATCCCATAAAATCGTTCGAATGGATGATTTTTGTGTCTAACAATGCATCTGATCTATACCTGAGTTAAACGTCCCGAGAAAATTAATTACTCAACATCGGAGAACCTGAAAAAGTCACGAAATTTTACTTCTAAATATTTCACCGTAGCTTCGTCCCATTAGTTGCGCGCCCAATACTAGCATATGATGTAAAAGTGGTCATCGAAGACGTCTCTGTGATTACTTTCGTAAAGCTCGACTTTTTTTTTCGAGTTCTACAGTAATAAGAGGAATCGAGAGCGGAGTTCTCAAACGGAATAGAGATTCCATTTCCACTAGTCACGGCCCTTTCAATTACACGCTCGTTTATAGAAGCATCGTCTTTTAGTTACACTACGTCACCTAACAGGATTTAGTTTGAAACTCGATCTCGCAGCTTCGCAGTCTCCGCGTTCATCCCCGCGGGGAGTTGCAGGCCAGACTTTGCGGATAATCGATCGTTATGGGATCTCGTTTCGTATGCGGCTAATACGCGCGGGTATCGCGTATCGGATGGTACATTTTCACATTCCGAAGTGGGGCTGTTATCATCGCATAGACACTCGTAGGTACAGAGAGGCTTCGTTAAAAGTTATTAAATCCAATTATGCGCGCGGGATGCTGCAATCGCAGCTGTCGATACTGACGAGAAGTGCTGCGGCGTATATAGGAAAGAAAGTGTATTTCTCCGAAATTCTGTGGCATCGCAATTTCCGTAGGAAAATATTTGCTTTATCAGTTGTGCGTGGATATACGTTTATCGGTTGCCACGCATCGTTATTTGATATTTTTTTTTCGACTCACATGGAATCCGGAAAATTTGATCGGAGCATACAGTCCGTAGCATCCTGGAACCTCCGCTTTCTGTTGATTTTCAATTAACCCACGAGCCTTCGTGAAATCGACCACCTCGGGGGTCGATCGATCCTATCCAATCCTCTCAACGACCCTTTCTTGCGTCCGGTAATTCGATTGAGACGGTAAATAAACCCTTTCCTCGGCACCGGATATTATTTGCGCGACGTCTACATATTATACCGTTTAATAATATACGCGAGGTGGGCGCGGCCGGAGACATGTGCGCAACGAGGGTTTTTCGCACACGTGGAATCACCACGTGATCAGTTTCACTCTCGCGCGAAGGTGTAGGTGAAAGTCTCGCGTTTCTCGCTGAAACGATTTTCGTGGTAAATCGCCCGCGTGATTCGCACCTATACGCATTGCATACGCATGCAAACAGTTTATCGATAATTGATAAAAATGTAATTTCAAATTCGGCGAAATAAATATAGGAAATTGCATGTGCATGTACCGAGAAAACAATTAATAGAGTAAATGTATTTTCAAATCCGGCGGAACAAAAATATCATTAAGACAAGAAAATATATGCGGTTATTATTTATTTATTTATTTCTTATTGCGTGTATGGCCTCTCTGCCTTTTACACTGTTAATCGCCCCCCCAATCCCCCTTGCACAAGTATCGAGTGAATTACAACCATTTTTACTTACTTAAGCAAAGTAACGTTGCGAAATCTATAAAATAGAAAAAATTGAAAAAGCATAGGTCAAAAATATATGCGGTTATTATTAAAATGTTTATTTCATTCAAGTAATTTCCTCGAAGGATCTAATTGTGCCAAATAAATATTGTAATGGTTAACGAATATTTACTTGGTCCAGCATTTGTTTATTTTGCCATATTCAAACAAAGATTTATTAACTGTAAATAAATTATTTTCTCGATGTGTGCAATACGTAATATGCTTAAGCTTGCAACGATGATACGGGCGATTACGACTTTAAGGTTGCTCGGTAATGACTATTACGAGGAGCTGTGCCTGACGAGGGCTGACCTTTCTGCGTGGTGTAACAGACGGATGAGACACCCCCTTCGCATTGTACGCGCGTGTACGTCGTACACGAGCGACTGAGATACGTGATTTCGCATGCCTGTGTCACAGATAGCGTTAGGTCGTCTCTTCTGAGACGCGAGTAGATGAGTAGGAAACAATTCTTTAGTGACAACTGAGCAATATCTCGTAGAAGCTCCTCTAATCCGTACTAAACTTACGAAACAATTCGAGAAGATATATGCGTGATTTGTGTGTGACTCGACGTGAACGCTTTCTTCAAGCTCCATCAAGAAGGCTCCCTTACAGAGTCGACTCTTAATTAAAGACGCGCAGATTTCCCTCTCGCGCGTGGCACGCGCGTAAATTAAAACTTTTTCTCGTCGTTGACGCCGGAATGACTCCGGATACGCGTAATTGCAAGGATTAACGCATCGCTTGTATACGAGGGATCACTATTTGCTTGAAGATTCTTTCGATCTGCGCTGTGTATGTATGTGTGTGTGTATGTTACGACGTGAGAAAACTCTCCGTGCTCTGAGAAAAAGGATGTTTCAAAATGTAGCAATCAATCCCAGAAAATAATTACCTGTGGGGGAAAAAGTCAAAGTAAGAAATGCAGTGATGGGACAGTTATGAATTCGGTTAAGTGGTATACTGCATAGGACTGTATAGGATTTAAATTTATATCTGTGAAACAGAAATACATTTTATATAGGTACAGAGTATAATATTTAACCGAATTCATAACTGCACCATCACTAGATTTCTTACCTGGAGTTTTTCCCCATACTTTCTGGGATTGATATTGCTACATTTTGAAACATCATCTTTCTCAGTGCGCAATTGTTTTCGAGTTAAGCAAGTTTGATAATTCGTGGTGCGTATTGTTAGAAGTTGTTAAAAGCTTCCAACACATTTGTGAATTAAATTTACAAAGCTATAATTGTGAAATTCAAAAACAATTGGATACATATTGTGATATTACACAATATCTTATACATTCTTTATGGAATGTGTTTTCGCATAAAATTGTTAGTAGTTTTACCGCACTTTTGTGTCCGTTAAAAGCTTCCAACACAATTTGTGAATTCAGAACAAAAATGTTTAACAGAGAGAGTGTAGTCTTTTTGCTTCGATATCATTGGGAAAAATCAATCCTTCGAAAGTTTTCACATCGCCCGCTGTTCCAGAAAAGTACGAGTACATCGCAGCGCACTTTTGGACGGGCCAGCAGAGCCTCCTCGTGTTCTGTCACTCGCGATACATATATGTACACATATGTAGGATCATGTTGTCATCCCCGCGTGTGTCATCTCTCCGAAAATACGCGAAACCTAACGAGCTTTTCTCGCTTCCCTTTCAGATCGTGGACATAGAGGTGCGGGTCACGAATGAGATTCGCGCACCCCGAACGGAAGAGAGAGACAGGCGGGATGTTGCACCCCCGTGGATCGCCAGGTCGGCACCGAGCCCGACCACACCGCCGACCCCGACCAATCCGCATCAGTACCTCTCGCCACACGTGTTTCAAGGGCGAAATTCCCTGTGTTCGGCAAACGGTAAGGGCAGCCGCGCGATGGAGGGGCTCCCCCTGTACCTTGTCAACCAGCCGCGCGCGCGCGCGTTACTTCCGGTGGCCTCCGCCTTCCGCACGAAGCTCTTTGCGTTTATACAGAGGGTCCGGACTTGGAGGCTAAACTTACTCGGCCGGAAAGAAGATTCAATCATTGTTATATCATTATTTATGAACTTTTGGCCTACATCGGTATAGGACTTTGTGTTACAGATAAAAATGTAATTTTCAAAAACGTATTATATAAATACGAGCCAGAAGCTCGTAGGTAATGAGATGATAGTGATTGAAGTATCTATTCTATGGGGATTTTACAAGTTTTCTATGAGAATCTATGAGAATCTGAAATACTTTTTCAATAGGGCTCCTACCCTCCATGACCAATCAACAATGACACTCATCATCTATCATATGAGGCTAAACTTATTCGCCAGAAAGGAAACTCGAATCACTATTATTTCATTATCCATGAGCTTTCGGCTCATGTTTGTATAATACTTTTTTGAAGATTAGATTTTCATCTACAATAAAGTCTTATATCGATACGGGCCAAAAGTTCATAAACAATGAGATAATAGTGATTGAAGTTTTCTTTCTGTCGAGTAAGTTACGTACCTATAAGTATGTGTGTATACGGTAAAAGATAAATCGTAGCATTTTTACAAAGTTTGTGGTAAATTTCGGAACAAGGTCAATTTATTGTTACGACGACTACACAATTTTAGTAAAAATCACAGTAAAACTTGCAGAAGTTGCAAGCGTTCCTATAATTTTTACTAAAACTGTAGCCATCGTAACAATACATTGGCCTTGTCCCGAAATTTACCATAAACTTTGTAAATGCTATAATACGTTTTATTTTTTTCCATGTGGTTCCACAAAAAATCGTGTACACTATATTTGCTATCTTGCGGATCCAAAACGCGACCTTTTCCATCTCTCCGAGCGGAACAAACCGCGCGCGCGAGCGCTCCTTTTATAATCGCGTAAACCCCATCCTCTCTCCGAATTCGCGCGACGCGAATTCAGGGGGAAAGTTTGTCGCCGAAAACAAGCGTCCCACTCCGTAATAATCACCGCTGTCGTCGTTGTCAGATTCAGACACGCGAATAAATTCCACCCGGCGTATATTTGCTCCTCCTTCATGGAGAAATATGGCCCGCGCGCATGCAATCTGTTGCTTCTTTTGACGCCGCGTTATTAAAGGGGGTGGAAATAACGACGCGACGAAGAAAATTGCGGGCTTTATTGCGGCGGGTCCAGCGCGCGTTGGTCAATTAGCTTCTCTTCGGGGACTGCGAATCGACTGGACTGCGTTCTCGTGAAATTAGCCGATGCGGGAGATTATTAATTATATTATACGATCTCAGGCGAGAGACGCACGCGTATATGGTATCGTTTATATCCGATTGTTGGCGGATGGTCGACGCTTCCTCCACACGTCCGGAACTATTATAATTACTCTCGAGAGTTGATCGCACCCCCTTATCGTTTCGGACGAATTATGGCGCTCGTTAAAAGTTTATCAATATCGCAGGTCGTATCGGTGCTCGTATGTGTGGTTTATTAACGGTTCGACGAGTTGGCGCGGTTAATCGTCGGGTCGTCCAGGGCTCGACGGGGGGGATTCGGATTTATTTTCCTCGACTTTTGTCGGGAACGACGGATAAAGGAGCGCGCGCTACTCGTTAGCCAGATTTGGTACGGGCGATATTGTCTCGCGGATCATTATTTCCACCGACTCGGGGAATAATGACGTAACTTCTCGTTACCGTTTGAGAACATCGTACAGTAGTTGCTTCTCGCCATCTTTCATCAGTGTAGAGAATCAAATTGCCAGAGCTTTGAACGGTAACGAGAAATTACGTTTTCGAGATTTCGTAGAATTCGTCGATTTTAGGATGCGTGGGTTTCCCATTGTTACATGGAAATTTACGAATTCACGCGGGGGCTGAGAGAAATCTATTTACTCGTCCGTAGCATATTCGAGGAGCTTTCCTCGAATTTGTCTTTCTCATGAAATATTTCTTAGCATACACATGGAAGATGTATAATCGAATATCCTTCGCAGTAGAAACACGTAGAGTTTTCATCGAAGTCAGACTTACGTCGGAGTTTGACTACACTGAAAAAACTAATAATCATACTATGAATATTATTGATTTAATTGAATATTATTTGAATCAAATCGAATATAATAAATGTGCTTTTAAGGCTATCTAAAAACACGTTTATTTCGATCAAACATTTTTTTTTATCAGTGTAGCTATCGGACTTGTATAACGTCACGTAAATATCCGTGAATATTTATCGTTCAGATCTACGCTCGGCAATAATACAACAGTTGATATACTGAAAGCTTCTGCAAATAGAATCACTCGTATTCACATGAAACATTGAAACGTAGAAATTGATTCCTACGGTTCCGACTGCCTTTATTCGTGAGCAGAAATAGGAGGCGATATGTTCCCTTTCGCGTATATTATTAGCATTTTATAGTAGTCTTATAAGACTTAATATATTAAGTGGAAAGCAGGTCAACTCACGAATTCGTTTACGTCAATTATTTCTGCGGAACGATAGATTATTGTTGCTGGTCTTGTTATAATTTTTTACGATAAGGTGTAGAGACATTTCGTACGGCTACGGGAAAAAAGGCGTTATCTTATTTAGCGACTCACGCTTCCGCGTGTAGAGATCCTTGTTGCCTCGAGAATTATTTTTGTTGGATGTGGTAGGGGGTAAGCCTCCTTTCGTGCTAATTAAGTACATCACATCACGGAGAAAAATTAAGTATATTTTATTATATAAGGTCGACTGATTATTATCGCATAGCCTACATGGAAAAAATTGTATATTTAATATTATACAGTATGTCTGAGAGCAGAGTATACATAGGGACTCGTAGTTTCATGTTAATTACCGTAATATAAGCACGGACGTTATTGATATTAATGTATATGTGGAGAATTTGACATCATTCATCATGATATGTGAAAAATAGCGGATGCGTAGTTTCGATTACTACGGTAATCAACATAGAATTACGGGTCCCTCTGTATACTTTGTTCTCGGACATACTGTATAAAGACCTTTTCGAACACGTGATTACGAAAATTAATATCTCCTGAAATTATGAATATTAATAAATTTCCCTGTGAAATTATCCTTATAAATTTCATAGCGAACTATATTAATTTTTGTAATGACGTATTGCATAAAAGCTTTATATACAATTGTATTAAATTGAATGCAAATTTTTTTACAGTGTACTTCAATTCAGCTACACCATTGGACTATATATAATTTGTCATATAATTTGGCGGAACTGGAAAATTCGCGTTTCAATGTATGCTGAATACAATCTCGGGCAATCGTAGTCCATTGAGGTAACGAAGTTCACCGCGTGCCCCGTGGTAACGAGATAACAGTCTCTACTAATTAGAACTACGGTGAATACTCGTTATAACGATTTCGCCGTTCCTGTATTTCGATATGAACACCTTGAAAACGATTTGGTGTTTCGAAGTTAACGTTTCGTGTCGTCTTTGAATTTCCTCTTGTTCATTTAGTATTAAAAAAAGAGTGATACCCCGGCCAAATCGAGAAATGCCTTCGATCGATGCAAAATCGAGAAAACTTTGCGGCGCGTCTTTTCCCTCCGCTTCAAGTCAGGGGATTTACAGCCCTCGCTGAAACGAGCGTGTAAATTGCGAATTAAGTTTCTCGGCAGAATTGATATTCACTCAGCACGCCGGAAGCACCTGATACCTTCCACAGTACCCGCACTGAGCTAATTTGGTCAATTTAACTAATATCCTCGAGATGATGACCAAACCGTTTGGTGAAGTATGCGTTCTCCATCAGTTTGGTTAGACTGATCAATTTTTGGTTAGAATAACTAAACATTTGGTTGAACAAACTAAATATTTGCTTGGAATAATTAGATATTTGGTTCAACTGACCCAGCATTTTGGTTGTAATAACTAAACACGTCAAACTAGTTGCGTTTGTCATTTTAGCTTAATTATTTTGCTCAGTGCGACTCTGCGGATACTGCCACGAGTTACGTACACTTTTCTTCATAGTGTCGCTCAAACGCGTTCACACGATTTACTTTTCAGATTACACCCTGCGAAGACGGCGTCCCATGACACTGCGCATCGGTCCGCGATTGAGTTTACCCAACAGAAGTACCTCTGCTCCAGCAACGACGATCGACGGTGAATGGTCAGCCCTAAGGTGAGTTATTAAATACCGTCACGCGCGCGCGCGCGCGTTATACCTCAGTGCTGTAAAGAGAAGTACGATGCTTGAGGGATTGAAAGAAGCTTTTGTCTCGATCATTTCAAGGGACATCTCCGTGCAACGATATCGACATCGAGCGTCATTTTATTCTTGATGAATTACCGGGAAATGGAACGTGATAATTAGTAGGACACTGGAAGAAATTTCCAGATATTTCTAAATTTCTAACCGAATTAATTCGGTTAATCGAATCGATTTCATTAAAAGTAAATTCATTGCTTGATCTGTATACTGATATCGGCTCATACAAAGTCGATGAAAGCGAAACGTTTCGCCTGAGAAAAGTATCTTCGGTGATGTATGCAGATCGAATGAATTTCATCTGAACCGAATCGTCACGAGGCAGACCAATATCGGGCAACCAATTTGAATAATCTCTATATGCCACTGTCCAATTATCGCAGAAATCAAAGCAGCAATATATGTACCGCTTTGGTTTACCGTGGAATATTCAGCATAATTGCCACACCGACGTTTACCAGTGAAACTCTCGTTAGCATTTTTGTGCCGCTCGATAATACTCTCGTTCCGCGGTGAGTAGCGCGTTAATCGAGGAGTTATTGTATTTCCATCTTGCGCCGCTCGGCAGCTTTCCTCGCATCGCGAATCGACGAGACGTCGCGCGAATATCTATCGCCGTTACGTAACACCCTTTCCCCATTCGAGGATGAAACCCGTCTCAGTCTACGCTCCACGAGACGTTACGCAATCCGCGGCTCTCTTTGAGCGATTAAACAGGGGCGGGGTTATAGAGTTGGAAGGGTGATACGTCAATATTATAATCGGGGCTCGACACTGAGAGAAGTAATGAGAACATGATATAATTCCAGGATTAAGCCATGGTTTTCTTCGTGCGAGAAAGTATTTGATAAGGCTCGAGTAATTGCTTTTTTAGTGCAGAAAGAATTTCTCGTTTCAACGAAGATATTCTGGAAAAACCAAAATATATATATTTTCTTCAATCAAGAATTTGTATTTCTAAAAATTTGTAAGATCATAATATGTTCTCGACTTAAGACACATATTTTTGACACTGCACACAGAGAAAAAATGTTATATTCAATTAAGTCTAAGTTTACGGATGGAGGAATGCAGAATTAGTCGTTCCGACTATTAAATTTGGTTATATGTTTCAAAAAAAAAACAGGCAGTAGTCCATTCGAGTCAATTATTAGTCCAAGTAACTAGATCTGCATTCCCCCATCCGTAACCGTTCAATTTAGTTAAATTTACTACAATTTTCTCCCAGTGTACACTGAAAAAAAATTGGTTGAATCGATTTATTTGATTTCAATTATTTCAAGCAACTAAATATTTTCTTAATTTAGGTAATTGTGTTCAACCCGATACCCGTTCATTCAAAACTAATATATGTTTAATCACTATAGCTAGATATTTAGTTGCTACAACTTTACATATTTAGTCCGCCACGTATGACTATTTATGTGCAATTGGATCAAGTAAGTATTTTTTTAGTGTGACTAATATCAACTCGCATTAATTATGCTTATACTTGCTTGTGAATAAAAGAGTATTGAAATAAACACGATTTCCTTAACTTAATTGAAGATCTTGTCGTTAAGACTAATTTAAAGCAACTAAATCTTTCAACTGAATTTTTTTCTCAGTGTAGCAAGTATTTATCCCAGTGGACGAGAAACTCAATTTAAAAAGACACTAATTTATAGGGCACGGATAGGAGATAACCCTTGTTAGGTATTTTTTATTATTCAATTCGATCCCGAAAAATCGACACGTTTCAGGAATATTTCTTCCATTTTTAATCAGCCCACCGTCCGACCCTCGTCACGGTTACTTTTGATGTTTTCCCTTTGAGGGGGCCGCTTTCGCTCCCGAGAATCAATTTGGACCGAAGGAGAAAATAGCGTTTCTACGTATCCCCGTGATATCTCGGCGGTACATCAAAGCCGTATCAATTTCCCGGCATCCTCATTGTCAGTGTTCTCTCGCAGGACGTACGTGTACATTTCGCTCGACTGGCGATACGTGGAAGCGTGGATATAGGTGAGATACACGACGTCGCGGCGCACGCGTGTATGTGTCTTTGTCGCCGAAGAACGGGAAATGTTGTATCGTAGCCGCTTCCTTTGATTATGTGAGATTAGGTACACAAGGAAGGAATACTCTCTCTCTCTCTCTCTCTCTCTCTCTCTCTCTCTCTCTCTCTCTCTCTCTCTCTCTCTCTCTCTTCATTTAACTTGCTAGCAACCGGTGGCTCTCGCCTCGGGTTTAGCTTAATGGAACGTTCGCGGGAAAAAGTCGATGGAAGAAAAACGCGAGCGACACTGTATGTGAAAAAAGGACGTTTGACGATCGATCGCTTTATACATCGCTGTACGTAGTGTACACGGTGTCCCAGAAATGACGGATCGGAAGCACGTGGCTGTAATCTTCATGAAAAATTAGATCTGGAATATACAATTCGAATTGTCCTTTGACCTGGAAGTTTTACGCGGGATCAAGAAATAGTTGCACTATGGCAATGCACACGGTATAAAACAATTTATATTTTTAATATACCTTTACATGAAGCTTTTTTCCAATACGTGACTATGAAAATTAATATACTCCGTAATTATGAAAATTAAGATGTGTGTTTCCTTATGAAATATCTTTTATAAATTTCATAACGGAGTATATTAAGTTTCATAATCATGTATTGGATAAGAGCTTTATATACAATTATATTAAATTTGATACAAATTTTTCTTTACACTACTGCGTAAAACCTTACTGGACAACATGAATCACACACACACACATTCGGGGTTTAATTATTTTTCATGAAAAATACCGTCGTGTTATTCTTGTTCGTCATTTCTGGGATACCGTGTGTACACTCGTATGCGCGATCGCGTATTTATACTTCTATACGTACGGTCGTGCGTTGAAGAGAGAAATTCAAAAAGCAATAAAGCATCGCGGAATATCGAGAGCAGGTTATTCGCGCGAGCGGGATATCGGTAAAAGCGATCGCCGGAACGAGCGCTGAAGACTGCAGCGTGGAGATGATACGTATACGCAACGTCGGAAGGAATTCGAATAGCTCGTTCGACGCGCAATGAGAAATTGGAATGCTCTGGGAATCGAGTAATGAATACACGTATCCGTATACGCGGCCGATCGCGAACGTGGATTTCGTTAACAAAATTATTCGTATTCACGGTTGAATGTAATTAGTGCTTTGATACGGTGCGGGCGTGTAATCACATCCAGGCGAAGAGTTTAATATTATCAATAGTTTAATAGCTGATGGCAATGCAATTCGCCGTTTGATATCCTTCATTTATTATTAGAGCAAATGCTTTGCTGCTGTCGTCGCGTTGGTAGGGTGAACATTGTTTCGATCGTACGCATCTACAGTACATTCACAGTTTTCGTTAAGGTGCGGCTTTTAGCATTGTTGGAAGTTGGCAAAATTGACTCAAATTAGTTAAGCTCGTAATATCTCCGTTTATGCTTACTTCAATCCAATAAAATAAATTTTATTCAGTCTTATTTAATTATTTATGTGCCGCTACCGTGTGGTTTTTTTTTCATTTAATAGTCTAAATATTTATTATTCAATTTCGTAGATCGCAAGCGATGAGCATTATAGCTACCACGATTTTAGTTAGATCTGACAGGTACCAACAATTCGAGCAATATTACATTTATCGTATATTTATAGCAAATTCGGAGACGCGGTAGCGGTCCGTAACTTATTTCGCTGAATCCAAAACGATGCATTACAGTGTCGTATCCATTTTCTTTATTGAGTTATTGCGAGTTCCGCGTGACACATGTAGCGTATTTTCGATTTTTTAACTTTTAGGAAGTATTCACTTTTATTCAAGGCATAGGTACTAGTTCAGCAGACGTGGTTGCTCACAATCAGTGAGAGTTCGATGTTTATTGGATGATATTAAATATTAATCAATGAAGATTGAATACTGATAGAGTGATTTTCAACTCATAAACCTGTGTACCCTGGCTAATTATCATCTGAAAAATTACCATAAGCTGTTTTCAAAATCCCTATAATTGAAAGATGTCCCGTAAGCGGGCTTCGACTTATCGTATAGTTCGAGAGCCAGTGAATATCGACAGGAACTAATTCACATTAATTATCATTCCATAGCACAGGCTGATGATGCTTTCGTAAATTTGCTTGATCAATCCCATTACTAAAGAGGGTAACTCGCCCCTGAAAGTTGCAAAATAAAAATGAAAATGTCATTAATTTCGGCCCAAATTTTGCAAGATGCTTCTTTATGGACAATGAAATGCCCCGCCCCCTTCGTAACGACCGAATGTTCTGCCAATCGGGCGGGGTATTTCGTGGGCCATAAAGAAACACCTTGCAAAATATCAGTCGGAACTAAATAACGACACACTCTCTCTCTTTCATTTTCATTTTATATCCTTGAGGGGTGAATTACCTTCATTAGCAACGGTATTGATCAGGCAGAATTGCGATGGCACCATCAGCATGCGCTACACTGTACAAATAATTGTATTAAATTTAATACATTTATGTACAAAGCTTGTATCCAATACGTGATTATGAAAATTAATATACTCCGTTATGAAATTTATAAGGGCAATTTCATAAGGAGGTATATTAAAAAATACAAATTTTGTCAACAGTATCTAGAATGATGATAAATGTGAATTAGAGTCGGAACTAAATAAGTACCTGTCAATGTTCCCTAGCTCTTAGATTAATACACGATGCGCGTTGGAGCGGGTAGAATCGCGGAAATGACAATTGCTCCAGAGCGCTCCGCGAAAGAAAATTCCGCTCGACGTATTTCGAAATCGTCGACTGGTAGATCGTACGACGGAACGCCCCCTGCTATATGAAAAGACACGCTCGGGAGCTCGCTTTAAGATGGCAAATCACTTAAGTAGATTCCGTTTCAACAGGTTGGCCTTTAGGGAGAGGGCCGTATTACTTCGGGAAATCGATCGTCGGTCTCGTCATTGTTGGACGTAGAATAGAGTCGACTAAATCCGGACGAATCTTCGGCGCACACAAGCGAAAGAGCTGTGTACTTCTTCGCGAGCTCGCCACGTCATCTTTTATGTATATATTAGTTTCCATTCATAACTTACATTCCCGATCGAGATTGTTCCTCGCGGTTGCATAATTCATATTCTCTCGCGAGCGAGACTTTTATCGCGAATGTGCAGCGTGAATAAAATCGGGCTCTATCGAGATGCGAATCTGAAAGAAAAGTGTCGTAGAAGAATCGCTCGCGAAGGGAGAAGGTGGAACGGCTTGGAAAAACGAGTCAAGAAGTTATTTTTGTCGAGTTTTCTACACGGAGAAAAATAATTAGGTTAAAATGACAAAATACATTTAGTTAAACGCGTTTAGTTATTCTAATCAAAATACTGGTCAGTTGAACCAAATATCAAGTTATTCTAATCAAATGTGTTTAGTTATTTCAACCAAACCGTTTAGTTATTCTGACAAAAAAGTGATCAGTTTAACACTGAGGAAAAAAGTAGCCAACAAAATAATTTTGTTGAGTCAATTTGATAACTTAAAAAATATTTGTTGGATTATCCAAATGTTTAGTTCTGCCATCAAAGTTTTCGTGAAATCAACTTTGCGATTCCAAAAAAAAGAAACGTTTTGTTGGCTCGTATTGATTCAAAATATTTTGTTAGCCCAACCAAGAGTTATTTCACTGAACCAAACAGATAGAAGATTCATATTTCATCAAACGGTTTGGTCATCGTATTCAGGATTTTGGTTAAATTGACCAAGTTTCTTTTTCTCAGTGTATCACGCACATTTGTTGCAAATTATAATCCAATTGTGGAAGCGTCGCGTTTTTCGAGTCGTAAGTCGACATTGGTGTTAATTCGAATCGATGAGGTCAAAAAACAGTTAATAAAATTTGGTCCTGAAGTCCCTCGTTTCTATGCATATCTGTACTTATATGATTGTATGATTGTTGAAATAATCACGAAGAGGATATTTGGCGTTGTCAGTATGAAATTAGATAGCATTTTCATATGGACGAAGAAAGAAGTCCAGAATATCCGTCAAGCAATATTTTTGAAAAATCGATGAGAATCCCTGTGGTGGTTGTAGCTGGTGACTTTACCATCCCCTGGACTTCACTCTACCGTATCCTTTCGGCGAGGTTCACTTTGCATTACCGACGAACAGTCTGGCTCTTCTTTATCAAAGATAGGACGATACGTTAGATTGCACCCGGAAAACTATATCGATTCATCCCCTCTTTCCGCGAGACGCTTCGGCAACCCCTTCGGAGATGTCGTTGCGCTCGGACCGGATCGTCGTGCTCCTCGTGGTTTCGGCGTAAGTTTTGTTGTGACCAGCGGCGTCGACATAACACTTTGTCGCGAAGCGCGCGAGATTACGGTCAGGTCCGGTGCTCCGTCCGCTGCGAAAATTCGGTGCACGTGCACTCGCTCGTCGCGTTCGACGACTGCGTCGGCCGTCGAACATCTCGTCACAATTGTTCGTGCTTCGACATTAATCGGTTTCGGTCGAAGTCACCGATGAAAGTAAAACTCTACGAGCTTTTTTCCCCTTCATTTCATCCCTTCGCTGCGTTTCGCTCGGTTCGAGGTGTTCTTCGGGTTGTGAAAAAATATGCATCTCGGCGCCTCGTCGCATTGAAAACCTACGAAACTGCATGTGTACGTGCCGAGCAGTAGTCGAGTGAATACCGCGAGTACCGAGAGAGAAAAAAGAGGTGTACAGACACCTACACGCATGAGCGAGTGAAACTGGAACGCGTCTCGCGCGAGTGTGCTCGTCCGGAAAGGGAAAGGAGCTTTAGAGCTTTTCTCCGTACATGGAATCCGCGATATCAAGAGCGCTTTTCTTATTTCGGTGTATCCATCGCGATCGAAAATAGGATGCATACGCGATACGAATGCCAGTCGAGTGAACGCCGCGGAGTCGACATGCGGGGAATGTCGTGAGAACGAAAGGGTCATCCGCGAAATCTCCGATCTACGGTATTCGTGATACTCGATACCGTTTTGCGCGTCGAACGAACGTCGCTCGTCCGAGCGGAAAATACCGGGAAGCGGAGGGCGTGCGAGGAGGAGAATGGATTAAAAGACCAAATCTACGAGCCATCGGATAAGTACTCGGCGGGGGAGGGACCCGCCGGTCGAATCGTTCGGAGGGGCCGCCGTAACTGGGGGGCAAAAGTGCGCCGTCAGCCGAATTTGCCGTAATTAATTCGACTCCGCCTGTATCGGCAGCAATTTGCAATGAATCACGGTACTCCCTCTGTTAAGTGAAAATCTCTCTCCAATCGTACATGGATATCTGCGTGTGTGAGTACCGCGCGCGGCGTGGATGTCGTCGATTAATGGCGCGAGTACCGGTATTCGGGTGTTTCAACGATCGCAAGACATCGTGACTGCGTCGATTTCCGTGAACATTCGTCATTCGTGCTGCGCAGCAAGACGCGAGTTCACTCTGACGAGTCCCCTGGAGATTTACGAGGGATAAATCTGGGATTAAGAAAAAACGCGACGTAAAAAATCGTCTCTCTTCGAAAGAGAAAAAAAAGTCAACAAGATCGATTCTCTCCAAATAGAATTTCACCCTGTTTCTCGGAGTGCATCGCGAAGAGATCGCGAGAGCTTTCGAGTTTTAGAGCTTCCCCCGTCTCCGAGACGCGCGCTCTCCTTATCGCCTCCTCTCGTAAACGCTTCTTCGAGCGTGCCAAAACGACTCGTCGGGGCGGCGGTTGATAAGTGTAATCGCGCTGAACTAACGACTGCGAGAGAGTCGTCGAGTTACGGGCGTTTCGGGGAGACGAGTTTGATGTACCCCGGTGCGCGTCTGACTTTCGATCGATCGATCGAGAGGGAAAGCGCAGGCTGGGTATCTACGGATGAGTACCGGTATCCACTTCGCGTACCCATCGCGTTGACCGGTACAGTGACAAATAATCGTTCAGTGCTCGAGCATCGAACTGTTTCTTCGTTTCCGACGAAGACATGTGAGTGATTCCGATTGGAAAAATCACCGGGAGGACCTCGACGCCGCAAATCCTGCGATCCTTCCGAGGAATCATGGGATAGAGAGGGGGAAGATCATCAACGCTTCGTGTAGTGTGTAGCGAAAGCGAGCAGCGGGAATTCGAAAGCTGCAGGCGTCGAGTGTGATGCGGAAAGTTTTAGGTAATTAGAGAGAGCAGTACGCGCGCATTTTCCAGAGAGGCGTCGCTCCCGATGGTGAAAACTCGAAAAGTTTGCGCGCGTGTGACGCGCGTCTCGGTAATGCGACGTGGGTGAGGCATTTCGCGAAAAGGGAGAGTGGGAAAAAGTCGCGTTTATTATTCGAGAGGGTGGAGAGGAAGGGAGCAGTCCTCGCCAAGCTGATCGACGTGCTCGCAGCGCAAATGAATAACCGCGCAATTATTTTTAAAAGCGGATCACACGTGGGTATTTTCGTCCTCGTTTTATATCGACGGCGCGGGTAATAGCTATTTTCAAACGCGAGGTGCGTTTCGTTCGATGAATGAAATGCGGAATGAACTCGGACTGAGAAAAATAATTTGGTCGATCAAATTAACCCATTCATTACTACCGTCTTTTTCACACTTTTACTACTGTGTGTACCAAATTTGGTACACAACTGCATTTAGTAGTAATGGACACTAGGAAGATCCAGTAGTAAAAGTGTTAAAAGGCATACTAAATATGAAGAAAAAAAAGTTTCAGTAATATGTGGGTTAATCTCCTGGAAATGATGACCAAACTGGTCGGTGAAGCATGGATGTTTCATCTGTTTGGTCAGACTGACCAATTTTTGGTTAGAACAACTAAACGTTTGGTTGGAATGACGAAACGTTTGGTTAGACCAACTTGATATTTGATTTAACTAACCAGTATTTTGATCAGAATAACTAAACATGTTTAACTAGATGCGTTCTGTCATTTTAGCCCTCATACGGTCCTCGGGTCTACAGTGATCCATAGCGTTCAACATTGATGAATTATAATTGTGTATTTGGAGATAATTTTCTGAAACTTTTAGACATTGCTTTTTTCTTAAAACAACCAATTTCTATGATGAAATCAATCAATTTTAATTAATTAATGGCTACAGAAAACTACGCATTAAAGCATCTTTAGGTCACATGTGACCTATACTAGTTTAAAATGCATATTTTACTGATAGATTTCATTTTATAAAATGTGCGGACATCATAACATAACCTTTCAATAACCATCCTAACAAAATGAAGGCTCCTGTATGTCTGTGTAATATTTCCACTTTTTCAAGTCTTCGAGCACTTTCCAATCACCGTCAAGTCAAAAAGCGCGTGCCACGTAGAGACTGTGACGAGCTCTGCTCGCTTCTATAAAAAAGAATAATTAAATTTAAAGTTTTAGTGATTTTAAGAGTTACACCGAGAAAACAGTTTATTAATAGTTAATAATTATAATTTAGAATACGGCAAAATAAACATTTCATCAGAACGAGAAAATGTATGTTGATTAAAATTCCTATTTTATTAAAATGGTTGTCCCAGGGGATCTAATTGTGACAAATAAATATGATGGTTAATGAATATTTACTTGATCTAATAGAATGTTTATTGCGCCATATTCGAACAAATATTTATTAATTACATATAAACCGTTTTCTCAGTGTACCTAACAGCTTAACAATACGTTCAAGGAACTGAATATATTTTCTTACATTGGGATAAAAATTCGCACTGAATAAACTGATCGAAATAAACGTGTTTTGGGATTGTTTTAAGAGCACATTTATTCGATTCAAATGAATACCGATTTAATCCATATAATATCCAATTCACAACGAATAATATTTATACACGTTCAATCGATATTCATTTTAATCAAATAAATATCCTCTTAGGACTATTCAAAAACACATTTATTTCGAACGAGCGCATTTTTTTCTCAGTGTAATGATCAGAGTAGGATGTAAATTTATTCTTTATTTCCGAATGCGTTACATTTGACCCGAGGATTTTAAGTGTACAGTCAAAATGAGGGTCGTACGAGGGTTAACCTAATTACTTTTCTCGATGTACAGTCGATCGATTAAAGAAGTGCAAATAATTCAGAAATAGCCATCGCAATTTACGGTAATTACCGTAAAACTCGTTCCTCGGTACGCGGAGCAGGAGATTCGCATTCGCGTCTCGTAGATTTTTCCTCCGCGAGCGGGGAAAGTGCAGAGGGTTGAGTTTTGTTGTTCTCTTTCCTCGAGAACTCTTAATTAAGGCGGCGGCTACCTATATACGCGTCTATAATGAATCCGCTGGGTGCTAAGGTGGAAATATAGTCGTACGCCGTGTAGATCGCGACGCGTTTAAGTAGCGTCGCGTCGCGTGTGTAAACAACGCGGAGCATATCGAGCGAAGCGACGTGTCTGGCTCTTGCTTTCCACTTCGAACCGCGGGAATCGGGGGTCAACTCGGCACTCCTCTTTATCCGAGCTCTCACACGCGACGACTATCCCTGCGTCGATCTATATAGCGGCAGTGCGAGCGTCGCGCCGAAATCTCTTTCGAGACTCGTCAAACTCCACCCTCGCACGAGCCACCCTTTTATTTCTCGAGAATTCCGCTGCATGTATTATTCATTACAACGCGGCGGATTTATACGCGCGGAAACGCCGCCACTCTTCACGCCAGTTTGAACGCCCGCGCTGCGAAACACGCGTAGAGATATCGTTTCGCGCGAATCGTTATACCGGACGACGTAGTCGTTGTATTTACGGCGCGACGACGCCGGGAGGAAGGAGAGGGGGGATCGTCAGAGTTTTTTTTTCGAGCTACGCGCAATTTCTCGCCGGGTCGCGTGTCTTCATTTCCACGGGAAGAGAATGAATGTTCGGCGCGAAGCTGCTCCGCGCCGAAGCTTTCGATCGTGCGACCGACTGCGTCGCCTTGAACTTTATACGGAGATGGAATTCTCCGGAGTAGGTACTGCGATCCGAGGATGCTCGGATAACTCGAATCCCTCTTGCCTTTCCTCCTTTCGGAGTAGCTCGAGTGTCAACAGCGTTTGACATTTATTAAAGCTCCATTGTCGTTAAATACGAAATTAGCGATTCTCGCGAAATCTTCGTAAACGAATCTACCATGGGAAATCGTCGAATTTCATCAAATCTCGGTGGGATACGACGCGTCTTTGACTATTCGTGTAATTTGACGTAGTCGCACGGAAAAAAATATATCAAAGCGGGTTTTCTATACAAGTATGTCTGTAGCCGTGGATAATACTTTTTATTATGATGTAATTTGATTGCACGTTTAGCAACAAATATTGCATAATGCTTTTGTATAAAGCTTTTTTCTAATACATGATTATGAAAATTAATATACTCCGTAATTATGACGGTCAATATAACTATATTACGAAATACGAGTTCCTTACGAAATTTCTTTCATAATATTTATAACGGAGTACATTAACTTTCATAATCACGTATTGGATAACAATATTATGTACAACTATATTAAATTTAATAGACATTTTTTGAAGTGCGCTGTGCGTTAAATATCTGCGTTTTAACGCTCCTGTGGAGGGGGTACGATACCGTGGGCTCACTATAGGTGGAGATGGTTTATGGACGTGCGCATATAAACGAATCGCTGTGCTAATATCCCGTTTGTCCGCTAGATGGCGAATATTCTCGGATGCAAATTTACGTTTTAGTATTTATAAGAGCAACGTTGAGAAGCGTAACTGCTATCGCTTCATGGCTCATTTGGGCTTTGATCAAAGTGTAGTATCTGTTCTTATCAGCTTAATATCTGATACACTCCCGATTCGGGAGTCAGAATGTTAAACTGATTTTTGGAGATGGATGAGGTGACGGGAGCTTGCTCCGGCCTTGCCGCGGGTTGTCCTGGTACTGCAGTGCCTCCAGGAACAGCCCATTAAGCTCTTGTAAATATTAGTTACTGCCCTGAGAGAAGCTTTGAAGTTGATAAGGCCACACACCTTCAGTGGAAAACACATTCCACAGGGAAGATCAGTTTAATATTCTGATTTAACCTTTACCGACCGTGACCGATTTTATCCTCGGTGACGCGCGGTTTTTAAGTTCTAGTCCCTCTGACTTGCAATTTTGTGGACCTTTAGCTTAGATTTAATTTCTAGTCATTCTCCTTCAGTCGAGCCTCTTACACTCGCTGAAGGAATTTTATAAGTATTGATTATAGAGAGAGTTCGAATTTTCGCGCTTTGATCTCACGCTCTGCCGGTAGCGATCAGTAGTTAGTTTCGTGTTCACTTTCCCTCAGTGTAAAGGCGCGGGGACACACCAAAAAAGCATTCGCGAACTCTGATCGCTAACGTTTGACTGTTTTCGGTTGGCATTCAGCAAAAGTGTCCGCAACCTTGTTAATTACTAATTCATTATGTTCTCATAATCAATTATACTCGTTTCCAGATAGAAGATAATGCTAAAACATCGAATTTTGACGCATTTTTGTTAATATGGCCGCACTATTGTCATCGACGCGATCCTGCAAATTTAGTATGTTTTGTTCAGGATGTGAAATTGAGCAGAACTACCAAATTTAAAAACTCCCTGAATTATTTTAGGGAAAGGCTCTTTTTAGCTCCCTGTTGCTTCGGCATTTTATTTCCTCGCCTGTTTTCAACATTTCTTTAAAGTTTTTCCGCGCTCATATCCCCTACCGATTACGTTTCCAATAAGTTTCACTTCCACCGAGTGTCATGACACTCACAGTTTTTACGGTGCATTTCATCATTTTACGTTCTACCTACGTTAGATATAAAAAAGTACGCATCGAAAAGTATACGGTAATAATATAATAGTTCGTACACATAGTTATTTTCGAGCAACTGTAACTGAAAATGATACTTGAACGAAACAAGCATTCTTTTCAAACTTTCAAAGTTGTTCCACGGAAAGACGGACAAATTACACTAATTACTTCCCAATTAGATGCTATACAGAGAAAAATAATGAGTTGGATCTACTAATAATTACTTGCAGGGTCGCAAGTAATTATTTATTTGCATCAATTTCATCTTTTTTCATATTAATCAGATATTTTTTCTTCGCAATCACATACTATTCCATACGACCGTGAGGAAGAGATGTCAAATCGACGTATTGAAAGATTTCATTGATATAAATAAATAATTACTTGCGACCCCGCAAGTAATTTTAAGTAGATCCAACTAACTTTTTTCCTCTGTGTACAAATGCGGGTCCTTGTAAAAGAACATTTCGAGCGCCTCGATTTTTTATGGAGCATTTAACGCCATAATTTTACGCGCATTTGCTTATCCGGGGTACAGGACATCGTGCGCATGGAAAAGCTATCGTGCTTAAGAGCGGTTTCCGTTATACACCTATCACCCGTTCATCGCCGCGGAGTGCAGGCGGCTCGCATCGGTCACTCGCCGGCGCATTATTTACCCATCAACGCGGGATTGCGTGTCGACTGCACATTCGCGTCGATCGGCGGACGGTAGACTCTGGACCTCGCGCGAGGGCCGACGGGAATTTATCGTCTCGAGGCGCAAATTCGCGCGGAGAATTTTCGCTTGAGAGAGCGAAGAATGCGAAGTACGCGCGGCCTCCTCTCTCGCAAACACGGACAACGTTCCGCTACCCGTCTCGACGTACCGAGGTTCCGCGCCGCGCGGATAAACAGTCGCGAAAATACTCGAATCAAATATGCATCCGCCGCTCGGGAAAAGCGTTACCTTCGTCTTTAGGCGGTACCGCGGGGAAATACGTTCCGCGATATTTATCCTCAACCTTGCGCGCGGGCACGACCGAATCTCGAATTAAATATGAAGCGAACGAAATTGTCCCGAGAAGAGGTTTCGTCGAGGGCGGCTTTCCGCGGGGGGCTCTGCCGATTGAGAGGGGCGAATCGGTTCGGCGTCGCGTTCCGTTTTACGGTGTCATTTAGAGGATGGTGTTCATAGGCGATATGCGAGTGCACGGAGAAAATTGAACAGTAACGATTACCAGTCGGAATATTAAAGAGGTGACAGCTCGACAATATCGTGTTGATTGATCTGCAGTACAGTAATGATTAGGTACACAGTCACACAAAAAAAAAGTGGGGTATACTTTTGATGCGATATATGTTATCCGTAGTAATTTTGCCTCCTGATCACGAATCCGGGGTGTCAACATTTGGCCAACACATCACATTTTTTTTAAATCTCAAAAACCAGCCAGAGATCATGATTTTCAAAAAGTTAATGAACTTAAATTAAATTCGGTATAGGGGGTTTTTTGTGTCGCTGATCACGAATCTGAGGTCAGATTTCAAAAATTAAAGATGGCGGATCCAATATGACGGATGAGAATTTCGAAAATCGACGGATTCATGCGAAATTTGGTATAGGGGGGTTTTTTTGGTCGCCGATAACGAATCTGAAGTCAGATTTCAAAAATTCAAAATGGCGGATCCAATATGGCGGACGAGATTTTCGAAAATTTTGAATTTTTGCAAATATAACTTCATATTCGTAATCAGCGACCCAAAAAATCTCCCT
This sequence comes from Xiphydria camelus, assembly GCA_963678675.1. Classification (NCBI taxonomy): domain Eukaryota; kingdom Metazoa; phylum Arthropoda; class Insecta; order Hymenoptera; family Xiphydriidae; genus Xiphydria; species Xiphydria camelus. The sequence goes on along the minus strand of OY783191.1, from coordinate 36,799,512 downwards.
GTTCCAAATTTGGCATAAGTCCGTCGATTTTCGAAAACCTCGTCCGCCATATTGGATTTGCCATTTTGAATTTTTGAAATCCGACTTCAGAGTCGTGATCAGCGACGCAAAAAATCCCCTATATCGAATTTGGCTTAAGTCCATTATCTTTTTGAAAATCATGATCTCTGGCTGGTTTTTTGAGATTAAAAAAATGTGATGTGATGGCCAAATTTTGACACCGGCTTCGTGATCAGGAGGCAAAATTACTACGGATAACATATATCGCATCAAAAGTATACCCCACTTTTTTTTTTGTATGTGACTGTTACCATTCGAATAGTGATTATCATTCTGCAGATTATTCAACACGATATTATCGAAGCTGTCACCAATAGCTGACATACTATTCTGGCTGGTAATATATCGTTACTATTTAATTTTCTCCGTGTGCGAGTGATAACGCCGATTAACTCGGGTGAACGCAGAAGAGCTTCTCTGTCGTACATCTTTTGTCCTTCTCGAAATAGTTTAGTTCGAGTGTGCACCAGTCGAAGTCAGAGATGTGCTAAAACTAACTAAACGATTTTATACTCGTTTTTGATAATTAGGATGACAGCCAGTAGTAATAACTGTTACTATTGGTGGACGATATCTCACCACCAATGGCAGTTGTTGAAATTCAGCATCGACAATTCGATGGCCTCAAATACTGACAGTATTAACCGTTTCTTTACATTAATATTATCACTTGTTTGCTTTACGTGGTCTTCATTGGGACATTTACCCTACCGTCGCCCAAAGCGTCACCTGGGTTAATTGGCGTTCTCACTCGCACTCGCGTATCGCCTATGATCAACATCCTCGAAATCACACGATACGTTTATCGCCGAGCGGTTTATCGTCGCTCGTCGTCGAAATTCGCGTGGTTGATTTCCCATCCACGACGCGGACGGTTTTATTTGCCATCGCACAACGTACGTTTCATCGACGATCGCGTATATTTTCAGCGGCTTTTTAATTCCTCGACAATATTGAGTGGGTCGTATTGCCGCGCGGGGCTCGCGCGTCCGGAGGTAATGGTTATCGCGTTGCACCGGTGTATACGCGGACGACGAAGTGGAAAAACCGGGTAAACGGTCAGGCGCGCCAGTTATATACGGATTATCCGATCTTCGCGGCTCGCGCGATCGGGTGTACGTATGCCCTGCGCGCAGGCGAAAGTTCTCGATTTCCCGATCGGCTTGTTTGTCGGTCGCAGCATGGAAATTTCCAGTTGAAACAGTACGCCCGTGTATATGGGACCGTGATACAGCATTTGCGCGCGACGTGGATTGATCGTTGCGCTGTGGAAATAGGGTTAGGTGCAGTTATACGTTCTGGGGTCGGACCACATCCGGAGGAGTTTTCTATCCGAATTAAATTGATCGTCTGGTTTTGTAAATAAGCGCGACGAGGCCGGAAGGGCGGTTGATCGTCTTCGAAGTTGCTTGTTTTCTTTCGGAGAGAAACGAAAAAATATGTATTCTTCGTGCCCTTTTTCCGATCGTGACGTCGATTTCTCACCTTTGCGAATTGAACGCGGCCGGAAGAACGGTCGGTCATTTTTTCGTCATTGCTTCCTGTAAATTAATGCAGGTAAATCGTAGAGCTATATTTTAGCTCGTATAGATTTTTGAATGTATCAAGGTTGTACGCTTTATGAGTACCTGTACTCAGTAAGCAAGCATATTTGTGACATTAAATGATTTCACGGTAATGTGTATAATACAGTAATACATCTATTCGTAAAAAATTTACGATAAATACAGAGAATTATTTGAATCGCATTATATATGTAATGTGAATTTAATAATTCATCCAAGAATAGTTTTTTTTTTCAAATTCACACTGAGACAAATTTTTAAGTCACATATGCAATTATTATAGTTCTGATAGATGTAATTGAACACGTTGACTGTCCACATAAGGACTTTTTTCCATCCCGCGACGTCCAAAAATGAAATCACCATGCATACGGCAATGGCAAATGAATCACATGTGTCTCATGGACGTACAGCGACGTTTCTGTATGAATCATATGTGACTCATGGGACAGTCAACGTGTTAAGGTTAATTGACAGGTTAACTAAACGGTATAAGTAATATAGCAATACCAAATGTGACAAGAGCAATACGCATTACTGAAATGATTACACTGAGGCAAATAATTGTTAGTGTTAAAGAAATGTTTCTTGAATCGAGAACATATGATCTTACAAATTTATATGAATAATCTAATATTACATAATTATACAATTTTTCTCAGTGCATGCGGCAAAATAAATATAGACTTTTTGAAACAATCGATTATCATAGTCTACGTGAGAATGTTTCAACAGTCGCATAAGTCTGTCTGAATTATTTCTCCGAGAGAACAGACAATTTTGCGCTGGCTATTCGTATCTCTCAATCGCGATATCGATTTCTCGTCTCTCACATTGCGGTATATTAAGCCCGCCCGGAAATTGCACGAACGTCCTCAAATTGAAGGTGGAATCGATATACGTTGCGCGGGGAAAAATATTGGAATTCAACGTTTCCCTCATCCCGGAAAAAAGTACAAGTATAGATTTTCAGACGGATGTAGTTCTTTACTTTTGAAACGATCGAGCCTCTCGATGGATTCGAAGTAGACGAATGTGTCAGATATACGATTTGAGACGAGTAGATTGAATTCTAACAATATTACGCCGCTCGTGTTAGTAATAACGGAAGGTAATCCCGTGGAAAGTGGCAGATTACTCGAGGAGGGGTCGCGCGGTATTTCTCGCGATTGCACCGCGTCACGTGCGCCCGAAGGAGCCGAGGGAGATGAGGCTGCGTAGGGGACGGTCGAGTCGCGCGGATAAAGCCGATCCACACATGCGTAGGTACCCATAGGGCCGGTCCCATGGTGTTCGCGTGTACGGTAAACATTCGTCATTCGCGAATGGCAGCTTCTTCCTTGTCATATTTGAATTTATTGGACGGAGAGGACCGCGACGTACGCGCATATGCGTACGAGTGATAAATGTCCGCCGAACATATATTATATATACGAGCGCGTTTAAGGGCGGCTTAAGGTCGTTCGTTCGTTCAACGGGCACTTACGTTTTATCGTCACGACGCGATGGTGTCATTTGTGAACGACCCTACCATCGACTCGGCGGACATTGAATGTCTTCCCGTCTCTCTCTTCCGGTTCGTTTTCTCCCTCGTCCCAGGTAGCGCGGACACGTGTGAAGAAATCATTCTTTCCGCATCGAAAATAGCACCGAAAAAGAAATCTTCGCGATTGTTCTTGACTTGTGGGATGTTCTCTTGAAAATATAAGGTTCCGTTTATACGTAATTTTCACATAGCACCTATTAAGTTGCCGCAAAAGTTTTGTTAGACTTAAACTTAAAAAATTTGTCTTGAAATGTAACGAAACTATTTTAACAACCTAATATTATATGGCATTCCATTCGTGGATATAAAAGAACTATCTCACACAATAGATGGATGATTAAGCATACACTCAGAGAAAAGTTTATTTGAATACGAACCTATATATACTAGAAAGTTTATCAATCACGAGTAGAAATTTTTTTCATATCGAACAAAGATCTATTTGGATGAAATAAATGTTTGCGGAAGTCGTAAAATATTTGTTTACTTCAAACTTCGGTTCGTTTTTTGTAAATGAATTCTTTATTTGTCACACGAATAAATGTTTCTACCACAGGTTCGTATTTAAACAAACTTTCCTCTGGGTATAATATTCAGATAGCCATAATAATTCACGCAGTAGATTTTATTTAGAGTTCATACTAGTAACATTTGCTGGAAACGTCGTTAATTTATTGAAGATTTTTTGTTGCAATAGTCCTTTCTTTTTATCCCGTTCAGTAATCTAAATTACAGTAAAATATGTCCGGCTACTAGCACGTGCCCTGCTATCGGGACAGTTACTTACCTTACACGCGTAATAATGCTCTTGGGAGAAAAAATGACGCAGTACATTTAACCTTGATAGAAACTATGTGGTGTTTTGCGACGTGTCTATACAGCTGCGGCATGATCCCATTAACCCACCGCATGCCGCGGTGGTCTAGTGACAACAATTACGGCACTCTCTCTGGAAACGCCAAACTGATCGTATCCGTGAGTAACCTCGCGATGTGATTGCCTTCGTAACTACTACGTCGCAATACGCACGGTTGATCCAACGGCGCGTTTGTTTTCCGCGCAGTTGTACAGTTCAGCGAGCGCGTGCGTTCTTTATCCGGAAAGTCTGATTAACCCGCCAACGCAGAATTGCATCGCGAATATACGCGTTCCGTGGTCAGTTTTTTTCTCGATTCGAGTTGCATTGAAATTAGCCACTATACATATCAGGGGTGTTCGCATTTAATCTCGAATTAACAGAGGATCGCAATACGCCGAGGAAAATAAGTTACAAATTCAAGTATCCAAATGGTTTTCTTGGTACTATTCACGTTTACTCGAATCAAATAATATTTATTTGGATTAAACAAAATTGATTAAATCCAAGCAGACATTACGTGACTCAAGTAAATTATCGATATAAATAGCGCAAAGAAAATCGTTCGCCATTTATTTGTCTCAGTGTATTTATTTTCAACTTTTATTACAGTCACGATTTAATATAATATCGCATTATTCCTGCTGTATCCTACAATTTATTTTTCTTTTTACTACGCTTACAAACAATAATTGCAACTGGCTCTTCCTTTCGACCGACCTTTGTTTTCGGACTTCTCCCTCCTCTCTCTCTCTGGCTCTCTCAACCTCTTAACAATCCAATCTTCCATGCCTCTCGGCAGACGTTATGCGAATGATCGCAGGACTAATGGCAAGGACGCCTTGGCGGTAACTAATTATTGGGATTTTTATCGAAGTACGTACCGTTATAGCGCCGAGAGGTCCCGAAATGTCTATCTTACGCGGTTACGTGACGGAGTCTCGCGCGACCCGGGCGAAAATTGCGTTCCACTAAAGGGGACACCCTCGCTTCGCCGGTGTCGACGGTGAGCATTCGCTTCCCCGGCGACGTCCCCTTTAACGCTTTCCCGCTTTTCGTACGAACGTCTCTATATTGTTCCGCTCGTCGTCTCGGAGAAATCGTCCGACATAAATACATATCTGTGTGTGTGTATTCCCTCGATTAATTTTCGCAATCGAATATAACTACCGCGCCAAATTAATCACCCGTTCACTCGACGCGAAACGTTAATTCGGGCTGCGCGGTTGATTGGGTTTCGCGCCTCGCATTTTAGCGAATGTGACTGTTAAACGAAGTTTTACGACGGTTATACGCAGCACAAGTAGGTATTCTCTCATCCCCCGTGGGAATGGGAGACGTTAAACGAGCGAACCCTTCGTCGGGCGAAGGTCGAGTCATAATTTGACTGTAGTTAAAGGGGACTCCTTTTATAGGTCGATAAGATGTTCGTTGAAATTAAATATTCGCCGTTTATTGGGAACGTCGCGACGAATTATTTATTTCGTTAATCAGGATTTTCGGGTGAATCGCGATCTCGCATTCAATCCGTTTGTTGCGCGCCATCGAATTCGTCGACAAAGTACAGCGAATGGATTAAATGCATGATCGCGATTCTCACTAAAAAATCCCGATTAACGAAATAAATAATTCATCGCGACGTTCCCAATAAAAAGCGAATACATAATTCCAACGAACATCTTATCGACGTATAAAAGGAGACTCCTTTAAATATTTGCGATGACCAAACATTTTTGAAATAATGTGTTACCATAATCAACCGCAACTAAACGTTTGTCGTCGCAATACAAATATTTTATTGTTCAAGAATCAATCAATATTAATAATTATTTTTCAATGTGTGTTAAAATTAAACTCGCTTTATTTATTTTAAACTCGCTGAAGGTCGTCTTCTCATACGACAGTCCCCTTAAATGTCGGTAAATTCGTAAAGACAAAGGGGCATAGTGGCCCTAAGAGGGTTAGTCTCTCACAAAGCAAAGCCCTTGCAAAAGAGAAAGCTATAATCGAACAGAACTTACAACCACAGTCGCTTCTATATTAATAACAATATCGCTCTACAGCTCGATTTTGCGGTTTCGCTGGGAGGCACGAACCCTCCGGTGGTTGTTTCAACGTGGACGCGGAACGAGTAAGGGTTGAGCTGAGAGGAGAGGCTCTCGAGATGACGATCAATGAAAATTATCGAAGTTCCCCGAGTACCTGTATAACGACCAATTACTCGAAGTTCTTGTCGCAAAATGTCACAGCGGTTTCGCCATTGATCAAAGAGACGATATTATCTTCCCGGCGGGGTGGATGTCAGAATTGTTATTAAATTCAACATTCCGATTTTCCCGACCAGACGTATCCACCACTTCGTCCCTCCTTCGCCCTCCGGCGCGGTCGGTATAATCGAATCCATCGCGGTGCAGCTAGCGCGGATCCACCCACGTCGCGCGACGACGCTACGTTTATTCCTCGCGTACCGCGTGGAAACTTTCGAATTCGATTCCGGGCTTTCTCCTCGCCTCGTGACCGCAGTAGTTTCGCCGCGCAACAATTACATTAGACACGACAAGTTGGAGAGCGAGTCGCGCGGGGGATAAGCATCACGGGTGCAACTATCGATTCGACGTACAGCCGATTGTGTACCGATGGGAGTGCATGATGCTGACAAAGGACCTCTCGGGCTGCTTTTGTATCGTTGTCTACTCTACGCGCGAAGGGGAGAGGGTTTGTCAATAAATTTGCATCGCGAAGTCGAAGCGCCGGTAGATAGATAATATATCGATCGAAACGGTTGCTCCTCGGGGTCGTGATCGATTAATGCTGCATTGTTCCGATATTGGTTAATTGATTTCTGTGTATAGAGGAGACGTGGGATGAAAGGGATACAGCAATTATCTAAAAGTCGAAGGATCTGTCTACAACGAAAGTATTATTATTAAACATAGCGAAGAGCTAATTACTACTACGTATTGTTATCGTCAGATGAGCAATCTTCTTAATGTAGTCGACTGAAACTAGAATAGTTTCTTAGATTATCAGCTGTACTGTTTCATACAAAAATTCTCTCCTCTGTCGTGTCTCAAGAGGTCATTATTACTACGTATTCTTATCGTCAGATAAGCAACACTTGTAATGTCGCCAACTAAGATTAGAATAGTTCTTTAGATTATCCGCTCTACTGTCTTATACAAAAATGTCTGTCGTGTCTCAAGAGTTCATTATTATTACGTAAGGTAAGGTGGGGTAAGAGCGTACAAAAAATAGACGGGGCAAGCACAATTTATCAACAAATCAACAAAAACAATAATTGAGGTTAGCAACTGCGGAAATACCTCTTAGATTAGACAAACAGCTAAATTAACACACGCGTACTCACCAAAAATTACAAATTGAAGATGGCAGCACCATTCGCTAAGAAACTTTAATAAAAATTGATGTGAGGCACTAGCCCCGTCTATTTTTTTGTACGCTCTTACCCCACCTTACCTTATTGTTATCGTCAGATAAGCAACCTTTCTAATGTTGTCAACTAAAACAAGAACAGTTCTTTAGGTCATCTGCATTACCGTCTTATACAGAAATGTCTCTGTCATGTCTCAAGAGCTCATTATTACTACGTATTATTATCATCAGATAAGCGACCTTTCTAATATTGTCAATTAAAGCTAGAATAGTTTTTTGGACAATATACTGTCTTATACAAAAAAGTCTCTTTCATGTCTCAAGAGCTCATTATTACTATGTATTATTATCGTCAGATAAGTAACCTTTCTAAAATGTTGTCAACTAAAACTATAACAGTTCTTTAGGTCATCCGCTAAATTGTCTTATACAAAAATATCTCTTTCACCCCACCTCTTCCCTAGAGAGAGTCAATATTTTTTGCTTTCGCGAAAATGCGGCAGGATATTCGCGCGACCGACGCGACTACCCATAGCTCGTCGCTGGACCCTGGGTCAGGAGTGTCTTGAATCGTTAATGGTAATCCTCTCGCCTGTGGTACGTGATAATTATTCACAGCGGAGGGACCCGGCATATTATCGTGCAAATATAGTGACGGGTGTAAGCTCCGGTATAAAGCTCTCTACATTGGGAGAAATAACCTGGTCAATTTAACCGAAATCCTAGAGACCATAACCAAACTGTTTGGTAAAATGTGAATCCTCCATTTGTGTTTGTTATAGCTGACCTTCTCTTCTGGTTGGAATAACTAGAGATGTAGTTAGAATAACTAAAAATGTAATTAGAATAACTAAATGTTCGATTCCACTTATTAGTATTTTGGTTAGAATAACTAGACTCGTTTAACCAGATGCGTTTTGTCATTTTAACCAAGTTATTTTTCTCAGTGTACGTGCGCTCTATTTCTTGAGTTGCAGTGTGGAATGGACGGTGGAACAGATTGTAACTCAAAGGTGGTCTCCATGATGGCGGTAGCTGTTTGTTTAATTTTTTCTATACCTAAAAGAAATTATATATAATATGTGTGTGTAGATGCACGACTATACGAGAATCCTATTTATAAGATTGGTTCTTAAATAAATAGCGGCAGCTGTTTGCATAACTTTCAGACAATACGGTATGATAAATTACGCGAGAATTGACGTCTTTGTTGGAAATATAATTTACGAAGTTTTGCCCATGGAAAATGTCTGGTTGCGGATGCTGCTCTAGATTTCAGTTTGAATTGGAATTGGTTTCTCGCTACTCGAATTAGAATAATGGATGCGTCAATTGGAGTCCAATTCCAAAGTAAACTCTGGAATATGTTTGCCCTGACGAAAGTTCGCTCGGAAAGAGCTTTGTACGCATCTGCAGCAGCGCATTAGGACTCACGTTCGAATATTTCCGGTGTTTAGCGCCGTCTGGGTCACGTGACGACGAGTAGGTAGTGTCCGATCGCTTTGATACGGTCGAGTAGGATCTCTCTTAAGCTCAGTTCATTATATGTACTCCTTCCCTCATGTGTGCTTCGCGCAAACAGCCGAGTGACTTCTCGATGACGAGGATTATTGTAGTCCACTCGCAATAGCCATTAGGCTCGTGCACTCAATCTGCAGGATGCAACGCGGTTGCATAATATTACACGTTACGCGTTACCGAGAGTTGGATATAGGGGTCTTTTGTTAAAAAATGGAGAACTCCTTCGAAGTACAGGTGACTTCGCCTTAAGCAAATGTATTTATGTAAGATTTAACATCCGAAAGAAGCATTATTACTCTCTCTATGTGAAGACGAATACGAGCTTATTCTCGGAATGGTCAACAAATGAGGACAGATCGACGAGCACAATATGCAGCTCCCGCATTGCACTGAAATAAAAATTGTTGTGTTTGTAACTGCAACATGTGGTCAAAGGATTTGTAGTCAATCTAAGCGAATTTTGCTTAACATGACTAAATGAAGGTCGATGAAATTAAGTTAATGTGGTAGATCTAACTACACGGCATAAATTAACTTATTCAGTTGACTTAACTACTGGTGCCAGTTGCTACAAATGGGTATAAATTGAAACAATGATTGGGTAATTCAATTAATTATATTATTCAGTTAATTATCAGTCCAATGCTTCAATAAGGTCATCTAAGTTCCTAAACAAATTAACTCAACCACCGATAAGTTTTATGCACAGAGGAAAAGAATTAGTTGAATCTATTGAAGATTATTTGCGGGATCGTAAGTAATTATTCATTTATGTCAATGAAATTTTGTAACGCATCAATTAGATATTTCTTCATTACAATCATATGGAATAATGTGTGATTGCAAGGAAGAAATATTTAATTGATATAAAAAATGATTGAATTAATGTACGAGTAAAGCAATAATTACTTGCGACCCCGCAAATAATTTTTAGTGGATCCAACTAATTTTTTTTCTCTGCGTGGAAAATTATTATCCAACTGCGAGAAGTGCAGTTGGGACAACTTCGCATTTTGGCTTCGCGTCTTTAACATCGCGGTGTGGTTGGATTAATTGATATTCAGTTGAGCCAATGGATACTTTTTCTCAGTGTGTAACGTGCAATTCATCGAGCGCGCAATTTTATCGCGTTAAAAAATGGTCGCGGTACGTAATCGTAAGACGGACTTGCAAGGGATGCTGTGCAGTGCGGCCGTGGCTGCCAAGGGGTTAATGAAACCGCCGCGATGGCATCGTCCACGTAAAAGCGCGACAGCCGCGCTAAATTATTGCAACCCCCGGGCGAGACTGGCTGACGGTTTACAAGCGGGCGTTGTATCCGCGCGCGGGTGGAGTAACGACCTAACCGTAAAAAAGCTGCGAAGAAACTCCATGGCGCTGCGTCGCGACGCGAAAATACACGCGCCGAACTACGTTGTTCGCGATTTGTTTTCCCACCGGGATTTTCTCGCGCGATGTACACGAAAGGGCGGAAGGTAAAACGAAGGCTCTCCCTCTCGACAAATAGGTTACTCCGTCGGTTTATTAGAGCAGAGAAGTCGCTTTTTCTTCTGCGATTCTCCCCTCTCTTCTTCGGACGTTATTTGTTTTCCGTGTATCTCTGTGTGAAGGCGTATATTCTCTGGAACGATCTCCTAAAGTAACGCCTCCCGCGCGCGCGAGTCAAAATTTTACCCCTACTTCGATGTTGTTAACACCCCACTCACAATGTACCATTAGCCTACTCAGCCTGTAAGCTCCTACTTTAAACCGAAATTTGGTGAAATGCTCACTAACGGATTATTTTAGGTTCAATATATATATATAGGGTTTCAATACAATGAAAAATCGACCTACTATTATACTACTACTACAAGTCTACAGGGTGTCCCAGAAAGTACACGCCAAACGATTATTAAACTATACGGAGCGTCTGTCACATTCACCACTATTGAGATGACCGATGTCTTTCGGACTGGAACGTCTATTCGGTTCGTGTCTGGGCTGTTGGTATTACCACCGAATTTTAGAGAACCATCTTGGATCGGGTGCGTCTACCGATATGCAACCCGCTACGCTGGCGTGTATTTTCTGGGACACCCTGTATAAGTCTAAACGAATAGGTCTAAAATGTTGACTCGAGTTGTTCCGTTAACTACACTCAAAGAAAAAACTAGTTGAAAAAACCATAATTTAAACTGAAATTTCGTCGATTTTGGTGCTAACTCTAATATTTTATAGCTATTCTAAGCAGTGAGATTTTGATTATAACAACAAATAGCATTTAGCATGATCGATAAATGTCTCCAAAATTTTTTTACATAGTTGACACTACCATGCAGTAATATTATTGGTCTACTTTTGTGATTAATTTAAACAGAGTACATGGCTATCATAAACTACAACTTTGTTGTTATTATAACCATGCAACGAAAGTTATCTCGACTGCATTCATGACCTATTTAATCATAAATATGGTACTAGCAATCAGGAAAATTCAACCTTGCGATTGTGACTGATTTTACTACCCATTGTTCTCTCAGTGTATTTACATGATAAACACTCATTCGCATATTATGCGTATGATAAACGTTTATTCAGTATATTTTTAGTATTAGCATATACAATTACGAGGATGAAATGTACTCGTATATTATACAATTTTTAATATACATATATAATATATATGTATATATTTAATACATATATAATACGTATTAATTTTTCAAACATATACGTAATTATTCTTCCATTATTATTTGCTTGAAAGATATATACCGCGGTCATTCCATATCATATTTACAACTGAAAAATAGAATCGTCCCCCGATTATTTTTTTTAATGTATCGAATACAAAATTAATTGACCCGTATTTTTTTATTTTCACATTTAACGCAAAATTTGCAAGTTACGAATATTGAAACATTTGAAGGGTGAAAAATCTAATTTTTTTTTGTAATTATCTATTTAGTTCGTAAACGAATTAATAGAAATTCATGAAATTTGTAGAGGAAGTTCGTAATGAGTCAGACTTTACATATTCTTACGAATAAATAAATTACATCAATTTTTAGACAACAAATGCGCAATTCTTATAAACAAATAATATTTACAAAAAATGGGTCTCTTTTAAATGGTCTTTTTGATTACTCAATATTTGTCATGGCACCTAGAATAACTCGTAAAAATTTCAAAGGTGACCGTTCAAATGTGTCAATATTTGTAACTTGCAAATTTTGCGTTACATGTGAAAATAAAAAAATACGGGTCAATTAATTTTGTATTCGATACATTAAAAAAATAATCTGGGCGATTCTATTTTTCAGTTGTAAATATGATATGGAATGATCCCCATACATATAATAGGCTATTTTTATATAAATGCTAAATATACATATATGTTTAACTGAGGAATATTTTTATCCAAAATAAAAGTAGCAGATATGACCTATTTATACATCTTATTATACAAACGTGTGTATATATATTGGGTATATTTATATATTTCTTTTTCTTTGAGTACTTCTAGAATAAATTTTCCTCTTACGCGGATTACCCTTTCTGGTAGGTATTCAATTACACGAGTAGGTACTTTAGCTTCATTGTAACAGTTTTAATACTGCGAGAGCGAAGCGGACCCCTATATCGTATATAGTTACGAGGATGGTACGGAGATCCTTGCAACGCGTTCCTATTAAGAATATTACTTTACAGTACATACACATACGCGCGCGTGTACACACACACATTCATACATACCTATAGAAGACTGATAGATTTCCTCATTTTAAGGGAAACTCCTCTCCTTCACGTGACGGCTACCCTATACAGTCGGTCGGCTGAGCAGCTCAATTTGTCACGGATGAGCCAGGTCAAGACATTTATGTCCGATATATATAGCACCGGCCGATTGTGCGGACCGTGATACGATATTACCTTAAACCCCGACTAGACGCGTCGCGGCTCTTAAAATTATTACGACTCGTTCGTCTCTCGTGAAATACGTACAAAGATATCCCGGGGAGGCGTTCTTTAAAATCTACATCGCATACAGCGCCGCGGATAAATTCATCCTATCGTAAAAGCATCCCCGTCGTAAAGGCCGCGGAATTTCTCGCGAATGAAACGCTAAACGGTTCTTCCCCTATAACTGTTCCGCCTGATTGGGTGACGACGCGCGTCAGGGGTTAACGAGATTCGCGTTCGGGGTGGTGTAGGCAGCGCGATACGCCGCGAAAGCGCGGAGATGGGAAGCGATATACGCGCGTTCCGAACTCGAGAACGCTTTGCTCGGCGATAAACCTTGAAATGGAGGGCGAACGTTTCCACGGCAGGTGTCTCGGAATTTACCCCGATGGCTACCTGTTCACAGAGGCCTGCGCTAATCTCGATGGTCCTGGCATTAACCTTGACTACTATACTTTGGCATAGGTGTAGTACCCGCGTGTACACACAGGGGAGATTAGCCAAATTTGGACCATATCGCCTAGGCTGGACCATCTCTGTATTCTAGAACCGTTATTGCCTTATCAGCTAAAAATACAGCCGTCAGAATTAATTTAATAGGGGCGTCATCCAGCTTCAAGTCTGAACATATGGTGCATCTAGCTGACCACACACACACAAACAATGGAAAATACCTTTATTGTTTTAGATACTATGGTACATGAATATGGCTTAAATTTAGCGGTTCTCCCCTATACATATACCATGTGAGGGAGACTCGAATCATTATTATCTCATTACCTACGAGCTTTTTGCCCCCATACTTGTATAATACTTTTTTGAAGATTACATTATTATCTACGATAAAGCCTCATATCGATGTAGGCCAAAAATTCATAAGTAACGAGATAATAGTGATTGAAGTTTTTTCCCGATCAGAATCATTGGCCGTACCTAGGTGCATATTTTCAGGGTAGCGACAAAAATCTATCCTTAAAATCTCCTCAGATTTTTGTGATTTCTAGATAAAACGCTTGTGAACTTCATAGTTGTATAATTATCGAAATAAGTGTGAAACACGTTTGAGGAGCTCCGAATCAAAACGCAGTTTTTAACCAACTTTCAGCTTTCGAAAACTGCGTTTTGATTCGGAGCTCCTCATTTACCTATTGATCGGCTGAGCACGAGATTCAAATTCACTTTTGAGACAGTCAAAACAATAACAAAGCGTTCACCGCTGGTCGCAATAATGAGTGTTGCTCGCTACTCACTATCAGGTGGCTTACGCGCGACTCAATATCAATACTACAAAGTCAATAAGTTTTATGACGTCACAGAACTGATCTTTATATTTTAGAATATTCACCTCAGTTTTAAATTTAATTCGCAATTTTCCCTCGCAATTTCATTGAGATTTTCAGATCATTAAAAATCCTTGAGAATTTCCTGATTTCCCGGCTATGTCGCTACCCCGATTTCAAGTGTCACGCTGAAAGCTATTGCGAAATCACTGGAAGAGTTTACCCGAGACCGTTTTGTCTTACGATGCCCCGCGATCATCCCTAACGACACCTCGATACATACAAAAGGTGGTGAAGGTACGGTTATATATACGATCAATAATTTCTTCCTATGCGCATATATGGTTACCTATAGGTCTCCCGCTCGATGGAAGACGGGATAAGGGATCGCGTATGTGCGATCCGCTTTTGGAAAAATGTAGAGACGTTTCGTATAACCGCGATACTAGACGATTTGAAAAATTCGTTAGCAATGCACCGAGAGAATAGTTCATTAACAGTTAATAAATGTAATTTTGAATACGGCGAAATAAATATTTCGTTAGGACAAGAAAATATATGTTATCTAATTATATTAAAACGGTTAGGGGAAAGTCGGGTAGCCCTGGACACTTTGATGGCCCTTAGTTTCCATGGTTGCTAATGGTTGTTAGGGGCCAATAAAATGTTCGGGGCTACCCAATTTCATTCAAACGGCTGCCTCAAAAGATCAAATTGTGCCAAATAAATATCGCAATAGTTAATGAATTTACTTGACTCAATAAAATGTTTGTTTCACCATATTCAAACAAGCATTTATTAAGTAATAATTAATTGTTTTCTTGGTATATATAATGTATATAGGCGGTTTTTAATATTCATGCCGAAAGTTCAACGGGTCAGGTAACATGCACTTCAAGGTCGACTCGAGAGCTACCCTCGCGCGGTCCCACGGAGGCCTTCTACATACGCGCGGGGAAGGTTCGAAAGTTAGGGGTGGTGATCCTATACCCCGAGAGCCTCCTGTGTGTGTGTACCCCATATCGTTATACCGCAATTAGTCGCGCGACGTACAGTCTTCGAATTTCGGTAATATCTGGGGTGTACACGATTAACGATAAGTATATGGATACCCGGCACTGAGAAGTCTGAAATTTCAGACCATTTTGCGACGTTGAAATTTCACCCGAAGAGCAATATCAGCGGTTTTATGGATCGCGAGCGTAGGTATACTTGCTCGCAAGAACTATATCGTATATGAGCGAATCGGAAAATACTTATATCTCGGAACGCGAGAGAGATTTTTCCGAGGGATAATCCGTGGAAGCGCGGGGAGACCGGCTACAGGGTCCACGATACAATAATTGCATTCGAGAGGAAGCAGCTGGCATACTCGTACATCTTGTTTTATCTGTCGCCGCCAAGGACGCGAGGAAATCCTCGATGGACGATATTCGAATCGAGGACGATTTTGTGCGGCGAGTACATCGAGCGAAGAACTTATTTGCAGTTAATAAGTGTATGCTTAAATGTAATGAAATAGATATTTCGTTAGGAGAAGATAATATTTATCAATTGTTAAAAAATATTTATTTGATTCTAAGTAGTTAATATTTAGTGTTAATGAATGTATATTTGTCTCAACATATTTATTTCGCTTTATTCAAGTAAACTTTTATTAACTATAAAGAAATTGTTCTTTCCATGTAATTATTAATACGTATGCGTACCGCTCAGAGAAAAGTTTATTTTAGTACTAATCTATACTGAACAAGAAAATTATGTTAAAATGACAAAACGCATCTAGTTTGACGCGTTTAGTTATTCTAGCTAAAGTACTGGCCAGTAGAACAAAATATCTAGTTATTCTAACCAAATGTTTAGTATTGTAACGAAAAAGTCGTCAGTTTAACCAAACAGATGGAGAGGGTCCATATTGTACCAAAGAGTCTGGTGATTGTCTCGAATATTTTGGTTAAATTGACCAAATTTTTTTCTCTGGGCAGTAGTAATATTTATTCGCGCGATGAATGAACAATTTATTTACAAAAAGCAAACTGAAGTAAATAAATGTTCTACGATGTAGGGTAACGAGTACTTACAGTTATTGGCAATTTTAGCAGACGAAATTTTATATCTTTATCTCTCTGTGTCTAAATACAGTCATCGCATCAAAAGGTGCCAATTACTATCAGAGTACCAACAATTGTACCCATTACCCTACACTGAGGGAAAAGGTCAAGTTGAATACGAACCTAATAGAAAAATTTATTTCAGATAAATAGGAATTTATTCACATCAAACAATAGTCTATTTGAATTTGATAAATGTTTTGCACATCTTTTTAATTGAATACGAACCTAGTAGAACGTTTATCAAATCGCAATAGACTTTTGTTCGATATGAATAAATTCCTATTCATCTGAAATGAATATTTCTATTACGTTCGTGTTCAACTAGACCTTTTCCCTGGGTACACACAAATATTTGTTTCGTTCCGATAGATCTTTGTTTGATATAAAAAAATTTCTATATTCGCGACTATAATACATTTTCCAATAAGTTCGTTTTCAAATAAACTTTTCTCTGAGTGTATGGGAATAAAGCTGGGAACGCATCCAAGCTAAACAACGAACGAAGCAACATTAGAAGCCTCTCTCGAGATTTCCTATCCCTCTAATATTATCTCGTTCGAGCTCACTGAGAAAAATAATTTACTGATCCAAGTAACCGTCGACATAAATAGTGCTGAGAATATATTTATTTGAGACAAATTAGTGTATGTTTATTGAATTGAACGAATTTACACTTGATTCCCGCTCGATTCGAATAACATATACTTGATTCAACGACAATACGTTAGACTTCAATAAATGTTCTTGGCACTGTTCATGTCGACGGTTACTTGTGGATCGGTAAATTATTCTACTCAGTGTTCGTGCTCAGACGTCCATCGGGCTTAAAAAACGCGGATGACCTTTTCGTTTTTTTACGATAATTGCACGATGAGAGAGAACGCGATATATATTAGGTTTCGAGGGCGCACAGAGGTCGATAGAGGAAAATGCTCGACGTCGCTCCGAATAGAAAGCGTGACGGCAATATAAGACGGTAATAAGACGGTAATAATTTCCCGCGGAAACGATCCAAAGCGTACCTCGAAAAGAGGCTCGATTCGCTCCTCCCTCCCCGTATCGAGGAATTCGAGAAAAATGCATCGAGAAGTCCCGAGAAAATGTTCTCGAAGACGTTGAGAGATGCCCCGAATGAGCCGAGACGAAACGCGGGAGAGAAATTATCGCCGCTATTTACAACGCGAGACGAGACGAATGTACCCCTCACCAGACACCGGGAACGAGACGCCGCGATAAACCGCCGACGAAATTTCGTCCCTCTCAAAGATGCCCGCTCGCGCGGCAGTCCACGTCGAAACACTTGTTCTCGCCGACTTGTACGGCGAGGCCGCCGCGATCGAAGGCTCGAGTGGCGCGGTGATTGGGTGGTGCAATTAAGATAATTGAGCACCCGCGAGAACGTCCCTTCGGGCGGCTCGCCCACCAGCGGCGCACCTACGTCTTCGTTGCGGCGCCCTTTCCGCGCGTGGCAATCAGAGGGAAAAAACTCCTTAATTACAATTTTCTTCATTTGTCCTTCGCGGGGGCGAAATTCGGGGAAGAGCCTTGTCGGTGGAAATTATCGGCGGGCGGAGGAAGCGGGGTCAATTCCGTTGTCGTCGGACGGAGGACGCTCGCCGCCCCGACGCGACGCAACGTTTTTTTTTCTCGCGACGATCGAGGTGCGATCGCACCCCCGAGCGACCGATGAGGCGTTGTCGATATTCCGCTCGCGATGTGCCTCTGATTATTCGAAAGAGTACTCTCTCGACGGATTCGACGAACGATTTTCAGCCTTCCCACACTTTATTACGCGAGCCACGTCCTCCTCGCTTTCCCTTCAATCGCTCGAGAATTCGCTCCCGAGGGGATCGGGATCGAGTGATTCTTTAATGGTTTAAAGTAGTTACTTATCCCGCCCATCCAGACGGGTGGATTTTGGGCCAGCACCGCCGTGATCCTCCGCGCGAGAACCCCCCCTGCGACGTTCTCCACTCGCGATCCCTCGCGCTCGGTGTTTCTTTGTACGGGAGTTTTAGTAGTGATTTCCGCTATAGCACGGGCGGACGGGTACGCGTTCGTATACGGTTAGGCCTCTTCCGCTCCGTCCGTATCGGGCCGACTCTACGGGGAGCTTACCACTGCCGGGGATCGAGTGTGGATTCCTCTATTCCGGTCTTCAATCTTCCGAGTGTTTTTGGCACATTTTTTCCAGACGCGGAAATTGAAGTCGACCTTATTTCCCAGCGACGGCTCGACGATCGTTCCGACGGCTCACGCTTGGGAATAATTGCGGGCCTTGGAACAAAAGGGACTTTTCTTATATGTATATGGACTTAAGTGCAGATTTAGGTTATTTGGATTTTAAAAATTCAGGATATATGCATGTGATCTCATGTGATAGGTGGAGCTCAAAGCAGGAAACTTTTTTATACGAAATAAATTGGCACATATAAGGTACCTAAATCTGCAATTAAGTCCATATATAAGAAAAGTCACTCGGATCCCTTTTATTCCAAGGCCCTCGATTGTTTCCGCGTGGGAATTTAATTTTGCGAGAAAACGCAATCGTCACGGGCGGAAGAGTACGAGATTCGTCGATACGAGCGTTTTGTTCGGTCATATCTTTAACGTATCGCGTAGCTGTTACTTTGATAGGGTCGGTTATAGCCCTGTGGCGTGCGAGCTTAGAGCGGGGGTTGAAACGACTGGACTTTTATAAATAGATGTCAGAATCGGGCTTAGAGTTATTGGCAAATATTTACTCGCGGCTGAATTATTACGGTAAAATCTTTCCAAAGCGTTATCGTCCTCGAAAACTCGTGAAATTCTTCCGATGAAAAATTCCTCCTGTAGGTATCTACATATCTGCCTTAAAAAAAGTATGGCTGAAGTATGGTGTAAGTCTGGGAAAAGTTGAATCAAAAAGTATGGCTACGGATCGTATCCCAGACTTCCAGCAAATAAAAGATGCGCTCTTCAATTAAAGCTCAGTTATTCATACGAGTTTATGCTGTAATCGATGCCTGTTCGTGTCAGTTCGTAGATATTATTTCAATCAATTATTTTGTTAAACTCTCAAATTATTGCTAACGAACTATATTCTTGTACCGAACAAGCCATTAAGGTTTTATAACAAAAAAAATCCGTACAACAAGATTGAATCAAAAAGGTACAGGTAAGTCGAGTAAGTTTTACTTTTTAGCTGATACGAGAAAGTGGTCTGGCTGGAAATTTGGGATACGGACCGTAGCTATACTTTTTTCGTTCAATTTTTCCCAGACTTCTACTGTATTTTAGCAGTACTTTTTTTTTACGCGGGAATACTTTTTTGGTTTAATTTTTCCCAGACTTCCGCCATACTTCAGCCATACTTTTTTTTTTACGCGGGTACGCACCTCCGTTCAGAAATGTGGCGTTCGAACGAACGAGTTTTCATTGGATCAACGGTGCAATCATCGGTTACACAAACAATGCCATCCATCCGATAATGAAGAGTCGTCGGGCGTCGCGACGCACTAATAACTCTGTTGACTGATCGCGAGCAGATAAACCCACAGGTTCAGGTGTTCTCAATTCGAATCGAAAGTCGGGTGGCTCTTCGCGGGGGCGTCAATTGTTCGCGGCGTGAAACTGTGCCTCGTTCCCCCGCAAAACTCATCTCGAATAGGCTCTCGCGTTTTAACGGTATTAGATCGCGATGAAATTGCCGGCCAAATGCTCTATCGTCTTTTCCTTATTGTGTGTTTCACGGACGAACGTTCCATGGCGGGGAAATAACTATTGGGGATTTTTTTTATGACATGCCAATGCTTCTGAAAAGATGATAACGATCTCTTCTATACCCAAATAAACTTATGTGATCGTCACGACTTTCGTGTAAACTAATTACGATAATGGGTTGTTCTAAAATCTACATTTATTTTGTCGTATGAATTTGAAAAAATAATTATTCTTCAATAGATTGTTAAATTTATATCATTTGAAGGGGTCAGAAGCGCAGGGATATAAGTGCATAAACTGAAAATGTTCAAAATCTGCATTCAAAGTTATTACGTTTTCAGTCATTTTTAGCTGCAAACAGAAAATCAACTTGATGTCAATCTTGTACCCATGCAGAGCAAGTTTTTAAAGAAACTTAAGTTATAGTATAAAAATGTATAATGTATATGTTATAATCTGTACTTATCTCATTTTCTCATAAAAATGCATTTGTACCCGTTAACTTCTAACCCCTTCATTTATAATGTGATTCAAAGTTATTGTTGTATTTATTGTAGCAACGAATTTGGGAAAAATTGTGCTTGCATCGAATAGATGTTTAGCATTTTATTTGTATTATCTTGAAATTATTTAATGTCACTGAGAAAAAATTGTGCTTGATCGAAGTAAACGTGTTTTTTTGATAGTGACGTGTTTGAAGAGAACAATTATTCGATTTGAATAAATACTTATTTAATTCAAAAAATATTCAGTTAAATTAATAATATTTATATACGCCCGATAAACATTATTTGAATCGGATAAATGTGCTTCTAGAACTATTCAAAAGCATGTTCATTTCGATGAAACAATTTGTTTTCGTGCATAAATATGCTTGCTTACCTTATGTACCTATTGCAACCCAATTTTCATACTTTTAATACTCCATTCGGGCCTACTATAGGCATACTGAGCCAATAAGCTTCTCTTTTGAATCTCTAAAGTTGATGAAATATTTACTAACGGACCATTTTAGGCTTAACGTAGGGTTTCAGTACAATTAAAATCGACCTACTGCACTGAGACAAATATTTGCTAGTGTCAAAAAAATGTTTCTTGAATTGAGAACATATGATATTATAATTATATAAGAATACAGATTCTTAATCGAAGAATATAATACAATATATTCTTGATTCAAGAATACCGTCGTGGGAACGAGAAATTCTTTCTGCGCAAAAAAAAAAACAATTACTCGAGCCTATGAAATACTTTCTTGCACGAAAAAAACCATGACTTCATCTGAAAATTATATCACATTTTTGATTGAAGAAAGCTTTTTTTCGGCACCGGCAATTATTTCTCTCTGTGTATAAGCCTAAAAGAGTAGTTCGAAAATTTCGACTCGGGAAGTTACCGTACAATTAATGTACACCACTTTATCTGAGTAATCACAGCCATTAAATTAACCCGCGCGAGCACACGTCCTCGTAATCGAATCCATTTGCTAATAATTACGAAGTCATTTTTTTTCTGCGCTCAACGCTAGAAAAAGGGTGAGAGGATTTTTCACCCCCTTTTCTATTCGTCGTGCGGAATCGCAGTGAAAGCTTTTTGACACGCGCCGCGTCCGATTAAGTCGTGCGATAATGGACTGCTATTTCAGCCGGGAAGATTGGAGAAAAAAAAATAGTGTCCCCCTTAACCGGGTTCTCTCCTTCCTCACGCCCCGCATACACCGTCGTTCGACCTCAGTGACAAAAAGAGCCGCTTTTATGGATCCTCGCGCCCGAATGACGTCGATCACCATTATCGAGGAATTCATACGGTCGTTCGATATGCGACGCTCGTCGGTACGCACGGGACTACTGCCGCGTTTATAGATTTCATGCAGATATGTGCATAGACGATGGAAGAGGGAAATGCATGGGCGTGTATTCGAAACACGTAGTCTCGTGCTTCGCTTATTTTTCCTGACGAGCGTCATTAGCTTTTTATTTTAACCCATTTAGACCTACCGTTCCATAAAAGGAACATTCAAAAAATAGCGTTCTACAAGAACGTCAATACAATCTAAAATTCAAAAAATATTCCTTAGTTTTAGAAGAAACTTAGAAGAAAATAGTTTCGGGTCTAAATGGGTTAAATTTACCTACACATATACGCGATGACTAGTGATCGGGGAATTTTAGAAAACTTGAAAAAGTCAGGAGGATCGACGAATTTCGCGCTTACCTGTGAAATTTTTCGCGAAAATCCTAAAGATCATAACCGAACCGTTTGGTAAGGCATGGATCCTCCATTTATTTGGTTAAACTGACTATTTTTTTTTAGTAGAATAACTGGAACTGAAGTTCGAAGAACTAAAAATGTAGTTAAAATAACTAAATATTTGACACAACTTGTTAGTATTTTGGTTAGAATAATTAAACTCGTTCAACCAGACGCGTTTTGTCGTTTTAACCAAGTTATTTTTCCCAGTTCATCTTTGCAAATGATAATTCGCTCTCGAGCCGCGAGTATCTACTTACGGAAACATCGATGCACTCGTACCTTTCCGCAGCTCGAAGCCGAAAGCCGCGGTGAAGCTCTCGCCGCGATATTTTCCTTCCAATAAAATTTTCCCTCCCTATCGAATATGATTTTACGCAGGGCGGCTATGAGCGCAGAGTTAAACGAACCGTTCGCCTCTCGGCAAAGAGACGCGTATTGGTGTTCCGCGAGAATTCTTCCCCCGCCTCTCCCGGAATTTATTCGAGAAGAGTCCATCGATTTTTAAACAATTTCACGAGACGAACCGGTCCTTTGGCGAGTCGATTATTTATATTCGAAGAGAGATACAGATATTTCCAGCCCCGAAGATTCGTCGACTTCTCGCGCCGCTCGGCTCTCCATTGGTCAGAGCTTCCAGAGGTCAGAGCACGTCGAGCTTCTCGTCGGGAACTTATGGCGGCCCATATTTCTCGGAAAGTGCGAGCCTCTCACGAGTTTCCCCAAGTCGCGTCGAGTAGCGCGCGTGGAGTGGTTATGCTACGTGACGGGCCAGCCGCAACCAACGCAACGAATCGAAGTTGTTAATCATCCTGAGGAAGTTCCAGGTCATTCTAATTCCTCGGGGAGGATATTTTCTTTTAGAGCATTTTACGGGGTAGATGTTTCGAGCCGATGACAATGACGGATTTACGCGACGGGAGTTTTGACGGGGCCGGGGGACTGGAAGGAACCGCACGGGTTCTGTATCGTGAATCGAATTGATGTCATCGCGCCCCTTTTTCTCTTTGCGTATACGTTTCTTTTCTGTCGCGTCACCTTTTCTCCATGCATGACACGCTGCACGGTTCTTTCCGTATTATGCTCGGCGTTTCATTTAGTGTAACGATTCTGAGGATGTATCCGTGAAGCTTCGGGCGACGCGAAAGAAATTCGAGCCGGCAAAGTAATTCTCTTCGAAGCAGTCGAACGCAACGTAGGTATATATCGAGAAAAGAGTTTATTAGTGGTTAATAAAGGTTTGTTTAAATATGGCGAAATAAATATTTTATTGGATCAAATAAGTATTCGTTAACAGTTATAATATTTATTTGGCATAATTTGATCCTTTGGGGCAATCATTTGAATGAAATAAATATTCGAATAATTAATATACATATGTTTTCTTGTTATAACGAAATATTTATTTCGCCATACATCGGTATATACATTCTCGGTATAAGTCGAATAAGTCGAAAGAAGATAGATAGGTTTCACTGAAATGATCATTGATTACTTTCAGAAACGCGCCAGGTGCGATCTTTGCCCTCTGAATTCCTTTTTTTTTATTCGGTCGAAAGAGGAGTACAAATATTGACTAATAATAATTGGTCTCCCCGTGAAATGAAATGCTTGCATATAATACACCCCTATTTATATATACGCATCTCGCCCGGGTGGAGGGTGGAGACGCGCGGGTTTTGTCCCCGCGATGAGGGATATACTTCCATTGTCCCGCGCAACACATTCGACTATCTCCGTCGTACCTTCACCCTCGAAGCAATAATTCAGAAACCTATTTCTCGACCCGGACGAGGGTGAACGTCTTCCTCATTCGAGGTTTCTCGCCGAAAGTCGAATATACGTCGAGGGGGATTATTTCCTCGGATACCTCGGAGAGATATATATCGAATTTTTCGAATTCTCCCCCTTAACGACTAAATGGATTCTCGCTTCTTCTCGGGTCAAAAAGTCGAATCTATTTTGTAATCGTATAGATCTTGGATAAGTCGCCTTTTGAATATCTTCGTCATTGATCTCTGATGTTGGAACCAAAATAGGTTAAATATTAGTTCTCTTTTAGGCGTAAAAATCCTAAATTATTTTATTTTTATCCTGGACGTATTTTGAGGGTCCATATCGTATGTTCCCGAGTCGATAATTTCAACTTATTTTGGTCGTAGAGATCTGTAATAAGTTTCCTCTTGAAAATCTTCGTCATTTACCTCTGACGTTGAAACTAAAAAGCTTAAATATTTGTTCAAGTGTGATTGACTTTCATGGTGACTAAGGATTATTCATTTTTGTAATAACTGTACCCAGGGAAAAGGTCTAGTTGAATACGAATCTAATAGAAAAATTGATTTGAGATGAATAAGAATTTATTCGTATTGAACAAAAGTTCATTTGAACTTTATAGATGTTCTACTAGGTTTGTACTTGATTAAAAAGATACGCAAACGATTTATATAATTCAAATATAGAGTTTTTTTTCGATGGGAATAAATTCCTATTTATCTCAAATTAATTTCATTATTAGGTTCTTATTCAACTAGACCTTGGCCCTGAGTGTGGTCCAGATCTGGATCTGCAAAAAATCAATACTTCTTATTTTTATCAAATGTTACAATTATAAAAAAGCTAGCAAGAGAACGTAAAAAAATTATATGCATCGATCTGGTGGTCGAAATATGTTACTGAGAGAACAAGTATATAATCACCCTACTGAAAAAGTTTATTGATATACAAGCCTTATACACTTAACATCAGTTCCACCAATTTTGTAATAAATGACGCGGACGCCGAATGGAGAATCCGCGTGAACATCCGACGTTCAACTTTAAAGTGGAGGAAACGGAAATTTGGGCTAATTTAAGGCTCAATGTTGGATCTTCATTTTAATGTAAATATAATAGAACGTATATTTTTTGAAGTATATGTGCGAGGCAAATGTCCTGCATAAAGTTCCGATCCACAAAACAGATGGCGCTGCGGGAAAGTACCTATGTGTAGAATCACACACGCCCAATAAAATATAACAGTGTTCGTACGCACAGAGTGAATAGGTTCAAAATGTCAACTCGCGGGTTCCCGGGTTGCACGTGTATAAATACGTACGCGTATATAAAATGTATAACCCGAGACCGTCGCAGCGCGGGGTAGCCGACATTTGACACCCGAGGGATCGATATACGGAGTGGCTCCTCGGCCGCGGTGCAACGAACTCTGCCACATATGGGCCATATACGTATACCTGTATGCATGCAGTCACCCGAACTAGGCTCTCGAACAGGCACGCAGATTTCCCGAACGACTTATCCACACACCCCCGGTGCCCCGGAGTTTTGCGCCGAGCCGAGGTTGTCGGAAGGGAGTCGTAGGGTGCGAGCTTACGAAGGAGAGGGTGGGGCGCTTCATCGTTACGCGATCTCTCTCGGGGTTGCGGGGCGGCAGGTTGTCTCGCGGACGCACCGACGGGGAAAATCGAACTCGAAAGTCTCGAGAGGCTGGCGGCGCACGTCGGGGAGGCCTTCCTGCTTCGTCCCACACGGCCTACTTTAAATCCTCGGGATATCGCGGACAAATTGATTCGTCGCCGCGCAACGAGCGAATCCGGGAGACAGTGTCGTCCGTTTCGAATTTACGAGGACGCGTCGATGATTTCACGTAGGATCGGTTTGGAATGTATCGCGGAAAATGTTGATTTATAGGAAAATCCGTTTCGTGAAAACTGGTCCAGATCTGGATCCGCGCAAGAAATCAATACTGCTTATTTATCGAGTCTTACAATTATAAAAAATAGATAAAAAGGTGGCAAGGGGACGTAGAAATGCATGTGTATTGATTTGGTGGTTGAAATGCGCTTATAAAATAAGCATATAATCATTTCACTGACAAAGTTTATCGATATGTAAGCCTTGTAAGGACTGGACCAGAAATGCCGTCTTAAAAGTAGATTGAAATAAAGATAGGAAAGAAAGATAGGAATAGGATAACGATAGGAATTGAAAAAATAGCAATCATTAGATTGGCATTTTTCAGAAAATTAGAGGAGGGATGTAAGTTTCTGAGCAAGCATCGATAGCAGCGATAAAAAATGTGATTCAGCTCCTTCAGGTAGTAAGTCTGAGAAACAAGGTCCGGCCTTATTGATCTCCAGTGTTTGATGCTGAGTGGATGACAATTATTTGTATCGAAGTAGCTCCAGGAATTTCGGAGTCTTTGTTCATTTTTTTTCGTAACAGGGGTGGTTGCCCCTCCTCAAAGGACACTATTACGAATTTTTAATAGTATAATCAATGGTATCAGTGTGGTCGAAAACCCCTGAAGCAACTTCGACACGAGTAATATCAAATAATTTTCATCCACTCGGAATTTAACATTGGAGCTCCATAAGACACACACACACGGGCCTTATTTTTCGAACTTATCACCTGAAAGAGTTGAATCATATTTTTTATCGCTGCTACCGATGCTTGCCCAAAAACTTACATCCCTCCTCTAATTACTTGAGAAGTGCCAATCGTATCTCATGATTTCTTTCTATCTTTATTTCAATCTACTTTTAGAACAGCTTTTCTGGTCCAGCCTGTGAATTCAACATCAGTTCAGCCAATCCGTTTCCGTGAATCGAGTTGTCTGTTTTTTCGTCTTCATTGAGAGAGCTTCGTCGGGATTACTTCAAGTAGAATTATGAAAACTATGGAAAAGGTATAAGCAGCTTTCTCTGAATGAAAATTTGATCATTTCGCCTCTCTCTTAACGGGTTATCGCCAAGAATAATGCAGCGCGCCCTCTTATCGGCATTTTATCCTGAGACGTAGAAAGAGACTATATTCGGAGAGAGAGCGAGCGGAATGCGCAGAGGGGTGGTAAGATACGTGGAGTAGGTGGGAGGGGTGAGTCATGCACCTGCTGGAAGTTTCCCTCATCGTCATTTGCATATTATCCGCGCATCGAGAAATCGAAATCGACCCGCACGACTCTCTTATCTCGGTCAATTTGCTATAGGTACCCACCTCGTATAATTTATCTGGATTACTCGGCTGTCTATCCGCTCCACCCCTTTCCCTGCCTCGGTTCGTCGGATAGGAAAACTGTTAAATCGACTGCCGCGGATACACCGAGCTCACGTCGATTCGTCTCGCTTCGTACGTGCTCTTTATTCTCGTCTTCCGAAATTAACTACCGCCGAGTCGCGGTCGGATCGATCGTTCTCCTCCGAATGCATCGCTCGTGGTTCGCTATTTCGAAATTTCTCGAGAGCGCGGACGAGGAACGGGAAAGCCGATGGTGCGTTGTACGGGGTGATACGCTTTATGCGCTTTGGGGTAAATGGGTTTTGCGGTTGCTCTCCGTAGGCGCGGCATTACCGAGACCAGCTGCGTCTAACGGATGGGACGACTACGACGCGAAGTATAAAACGCATCACCATGTACACGGAACTTTCTGCGGAGGAATTAAATCTGTAGGTGTGCGCGGGGAAGAGCAAAAGACCGAAGAAAATCATGGCAGTCCTTTAATTAGATTTTTCAGGACGATTTCATTCGATGGGTACACTGAGAAAAATTTTTTAGGTCGCACAGCAATTAGTATAGCTCTGACAACAAATTCTAACAAACATCTATTTGACCCAATGCAATATTTAGTTCGCTATATTTTTAAACAAACATTTATTAACTACAAATTAACTGTTTTCTCGGTGTAGGTGGATTTACACCTCGTACACCGACAAGCTGGCCTTGGATATTTCA
Source organism: Xiphydria camelus (assembly GCA_963678675.1). Classification (NCBI taxonomy): domain Eukaryota; kingdom Metazoa; phylum Arthropoda; class Insecta; order Hymenoptera; family Xiphydriidae; genus Xiphydria; species Xiphydria camelus. The sequence continues at coordinate 36,771,548 of OY783191.1, read as the reverse complement.
CACGATTTTTCGGAAGGGGTAGGTTGTAGGTATAAAAAACGAATCCATCAAGTAGTTCATAGTCGTGCTTCGGCATGGCGAGAACGAGAAAGCGGGGAGGTAATCGAAAACGCGCGATGGGGAAAAGCGCGAAAAGTTTTACGAGCTTGCGAACGTCGAACACCCAGTTCTTTTCCCGGGGACTCCACCCCAGTGTTGGACGAGCCCGGCGGCGACGTGTAGTTCGTTCTGCGTTTGTGTGTACGCGGACGTACCAGGTGCCTCGGAACGTACGCGCAAGTAAGATGGATTGTTTAGTTGTATCTCGACAGCGCGCCACACAGGTCTCTTGACTGTTGGCACTGACGCACACAGCTGCCCCTGAGCTCGGGAAACCCGCCTTACTTCGATGTACCTTCCGGAACACCTGGTATATACGTACGAATATATCGTACGTTCGATGACGAGTCGAGGAGGCGCACCTACCGGTACCATAAAAAAATATATGAAGTTTCTTTGACCTCGATACACGTGTAGGAGAGGAAAGTGTGTGTACTCTTTACGACGACGATGTGGAATTCTCATTTTGAATTAATTTGCTTACCTTTGGACGCGCTCTGGTCGAAATTCTGATTCATGTACACAAATAATAGTTTACTTATAATTAATAAACGTATATTTTTTTGACTGTGGTGAAATAAATATTTCGTTGGGCAAGTAATATTGTAAGGCTGTTTTCATTCGAAAGTGAAAAGAGTAATGGTTAACGAATATTTGATTTTCCCAACAAAGTATTTCTTTTGCCACAAGCCATAACCAAAAATATGTTTATTGACTACACTGTTAAAAATAGTTCGAATCTCAAGAATCGAAAGAACCTACATTTTCAAAAGTATTTGAATACTTATACCGCGTCTCAATATTCATTGTCTTGATTAAAATTCGAAACAAAACTACATTATAAATATGACAGTTTATTATTTTGTGCAACATTTTAGATACAAATCTGGCTGATAATAGCTTCAATTACGTTCACTTCAATTTTTAAATGGAATGTTTAACAGTGTATAAATAGATTGTTCCCTCAGAGCATCTATAGGAGATCAGCATCGCGTCGAAATAGAATCTTAATCGTCATCCAAATACTTTCAATTTGATGTACACGGAAAAATGTTGTTAACATATTCGTGCTAAATTTGACATCGGAGATTCAGTATATGGTACAGCGAGAAAAAATTCCGCCTGAGATCTTTTCGACCGGCGAAGGAATTTAGCGACGGCTCGACTACCTGTATTCATGCGCGTTAAATTTTGTCGCCACTCGACTCATTCATTATTGACATCGTATTCCGATACAAGAAGGCGAAACGACCGTGAGCGTCGCGAAGGGTGTATTAGAACTTCGACTTTTACGTTGCGAACTCTCTTGAGTGCCTCGCTTCCATCGCGGGAAGACTTCGCGAAGAATATTCGACAGTGGCGCCCCCAAGGAAAAGCCGTATATTTGAGATATAAAAGAAGTTTAATATATCTGACGAATATTCTAAAGATATGCAATTTTGCCGCTTTTTGTATACTCCGTAAGTTTACTTGAAATATAATATAATTATCTTTTAAATATATTTTGAGTGTATTAACAAAAAATATATTTTCAATTTTTTAATACAGCTAATATTTTAAGATATATTTTGATTACATGATAAGTATATTTCTTTGTTACGTACATTCAAAATATATTTAAAATATATGAAAAATATATTTTAAGCGCTCGTGTGAAGTATACAAAAAGTGGCAGAACTGTATACATTTTGAATACTTATTACATGTATTTGAAATTTTTTAATATCCTATATCTCAAATACATAACGTTTCCTGAAAATCGGAATTTTCTCGCTTTCCTCTTCTTTCGTGAACTATTTTTTTACGATAGTAGTTAAACAGGCCATTAACTATACAGCAATTATTTCCTTTGCGATGTTCATAAATCCACTCCATCCACGATTCTCTCCTTATATACATACATATATGTATATACATAACGACCAGAGATTTTTCCTCTCAAAATTACATCTCAACACGACTGGTTCTTTACTCTGCAACCGGAACATTATCTCGGCGCGGAAGAGAGGATCACGATAGACTCGCTCTGGCGAGAGAGAATATCCTTCGCCAACTGCCGAAGAAATCTGGAGCACGCTTCCGTCGCTTTTTATTCTCAGACGCTCTTTCTTTCCCCGTAAATTTATATCCAATGCGTTAATAATTCCGTCGCGAGCACCTTGCTTCTCCCGGGAGCACCGCTCGGCGTAATTTTCGAACGATCGTGGCCCTCGATTTTTTTCCTCGGTTCTTTTTTTGTCTGCAGCTTCAATTCCTGAGACGAAATCTGTACGCGAGTACGTCTGGAGCCTTTCCAAACGCGCTATGACTTTTCCGGCGTGACGGGTTTTTGCCGAATGTAGTTCTTACGACTCCCAAGACGCGAAAACTTCGTCCACCCCTCGCGGGACTCGCGATAGCGCGGGATCTAGGTATCTGTGTATTTTTTTCGCCGCGCGACGAAAAGGTTTACGGCGCTTCGCACGTAACGATCCTCACACCATACGCGAGGAAGCTGTCTCCCGGAACACAATTCGCGAGTGACAACCGCGTCGCAGGACTTTTTCTCGTTCGCGCTTCTCATAAATCCTAGTCATGCCTGTCATCTCGAGGGGCGCGTGTTGGGAATTAAAGATCGCGCAGGTTCGGAATTAAATCCGGCCTGCGTTTACTTTGGCGACGCGTGTGTCGCCCGTTAAAGTGCGGCCAAACGTGGACGCAATTCATCAGTTCGTTAACGGCAATGATTATCCATAGCGATTCGCGTTCGTAAATAGTACACTCTGAGAAAAATAACCAAGTTAAAATGACAAAGCGCATCTCATTAAATGCGTTTAGTTATTGCAACCAAAATACTGGTAAATTGAATCAGATATTTAGTTATTCTAACTACAGGTTCAGTTTTTTAACTACATACAAGTCTAGTTATTCTAATCAGAAAATATTCAGTTCATCCAAATATAGATGGAGGATTCATATTTAACCAAACAGTTTGGTTATCATCTCTAGAACTTTGGTTAAATTAACCAATTTATTTTTCTCGGTCTACCTACACGGAATTTTGAGAATTAATTCCACTTTCCGAATTGCGTGCGGATGTGGGGAATTTGTTCGCAATTAGATAGTGGAAATAAAAGTGGTATAAGAAGAGAGAGAGAATGAGAGAGAGAATGAGAGAGAGAGCGGACAGCACGGTTCCGGAATTCGACTGAAAGGGGGAGGGAGGGGACGATTTACAATAATTGAATTCCTTATGGCGCTCGTACGAGACGTAGCGATTGCCCCGAGATGATCAAAATCGACTTTTCACGGAGGAGCGAGTACCATCGAATTAGATTGGATCCCATTACCGCCCCCGGATAGTATGAATCAAGTCACCGAATTCGAATGTATACGAGTCGAATGGAAGTCATGATTGGGAGGATAATTATTTGGTAATAAGATCGTGATGATGTTTGGTTTCGACGAGTATGCCTATAGAAATTGGAGGACGATGGTTATCTACGAATTCTAGAACATTTATCGATGGGCTTTTAGATATGTAGACTGAGAAAATAATTTATTTGTGTGATCGAAGTAAACGTATTTTTGGATAGTCCTAAGAGCATATTTATTCGATTCAAATGAATATACTGATTTGATCCAAAAAATATTCAATTAAATCAATAGTATTTATATACGTCTAATCAATATTCATTATAATCGAATAAATATGCTCTTAGGACTATTAAAAATAGGTACTACACTGGGTTTGTGTGGAAATCCGTAGACAATAGAAGATGTGGAACGTAAATGCTAACGATATGAAAAATGATTGTAGATTATCTATGCGTTATCTTTGCCAAAAGTCAATTTTGATCTTTGGATTTTTAAACAAATAATACAATGTGCAATTGTAAATTGACAATTCATCAAAAGCTGAGAACTTAATCTTTAAAATGGTATTTTATTAATTGTTTTTGGTTTCGTACGAAGGGAGGAGAAGGGTTTGTCATGAAAAATCACCTTCTAGAAATATTATAATGTATAAAATATTCATTTTAATTCAGCAAATTTTTGTTATCACTGTATAGCTATTATCTACATATACACATATATGTATGATTATCATCTTCGAGAGAAGAACTTATCGATGGACCTTCATCCAGGAAAAATTCCGAATATGACTTATAAAATACGCGCGCAAAAAATTCGAATTACGAACTCATCTCATTCGTTCCACCAAACGCGGTTCGATTTTTTCCAACCGGTACAACAAACCGTTCACCACACAATGGACATTCAGTCCCCTCTTTTTCGTATGCATGAACGCCCAGCTAAATCGTGAAATCCATTACGCGGGGAGGGTCTCTTCGGGTTTTAGGACTCGCCAAGTTACTATACGACGCATTTTCGATGTGTCTACTTCAATAAAATTTCCTTTGAAATCTCCTCGCTATTTTTCCGTCCGACGACTCGCGAGGGGAGGATATTAGCAATGTGAAAAGAGGATTCGCCCTCCTCTTTCCATCGTACGTATCTCGCGACGTGCACCTGTCTGTCCTCCGCTCCCCCGTAACCTGCGTAACGATCCGCGAGCGTCAAAGGACGGGTAACCCCCGCGCCTCGGGGAAGGCGCCCGAGGAGCGCCGTTTGAGTTTACACAATATTCGCAGCTGCCGGGGTGCGGCTTCGAATCTCTGTAACACGCTCGGCGATTCCGGGAAGTCTCTCCGCATCGATTTTTAATGCGATCGTCATCGATTCACTCGATATATCCGACGCGGGATAATGCAGGAAGTGTCACGTGGAAAATACACGTGAATTTTTACGGTGGATTCCAGTAACAGAGCTCCTCGATGTGAAACATTACATTTTTTAATAGAGACAGCGTGCTTTTTACAGTTCGTTGCAGTATAAACCCGTAAATACCCGACACATATCAAGGGGTCGTTCACATACCATGTGAGGCTAAACTTCCTCGCCAGGAGAGAAACGTCAATCACTATTATCTCATTATTTATGAATTCTTGCTCTATATCGATATCAGACTTTATTGTAGGTAAAAACGTAATCTTTAAAAAAGCATTATAAAAATATGAGCTAAAAGCTCACAGGTAATGAGATAATTTTACCGTACAACCCTGCGTTAAAAAAAGTACGGTCAAAGTACGAGTATATCGGAAGTCTGGCAAAAGTTGAACGAAGAAAGTATGTCTGTGGATCGTGTCCCAGATTTTCAGCTAGACAATTTTTTCATATTGGCTGAAAAGTAATATTTATTCGACTTACATGTTCCTCTTTCATTAAATTCTATTGTATGGCTTCTTCGTTATAAAACTATGACTTGTTCGATACCAGAATATGGTTTATTAGTAATAATTTGAAGGTTTAATAAAGTAATAAATTGAAATAATATCAACCTCGTACAAAAAACTGAACTCTAATTGAAGAGCGCATTGTTTACCGGCTTAAAGGTTGGCGTACGATGCGTAGCCATGCTTTTTTGCTTCAACTTCTCCCAGACTTTCGTCATACTTTATCCGTACTCTTTTTACGCGAAATCTGACGTTCATACTATTACGACTTGTAAAAAGTAGGTCGTGGTCTATTAAAAACTTTAGTGTTTCACCTCGAGGAGACCTGTTACCTACTGGGATAACTGTAATAATTCATGGGTTTTCCCATGATCTTTTACCAATCCTTTTTCTCTGTATAGATATGGGGCGTGCAGAAATGGTATAGTATCGCATTACCTACGTTCTTTTATATAATTGATTACATCGCGGATTGAAAGGGTCGCACGAATTCCGGCAGTCGCGTTCCGTCGAATCGCGTCGCGTGTGTGGTCGATTTCCCCTTGTAAAGCCGAACAGCGGATCCCGGCGCGGGGGCGAGGCGACGTGAAAGAGGTTGAACGAGGTCACGCTTCCTCTCGTTCGCGACTCTCTCGCGCATCATTCCCTCTATTCGCATTCCCCGCGTCCATTCATTCTCTCCACTCCTCTTTCCTCCCCCCGGCATCGTACAACAATTCACAATAAAGTACCCGTCTATCCGCTTCCATCTCCATGGACTTCACTTGCCACATCGCGTCGCACGTATTAATTAGCATCTTCAACGAGGCTGCAACTCGGATACGTATCTTCCCTCTGACCCTTGTTTGCTTCGCTTTCGCGCGAATGCATTTCTAGCGCAATACCTACTTGTTCGGATAACTGTGTTTATCCCGAACGAATTTCTCAAACTTACTCGACTCGATTAACGGCTCGTGTAGAATTGGTATTTTGTCCTAGAATTTTGGAAAAATATATAATTATGTACATTGAGGAGAAAAATCGTTTGATTTAACTATTAAATTTTGAGGTTACGGGTAGCCAATTAAATGTATAGTTAGATCAACAAATATAGAGTAGACCGAGACAATTGGATAGGGAGAATCTGATAATAAATCCATATTTCTTAAATCGTGGTGAAAATGAGTATTTAAAGCGTGACTAAATAGTCATATGGCGGACTAGATATGTAAAGTTGTAGCATCTAAATATCTACTTATATAGTTTTGAATGAACGAGTATTGGATTGAACACAATTACCTAGATTAAGAAAATAGTTCATTCTTTGGAATACAAATAAATCGATTAAACCAATTTTTTTCTCGATGCAGGGCGAATCGGATCATAGATTAATATTTCTTAAATCGTGATGAAAATAAGCATTTCGAGATTATTCGTATAGTTCATTTCTCTCTAACGAAGTAATACGGATGATCAAAATGCTCATTTTCACCACGATTTAACCTCTTCAGCTACGATTTTTTTGTGGCGAGAAAAAGATGACAATGTTTTTTTTTCTCTTTTGCGATTTATTTATTTTATATTAATGGGAATTTTTGTTTCTCTGATTGGGCGAATCTGTAGTGAGTAAGTTGTTGTCGGATTTTTGTTCTATTTATTATTGACAGTGGCTATAATTGTGGAAAACTAAACGTCCACATATGTGGTCAAGGGCGTGAAGAGGTTAAGAAATGTAGATCTGTGATCCGATACGTCTCGCACATACATTATTTACATGTTTATGTACAATTGGACCAAGTAAGTATTTTTTTTAGCGTGACTAATATCAACTCACATTGATTATTCTTATACTTGCTATGAATACAAGAGTATTGAAATAAATACGATATCCTTAACTCAATTGAACATGTAGTTATTAAGACTAATTTAAATCAACTAAATCTTTCAACTAAATTTTTTTCTCAGTAAGTGATCCGATTCGTCTCGGTCTACCCTATAGTTTGAGTAACTGAAATTTAGTTGAAGTAATTAAATACTTATCTGCTTTAACTAAATATTTGTTCGTCACCCGCGACCTCAAAATTTAGTTAAATCAAATGATTTTTTTTCTCAGTGTAGGGAACCGTTATGTAATCGCACGTATCGTATGATTATTCGCTAATTAATCAAAGATAATTATTGAGAAATACCTACTTTTCCGCCTGTCCGAATTGTCGAGTTTCTCGAGTCGAGATATATCGGCACCCCATGGAAATTCAACGTCGTTTACCATATTTCAATCACGGGAGAATAGCGGCTCTCGCGAAGTCAGTACCCATGAACGTTCTTCCGATATCGATGATTGGTGACGGAATTCGAAGGGGGTCCGGACGGCCCGTCGCGATGTCAATCATATCAGCTCAACGAAGCAGCCCAAAAATTGCGTAGTCGATGGAACGGCGATGTGATTGTAATTTAGAGTTATTGTCGGGATTCGTCGAATCGAGGACTCGTTCGTATCAATTCGCGCGCAGTGATACGATGTTTGCGTTAATACCGCGAAGCGTATTTTTGCTGCGAATTTGAGCGATCAACATGTGACTCGTCTGGGTTTAATGGTTCGAATGACGGAATTTGTTTTTGTAGCTTTCGCGCGTGATCGAAGGTCATTATCTAATCGGTAGAGTTACTCGTCATCATAGTGCCGAGCTTTTGTCTATACTAAAAAAAATTGTATTTTTAACATACTTTTATACAATGTTTCTTTTTTCTGATAGGTGATTATGAAAATTAATATACTCCGTAAATGTTAAAATTGATATATTTCTTTATGAAATTGCCCTTGTAAATTTCATAACGAAGTATATTAATTTTCATAATCACGTACCTATTGGCTAAAGCTTTATATACAATTATATTAAATTTAGTGCACATTTTTTTACAGTGTATCAACTATCTTTGCAAATACACTGAGAACAAAATTTAGTCGTTTCAACCAAGTTGTTTAGATTGAAGGTTAAATTTCGTCAAACTAACCATTTTGTGTTTGGTTGGACTGTATATAGTTGAAATAACTAAATTTTTGTCGTCTCATTTGATAAAATCCGTTTTGTCGGTAGATGAAAATCAACTCAACTTCACTGCTTTGTTAAATTAGTACGAGTTGGTTTGTTTCAATAAAAGTTTTGTCAGATGAACAATGGAAGTATTGTGTTAACTATACTGAAAAAAAATCGTTTGATTCAACTAAATTTAAAGGTTACGGGCGTCCAACTAAATATATAGTTACTTTAACAAATATTTAGTTGAAGCAGCTAAGTATCTAATTACCTCAACTAAATTTCAGTTACTTAAACCAATTATTTGTTGAGATAACTGTATATTTAGTTGGCCACCCGAAAAGTTGTGGTTTGGAAAAATTTTTTCGATTATACCTACCGATTGCAGAAACTTATCCGCTTCGTATTGTGAATAAAGTAGGGAATAGACGGAATCTATATAGGCTTGATTTAGAGACTCGAATGTATTCTACTTCCGAGTCTAAGCCAGATGTAAGTTCCATTTGTTCTTCTTCCATTGACACGTGATACAATAATTCAACGTTTATCCGACTCACAGTTTCGTACCAAAATCGTTTCGTATATTTCTTGCTATTCGACTTTGACTGCATTCAGCAGATACGACAGTTATACAACGTCGAATTGTCTCGAATTGAAATCGCCTCTAATTCGGCTATGTTCCAATCCCGTTTACTATTATTCCGGTCCATCTCTTTCCTTCGTTTTGCCAGTTCCGCCATATCGTTTTAGACTATATCGCGAAAGCCGTTTCTTTATCCAATAAAGAGATCGCCGGAGACATAAGGACGAGTTTCAAGATACCGAGTCCGCGCTACAGGCTTTTGCTTTATGCGTACGAGATATGTAACGTATGGGAGCTAAATTCGCGGTAAATCCCATTTTACGTCGACACTGCCGCCAATGCGCCGCGCTAGATGTGATACGAGTGTTGTTGTTGGCTATGCTTTCATTCGATGTGGAGGAGGTTATTTAAAGAGGACCGCATAGAAAGGGTAGCAGGAGGAAAATGGAACGAAAGCCGAAGATCGATTGGTCTTTGTACATGAAGAGCGATGGATATTTTTCCAATGGAGAACGTTCTTGGGTTTCGTTACCATTGAGCGTTTCGAATTTCCGACGGGTAAACGACGCTAATTTGTAGAGATGGACTGTTTTTCGCGCGAATGTCTTATTACGTTGTTTTCCCATTCTTCATGATCTTCTTCATGTACTTCTTCATCTTCGTCTTCGTCTTCGTCTTCATCTTCTTCTTCATCTTTGTTTTCGTTTTTTTCTTCGTCTTCTTCTCCATCTTCATCTTCTTCTTCTTCTTCGTCTTCGTCTTTTTCTTTGTCTTCTTCTTCTATACCAATTGATCGTGTTTCTTCTCACACTTCCACGTCGCTCTCGATTTGAACGCACTCTTTTCGCGAGGAGAGCGCCCTCCGGCCTTTCTGAATTTTCCGAGACGCATAAAAGAGAAAGTCGAACGCGGCACTTATGAAGAATCCATAATTGTTTCGACGTTGAATGAAATCCCTTTACAAAGCATCTTTAAATTGTACACGCTTTCGGCCGGATTGTATGTAATTCAATTTACTCGGCGGTGAAATGAGTTTCCACTTGTTTTTTCGCCACTCGCAAAACCCCGCATAGCCGTCTGCACCTCGCGGGGCTTAATGCACGGGCCCTGTTGAACCTTGTTGTAGCGAGAACGCCCGCGGGTTTTCTCGAGGCGCGGGGCGGGTTTTACAAGTTAAATTAAGACGCGCGTGCCTATATATTGGGGATTGTCGTCTCGTGCGAGGCCTCGACGTCTTCGTGAGCGCCGAAGATGTAATCGATTCCCCTCACGAGGACGTGTCGATGAAACAATCAAAAGTTCCGTAAAACTTTCGATTGCTTTTCCTTCATTTATGCCCGCAGTGAAAAATTTACCACATCGAAACATATTGGAAAGGAAACACAGAAATCTCGTATCGAGCTGATGTATGCGTGCGTATACTGAGAAAAATAACTTGGTTAAAATCATAAAACGCGCATCTGGTTAAACGAGTTTAGTTATTCTAACCAAAATACTAGTAAGTCAAAAAGCAAATATTTATTTATTCTAACTACACTTTTAGTTATTCTAACTACATACATATCTAGTTATTCTAACCAGAAAAATGGTCTGTTTAATCAAATAGATGGAGGATCTACATTTAACTGAATAGTTTGGTTGTTGTCTTCAGAATTTTAATTAAATCGATCGGGTTATTTTTCTCAGTATATTAGCATTTAATTTGAGCGATACCGATTAATTTTGAATGTCATTTCCAGCAGCTACACTGAGAAAAGTAACTCGTTTAAAATGATAAAACGCATCTGGTTAAAAGTTTAGTTATTCTAACCGAAATACTAGTAAATTGAACCAAATATTTAGTTATTCCAATTACATGTCGAGTAATTTTAATAACATATCTAGTTATTCTAACCAGAAAATGGTCAGCCAATGGTAACCAAACAAATGTGGATCCATATTTCACCATACGGTTTGGTCATCGTCTCCAGAATTTTGGTCAAATTGACCAAATCATTTTTCTCAGTGTACAGACACACCACAGTTTCCACACACACGTCGTAATTTTAGAATCCTCCGTAAACGAGAACCGTCCAGGACCACGCCTTGTCGATTCCTTCAGAGATTTCATTCTATGAATAATCGCGCAGCTCATTCGTTATTCAATTTGTCGGTGCTCCTGGAAATGGTGGCCACTCTCCAAGGAATTTCCGTTACACGTTCGCGAGATTATTCCGAATTCGCCGTGGCTCTCAAGGATCGAGGACGATTCATCTCCGGTCGAATGCGGCTTACCTTGGTAGCCATGCGCGATATCAAAAGCGCGTTTGGCATTGGTATCTAATCCAGAGGCCCCTTCGAATCGATTTTTTCCCGCGGTTGTAAATTAAATCCGAACGTCTTCGCAACGATCGTCCTCTTCGTGATGTTTATTCCGTTTGTCCATTTCGCGCGGAGGAGTTACGAGTTTACCGCGAAGAGCTTTCCCCGGTGTTTCCAGGCGAACGAACTTCGGAATTTACGTTATCCAATTCCATCGTCTCCCGCCGCTTCAAAATCTCACCGTGATCTTTCCCAGACGTCCCTCTTACCATGAACGTCAGCACGGGAGAGGTTTTCCTCGCCTCACCCCTTTCAAAAACGCTTCCTAATTCTCAGTCAGGTGCGTAGAGTCGGCCTGCGTATATTTTACGAAAGTCCCCACGAACTCCGCCCCCCTATAACGTCTCCCTCTTATACAGTCCCTCTTCGCGGCCCCGTCAAACACCGTCGCGACGACTTTTCCCTCGGCACGGGCGCAATCTCGTTTCGTTCCAATTTCACGCGGTACCTAATACAAATAATATTTGTTCTCCAATCCCCCCCCCCCCCTACGAAAATCAGAGGCGCGCTGCGCTCTTCCACCGCCGAGTCGTTTGAGAGGTTCCTTACTCAATATACGAGTAGCTACTACTCCGCGGCGAATCCTCTTGGCACTTTTGCCCCGTCTCGTCGCGCGCGCGCGGTATCGGAGGAATCCTGAAGAGGAAGAAGAGCGGGACCAATCCGATTTAACCGAAGGGCGATGGATTCTTCGGTAAGGAGCTATCAATTGGACGGCGTTCGGTCGAATCGTTATTACTGCAGACGTCGACTTTCGAAGGTATTCAACGACCCTTGCGACCGACCAATTTCCTACCCACTATCGCTCGATCCTCGGCCTCCTTCGATCCTTCCATTCGATTTCACATCGCGGGACTCCGCATGTATTTCTGTTTCCCCATTTCCTCTCGCGCGTCTCGGATGCTTCCCGAGGCGGAGATGATTCCGCGGAGACGTCGATGGAAAGGACACGTCATGGCCGGCGTGACGGAGGAACGCGGATGAAACTTTCTCGTTACGCGAATTCTTGGAATTCCGTTCCGTTGAGACGCAGTGTTCGTTATCGTGCGTCAGGGGTTTTAATGGAAGAATTCAACAAGGGGATTATTAAGCCGAGAATACGACAGGTACGCGCGACTTCTTCGACGTCACTTCATCCCCGCTCTTCTTCAACCCTTCACTCCAAAAAAGGTAGCCATATAAATTCAACGGGTTATTCGATCAGATTTCCATAATCGCGAACGAAACGCCTGAAACCCATCACCGAAATATCGAACCCCTCTCGTCGTCGGCATCTCAGGTGTCACCGTCGGTTCGTGCGGTGGTTCCTGCCGCAGCCACCCTCTCGTAGGCGGATCTTCATCGGGGGTGTGGGCAGTCGTGCGAATTTTCCGGATTCTCCCACTGAGAGAAATTTATAGGTCGCACAGCGATTGGTGTATCGCTGTGATAGCTATACTTTGAGACCAGGTGCGGTTAACTGGACAGTATCTACACAGAGAAAAAAAAAATAGTAGACCTTACTAAATTGCCGGTCACGGGCGGGGTTACGCCGATTTAGTTACTCGAATTAAATAATTCGGTTACAATCGTTAAAAACTGCTTGATGAAAACAAGCTGTAGTCAATACACAGCAAATTATTCGTCGAAGTAACTAGATCTGCGTTCCTCGGCCCGTGACCAACTATTTAGTCAAATGTACTACCTACTTTTTTTTTTCAGTGAAGACATCTAGACATCTAAATAAAATTGAATCATCTGTCTCAGATTTCAAAATAAATGCCTGTGCATATATGCGTATTACTTTACTTATACAATATTTAGGCATAACAAATCATTTTTAACATTTTTCTCCGTCTGCCTATCTATTTGTTTGTCCGGATTTTACTCGACAACGACTAAATCAATTCTAATGAAACCTGTATAATTTGTACATGATATTCCGTATCATGATCTGCTTTCTTTCATCTCGGTATCTTAAACGGTTCTGAAGTTACAAAATTCGAGTTTTATAAGAGCGTATATACGGATTCTAACGTTACGGGTCGCGCAGACTCGGTTAAATACCGGATGACCTGTACACCCCCGCACGTGTTTACACTTCGGTACGCGTGGTTACGATCAGGTCTGATTGCTCTATTCGTTATTTGTGTTTTTTTTTAAATTAGTAGATAATACAGCCGTACCAAACAGTAACAAAAGCAATAGAGATATTGCTGAAATAACTATACGTATAGCTGAAATAGAAATAAATATTGCCAAGGTTAACTAGAACTTATATTAATAAACTACTAGCATTGCCGTACAATCTATGAAACTTCTCTCAGTGCCGGCTGTATACGTACATATATATCATCGCGCTCGTTAATCGGCTAGGTTGACATAATCGCGTACGAGATCCTCAGAATGATTAAATTATTAGGCCGCGGACCCCCATCAGCATTCGAATGCGCCAAGTAGTTTGCATGCAAATTGCCGCGCGGAAATTTCGGGGGTGATAAACTCTCGGCGTCCGTATATATTAGACTGATTCCAAAAAAAAGCTTTTTTAATTCATTCTCTTGGCGTGCACTTAAAACGTTGGTATTTAATGTAACTGAATATGTCACCGGGTGCACATTCTCACTCAATATTTAGGGGCGTCTCAATCGCTTTTTCTGATTTCCATTTGAATAACACGGTGAAATTGTTGAATCCTTGGTCTAGTGTTAATTCCTCTCTTCTACGGTAAAAAAAATTTCCCCGTGAAAAATTAGAAAAATTGAGAGTTTTAGGTGTAATTGACGTAAAGAAATATTATCTTTAATTATTAAATAAAGTTAAATGATAATTATGGGGGAATAAATTGCGCAATTGGTTGCCCTACAATTATCATTTAATTCTATTTAATAAAATTAAAAATAATATTTCTTTACGTCAATTACACCTAAAACTCTCAATTTTTCTGATTTTTCACGGGGAAATTTTTTTACCGTAGAAGAGAGGAATTAACACTAGACCAATGATTCAACAATTTCACCGTGTTATTCAGATGGAAATCAGAAAAAGCGATTGAGACACCCCTAAACATTGAGTGAGAATGTGCACCCGGTGACATATTCAAAGTCACATTAAATACTAACGTTTTAAGCGCACGCCAAGAGAATGAATTAAAAAAGCTTTTTTTGAATCAGTCTAGTATATATACTTACGTCCTTATCGAAGAATTCGGATCCCCGCCTTCGGCGGCGCTTGTTTGGCGAAGTGGGAATTGCTTTTTCGCAACGAGTGGCTGGCGTGTTGGTAAAGGTCCTTACGGCGGGTAGCGATTCGCTCTCTCTCTCTTCGGGGGGAGGTTATTTCTTTTCTTTTGAACTCGCCGAATTGGCATTCTTCGGTTCCTCGCGCGCTTGAAATTTATCCCGGCGGATCCGGTGCGTCCGATTCGTTAGAACGCACGCTACTTTGATTGCCTTTTCGCGATACGAAATCTCTTTTCGTAACGGAGGATCCGCGAGGACATTTTATTACCGTTTTTCGGCGGGGTTTTGTGAAAAAGGAACGCGAGATCTTTCCCTTCGGCGTGTCTCAATTGTACGTCAGAATCTAATCTCGGATTCCACACGCGATGATATTTCTTTCTTTCATGCGTGGGAGGGAATCTAATTTATTAAATGTCTTTATTCCTTCGAAATACACGGAAAGAGAATGATTTTGCAGTCTTGTAGTCGCAGTAGGGCTTGCTGGGGATTTTTTGCTGTCATGACAAAAATATTATCAGCGGCAGCGAAAGATATGTCCAATAATTACAAATGTAACTGTAATCATAAATAGTACATTACGTTACTAGGGAGGAAAGAGTGCCTGATTTTTACTGAGTGCGAGGTTTGCTGCCCGAGCGAAGCGAGGACAGCACTCGCACGAGGTGAAAATCGGCTTCCTCCCGTGTAGCGTACTATATTTTTTTCCCGATTGCGGTGAAATAACGTAATTTCCGAGCGCGTGTCATGATTAAGTTTGACGGTTCCGTAAGTTTACGGCATCCGTAAGTTTGACGGTTCTCCGTCAAACAGCGCCACTTTTCAACGCGAAAAAGTGGCGTTTCGAGTCGAGAATCTCATTTCTCCCTCTCATTACGTCCCTAGGGACGTAATGAGACGGTGCTGCGCATGCGCGGTCGATTCCGCAAGTATCATTGGTCATCGGGCGAAAATTGGCCACTTTCGACTCTATTCGCACGCGAGGAATGACGTTATTTCGACGCAGTCGGGAAGAAATGAAATTTTGTTCGATACACACCCAGCCAATATTATACTAGAGTCAATTAAATGTGTCTTTGAATAGCATTAAGAGCATATTCATTCGATTAGAATGAATATCGATTTAACGTATATAAATATTATTGATTTAATTGAATATTATTATATTTGCATCACAAATCGGTATTTATTCGAATCGAATAAATGTGCTCTTAGGATTACCCGAAAACACGTTTATTTCGATCAAGCAAATTCTTTTCTCAGTGTAATAATATTTCTGTGGTATTCTTCAGCAAATATTTCAACAATTATTAGACAAATGTTTTGCTGCCACAGATAATATATTTGTCACGATTGCAAAAAGTTCTCAGCGAGGTCCAGTTTTGCTAAGATTGCAAAATCATTTTTTTCCGTTATAATTTCTATTAACTTAGCAGAGAATTCGACGTACAATCATCGAGTTATACGTTTCATGTTTCCGACCAGCAGCGATACGACGATAACGCATATTTCATTTCGCGGCGCGTAAAATATTCGAGAAGTACCCCGTCGTCCGTCGACCGGAATGGACGGGCGAATTAGATTCTTAATTATTAATCTCCTCCTTCCCTTATAAATATATAAAGCTCCCGCGCGATATTTCTTCACGCAACCTCCCCGATTCGTTTACGCCCGTGCCTCGAAGCGAGTGGTTTATTAATCTTCACGACGATGTCCTCACCCTCCTACGCGAAAACGCGCGCGCGAATATATACCCGATGCAATTTTTGATCCGCCACTGGCACTGCGCGATGGGCGTGCCATTCGTACACTGAGAGAAGAAATGACATATTTAATTAAAACCGCGATTACGCGGATGGAGAAATGCAGAATTAGTTGCTCCGACTAATAAATTGAGATATAACGATTAGCGGCTATATGTCATATTTACTACATTTTCTCTCAGTGTACGGAGAAAAAGGAATCACGAATTACAGATTGCCTAGCATAAACTACGATTCAACCGATAGCAATTGCCGTGCGAATTATATCTGATTAAACTAGTATCTGTAGAATTATAAACAGTAAGTAAAAATATGTCGTCCTCTCTACAAATTCTTGAAAATAAGTTCGAGTTTCAGCGCCACTGCATGAAACAATAAAAATTGCTTGGTTTCTTTTTTCCCGTACCTATACATTGAGATAAATAATTACTAGTGTCAAAGATATGTTTCATGAATCAAGAACACATGATTTTACAAATCTTTAAGAATAGAGATTCTTGATCGAAGAATATGTATTCTTCGTTTAAAAATACAGTCTTGGGAATGAAAAATTCCTTTTGAGCAAAAATAAATAATTATTCGAGCCTGTCAAATATTTTCATATGTGAAAAAAGAAAGCCATGGCTTGATCCTGAAATTATATCACGTTTTTGATTGAAGAAAACATTTTTTTTATCACCAGCAATTATTTCTCTCAGTGTATGTTACGCGAAATGTCGACGTAACGAGCCAAATTTTATAATCAACGGTATCCATGGCAGGTGGTGCACGACACGGTACATTTAATCACCTACTTCACGAGAAATACATAATAGCCATCGATTTCGCTCGCGTGTGTCGCGACGTGGATTTGGGAAGGCCGTTTCTCCGTGAATGACTCGGCACGTCCGGTATTCGGATGCGTGAATCGCGGTACGAGAGTTTTTTGCCCGTACGGAGGCGGTTACGCGCTAATCCCGAGAGTGAAAGGTCATCGGGGAACGTCGAGATTGGCGGGCGACCACCTATATCACCCTTGCGCCGAGGAAGCTCACATTTCGCAATGCATATTTTACGACACACCTGCTGTATAATTACGGGAACACGCATCCCGCGGTAGTCGGTGGTACACGGTACGACGCCGAGCGTTTAAACCAGTTGGGAATCTGCTTGACCACCAATTTAATTAAACAAAGAAGAGATTCTCTCTCGCGTTCTCCGTCCGCGTGATTTTATGCAAATACTGTGTGGCCCGTATTCGTATGCCGCCTTTAGCGCTACACAAGTGTCCTTTTAGTTTTCATTTGCTGTGCAATTTAAATAGTGCAAAATGTTCCATATATTATGTACATAGTAGCATATATGGTTTTGGTCATATATGGATCATATATGATTTATATATTAACCATCTATAAGGACTATATATAGATTTTTAAATGATTATAGAATCCGTATAATAGTTTGTGCATGGTTATAATGTAGGTAGAAATTATATACAAATCCATACATGACCAAAACCATATATAAATTATATAGAAATTATATATATAATATATATATAGGATCTTATCGCCTGGGATACTTTTAGCGCCGAAAGCTGAATGGGAATTCGAGTTCTAGTCTACGCGGTGTATGTATGTATGTATGTATGTATGTGGTGTGTGAGTAAAGCGATCGAATAGATGATGTTCCATTATATTCTGAATGTTAACATCATCTATATTGACTTCGTACAATCAGCCGACGCGTTTCACGGCGATACACTGTTTCGGAAAACACGATATACATCTCGCGGCGGTCATTCCGATAATTTTTGAATCGTCCACCGTGACTGAAATTCAATTTCAAGCTACCTCGTTAATGCAGATTCATTATTTATTCGAGAATATGTATTACGTCTATTCGTTGTCGGCTCTTCGTGTAATGGTACAAGAGTCGCACGGAGACTTTACGCAAATGTGTCAGGAACACACACTTTCGCGATCCTCTGTAATAATATTCGAGGGAACTCGGCGATGCGGTTAATTAAATCAAATCGAACGATAATTAAGGGGAGCGTTGCCGGGGTCGAAGTCGTTTCGAAAAGGCGCTCTCCTACGCTCCGCGAGCCGTGGCGCGCTCGTTATCGATCGCGATCGAGCGAGAGTGATTCAGGGCGAGGCGAGGGTCGAGCACGAACGTGGATAATATTTTCGAAAGTACGGTAAATCGTGGTGGATCGTTTCATAATGATGGATTAATTTAGGATGTAAAACGTAGTTGATTATGTCTCGTGCGAAAGTGGGGTGAAATCGAGTCGACCCTGACTGCCTATTTTGAATTATTGCAGGAAGGGGCCGGGCCGAAAAGGTTTCGATCAATCCCACTTAATATCGAGTCGAAATAAATCAGCTGTTAATATTTTGGCCATGCTTTCCGTTCGGGGAAATAAAAATAATGAGTTTGAGAATTAAGAAGACATTTGTCCAAGGAAACCGTCGATATTTCACCAAATCACATGTGTTATTTATCAGTGAGGGAAACTTGTTGCACGATTCACTTATTCGTCGTATCGAATTCGCCTTCTCCATAATGCAGATCACGTACGTCGGGTGTCTACCCTATCGAGCCTTTACTTATAAATACGTATCAATATTCATCGGACTCGTCTAACGTCCACTTCGTTTATACGTAAAACATTTGTACTTTTACATTTGTAATATACTTTTATATAAGTAAAGCTTTTTCCTAATACGTGATTATGAAGATTAATGTATTCCGTAATTATGAACATTAATTTATTTTTCCTTATGAAATTGCCCTTATAAATTTCATAACGGAGTATATTAATTTTCATAATTATGTATTCGATAAAAGCTTTATACGTATACAAGTGTATTAAATGTAATACAAATTTGTTTACAGTGTGCACGGAAAAAATAAATCGCAGCATTTACAAAGTTTTTGATAAATTGTAGAATAAAGCCAATGTATTGTTACGATTGCTACAATTTTAACCCTCTAAGGACGAAGTTTTCCACAGCATAAAATTTGTGGAAAAAAATTATTATCAGATTATATATATATTTTGGTAGTGTTAACGTATGTAAGTGATGTTTTATCAGAAAAAAAAAGATTTTTTTCAGGAATTTGGAAAAAAACAATAAGCATAACGAATGAGTTACAGCCAGCGCCGGGCCAAAAATCTCCAAACACCGTCGTAATTGTAAACAGATCGAAACGTAACGAAAATGTAGTCGTCGTCCTTAGAGGGTTAATAACAATTACACCAACGCTTGCAACTTCTACAAGTTTTGTTATAATTTTTCCTAAAATTGTAGTTATCGTAACGATAAATTGGCCTTGTCCCGAAATTTATCACAAACTTTGTAAATCCTACGAGTTATTTTTTTCCGTGTGGTCGAAAGTAGCCACACTCTCTCGCAACCCCCTTTTAAATTCGCAGTCCCCCTCGAAATCATTCGTATTTATTTGCAAAAATTACAAATCTACCGACGGAGTTCCTCGCTCTTCATCAACCTTGGCGAAGATTCTCAAAGACTTCATTAATTTTCGTTAATTAGCGTCTGGCCCGTTCGTCCAGAGGGTTAACGCGATGCGATGCCTCCGAGGTGTTTGTCATTCGCTCCTCGGACTTTCTCTTTACGCGGATTCTCAATCGTATTTTTTTCAAATATTTTTATACTTTATTTCTGCTTTTTTTTTCAAGAGAAAAGCAAAGTAAAGCCCGGATGAGAGAATAGCCGAAGGTTGAGTCTCGTTCTCTCCTTTTCTCTGATCTTCTTTTTATGTACGCAACGGCACGGCGCGCCGCTACCTACGTAACGGTCTTGCTGGCTCTGCTTACGGCGCGATGCAGCCACCCCTCTCTCCACTCGGGTAATTTTATTTCATTTGCGGAGGAAGTATGATAACGAGCTCGCTACGAGGTCGCGTTTCAGAGCGGCGCGTGTCAGACGTTGGGTGAAAAGAACGGGTTTGGTTGGACGTTCCGGGATTGTGTTGTGCGTCGAGACTGGTTGAAATAATTGTCGTCCGGCGGGAAACCGAGTGATTATATTCTTTTTTTTTTTTTTGTGATTTCGAGTTGAACCTCCACAGATGCCCACGATTACACGAGTTTCGCGAATTTAGTTTCTTTCTCTCTCGAAGTTACTGTGATATACATCGCAGCGCGCGAGATCGCGTCTCCCTTTCAACCCGAGAGAAAAGTTTACCGAGACCCAATTTCTCCTCCGTTCATTCCCGTCGCTGAGGAATTTACTCCCGAAGGATAATCACCCTCCCCCGACTCGACATCTGGCAATAAACAAACTCTCGAATTTAATCTTCCTTCCAATGAAATATTCCTTTCGCGATTATTGAATTTGAGAAATCGATCGGCGCTCATTCTTCTCCGTATGTTTCCGTGTCGGCGTTCGCAAACACGTGCTGGATTATTCGCGTGATGTTACGTAGCAACGCGACGGCGGGGTGCTCTCTCCGACGCCGCGGGTAGCGCGAGGTTTTCATATTGACGTTGCGCATCGTTGGGGGAGGAATCGGTATTTGCCTCTCTTATTCTATAAATGTGTAAAGGGGGAATACAAATTGAATATATGGTGAGGAGAGGCCTTTTGTGCTGGATTTGAAGCTGAAAACGTTTGTTTGCGTAGAAACCTGTGTAAGGGGAAAAGTGTCTTGTAAGGTTCGCACGAATATATTATATTATACATCCTCCCATCGTAATGATTCAGTAACGCGTAGCTCATATTTTGTAGGTATTAATAGAGATTTTTATTGTTCCTGTTGTTTATACTCGGGAAATTAATTTCGGCTACACCTGTGCTCGATATCAGGGATGGGACGTCGATGGAACTCCGATTACCGCATGGGAGCTTCTGTGTTGCACACTCCAATCGAACGAGGCAGATGTGAGAGATAGGTACAGAATGTACGGAAAAGAGAGAGGGGGAGGGAGAGAGAGAGATAGAAGAAGAAGAAGAAGAAGAAGAAGAAGAAGAAGCTTTATTATGGCACTAGGGCGGGCCCTCTAAGTGCCTGTACATAAAGATACAGTAGGATAGATACGACCGGAAAATTAATGTAAATAAGTGAAATATCATAATAACAAAAACGAAGAAATATAACTTAAGAATAATAGGTGTAGTGATAGAAGTAGAGGTAATGAGAAAGAAAATGATAGCAAGATGGTAATTATGGCAGTGACAGTGGTAAATGAATAGTTAGGGAAGAGTAAAACTAGTCCTGGGAAAGCAGTCAACAGAGAAGGTTTTTCTGAAGGCTGGTGCCGAAGTCGACTCCCTGATAGCAAGGGGAAGAGAGTTCCAGAGGGAGGAGGCGGCGACTGCAAAGGAAGAGAGAGAAAGAGAGAGAGAGAGAGAGAGAGAGAGAGAGAGAGAGAGAGAGAGAGAGAGAGAGAGAGAGAGAGAGAGAGAGAGAGAGAGAGCACTCGCACGGCTTCCATAGAGAGGGATTCGATCTAGTTCGACATGAAAAACGGATAAGGACGTGTGAGAACGCTACACCGGCGAATGCGTAAGAGTTTCCTTCTCTCTCTGTCTGTCTGTCTTTTACGGACCGTATCTACTCAAGTATACGACAGAAAAGCCTTTATGCATTCACAGGAGTCTCTTCACTCGTGCTGACACATTTCCTATATTGAACGAAATGGGACTCCTCTTCTTTATTTGATGAACTCCATCGAAAATAGTATTTGTGATTTGCGGCGACTTAAAAAAAATGTCTGCGTACAAATTTATCGAAAGGTTACTAACGATTATTACTAATCGCGCATCCTCTGTGGATTATCGATCGCGGTGTTTTCGATGTCTAAAGTTCACATCTACAGATTTAAAAGATAAGGTACATAGGAAACATGTAAGTGCGAGTGAGAGCGCCGATTAACCCGACTAAACGCCTGAGTTTATTTGTCGTACACTCGAATTGGACAAGTTCGAGGGAGGAAACGAATTTAAAACCGAGAGAGAGAGACTCTTACACGTTCATCGCCCGCACTCGCACATCTCCCTACGTGTCTCATTCTCGCACACATCCTGTATAATCAACATATTGTCATTAATAGATATCTCTAACACAATTCTCTACTGTACAGATAGCAAACATGATCATATCGTCTATCGTGACATGCAATATTTCTCATTCAGATGACAATGCTTGCACAGCTCGTCTCTCTCAGTGTATTATAATATATTTTTCCAGCATTCGTAAATCCGTAATTTTCTCAGTGTGCACCAAGAAAACAGTTTATTTGTAGCTAACAAATATTTGTTTGAACATGGCGAAATAAACATTTTATTGGGCCAAATAAATATTCGTTACCTATTACAATATTTATTAGGCACAATTAGCTCCTTTGAGGCAACCGTTTGAATGAAATAAACATTTTAATAAATAACACATATATTCTCGTCCTGACGAAATATTTATTTCGTCGTGTTTTAAATCACATTTATTAACTATTAATAAATTGTTTCCTCGGTGCTCCTCCGCTTGGACGAACAGTCGGAAAGTCGCTCCGAGATTACGCCCATCTTCCTCGAGGAAAACTTTCGTCGGAGGATCATTCAGTGGAAATTCGTTTCGACGTGGAAGTTCACGTAAAGGTCGAGAGAGATACAACCGAGAGAAGTCGAGGATACCTTTTAGACGCCTTCGTAATTTCGTCGTCCCCCGTCGACCTACGCTTTTTTCTCACTCCCCTACGCGCGCGGTTAAGGGATAATCTTGCCGAGAGGAATCGGGGGAATTGCGGAGGTTCGCGTCCATCGACCGATAGATTCAACCCGTCGTCGTCGTCGTCTCCCCGAATTTTCCTCGTTAACCCACATTTCATTTACTCTCGCTATTCAATGGATGAGACGCGAGTACGATAGACCCGTCTTGCGGACGAGACTCGTGGGAAGAATAGCCAACGGTTTAACTGCCCGGCGAGGCGTATAAGCTCGGGTTCAAAGCACATGTAACGTTCGCTCGGGGAGATTTCTAACGTTGTAGATGTGCAACGGGGGTGAAAGGTCGCGTGGAGCAGATTTATGTCATTGGTAGCATTCGCGACTCGCGATCTCAGATCCGAAGGATATTTCGTCGAATTTTCCCTACACTGAAAAAATAACTTTATCAATTTAACCAAAATCCTGGAAACCATAACCAAACCATTTTGTCAAATATGGATCCTCCATCTGTGTTTGGTTAAACTGATCATTTCCTGGTTAGAATAACTAGACATGTAGTTGGAATAACTAGACATGTAGTTAGAATAATTGAAGGGTTTATCGCAAAAACCAGACAAGTCCAAAATCGTTCATTATTTTATTTTGTCGTAATATAGTTTTCGACATGCTGAATTTTATGCGCATTGTTACTTCACCAAAAAGCGGACAAGTCTCCAAATATAATTGACCAAAAAATAAACCAAATTCTGCAAAAATAAGATAAGTCCAACTCGTTTCCGTTTGCTTTGTGGAAAAAATATTTCTTGGACATATCTGATTTTTGTAATAAACCCTTCAATTATATATTTGATTCAACTTACAAGAATTTTGGTTAGAATAACGAAACTCGTTTAAACAAATGCGTTTTATTATTTTAATAAAATTATTTTTCTCAGCGTGAATATTAGTATTTTGCACGCAAGTAGCTATATTTATTTTGACGATAAAAGAAATAACCGTGAATCTCAGTTTGCGTAACAACACGAGCCCCTTTTAATGTATCCACGCGATATAGCCAAACAAATAATTTCCCCTCTCGCGTTTATTCCCCGTGGATCCCTTTCTCTCTACCTCAAAATTAAATCTTGTGATTAAGGTTCTCGTGAACATTGATCGAGTATACTCCCCCCCCCCCAATCGAGTTCTTTTAGAAATTAGGCGAAGTCCTTCAGTTCAGAGATCTCGACTCGTTCTCGAATCTGACGAAGGAACCTTTTACTCAACGTGGCGGAAACAGATTCACGAGGGGACTGACCGTATAGCGACGTGTTTCGGTCCAGCTGGAAGCTGTAAGCTTACTGTTGGACCAGGAGTGGTAGAGGGTGCGAGGACGAGCGACGTAAAGAGCCGTCGATATAGGGTTACTCCTTTCTTGACGCGGTAATCGTCACCTTTCAATTTCTCCGTTGCCTTCGCTTCGACTAAACCACACTACTCGGAGTTATGTTCAAGCCGATAATCACGCCTCTAACTTGCCGTTACAACTTGCAGTTAACGGCTTGCAATTGCAAGTTCACATACGCGAGATAGTCGAATACACTAAGAAAAATAATTTGGTTAAAATGATAAAACGCGTCTGGTTAAAAGCGTTTAGTTATTTTAACAAAAATTCTAGTAGGTAAGTTGGAACAAATATTTAGTTATTGTAACTATATCTAGTTATTCTACCCACAAAATGGTCAGTGTAACCAAACAGATGGAGCATCCATATTTCACAAAACTGTTTGTTTATGGTCTCCAGAATGTTGTTTAAATTGACACAGTTATTTTTCTTAACGTACGCGAACAACGACGTACGGGGAAAGCGCGTAAACACGGGTGCGTGTCGTCGCGCAGTCACGTCGTACTGCACGCTGTTACAACTTGGTAAAAGTCGTCCGCGTCACGCTGGAAGACTTCGGCATAATCTCGTTTCAGGAATAAGTAACGAGATTCGCCGGCCCCTGCGACGCTTATACGTGCGGTCGCTTCTCGAGGGCTAACTTCCTGACGGGGTTGCTTCACTTTTTGCCAATCGTTTATTCATGACTCGCGCGCGCGAGTGTATCTTATTCAGCTTCTAATTTACATTTTCCCTGCGAAAAATACAGCCGGTTACTCGACGTTGCTCTAAGTGCAATTTTAATGGAACGTTGTCGAATTAGATATTCGATTCGGTCTTCGGATAACAAAAATCGAATTGACAGTGGGATCGCGCGAGAAACTTATTTATGTATTGAATGGAACCTTTATGAAACGCTCACCCAAAACGTGCGAATCTAGTATGTCTGACGGCAAGCGCAACACCACTTCGGCAGTTTTTACCGACGGTGGTCGAATCTTGCATTAGATCCAACGCAATTTTCGACCACCGTCGGTAAAAACTGCCGAAGTGGTGTTGCGCTTGCCGTCAGACATACGGTATACGAATTTTAAGATGCATCACCTCTATACAATGAAATTCTAACAGATGACATTTGCACAGGTACTATACTATATCTATATACTATATCTATATGATTAAAACAAGTTCACCTGCAAAATTTGAAGTCGATTGTCTATCAGTAAAAAGTTATGCACTAATATAATATAGGTATTTTATATTTTTCTACTTATTTTAAAAAATTGTATATATATTATCATTGCAAGTTTTATGAATTTCTGTTAGGACTTCAATATAGAATAAAAATTGAAAAATACCCAGGTTTGAAAGCAAGTTCAAAATCGATTATCTCGAAATCCATTGCAGATATCGAAGAAAAATTTAAATAAAAATGTCCATCTATATTTTTGCTATAAAAAGCTACACAGGAAAAAGAATTGGTCGGATCTACTGAGAATGACTAATTATTTCTTTACATCCGTGAAATTTTCAAAACTCCTACATCAATTTGATATCTCTTCCTTAGAATCATGTGAAATAGTATATGATTGCGAGAAAGATATATGTAATGAATATATATATATATATGAAAGAAGATTCAACTGGTTTAAATAAATAATTACTTGCAACCCCGCAAGTAATTTTTAGTAGATCCAACTAATTCTTTTTCTCTGTGTACACTATATGGAGGAAAAATTCCATTTCAACCGTGCTGACAATATGAAACATTCTACATAACTGATCTCAATAACCGCTATGAACACATTTTTTCCTAGATACTAGCGTCGTAATATTGCATGGTAGCATCTAAAACAAAAGTACGTCTGCAGCAGTGTTATTTAGAGAAGTTACGTAGATACGGTCCTGTGTCATAAGATGCTGGGGCATCGTAATTTCAAATGGAATATTTTCTTCGTGTACAATTCTCACAAATCTCCACTGCGTTACGAGATGATCGCGTTCAAAGTAAAACAGAAACTGGGACGTCTACTCATTTCAACCCTATAGGTGATCCTTACGAATCGACACCCGAGCGACGCCTTCTGGACAATGAGCTCTATACGTTTTTGGAGGGGGCAACGATCTCAAAGCTCAGCCTCCTCCAGAAATTTCGCTCGAGGTCGAAACGAGGGTTTCCGTTTGCTTTCAGGTGATACGCTCGGGGATATAGCGGCTCTCTCGTTGCCGCATAGTTACACGCAAATACAGAACGAATAGAATAACGACCGCGCGAGTGAAATGAGACCATTTTGACAGACGATTAAACGCGGGAGAGACACAAACGCTCTCGCGAAACGAGGCGGGAGGGTGCCGTGAGCCGCAAGTTTTATCGGGGTGTACACATTGTAAATGATAACGAGCGCGAGAATTCGTTACGCCGAGGTACCGTCGCTCGCGACCGCGCACGAGCCGTCGCGTCGCCAGTGTCTCTCGTTCTAACGAAGAGGCCGCTTTCGAATCGCGCCCGAATTTTGACGTTATCATGACTCTCACCTGCGGAAGGACGTTTCGTTTGCGCGCTTGTCAGGACGATGGGGATTCCGGCGAAGCTTTCGTCGAATGACAAATCGGTGCGGCGGAATTAAAAGTGTCAATCGTGAACGACGATCGGTGCGTCGTACGATACGTTATCAGTGTGCGTGTAACGCGACACGTGGAGTTTAAAAAAAATCGTCGTACAAAACGCGTCGGAAGAATACACAACGAGTGAAATCTCCCTTTCGAGGCAAAGCTCAGACGATTCCCGAAAATATTCCCGAATCATCCCCCGCCCGGCGTATCGACGAGGGTGAAGACTTCTAATTAAAACGATACGCCGACTTCGATCGACGTCCAGCGAGGTGATCGTGTTGCGAATATCGCGTATCGACGTCGATCGCGCGCGGTGATGATGAAGTGCGACGAAAGGAAGCGCGAGATGTTCTCTCGGCGGGCGTGCAGCGAGAGCGGACCTCATCCGGGTATCCCCGGGTCCGGCGTGGGTGGAAGTCACCTGTGGGGCAAGAGAAATCAGGGCAGGACCTCCGCGCCCGTCGTAGGACACGCGAGGCAGCCGGCCATCATCCTCAGGACCAGGAGAAGCTGGCCCGTCGCTCCCACGCACTGCAGAAGGTATGTAGGTCGACCGCGTAGGCGACAGTTGACCTTTGCCGTGGGCGCCTTCCTTCTTTTGACAGCCTTCGCTTCAAGTTTGCCGGACTACGAGTTTTCGGGGAAAGCGTCGTTTTTGTGAAATCCGCGGATTAAATCACTCGCGACGGTAAAGGTGAAAGGGTGTCACCCGTCTCACACATCTCCTCCCTTGCGGGAGCGAGGCGAGGGGGGGATGACGGCGCTCGCTCGGCCTTGTATTATCGTTCCTCCGTATTCGTTCGAGTTACCGGAATATAACGATTGCTGCTGGGAAACTTAACGGGGATTTGTTATCCGGTTCGTAAAATACTGGGAGCGGGGCGTAAGAGCGGCGAGGGTGGAGTGGGCGAAGGGGAAATTATTGTGTTCGGAGCGGGATCATCCACGTCGTTCCCGCGTTGAGATAATATTCTCCCTTCGCGTGATATAGTTTGCATCGTTGTATAATAATTCATAACGATTATTTCACTTTGTCGGATCTAGCTTTGTAATTGATTGGAAACTTAATACAGGGTGGCAAAAGAACTCGGAAAACAGGGAAATTTCAGGGATGTTTTAACGATTTGGATATCTGAGGGAGATCTCGAGGAAATTCACGAGCTGAATTAAAAATTCAGGAATGTATGCTAGAATATGTATCTGGAGTTTCGAATGTTCATTTGAGCGAAAAAATTCGACTTTAAGAGATCATAGGCGATATTGAGTTTACTGATTACAATCAGTAAATCAGTAAACCGATTATAATCAGTATAATCAATAATTATGAGGCTCAGAGAAATTTTTGCGAACAGGGCGACTATCGGAAATACGGTAAACAAAAAACTCAACAGTGGCCATAATCTTTCAAAGACGAAATTTTGCATTCAAATGAACGTTCGGAATTTCAAGCACATGCTAAAATGTGAAAATCAGCGCTGTGACGTCATAGAACGTTTTGACTTTGTAATACTGACACCGAGCCGTGTGAGCCACCTGATAACGAGTAGCGAGCAACACTCATTACTGCTGCCAACGTTGAGTGCTCTTTGTTGTTCTGACTGCTTTAGGAGTAAATATGGGTCTTGCGCTCAGCCGGTTAGTGAACTTATTACGTATTTGTTTCAATTATCATAATATATCTATGAAGCTCAAAGATATTTAATTTGGAAATCAGGGAACTCTCAGAGAATTTTGACAACCGACTTTTGTAGCCAACCCGTAATGGCCGTATATCAATAATTTGAGTTCAGAAACAACTGACATTTCAACATTTAGATCAATATCATTAGAAGCTGCTTGGATTTATATCAACGATCCACAATTATTCTATGCCATCCCGGTATCGTTTCCCTCGTCAATCAGAGTTCCGGAGTCACGTAACTCCTTCGAGATAATTGTTATATTTAATCAGCTTATGGTCAGCTTGAGGAGATACGAGAGGAAGTGTTGTTCCTTTTAATTTAATCGGTTTTCTTGCGGAGTGAGGAGGAACCGTCGTTCGGATCGAAGAAATACGGTTCGATTTAATTACCCGCGTCCGAGTTCTTTTTATTTCATATAGGCGAGGGAAGGGAAGCCTTGTTGTCTTTCATTAGATTCCCGACTGCGAGTTTATCGACTCTTCATATCTCCCTTGGGTGTAGAAATTATATTTTCTGAAGTGGATGATCGAGAAGAAACGCGTATCCGAGTAAAAGTGAAGAGGATGCGCAGCAGGCACGCAGCAGATTCGTAGACACGCAGCAAGCTTATACGAGGTGCGCATATACGTTTAGGTTCATACTAGACTCGTACATTAAAGAGATTACGACTATTAGTCCCAATAAATATTATGAAGAGGTTCGTAGCGAGGATGCACCAAGCGCGCAACCGGTTCACATGCGATATGAAACCATATTTCCCAAAATTATAACATTTTAACGATATTTCGGACTTCAGGCTTCACACAGCTCCTATATTTATTTCACTTTAGGAAAAGTAGGAGAAATGTTGGCAATATGTGGGGACAAACTGGATTTAAAAAAAGGAGGTGTTCCAGAAATTAGAAACGTGCAGTGTTTAAAGAAAAATAACAATTTTTAAGATATACAACGAAACACCAATATTTATTAAGTGGATGACAAATTTTTGTGACTTAAAAATTTATATCTTATGTTATGTAATAATCGCAATCTGATTTAAGAAAAAGAGACCATTTATCAAATTTAGTTTCCGGTAAGAAACATTAATTTAACGAGGTTATTATATTTTGAACGTAATATTAATGCAGGTAGATATAGTCGGGGTTGTAGTATAATTTTATTTAAAAAATTGACCCTTTTCTCACATAATCCGAAACGATAAAAAGACACACTGTATTGAGAAGCTGAATATTAAGTAGTTTTAGGTTGAAAAGGGGGAAACTTAAAAAAATAGGGGAATAAAAGAGAATAGGGGACACACTGTGAAGCCTAGAACTTGAACAAATTTAGGCTACAGTAACATTCTACATATAGCGCTATTAGAGATTAAATAAGTGAAATTATTATGAATCGTGATAAAATTTACTCTATTGTATCGATATCTCTGTTTTTACCGTGCGTATCTCATGCGTGCCTCCGCGCGTACCTCGCGCATGCCAAATGCATGCCTATACGTGCGCACCTCGTGCGTGCCTGCTGCATATCTTCATATCGAGTGCATGCGTACCCACTTGTTTGCTATACGCGAACCTCGTGCATGTCTGCTGCGCGCCTCTTCTAGAAATACACATCAAGCACACACGAGATGCGCGCGTCACGCTCGGGAAGATCTAAACATTTTTACTCGGGTATCTCCGAATCTTGACGATAGCAAGCGGTAACGCGATTATAATTGAAGGTATGCAATGCGCAAATGAAGAACTTTCTGTTGCGATTAACATTACTCGCGCGTCTCACGTATATTTTCAGTAGGCATTTATTATTTATGCGGCGAGAAAGCGTGCAAAGTTTTCCGAAACTCGAAGAACTTCTAATCCGCCCACGCGATCGACGAGAAGATTAATCGACGCGATCGCGCGCGGAAACAGAGCGAATTGGCGCCCCCGCCGGAAAACCGGGTGATTCTTATCAACGTCAATTTGGCAGGCTGCGAGCCAGCCTCCGATTAGTTCGAACGAAAGCCTGATATTGGATTTACGGTAAATTGAGTTTTCTTGTACGTGGATTAACCATTCCGGTGTATCAGTTGTTAATTAATAGCGATTAGGTACAATCGATATCGAGCGTTCTCACTCCCGGAAATGGGATGGACATACGTACATATGTACATACATTTGTCGGAGGAACGGCGTCGTAGATGTGTACGCGATATACACTTTTTACGGAGAGACTGGTATCAGTATATTTCACTGTATTTACAATAAAAGCGGTGCACATAAGGGTTTCCGGATGTTTCTACTTACAGAAAAAAATTAATTGTAACATTTACAAAGTTTGTGGTTGAGTGCGGGACAAGACCAATCAATCGTTACGATAACTACAATTTTAGTAAAAATACAGCAAACGCTTTCAACTTTTACAAGTTTGACTATAATTTTTACCAAAATTATAGATATCATAATAAGAAATTGGCCTTGTCTCGAAATTTGCCACAAATTTTTTTTCCTTGCTGTGTCGGAGAATAATTTTTCTTTAGAAACTAATATTATAAATTGTAATGCAAACTATTACAATTTAATGTTTTCAAAAGAAAAATCACTGTACCTCTACCGCTATGTAAAATATCTGAAAATCCTCACGTGTGTACCTCTTTTATTGTAAATTTTACTGTATTTATAATAAAGAATGTACTTATATATAAAGATTTCCGGATGTTCCTACTGTGCTTAAGAACAATTTTTCCTTAGAAATTAGTAAATTATAACGCTGACTATCATGATTTAGGTATTGTTCCCAAAAAAAAAAATTACCGCATCGCACTGTAAAAACATCTAAAACCTTCGTTTATTTTAAATACAGTAGAATTTACTGAAATCAGTCTTTCCATATTTATTATCGGAAGCATCGCGAATTTCCATCAGTTGCATCCGGTAACCATACGTATATACACATATTTATGTATAATATATTTCAATGCGCGGCTCGCTCCGTCCGAAAACCGTTCAATTTTTGCCGCAAACAATCTCGGCGGATGATTCGATATGCTACGTTATCAACCAGTAATTGCTTCAATGAACAATCTCCCTCGTCCTCCAAATCGTTTAGTAACAGTTACCCCGTTCCCTTGAAGTTTTTTAATTACTCTCATTTCTCTACTCTAATCCCGTTTGTCGCACGACAGAAACGCGTTCAGCAGTCGCCGCGGATGAAAGAGGATCGCGTCGCTCGAATTGAGCGCTTTTGTAAATGTAACGAGAAACTTTGGCACGCGTCGCTCTCGAGATGGTGGGACGCGGGGGGTGGAGGGAAACGCGAGCGGAACGCGGCGAAAGGCAAAGGGGTATGACAAAGTCACCGGCGAACGAAAGCACTCTTTATCGTGAAAGTGCATTTTTCTTCCGTTCACGCTCGATGCGAAGGAAATGTCGCCCCGGACGTCGGAAATGTGCTCGATCGTTTGTACCCCCCCCCCCCCTTATTTCGAATATGCTGGCACGATTGAGGCAATGGAGTATTTCTGTTAAGGGCCTTCTAAACGGGCAATATTTTACTGCAATATGTGGCTGCAACATAGTGGCCGGCAACATTGCAGCAATACCAGCAAGACTATCCCCAATTTGGGATAATATTTTTAGTATGTCCAGGCCATATAGCTAGACATTTTTGGTATCGTCGCCCGAAATATTGCCGAGCCATATACTGCATTAAAATGTTTTCACGATGGCTGGGCTATAGTTGCCAATATTGCAGCCACATATTGCAGTAAAAATATTGCCCGTTTAGAAGGCCCTTTACATCAGTTTACGTATTTATGAAGGTAGAGACGTGAAAAATTTACCCATCAACTACAATATCTTAATTTATAACAGTTTCCAATGGGAAGCACAGCTTGTTGTTAATTTCAGATTAAACTGTTTCCGCGAAAATAACACGTGTAGGATATTCTACGAAGAAATTCGATGTGAAAGTAAATAATTTGTTGCGGATCGGTAGAGTTAACTGACGAAGAACAGTAATTGCTGTCATATTTTAATCTTGCATGTCGGAATAATTATTCGGGGAGGAACTACCCCACCATTAGACTTTCGTTGGAGAATACTATATGAGGCTAAACTTACTCGCCAGGAAAGGAGCTTCAATCGTTATTATCCCATTACCTATGAGCCTTTAGCTCATATTTTTATAATACTTTTTTGAAGATTACGTTTTTATCTATAATTTAACAAAGTCTTATATCGATATAGGCCAAAAATTCATAAATAACGAGATAATAGTGATTGAAGTTTCCTTCTGTGGCGAGTAAATTTAGCCTCACATGGTAAATGCTCCACTGGTGACGAAGAATAGATGCCCTCTACTGGCGAACGAGGATAGGTGCTCCTATTTTATTAATAATCCGATATTCCATACCGATACCGATATTCTTATAGTTACGGAAGATGATACAGTGTAAAATCTACTGATTATTACTTACTTTTTTATTATTATCAATTTTCTGTGAAAAATAGAAAATGGCTTTCGGAAACACACATTCGGTAATGATTGTTGAAACAAGAAGAAATAAATAGCGAAAAGAATGGCGAAGTCATCAGAGTCGACGGAATAATAATAGTTGTGCAGTGAACTCTCAACTGGTTCTGCGTATCTATTTATTGATAATTGCATTTTGTTTATTGTTGTATTTTAGAATACATGTGAGATATTAGGTATGTTCATTACAAAATTTGTCTTTCTTACACTCAAAATGAATTCTTCATCTCATCAGACACCCAGGAATTCTATCCTTCCAAGTATAGGCATATATCCCACCACTTGGCCGTCTATCCTCTAAAATACCAAAAATGGAATTTCTTATTTCTCTGGATATTTTAGCTTGTTTTATCCAAATTATTTTTTTCCATTATAGAAATTGTGACGTTCTAGTAAATAAATCATGTATTCACATTCTAACAACAACGAATACTGCTACATCATTTTTCTTTCTTAGGGGGGGGGGGGGGCATTTATCCCACTTTTACCCCATATGATCTGTCGAGAAACGCTGCTATCCGTAGATATTGTCCGCAGCATCCATCGCCTTTAAGCATAACTCGATTGTCGGCTTTCGTTTTCGACGCAGTAGTGTCGAGGTCCGCGCCGCAATATTGTGCGCTGTATAAACGGAGGGTTAGGTTAGGGAGAGAAAGTGAGGTCGTGAGGGAGAGTGAGAGAGAGAGAGAGAGAGATAAATCGAAAAAGTAAAATGTAATAACTCCCGACAATCGAACAATAATATTTTGAGAAATACGTGGGCAGACGTCGGGAACGCGAATGCTATAGACCTTTCGACCTAAATAGAAATTAGTGATAGGGAGGCGATTAAAGCCGGCCGCATCACATATTTCGGTTCGGGGCGATCCGATTTAAAGCTTTCATTACATAATAAAACGCAGGCGCTCACGAAACGCAGAAATAATGGCGCTGGTTTACAATGCACGATTCTCCTATATAATTAAAATTTAATTGATTTTTTATTGATTTACTATGGCTTAAAGGAAGTTAATTTGTCTATATAATTAAAATTTAATTGATTTTTAAATTGATTTATTATGATTTTAATTTAATTTAATTTTCAGAAACTACAGTTCTACATTTGGCCAATTGAATGGCATAGTTTTTTATCCAGTGAGCAAATAAGTAATTATTTGATAGCTTAACTTTTTTCGATACAACATTGTAGTAAAAGCTTTAAGTTTGACCGATGTAAAACGAAATGCATGCGGCTGGTCTAAATGTGGAATCAAATCGTGCGGGATATTATTGATAGGATTTATTTTGTCATGTGAGGGCATCGCAAAAACGATTCTTATCAAAAATGTAGCGTATATCGAGTACCTATTAATTTTCTACCTGCGATTTCGTTCACGTGGATCACGAAATACATAGAAATTTCCATGCAAATTTTAATCCCCTACTTTACCCCTTTAAGGGATAAATTTCCAAAAATCCTGAAACACGTCTTCTTAGTTTCTAACTGAAAGGCCTAATACCAATTCAAGGATCAAACTTCACAAATGACGGATTTTCATACAAACTTAGATCCCCTATTTTACCACCTCAGGGGAAGAATTTCGTAAAATCTTTTCTCAGTGAGTGCTTACGTCACAAAAAAAATCTGTCCAAATTTCATGTAATTAGCTTTAGCGGCTTCGGCTCGGCATTGATGAATCAGTCAGGACGTGTTCTTTCATACATATCGTCGGTCTTATCACGTAAGGGCGTATCTCTGTTTTGATGATTTCTCAGGGGAGAGCGATTAAAAATATTTTACGATTTTTCATTGCGAATAAGTCCTGCAATTATTTTTATAGCTTGATGATTTTTTTTATGTATAAAATTATGACCTTGAATGCCTTTTAAATCACACGTATGGGCCTATCCTAAGTTAGGCCTACTATACGTGAGATTTCAATCTTGATTATATATTGAGATACGACGAAAAATATATATGGGGAGCAAAATGATAAAATGTTGAGGTACGTCGGGTCGTGAGATAAAAATATAAGGCTTAAGAGAGAGAGAGAGAGAGAGAGAGAGAGAGCAACATATTGGCGGTCTTAACTCAATTTTCAAATTTTCTGAGAAACGCCCTTACG
The DNA here is from genome assembly GCA_963678675.1 of Xiphydria camelus. Taxonomy (NCBI): domain Eukaryota; kingdom Metazoa; phylum Arthropoda; class Insecta; order Hymenoptera; family Xiphydriidae; genus Xiphydria; species Xiphydria camelus. The sequence continues at coordinate 36,736,288 of OY783191.1, read as the reverse complement.
TGATAAGACCGACGATATGTATAGATTAAACCACGAATGCATGCGATTCTCCGGTGCAGTTTCTGCAGTTGCACTCGCTTTAAAATGATTATTCAACGGCAATTTTAATATTAATCGTCTCGTTATCCGATACAGACCACGCGAAGTGTACCCTGACGCTGTAGGTTCAAAGAGCCCGTTATACTCGTGTTTTTTTAGTCCCCGTTACTTTATCTCCAACGTCGCGCAACTTTTACGCGGCCCGCTTTCTTTTCTCCGCGTTTCGTTGTACCACTCGAGCGAGAGCAAGTACTGAAGGACGATTATACCGGAGGTAAAATGCGCGGATTTAATCAGTGACCCATACAAAATAGAAGGGGACGGCAAAAATGGAACCGATGAATTATTCCGTCTGTTACCCTCCGAAGAAATTCCGAACGAGGGGTGGAAAAAGGTTATAATTATAATTCTCTGGAGTAACGATTATTATCGCTCCTGGACGCTTTCATTTATTCCCGTCGAATGAAGAATTTTTGCACCTCCATAATTTGTTTGCACGATAAACTTGACTTCTCGTTAAAGCGTTCAGTCGAATCGCGAGATAATCCCTATTCATCTTTTTTCACCGGTCGAGGGGCGTGGCGCACGTGAATATCGATTTCTGTCGTTATTCCTCGATTCGCTCGGAAACGAAGAGAAACAACGCGGGGTACCGTTATCTACCTACAAGTTCTAAACCGTCGGTTTAGAATCGGACTTACGGGCTAAGACCCGGTTTATCGATAGCTCTTTCCCATGCATGATTCGCTCGCTTGGTCGAATTTGTACTCGATATGTAGATACTCGACGCTCGAACCGTTTTCGTAAAAGGGGTCGACGATGATTTACCGCGCCCGGACAAATCCGTCGTCAATTATTTATCGCCCGATAAAGAACGGCGGTAAAGGAGATCGCGGGGAACGAAGTACACATATCTCGCGTTGTCTTCCCGAATCGAACGAGCGAGTCCTCGTCGATTATTCGTCGCGACGTGACGCGAGATTTCCCCGCGGATCGCGTCGGGCGAAATTCGCCGAGCGCCACGATTAGAATTTCCAACCCCCGTTCGGCGCGGCTATTCTCGCAATTTCTAGCCCCTGACGAGAGGGGTTTCCGGCGAATAGCGCGGCTACCGCGTCGAGAAATCGAGCGCGTCGCTGCGGACAGGTGAATAGCTCGTGTTCGACGGGAAAGCCTATAGGGGAAGAGGGTTAATGCGCGATAGGGTAGTTTCGACGGGGCATTGCACCTTCCGCGGTTGATCGATAGTCGTAGCCTCGTTTCTTCGAAGCGGCGCGCCGTATTATTTTTGATGCCCCCCCCCCCCCCCCCCCCCGCCCGTAGTAGTTCACCCCGTTTCACCCGCGTCGTTACTATTGTATTTCGGACGGGAACTTGTAGAACATCCTCGAGGATACTCACCCCTCCTCTTTTCGTTCTCTCGTGTGTATCCGTTCTCTCTTCCCGGTCTGTACGTCTTTAGTCGGGCTCGGAGTAAAAGTCGACGACGACGCGCGGAGAGACAAAGGGATCTTCGCGTGGCGAACACGTACTCCGGAAGCTTTCGGCGTTGACCGTGCGGAAGGGTAGATTCTTCGGCGTGGGAGGCGTTTGTGCAGAGCGGAAACAGTTTATTTGTAGTTGGTAAATATTTGTAGAATATGGCGAAAGAGATATTTCATTGAGCCAAATAAATATTCGTTAACTATTGCGATATTTATTTGGCGGAATTAAATTTGTTGAGAGGCAGCTGTTTAAATGAAATTGCTATTATAATATAATTAGCATATATTTCTTCGTTCTGACGAAATGTTTATTTCGCCTTATTTCAAAATACGTTCATTATAAATACCTATTAATAAACTATCATCTCGGTGTAAAAATATGTGATAAAAAATGATAGAAAAACTTGTAGAAAATATTCAAAAATACCATAGAGTGAGAAATTCTATAGTTTCTCATAATTTTCACATTGTGAATATCATAAAAACAATAAATTGACATAAGATCTGTATAAGTTTCTATGGTATTTAATATGACATTTATATAATAAGAAACGACTGATTTCAAGCTTTATGGTATTTTTGAATTATTTTTGCTATATTCTATCGTTTTCTATCGCAAATGTTTAACAGGGATAGCTATACTTTAACGCTAAGTGAGGTTAACTGGATATAGTACAAATATAATAATACCTATAGTAAAACCAAATAGTAACAAGAGAACAATACGTATTGCCGAAATAACTATACATCTAGCTAAAATAGAAACAACTATTGCTAAGGTAACTAGAACTTACCCTTGTATTAAAAAACTACTAGCATTACCGTACAATCCACAAAACTTCTTTCAGTCCGGGCGAGGGATCATCATTCCTCTTCTCTCTCTCGCTCGACTTTTGCTCTCAGGAAGTCGTCACGTACGAATGAACTCGGCTCGCAGCTTCAGGAGACTCGTGACGTCTGCGAATTTCGCGATGTGCAGCTTCGATTCTTTTCCTTCGTCGTTTCCGCCGCGATAACGTCGTACACGGGTCCTTGTCAAACGAGCAAACTCGCGTTTCCCTTCGCCCATCGTGTCCCCGTTGCCGGGGCCGGGGCTTTCTCGAATGGCGACCGGAATGACGCGCCGGGGCACCGTTACGCTTATGTAAGCTACGCGGAGCTCCGCGCGCCGGAAGATCACCGTGAAACGCGAAGGAGGGGTCCTCCCCGTACTTCCAGCCCATCTCCGTCGAGAAAGCACGAACCGCTTCAGCGTGTATTAACCCTCGTGCCGTACGGCGGGGGAAGTTTTGTCGCGGCGTGGGTCGCTCGCTAACTACGTCGAATTGCCTCTCGGGCAACTGGTTTACATTTGCGCGAGACGCGAACAGCTGGGCTGGTCTATCGGGCATCACGACTACCGACTATGGGTATCCGATTGCAGGTGTATCGCGGCTGTTTCGAAGAAGCCATTTCCCACGGTTAAATCGAATAGGTATAGCTGTATCGAAGGATGGAGTAGCAATTAGCTGTACGACTGTACATGTATGTACGGCTCGTAGCGTCTCCCTTCGGATGGGATTGAAGCACTCCGAGAGTAGTTCCCGTAGTTTGTCTTGCGGTGACGAATCAGGGAAATCGATTTGGAAGCGCTTCGAGAGTGATTAGACGGGAAGAAAGTGATCCTTGGAATGAGGAGGGGTTGAGTTATCCAGAAAAGTTTAGCCTTTTTGGTTTTCAGACATGTATATTCGCCTTATTGTTTTACGTACGGAATAAAAAAAAATATTAAAGAACACATATTCACGCAGACGTTATGTATTCACTTATAACTCAGCGAATAATTATTTTTCCGGATATTTTCTTTTTCGCGCGATATTTAACACGTGTAAGCATTGCAGATCGGATTTAAAAAAGTATGAATTTTTTTTATGCTAATACTGAATTTCACGACGGCACTTGAGAGTTAATACCGGTCGAATTAACGATTTACACTTCGCTATCGGGAATATTAATGATTTATATAGAACACGAAAATATCCGTCTAAAGTAGAAATTCGCGTTGTAAACACAATCGTTGGCTTTTATCGATCAATGAACGCGCGACTAAATGTTCATTTAATTGGTTTATAGCTTCTCCTGAAATCTGCAGACTATTCGCACAATTTGCATTTGTAAGAAAATTAATATTTAATTGCAGGCAGATTCATTAATCTCGAAAAGCGATTATATTTTTACAGCGTGGTATCGACGGTCAATTTTTCTGTTCCATACTCTCTCCCATACATTTAACAGTATTTAGTCGGGATTACAGACTATTTCTATTGCTCTAAAAAGTTTAGACTTTATTATGGCATACATTAGGAGTAAGAATTAGTGGTTGCAAAAAAAATATTTTTTGAATCAAAAATATGTAGATATAATTCCAAGATTAAACCATGACTTTTCTTGTGCAAGAAAATATTTGATAGGATTGAGTAATTGTTTTTTTACGCAGAAAGAATTTCTCGTACCCACGACGGTAGTCTTGAATCAAGAATATAATATAGTCTTCGATTAGTAAAGTGTATTCTTAAAAATTTGTAAGGTCATATAATATGTTCTTGATTCAAGAAATATTTTCTTCACATTAGCAATTATTTCTTTCAGTGTATATCGGTCTATATTAAATCATGTGTTCGCTTTTCGACGGCCTATCTCTCCCATCAACCAACCCATTCCCTCTGGTTAGCTATTTCCCATCCCCCAAATAACGTGACAAAAGAAAAATTCCCTGAATTCCAAAATTCCCCCAATAATGAATTCGCGTTTCTCGCTAAACGAGTTATTAATCCTTCTTCGCTCATCGCTACCACCTGCGCGATATTTCGCACCACGCATTTCACGATAATCGCGACAACCGAATCGCCGCATCGGGCGCAACGCGTTAATTACTCCGTTATCGTGGGATCCGTCCGTTTTCGAATCGGGAACCGAGCGTTCTCGTTACTGTAGCGTGAGAGCCAGCCGCACGTAGTGCAACGCGGAACTGCTCGCTCGTTCCGATGATGGAGCGTATGCCGGGTGCACCGCCGCATTACGTGATTGATCTGTTCTTTGGTCGTGGCTAATGAGCGACTTGAAAACTGATATCGACATAACGACATCAACGATGCGTGCGTATAATGTCCTTGCGTGCGTGCGCGCGTGCTTGTGTCTTTTCGCATCGGCGTTACATCAGCGCGGGAAAGACACAGGTTCGTGGGAGATCCATAAGCTCGGGTCAGTTTCGCGTTTTCGTAGCATCGTACCGAGTTTAGGCGGAATGTGCGAGCTTCGTTATTCGTTCTAGAAATGAAACGTTTCTCTTGTAATGTGTATCCATGAATAATTGACTCGAATGGGCTATAGGTAGTCTGTTTCCTTCAAATAGACGTTAATCGTTATAACCAAATTTATTAATCGGAGCAACTAATTTTGCATTCCCCACCCGTAAACGCAAATTTAATTGAATATCTATACCATTTTTTTTCTCTCACACAGTGTACCTTTAATTTCTTTTCAGCTATAATTACCTTTACATTTAGAGAAATAATTGCTCAGGCCGAAAAAATGTTGTCTTCGATCAAAAACTTGATATAATTCCAGGATCAAGCCTTGGTTTTCTTCGTTATAACCAAATCTATTAATCGGAGCAACTAATTTTGCATCCCCCATCCGTAAACGCAAACTTAATTGAATATATAATACAATTTTTTCCCCTCAGTGTATTTCTCATTTCTTCTTAATTGTAATTACCTTCACACTGAGAGAAATAATTGCTGGGGCTAAAAAAAGGTTTTCTTCAATCAAAAACACGATATATGTCCAAGAGCTATATAGCCATGGTTTTCTTCGTTTAATCGCCATTCCCATCGGCGAGCGAAGATATTCGCGCGCCGCAGTTTCGGATAGTCGCAATTTATGCGATAGCGAACGGATCAGCCGGGGGAGAAATATCTGAGGGGTATACGATAACGCGAGTTAAGCACCGTGGAGGGACGGAGGGGGTAGTGAGAGATATAGACTCGCCCGTGCAAAATTGCAGCTACGTCTTGCGATTCCATGTATCCAAGCCGCGGCTTTATACAGGGTGTTCACACACACACACACAGAGAGAGCAGAGGCTTCGAGAGTGGGTGGAGCTTATTTCAAATTTGCCGCATACACAAACCAATTAACGGCTTGGTTAGCCTTCCCTCTTTTCACTCCGGCCATCTGTTGATTGAAGACCAAACAGCATAGCTCACTATTGGATCGCGTATGCGGCAAACTTGAAAAAAGCTCTACCTACTCTCAGAGCCTGGGCGTAAACACCCTGCATATAGGTACCAACGTTTCCGTGTGAGAGTTTTGGGAAAAGTATTAAACTGCGACGCGCGGAGCGAGTGTCTGCAATGCAGCTAGGAGTCGGTATATCGACCTGTTTTACGGTAGCCGTTAAATCGCCGAGTGGGGTGGACGTACCAGGCGCTCGCGCGTGCATGGATATATGTGCTTTCGAGGTGTACAAAGGTGCGGGGAGCGAGTAAATTGGCGCTGATTCGTTCGGTTCGTTACGAATTTCACTCGACTTCGTTAAAACGCGGCGCACATCGCTTCGATGAGAATCGCGTGGAACGAGCGCGCGAGACTTAATCTCGCTCGCTATAAATGACGTGAAAGTTTTTTAATCGACCGTGTCGAGCTCATTGTTACCACAGGAAGCGAACGCATGAACGTTAGAAAAATACAACGGGGATCCAAGAATTTAGGCTCCCAGAAATTTGAACATCTACTTTCAAATACAATCATTCAAAAATCTGTACACAGTCCTTACACGATTAATTTAGAAATCATACGTAATCCATGTATGACCAAATCCACATATGGACTGTACGCAAAATGTACAGAACCTTTTCACCTGTGGGGTGCTCTCTCCGGTTACTCTGTTGGAATTCAAACGAAGGGCGCAATAGTTAGGACGGCCCACTGCAGTATACACGCTTCTATTCTGGAGACGTATGTGTACATTGAAAGCATACACTGAAAAACACAATTTACCGATTCAAGTGACCGTCGACATGAACAGTGCCAAGAACATATTTATTTAAGACAAGTTCGTGTTCATTCAATTGAACGAATCTACACTTGATTCGCATTCGATTCGAATAACATTTATACTTAATTTAACGACAATACGCTTAACTTAAATACAAATGTTCTTGGCACTGTTCATGTCGACGGTTACTTGGATCGACAAATTATTTTTCTGAGTATACGTGAGTTATGCTTACACTGTGAAAAACAACTTGGTCAATTTAAACAAAATCTTGGAGACGATGACCGAACTGTTTCGTGAAATATGGATCCTCCAACTGTGTTTGATTAAACTGACTACTTTTTTTGATTAGGATAACTAAACATTTGGTTAGAATAACTAATATTTGGTCCAACTGACCAGTATTTTGGTTAGAATAATTTAAAAAAAAACGCATCGGTTCCCCACATTGGGAACCTCTGTTAGATACCGCACTGTGACGTCACAGGCAATCTAGGCGCGGAAACGAAAACTCCACTTTCAATCATTTTTTTTCGAGCGAATAGGTGCACGGATCGCATTTTTTCAAAAACCGTTCTTTTAGTTTCGTTCTATTTTATTTAGAACGATTTTTATCAAAAAATATGCGTCAGTAGCCCATTGTGCCCAAGTTCCTGGATCCTCGCTGTGTGATCGATGCGAGCAAAAATCGCGCGAGAGCTCCGTACATCCGTCGTCGTAAATTATACAAACACGAGAAAGCTTTCCATTCGTTACGTCCCCGCGACACACGAGCGATGCAGCATCTGCGTTGGTATAACTAATCCCTCGCGAATTAATCCGCATGCGGCCACTGTACTCGCAGGGGATTCCCCGCCGGCGGCCGATACCCCTTGAGGTCGGAATGTGGGTCAGGGAAAGTACTTTCGGTGTGAGAGTGGTCGCTGTGTAAGTACGTTACACCGAAACGCGCGCGACCCGACCCCGAGCTCTTCCCGTCGACTCCCGTTGTCTCCTAACGGGTCCGCCGGAGGGACACAGGACCCTCTCGACTCCGCGGAAACTCCGGCAAGGCTCGAAGGAGCGGTGAGGATATCGCGAGAATCTAGATGGACTCCTGTACCGGAGACGCCGGCGCGTCTCGGGTACAATTTTTCATATGGAAATATAACCGGAGCACGAGAGAGAGGGTCGGTTACGGTGGTCGGACGATTTCCAAGTGACGGCTGTTCATGTAAACTGATCTTTGAGGGGTTGGCGGATGCGGGAAGCATTTTCCTGCGGGAGATCGAGTGTAAAGGAGTTACCTGCTGGATATATATATATACATATGTATGTATGAAGCATTGGATTATCGACAATTTGATCCCCGTTTGATAGATGGGTAAAGAGCGGATAACGCGGCCCCCTCTATGATACGTCGGCGGAGTTGGAAGTTTCGCGCGATCGCGAGAGCGTTCTTCGATTTCGGTTGGACGCGTGAAAAATTAACGAGTGATTGAGAATAATGGTGATGGCGGTGGTCGGGAAGGGGTTCGGATATTTTTGGCGATGCGTTTGACTTTTCCGGTGTGTAACGATTTATATTGACTTTACATGGTGTATGCTACTCTTTATTACAAATGGAAATTATTTCCGCGAGGTACATATAAATAGGATTTCCTTTCCTGCAAAATGATGTCACTTTTATTGATATCGTTTAGCTAATTATTTTTATTTTCAATAATCAGATTATTTTTTACAGTGAAAGGATTAATTCCATGTTGTATTAGCTAGCGGCCGGAGCTCGCAGTTCAGTAGGAACGACCCCTTATACGTCCGCCGTTTCACTGTGCGGCGATGGAAGACATATGACGGACCGTATCTACTGCCTGCTATACATATATATCTCTGGTTAGCAGCTTCATATTGTTTCCAGGAACAATAATTCCTTATTGCTCGATATATTTTACTTCTATACTGTAAACAAAATTTGTATTTTTAATATACTTTTGTATAAAGCTTTTTAAAAATATGTGATTATGAGAAAAGTGATATATTTCCTTATGAAATTTCCATTATAAATTTCATAACGAAGTATATTAATTTTCATAATCACGTATAGGATAAAAGCTTTATATACAATTACATTAAAAATAGAAATTTTTTTTACAGTGTAGGTCATCGTCACTCCAATGTGTATAACCCCCACTGTCATTTTAAGTTGGCATCCATTTCCTCGTCGATGCAAACTCGACCCTACACGTAAAAGCTTTCGAAAACGCGAAGCCATTGGAAGTTGTAAACCGCGCAGAGTCCAAGCACGTAATGCGCGCGTGTGTCCAGATGCGGTACAATTATTCCGTTACCGCGGGCGACACGCGATTTGTTATTTGAATTTCTCGTTTACCTTCTTCTCGTATTACTAACGTGTCCCTCTGATCGCGCTACGTGCTCGGGATGTCTAACGCGTCGAAAATCCACGACGTCACGCCGTCCTTTCAACCCTCGCCTCGTATGTGCGACACAGGCTTATCGTTATTTCATCGGAGGAAGACTTGTTTTCAGATATAGATAGTGAAATATAACATAAATGGAGATTTAATTAAATGCCCGTCCGTCGGCGTTTCCGGTCCGCTCGTAATTAATTTAGTCGAAGCTCCGATCGATACTTCGGCGTAATAAATTCCATAAATATCGACCTCTCTCGGGATTATAGGTACCCGGTATGAAAGAAGCCGATGAGGTTTATATTCCTTCGGCGAACTTTCTTTTTTAATTAAACGCCCCTGCGGATATCGCGGATGAACAGCCGAGGGAAAGTGGCGAGTCGGTGCTGCTTTCTGGTTGTCAGGGGGTGAGCTCATCGGCGGGGGAGCTTCGATGGTAGGTGAGCTTTTGACGCAAGCTCCGCGCTTTCGCGCAACTCGGCAGGCTTCGTTTTTATCACTGCGCGTCGGTACGGCAGATTTCGGCCGCTTTTGCGGCGTCGGAAGCTCCCGTCGGTAGCTTTAACCGTTCTGCCGTCGACTGAACGTAACGCCGACTGCGTTACTGACCGTCGACGGTTAACGGGTTGGAGGGAATTTAAGCTCGTCGCTCTCGTCGCATCCTCCTCGAAGCGCGACGACGCGGTACCAATCGATGTGAATGCGACATATTACTTTTTTAATGATTTGTGACGTAATGTACATACGTACATAGAGAGAGAGTTACAAATTTGCTTCATCGAAATAAAGATTTTTAAGCCAGGAATTGTTTCCTATTAACCCTTTCAATTATTTCTCCCTGTTGCAGGTAAGAGAGTTCAACCAACTATCTACGCAATTGTCAGATGAACTGCGTATTTGTGCCGGTGAGTTTTCCATTTTACATATGTACCGATTCCTCTGACCATTTATTATGCATATGTACTCTGTGGCAAATCTCGCGTTTCCTCTTTTCGATGATATTTACAATTTGAAAAGAATTGTAAGGTGGTCCCCTTCCTATGAAATTTAACGTGAAATCGTCAAGATGCATTTGCGGTAATGAGATATTCATTCAATTATTTCGCATCTTAGTTATTAATAATGTACCTGCAACTTTCTATTTCGGCGAACGTTAATATTAAGTAACCACCATTACCCGTAATCACACTCGATATATCAATACCTTACTTTGAAAACCTCGTAAGTGCAATTTTTGACGAAAATGCCATTTATAGCGTACTGCGTTAAGGTTTAAAATCTGAACACAGTAAGCTATAAATGGCATTTTTGTCAAAAATTGCACTTACGAGGTTTTCAAAGTAAGATATCGATATTTGGAAACGCTCGCGTTTCTCGAACGGCATGAAAAGCAACGAGCTGGTAATTTATTGGGCGCGTTTAACGAAAGCTTGCACGTTGCATGTCAAATGAACCCCATAATTGCCTGTGCCACGTGCTCGGTATTATTCGAGTCGACGTCGATTACCCCATTTGTTTTATATGGAAATTGCCGAGTATTTATCTCGTTATTTCGGATTGGTTTGACCCCGTGACGGAGGATATGTCATTGGCTGCAATTTCACCAGCTTCGGACACTCGAACTTGAAATTGGAGTCGAGCCAGGAGCGTTTTGTTACCCGTAAATATATATGCTCTAATGTCTCTTTAGTAATGGTGGCAGAAAAATATTAGCTACGGTTTTCTCCGTTGCGATGACCATTAATTTTTAGGGTGTCACGGATGATAATTTATGATTACGGCATTGGAAAAACCTGCAGTTAACGTTTCTTTGTTACTACTATCATAAAAGGAATAATGCGCGTACATCGTAAGTTAAATTGCTAAAAGGTAACGTACACTGAGAAAAAAAATTGATTGAATCGATTTAGTTGGTTTTAACTATTTCGAGTAATTAAATATTTTCTTAATTTATATAATTGCGTTTGATCAAATACCCGTTCACTCGCAACTAATATAAGCTCAATCACTTCAAGTATATATTTAGTTGCTACAACTTTACATTTTAGTTCGCCATATACTATAACTATTTTCCTTTAAATGTAATTAATATTTTTTCACACATTGATTATATTTATACTTCCTGTGAATAAAAGAGTATAGAATTAAAAACAATTTTCTTAGTTTAAATGAATAGGTATGTATATTATCGTTTCGACTAATTTAAACCAACTAAATCTTTCAACCACATTTTTTATCAGTGTACTCCTTTTCAAGGAATTCCATATTAAATGAACTTTTTCAAAATTTATAATTCTCCTATAAACGGCGCCTCGAGCACAGAGCTCAATTTTTGTAAGGTATAATTTTTTTTTCTACTATCGCATATTCACTTTGAAATTTAGCCGAGATAAAACGGAATATCCACTTAAACACCGCGTCATATAAAATTCCAAGTAGGATCTTTACACCGACTCAGCCATGTGAATGCTTTAATAACTTGCAGGTCTCGTGGCTTGCGCATACTACGTATAATAACTGGGTCGCGGCAACTGAATTATTTCGAAAGATATTAAAAATTCATCACAGTACACCGGAGAGGGGGGCGTATAATATCAGATCACTCGATCGGACGTGGATCGAACGGAAGTGAACTGAAATTTCTAACAACGTATCCACTGGGAGGATCGACTTGACAAGTAAAGTGCTATCTCCCTAACTTTATCACTCTGTAACTTTCGCTTCCCCTGAATGTTCGACTGTTCGGCGCCGGGAACGGGCTGTTCACATGTTACGTCATACCTTGAAGGGGGCGAAGGGGTCATGAAAGTGTGACAAAATGTGACATGAGAGAGGGGGGGAAAAGACTTGTATTTATGACATTACAAGTTTCAGATAAAACGGTATAACATTGCCAAAAAAAAAAAATTACATTTTTCGTACGAAATATTCTTTTGTAAACCGCAGTAGTTAATTGTTTCTCAAAGTTCTAATATTCTAGTCGCGACAAAGCTATTTTGAAACAAGTATAGAATTACAAGTTAGTATATTATTGATATTTACTATTTCGTTTTACTTTCCCATGTGATCACAGGAAATTGGAAACAGATTAGCTGGAGCAATTCAAGCAAATACGAAATATTGGATATTTTTTTGAAAATATAAATTATTACGTATCTCTACGTGTCCTTGTAACGTCACAAAAGGACTGTGGGCTGTTTGAATTTGTAACAAATTATAACAGAGGGGGAGGGATGTATTGGAAAAGGACAAACATTGTGTAACGCAATATCTGAACAGCTCTAAATGGTTCCCCCACTATTTTCTCTGCGTGTTAATACGCGATAGACGCTCTTTCTTTCTCTCTCTTTGAACCACCCCTTTAGCTGGAGTGGCAGCGTTCTGTAAACCCCGACCGTGAAAAGTTAGGGGGACAGTATTATATACGGAGAAAAATAACCTGGTGAAATTAACCATAGAGACCATAACCAAACCGTTCGGTGAAATATGGATCCTCTTCATCTGTTTGGTTAGACGGACCATTTTCTGGTTAGAATAACTAGACATGTAGTTGAAACAACTAAACACGCAATTAGAATAAATAAGTATTCGGTTTAACTCACTAGTTTTTTCGTTAGAATAACTAAACTCGTTTAATCAGATGCGTTTCGTCATTTTGACCAAGTTATCTTTCTCAGTGTATATCGCGTTGAATCTGACACCCCTGCTTCGATTTTTCTCCCTGACGGGACACCATTAAACGTTCGCTCCTTTTGGGAGTATAAAAAAATGGTACGCAAAGAAAATGATTTCCCTGCCCCCTTCATACGCAACCCCGTGGTATTTTCATCAGACTGCATTCAAAGCGCTCCGAGTGCAGTTTCCCCGGTTTCTCGCGGCAATGTTATTAGTAGAAGAGGGAAACCGTGCGCGCGCGCTTCGGGCGGACCAGCGCGAGAACGGTGAAAGGAAAACGTCAATGTGGGAGTGCATTCACTCCGCGTATGCACCGTTCGCGCCACTATGTCGAATCTGATATATCGCCGCGTCGAAATTCACTGCGCGTCCTTGTCTCCGGTCTTAATCGGATTTCCGACTGTGGAATTTCTCCCTCTCTCTCTCTCTCTCTTTCTTACGCGATTCTCGTTACGTTTATGTACCTACGTTGGACGCGCGACGACTCTTGCGTTTTCCGGGAAAACTCGCGAGACACGGTAATCATGACCTCTCGAGGCGCTCTGCGTGATGGAAGTTAGTAAAGTCGCACCCTCTCTCTCTGGGAGGAGGCCGGTTATTGATTGGCTGCCTGTTGCGTTTAACCCTGCTTCCGCTACCCTTGCCCTGTCTCTCTCCTCCCGCGGCCCGTTATTCCGACGTTACCACTGTCTGCGGCTACCCGGTATTTTGCGAGGGGCGGTACGACGCGACGCTCTGATCGCGATCTTTCGTTTTTTGACTTCCGGTGGATGTGAATACCAGAGAGCTTAAGTAGGTCGATCGGAACAAGGACGAGATTAAGGTGCAAACCTTTTCGATCTTGCAGACTCGTCGGTTACTACATGTTTTGTAGAATCGTCATCGTAATATCTAGATTACAAAGAAAAAAATGTTTATACATTGAGAAAAAAGAATGTTCTTCATCGCAATAAACGATTTTTTTCTTGGATAGTCCTAAGAGTACACTTATCTTATTCGAATTAGTACTGAATTGATATAAATAATCTTATACGTTATTTCTAGACGGTGATTTATTGTGACAAACTGTTTTTCTCCCTGCATATGAAAATAAAAACGATAAATGAGGTACTATTTTAAAGATTAAGTTCTCCGCTTTCTCTCGATGAATTGTTAATTTACAATTGCACATTGTATCATTTGTTTAAAAATCGAAGGTAAATATTGACTTTTTTAGCAACGATGACGCATAATCTACACTCATTCCATGTCTTTCCCAATAACATTTCTATACATCCAATCGATATTCATTCTAATCGAATAAATACGCTCTAAGGACTATCCAAAAATACGTTTATTTCTCAGTGCATCTCTTATTATCTAAACACGACAAACGATATTTATTTTCCTTTACCGTAATTTCCTTCATTCTTCAAAGGGAATAAGAGCTCTTGACGTTTCATGTGTCTAAATTGTACACCTAAACGTTCCGCCGTTACTATATTATAATTACGAAGCGGAAGAATTAATGACATTATTTTTTCGACGCTTCTCTTGCGTAACAAACTGTACTAATTTGCTCGTATATACGCGAGTTTAATTCTACGGTATTAGTCAGACGCGAGTGACAGAAATTCCGTTTGCACAAAAGTAGTATGTAGCAGCAGTGGAAGTACCGGTTATACAATTGCACCCCTCCTCTATCATTTCAGCCTTTTCCCTGTAAGGGAAGCTAACGATCTTATCGTACGTTCTTTGACTCTCGTTATCCCGCTATAAATATGTACGTCTCCTTTCTTGCGCTGGAACTCGACGAATGCGCCTTGCAGCAAGGATACTAGCCCGGTTCGGACGACACTCGCGACAAATATCGATTCACGTTTGGTTACTCCTTTCTCTTGCGCCCCCGTTCAAGCGAATCGAATGCGCGGTCTCGTCGATGAGTCGATTTGTGTCGTAGCTGCAGTCTGGCTAGGTGTATCTCAGTGCTCGTTGTCCTTGCTAGAGGGCTACTCCCGTCCAGCTGTTGTAGACGTGACGGGCGTGCGCGAACACGAGATAAGGAACTACGATTTTTGCCACCCGTTAGACCCGATTTCCGGGCACTCGTTGCACGCGTCTACTGTAGTCGCCGGGGATAGTTGCGGGGCATTTTATATCCACGCTCTGGGGAAAATGAAGTTAAATGTTTTCCCCCGGTCGCCATGATTTCTAATGAAAGGCGTGGGTGAAATTAAGCACTCGGTTTTATTACGTTCCGCCCTATACGCGGTTCTGTATAATGAAAAAAAATGGACACATCTCTTCACGAGGATATTGCAAGGAAGGTATAGCGATGGAGACGAGGTATCCTTGGAAGTAATTTAATTGTGCCGCTAAGAAGGATATAGCATAGCGTTAATAAAAGATAATGGCATAACTGTTATTGCAATTATTGCAGGGCGAATATACATTCAGAGAAAAATCCGGTTGAAAGAGGATCATCATTTAACCAGAAATCGTGTTCGATTTTGGCTTCAACCATAATTCTATAGTAGTTCTAAGCAGTGAAATTTTTATTATAGTAACAAGAGATCAGTTTGCTGCAACCAGGTCAATCTGCAGCATAGTTGATAGATGTGTCCAACCTTTTTTTTATATAATTGACACTACTATGCAATAATGTTCTACTTTTCCAGTGTTCTATTGATCTACTTTTGTAGTTAATTCAACCATATCGAGAAAACAGTTCATTCGTAGTTAATAAAGGTTTGTTTGAATATGGCGAAATAAACATTTTATTAGATCAAATAAATATTAATTAACTATTACGATATTTTTTAGCATAATTAAATCTTTTGAGGTAACCATTTGAATGAGATAAACATTTTAATAATTAATATACATTTTCATGCAGTAGTATTATTGATGTACTTTTTTGGTTAATTCAACCACGATGCATGGCTATCATAAGCTACAACCTTGTTGTTACTATGTATAACCACGCAATAAAAGTTATTTCGCCTGCATTCATGGTCTGTCTAATCATAAGTATAGTACTAGCAACCAGGAAAATTCCACCTTCTGATTGTGATTGATTTTACTATTCATTTTTCTCTCACTCCAGGAATTGAAATCTGTCTTATTCAATGTAAATACCGAGTGCAGATATTACTGCGTTCTTGGCGAAAATTATTTTTACCAATCCGGGAATTTTCTGAAAAGCCTCGAATATCCCCTTTCCATTCGGGTTTATGAAAATGGAGAAATCCTTCGAGGCGAAGGGAGGAATATATAAGGGAGTTGGGGGAGGGGATGCACGAAACGGGGCTCTCCACACACAGGTACCGTTATAAATTTCGCGCGCGGTAACGTACGCGAACGAGCAAGCGGGATCGTAACGCGCGTCTCTTTGCGAGCGATGAATTTATTCCCGAATTCCTAGGGGAATATACGAGCATCCGATTGTTCCCGGTGGTAGCGTAGGGGAATACGGGATGTGATAGGGAATGTTTTAGTCGCGGCCCTCGATTGTCACGCCGGGCCTCGAATTTCTTTAGTTTTGGATCGCCCCAGGCGGAAAAGTCCTACATATTATATGGATTATATATAGTCCATATATGAATTATATATGATTTCCATATAAACCACATACGGACTGTATATGGATTATATAATGAAAACAAATTAAATAATTCATATGTATAGTCCACACATGGTTTATATAGAAGTCATACATCAAGAAAACAGTTTATATGTAGTTAATAAGTGTTTGTTTGAATACGGCCAAATAAACATTTTATCGGATCGAATAAATGTTCGTTAACAATTACGATATTTATTTCAATAATTCAAATAATTAACATATATTTTCTTGCCGTAACGAATTATTTATTTCGCCGTATTTTAAATTACATTATTTTTTATTAATTATTATCGATACTGTTTTTTCCGTGTGTGCTGTAGTCTATTAAAAACTTCAACGTTTCACCTCGAGGAGCCCTATTACTGTTACATCTGCAAAAATGTATGGGTTCTCCCATGATTTTTTACCAATCCTTTTTTTCTGCGTAGATGAGTTCGATCTCACACATGGCGTGGCAAATCCATCCAGAGCTTTGCAATTGACGTATGGTTGCTATGGTACGAAATAATAGACGTATCTAGGAGGAAATACCGTATACGAAGTGCTGTTAACGATAACAATCGCCCATGCGCATCCGGCATTCGGCTGAAGCTATTAAAATAACCGCCACATCTCTCCCAGTGAATGATGAGCACATTTACTCCGTTCCGTTTGGCCAAGTCCAATCAACTTCGCCGTTATCGGATAACTATCGCATCTGCAGAGTTAACGATCGTCCGGATACTCGATGAAACCCTCGATATCTCCTCGGATTTATTATACCGGCGCATCGTCCGCCGCCTATACTTATCGCCGGGCACTGATGCGATACCATTGTGTATTCACTGGTGCAACTACGTCGGATCCCAGTGTATATAATCCATATGGGACTAAATCCATATATGTGGACTATGTATATACAAACTGCATAAAACTTTTCCACCTGGGACGTCTCACCCATGCATTTTGCACGTGTTATTATACATGCAAAACACTTCGAATTAACAGGTTACGCGTCGTCGATTAAATATCTTTTCAATCGACCACCAGTCGCATCGAATTAAAAGGCCACCCCCGAGCGAGAGATGACAAATTTTGAGGGGCAAACAAATTCGATTTGAAAACGACAACGATCTGTTTCGTCTCCTTCTCGAGAATGTCAACGACGGAAAAAGCACGTTCCCACGTCGACGCAAGCGTTATCACGTCCGCGAGCCACCCCGAAAGTGAGATAAATGGATGCGCTCTTCGAGCGTTGCTAGAGGATATGAACTTTCTTCCCCGGACTTTCCCATGTTCGTTTCGCTCGCGTATACCTACGCTCGTTCGCCCTCCTCCCCCCGCCCCCTAGCTTTCTGTTTATCTACTCATTGTTGGGATATGCTCGTTCGTTGGGGATATTCGTTCGAGAATATTTATGCGCCGACGGGGCGCTCGTGAGTGAGATCTATGGACGTGCACGCCCATATCGATATCGGTATATCACGGCGAGCGCTCCTCCTTTCAATAGCGGCGTACGCCGCACAGTTCCGAAAGAATTTCGTCGAAGAGCGAAATATCGGAAGGGAGATTCTTCCTCGAAGGGGGGAGGGCCAAGCGGGACAGCCGGTGATTTGTAGGATCGACGCCCCGATTTTTCGTTTTTCGAACATTTTTATTTTGTATCGCGGATAATGGAACCAAGAGAACAGTTTATTTATGATTAACAAACGTGTACTTGATTATGCCGAGAGAAATATTTCGTTGGGCTAACCAAAAATGTATGTTAATTATTCGAAAGCTTATTTCATTCGAACATGAAAAAAAGTGATAGTTAACGAATGTTTAACTAGCCCGATAAAATCTTTCTTTCGCTATAATCAAAAATATGTTTGTTAACTATAAATAAACTATTCTCCCCATTTGTACCTACTCGTACACACGGGAAAATAACTTACAATTAGTTAAAATGAAAAAAATGCATCTGGTTAAAAGAATTTAGGTACTCTTACCAAAATACTAATAAGTTGAACCAAATATTCAGTTATTCTAATCAGAAAATAGTTAGTTTAACCAAACACACACACAAATGGAGGATCCTTATTTTACAAAACGGTTTGGTTATGGTCTTCAGGATTTTGGTTACGTTGATTAGGTTATTTTTTTTTAGTATACAGGTGATATGTGAAAAGATTATATGAAAGCGAATTAACGCGAAAGAATAATATACCTATTATATACCTATATAAAATATTGCTACGTATCCGCTCCGTGCATGACTATCACAACTATTCTTCGTGGCTATGCGTGATAGGATATACGTATGTACTCTCTGCCACTGCCCTCTGTGTCGTTCGGCTATATGAATACTACT
The DNA here is from genome assembly GCA_963678675.1 of Xiphydria camelus. Taxonomy (NCBI): domain Eukaryota; kingdom Metazoa; phylum Arthropoda; class Insecta; order Hymenoptera; family Xiphydriidae; genus Xiphydria; species Xiphydria camelus. Next base: position 36,717,708 of record OY783191.1, on the reverse strand, counting down.
ACACATATAACCACGAGAAATAGTTGTACGGTCATACACGGTGCCAATAGAGGATAACTATGGTTTTCTTCTACCGTACGCCCAAATAAATTGGATTCGTGTGTTAAAGGGAAACAAATGAAACGGAAAAATGATCGCCCCGCTCGGTGCGTCGGGATAATTGAGAAACCCCGAGCTGGAAATCAATTCCCCACAAAGCCCGTCCTCGCGATATTTCACAATAAATAAATTAAGGGCACTATCAATCTCCAGCGTGGACAGGCACGAGGATAAGCCTCCGCCTTGACTGCTCCGCGTGGCTCGCCGCTCGTAGCTATTAGACTATACGGAGAAAATCAATGCCGGCGAAGCTATAGACGATTACAAGCGAATGCAGTTTGGATTATGCCGTGAGTGCGATATATCGTCGTCGTTCCATTTAAGATTCACCCCGAGAGAGCGTAGCGCGTACCTACCTACTGCCGTCCCCGGCTAGGTGTTCAAACCATTGGAGAACTTACGCGCCAGCGTACCTGCTTTCGTAAGGTAGGCGCATCCCGTCCACTATGGTTCCCTGTAATTTTGTGGTAATACCGATAGCTAAGATCCGAAACAAGTAGAACTATTAGTCCCAGAAACACGGGGAATCTCATATTACTGGTTAAAGTGATAGACATTCTGAGATATATAGTAAAGTTCGTTTAAGATACGTTCCAAGGGACCGAGGGAGTTTCGTACCTTAAACGGGAATGTATCTTCTCCGGATTTCATAGATTCTCGTCTAACAATGCATGAGAAGCCAGTGCACATTGTATATTAACGTGTTTTAACTATTTCTAACTCTTATTTTAGCTATTTCTAATAGTTTTGAACTGTTCTGTAAAATTAGAATTCTGAATTTCAAAATAAAGTGTAATTTTACAAAATAAAGAGTATAATAATACAAAAATGCCTTTACACAGGTCTCCCTCTGATGAACTGAAAAAGACAATAATAAGAAATTATTGCTAATATTTTAAAAACAGAAATTAAAATATTTCGTTAGTACACAGTTATGTTTTTCTCTGTTTAAAACAGGGTTAAATACTTTGTTCTATGTATTTTGTATATAATCCATAAGTATACGGATTTGATCATATACTGATCGTGTATGATTTATACATTAACCATGTACAGACTATATGTATATGGATTACATAAACATTCAAGAATCTATATATAGTCCTTATATGGTTAGTATAGAAATGATTTATAATCCATATGTGTGACCAAATCCACATGCGGACTACATGTATTCAAAATATATAGAACTTTTCCATCTAGGAGAAGCTAGTGCCATTTGGTTCAGATCTTCGATACCGGTATTATCATGAAATTACAGGAAACCATAGCGGACGGAGTGCGTCTACCGATACAAAACAAATTACGCTCCCAGGTGTGGAAAGGTTCTATATATTTTATATACGATCCATATATGGGTTATGTATAATTTTTATATTAACTATGTACAAACTATATATGGATGATACAAACGTTAAAAAATCCAAATGTAGTCCTCATACAATTAATAGAGAAATGATATATAATTCTTATATGACCAAATTCACATATGGATCATGTACATAATATGTAGAATTTTTCCGCTTGGGCTGTCGTGTAAGTTCTGCAACGGTTTCTACCGAACGGAGAGGAAGAACCTAACGATGCACTAGAGTGCTCGTTCGACGACGCGACGTCGCGCGGTCACGGTATGTCTAACGTTCCTCGAGGCAGTTCTCCACCTTGCAAACAATATGGGTGGAGTAATTGGATTGTGATTGAACCAGAGAAAAAAAGGAGCTCGAGAGAGGACCAACGCCTGCGTTGCTCCTACACCCTTTCTCCCGATGTGCGCTAACCAATACCGCGCGGAGATACGCTCACGTTTATGTACGCGCGGCGCGGGCAGTCCTCTCGTCTGACCTAACTCAACGGTAAAAGCTGTACCCCCCGTACCATATCCTTTAGCCGCGCGCGTACGCCGGGTTCGCGGGACTATAGAGAGAGCGGTATTTTTCCCTCGGGGGCGATCCGCGCCGGAAAAAAGGATCTCGTTATCCCGAGATTACCGCAGATGAATTTCGCTACTAATTAAAGGACAAGTTTCGCCGCGCGGCAAGAGCTGCAGGAAAATCAAATTAGAAATGCGGCGAAAAGAAAGTCATGTCGAGGGGTGAGGTGGGAGGGGTGCGATCGATTCGGTTCGTTAAAAAGCTGGCGAGAGACGTTCGACAATTTTTCTTTCTCTCTCTTTCGTTAGTACTTTATTCTGTCTCATCGTTTTTTCATCGAGGTTCCAGTGGTTTGCCTGATGACACGCATTAAGACATCGGATATCGATTAAGATAGAATGTGGCGAGAAGTGCCGGAGGTAAAAAGTACTATGAGATATATTTTCATAAATAAACACCGTTTCGTTTCTTCGCAATCAGGATTCTCTAGCATTTCTACGTAACGCAATTACCGAATAATGAATTATTTTTTTTAACTACTTTATTTTTACACCTGATCAATTTAACCAAAATCCTGGAGACCGTGACCAAACCGTTTGGTGAAATATCGATCCTCCATCCGTGTCTGGTTAGATTGATCATTTCCTAATTGGAATAACCAGACATGTAGTTAGAATACGAGACTAAATATGTAATTGGAATAACTAAATATTTGGTTCAACTCACTAGTATTTTGGTTCGAATAATTAAACTTGTTTATCCGGATGCGTTTTATCAGTTAGTCCATGTTATATTTCTCGGTGTACTTTTTACCCCCACTTACTTTAAGCCCCACTCTACCCCACTCATTAAGTTCCTAGCTAATTACTTTATTTTTACAAAATTATACACAGTACCATTTTACATCCGTCTTGCGCATCACCGTCCCACGTAATTACGAATAAACGTTACACACAAACGAATGCATCCGAAAGAACACCCAGCCTTCCATCGTGGATCAAAAACGAAGTGAAAGCTCGAACCTCGGAAAATCGTCGCGCCTCGCTGTCTCGATTTAATTTTAATCAGAGACGAAACGCCCGGTCCTTAACCCTGGAAAGCCTTAATCGGATCTACCTTGCGGGAATTACGTCAGATTTACGCGGGCTACTTTCTCTCGTGGGAGAAGGGTTAATATAATATTCAATCCCCGTGAAATCACTCCGCCGCGCAAAGGAGTTGTAAGGGGAAGCGATCGTAACGGCGGATATTTATAAGGATAATGACGGACAACACGATATAGGTGCGTTATGGTAGATAACCATGGAAGCGAAACGCGCACGCGTTCCCCTCTCCCATATCGACCCCGGCGTGTCGTCGGCGAGTGTCCTTCCGCAGTCGTGTATACTTAATGTAAGAACCCTTCCATGGAGGGAGAGGGGAGGGGGAGTGGGAGATGGAGAAGGAGAGAGGGAGAGAGAGAGAGAGAGAGAGAGAGGCTGATTCCCTTCGCTTAGGTGAGAGCACGCAGTAGCGATCGTACTTTGGGAAGATCCTCGCGGTTAATTGCGAGTGTAAAGCGTGTTAATTATTTGGGTCGATGTTTCTTTTTCGGCATCGGATGCGATGCATTTGGTTGCGTTAATTCATTGATTTCGTCGAGTCGTCAACGGGAGGATCAAAGATTCGCCGGTGTTACCCGAAGTCTCGTTACTTTCTCTTCTGCGTCTTCATCTTACTCTTTCTTTCTCTCTTTATTTTTACTTTCATATTTAATTTAATTTTATTTGTTCTCTGTTATAGATTTTTCTGGTCCTCTGTTCTTTTCATGTACTTTTGTATCTCAAGTGAGAATCGAGTAAAGTTGCTATGGGTGCCGGGCCATACCGGCATTGCTGGCAACGAGAAAGCTGATAAGCTGGCTCGGTTGGGCTCTTCGCGGCCCAATGCCGAGCACAATATAGGTATCTCCATGGGGCTCGTGAGGGAAGCGGCTCATAAGTGGATTAAGGGCCGCTTCGCCGACCTTTGGGCACGAGCTCCGGGAATGAAGCATACGAGGGCCCTTTTTAGAGGACCCTCTAATAAACTGGGCACTAGGTTGCTGAACCTAGACAGGGCTCAGTTACGGTGGATCGTGGGGCTTGTCACTGGGCATTGGCTCACGAAAAAGCACATGGGGAACATGGGCCTCGAGACGGAGGTACTGTGCCCCAGGTGCGGAGATGAAGAGGAAACTCCCCTTCATATACTGGCGCACTGCGAGAGGCTGATGGCCCTTAGGTACTCTATCTTGGGGGCCCCCTCTTTCGACGATGCCAGTATCAAGGACATCGGGGTGGGCGAGCTTTTGCGCTTTGCGAGGAAGGCTGGCATACCCAGTAGTCACATCTAGGACTGCCCCAATTGGGGCCCGGGCACAATGGTCCACTAGGGCTGAGTGCCCGGTTGATGCCAACCCACAAATGCAATACAATACAATGCACTTTTGTATTCTTAGGAGATTTTAATCTTTATTTTTATATTTCCATATTTAATTTCTGTATCCCAGGATAAAACTGTATTAAGTCCAATTTTTACATATTGGACTTAATACACTTTTATCCTCGCGGGTACAGATTTAATTTTATTCCTCCTCTGCTATGGATTTTTCTACACTTCTGTTCCTTTCATGCAATTTTGTGTTTTTACATTTTGTCTTAGAACATCGCCAAACGCATTTTCTTCTCTCTCTTTATTTTTATGTTTAATTTTATTTTATCCCTTCCACGTGAATGTTCTGTTTTCCCGTTCTCTTTGTGTATTTTTGTTCTCTTAGCAAACTGTCTTAGAACTTTAATAAACGCATTTTCTTCTCTCTCTCCCATTCTCCGCCTCATCTCGCACTCCCCATCTCGCGGTTTCGCCCGGACTTCGTCGGTGAGCATTATCAAAGCGACTCGCTCGATCTTCAAAGACGAGCGAGCCGCAGTTGGTTTATTTGGCGAATAACTTGGTAGTCCGCGGGAAACGTGCTCGCGGGAATCTCGAACGCGCGCACGTACGTTTACCATATAGCTTCCGTGATAGAGTCTTGTACTATACGATGCGTCTGCTTACCCTCCCGTTACTACGTAACCTTCACGGTCCGCGTCCTTCGCGTCGTAGTTCATTCACCCGTACGTATATTTGAACCCCTTTGTAGTTTTCGTAATATAGTTCAAGTCTTTCTGGCACGAATCTCCCAGATAGCACAGCGAGAACAATTATACTTCTACGTTCGTCCTACTGATATGGCGATAGGGATTAGTTTACGAAATATCTTACAGGTCCCAAATATCAGAATACAAGTAGCATGCGCTTACTTGACTGAAAAGTGACAATTTTCTCTTCGATAACGTGTACATCAGTGAGAAAGATAGGCGAAGCCTAGCAGACAAAGAATACAATTCAATAAATTCTTCTACTATCTATTTTTCAAAGTATTATAGAATATTTAAGAAGGATTCAAGAGCTTCTCGTTTGCGAGTCTTTTCAGTATTCGGAGAAGAAGGATTGGTAAAAAATCATGGGAAAACCCATGAATTTTTACAGTGATCCTAGTAACAGGGCTCCTCGAGGTGAACATTGAAGTTTTTAATAGACCACAGGGTACTTTTTACAGTTCGTAATAGTATCAGCACCAGTAAAATTTACCAAACTCCCGTTAATATTTTTTACGGGTTTATACTATTACAAATTGTAAGAAATAGGCTGTGTCTGTTAAAAAATTCAATGTTTCACTCCGAGAAGCCCTGTTAACGGGATTCACTGTAAAAATTACTAATCTTTTTTCTCCGTGTAGATACAACATATGATGCATTTTGCTTCTTATATTTTCATCCAAAAAGTTGCTTACAAGTAACGCATCCATTTTCAAAATATCTGTAACCAACAACCAGTGGACGAGCTGCCTGTGCTATCCGGGTCTATTTCCACTTACTCTCGATATCACGTTTTTTGCGGCCCCCTCTCTCTCTCTCTTATCTTCCCTCCTGCGCACCTTTTTCGAACTCCGAAGGGGTGGCCCGTGATTTTTAAGCCCGTCCAGCAACATTTCCTCCCGACTAAATCCGTTCCCGCATCCCGAGTATATTATAGATACACATATATACTCGTATGCGCGAACATGAGTGGTTGAAAGATAAATCGAAAGACTATACAACACCAACTCAAAATTTTGTCGACAAAGACCTTAACAAAAACTGCACATCGTATTTCGCCCTCCTCCCTCCCATTCTCTCCGAAAAAGTACCTTAACAAATGTATCCGCTACAAATTATTTCGACAAAAATCCCAATAAAAATTATAAGCCGTAGTGCACTTCTCTAAAAAGTATTCATATCCAAATATAGTAGGTACTTATCAAGTATTTATCAAGCCCTGTGTCCACGATGCAGTTTCTTTGAACCGGAGTTTTAGTTGTTTTTATTTTAATAGGACGACTCCCTTGTAATTAGATTCAACCGGTCGGTGTAGGAATCACTAAAATTTGTACAAAGAAATTTCACTGTGAACACACACACACCGGGCTTCAGGATGGGCGAAATAAGAGATTCGAGAGTGCTAATCCTTCAAACGCCACCCACATAATTTATTTCGCATTTCACGTGGTATAATCAAACGTAACAAAAGTGATTGAAATCGAAATGACAAATGACTATACCATAGCAGGCTACCAATATTCAAAATGCTACTTGGCGAGCCCGTGCTTGAACAAATTATTATTTGTATCAAGTATAATAATATAATAATATATATAATATATAATATATAATATATAATATATATATAATCTGACTGGAGTATATTTCAATTATAAAGATTAATGTAATGTAGATCGATAACACGTAGTGTATCTATATATATATAAATCTCGTATCCAAATTTCGTACCTGAACTTCTACGAAACGGCTCACCCGATTTCTATGAAATTTTGTATGCTTATTCGGTAGGTATGCGGCAACAAGATAGGATATATTTCATACCGCTAGGTGTGTTTAGGGTGTTCGAAAAAAAATGTAACAATTTTCCAATACATTTTGTATGGAACTTCAATCCGTATACAACGCCATCTCTGATACATTAAAATGACAGAACAAATGATTGCTGCTTTTTCGAATTTTTATCGGAGGCGAAACGGAGTTCGCTAGTATCGTATAAAAATACTCTGCTTCTCTACAATTTCTTCTGGCACGGATCCGCCAAGTACCATTTTGAATGAAATATTGATGGCCTGCTTTGACATAGTCATTCGATCTCGATCTCGCCGAAGGATGAAAACGCCCTCCCCATCCCTCTCGACGGGGCGTTGTTCCTTCTCTTCAGTTTTCGCGCCCATTTTCCGGGATCGACTTCGAGGATCGGGCCTCGAGAACGATCGCCTCTTCCCCTGCATTTTGTCGCTCACTCTGCGAACGACGCGTTCGACGTCTTCGCAAAATCGCAGCCTCGCTAACATGCGAGCTCTTCTCCCAAATCTTTGGCCGCTCGCGGCGAACAAGTCACGCGCGTGACGTCAGCGCTGCTACACCCGCCGAACTTTCGTCCCTCTGCATTATTTATTTCGGAGCGGTCGCGCGCGTCGGTGTCTCCCAAAAAATCCCGTTAACCTATATACAATACATAATCTCGCGAATCGAAGATCCTCCCAGGGCCGTACGAACGACCGGAACCGCCGTATCTCCCCCCCGCCGGCCACGCCCCGCGTCGATCGCTATTCCGAGCGGTGTATCGAGGATTCGACTTGTTATCCTTCTGGACACGATCCCCAGCGCCGCGTTCCCCGCGGCGGCGGCGTCGGGGCTCGCCGGTATCCTCTAACGGCGAAGGTTCGAAGCAATAGAGATTTATCATGCGTGGGCTCCTCTCTAGCTCTGCTCTCTTTCTCTTTCTCTCTCCGGTGTAGGCGCGCGCGCGCGCGCACACACACACACACACACACACGTTCGTCCACGACAACATCACACAAAGCTCGCGTAGGTGGGCGAGCTTTTAACGAGATCTCCGGGGAATTCTCGTCGACGCGTAAATTAACTGCCATTATATTTCCCGCGCGTGGCGCGCTGCAGGTGTACGGACGCGGTGCGTTCACTCTTCCCCCCGTGGCGCGCGCCGCGCGTCCGGATGGAAATCCAGCCCCGCGCGGAAGAAAAACAGACGCGAGCGAGCCAAAGCGGCGCGACGTCCGCTCGTCGTAATGAGTGAAAGGCGTCGCCGCCGCTCCCCCCTCTCCATTGCCTGACGCGCGGAATAATTTAGTTTCCTCGTCCTTTTATGCGCGACTTAGCGCGCCGCACGGTGCTTTGCGAGCGTCTCAAAGGGCGAGTCCTCGAACCCTTCGCCGGCCATGCAAGGGTGAACAGCCACCGCGAGGGTCGTTCCGAAGCGCTGGGCCAGGGACTTCGCTCTCTCTCTCTGTCTCTCTCTCCCTCTCCCTCTCGCGCCGCTCGTATCCCCCGCGGGAGAGATGCGGCCGCGCTATTTTAGTCACGCAAGTCGCATCCGCGTCCATCACGATTAACCTGCGCCAGACGAAGCGGTAAGCTTTCGCGCGCGCGGTTAACGGCCAAACTGTGTAAGTCGTCGGACCGGCGGCCCGAGGGGTTGTTTGGAATCGGAGCGCCCGCGTCTCGCCGCCGCCCCTCTTCGACCCTCGTGCGCGCGTAACCCGATACACAGATGCTATTTTAGCTCGGTATCGTGTTGTACGCGCGCGCGCTCGTCACGGTTCATTTGCGACCGATGAACTTTCTGCGTAGCTTTCGCCCGTGTCCGTTTCTCCCTCGGCGATGCTGCCTTGTGCCTACTCACGCGCGGCTACGTTTATAGAGTCTGAGCGTACGGTGGGAAAAAGAATTGTTTGGTTTATCGAATTTTTTTAGTTATGAGCGGCCAACGATATATATAATTATCTCAGTAAATACATATTATACGAGGCTGAACTTACTTGCCAGGAAAAAAAATTGAATCATTATTATCTCATTATCTATGAGCTTTTGGCTTATGTTTGCATATCAGGTTAAAAAAAGTGGTGTCAATTTTTAACATCATTTCACCGCTTTAACCACATCTGGTATATATATAGGTCATGCCATTGTTATTTAACACCAAAAGTGGTCTATATAGGTCGACACCGCAGAATTTGTTACAGTGTAATACTTTTTTTGAAGATTACATTTTTATCTAGAACAAAGTCTTATAATGTGTCTTAAATATACACTTTTGGGGTACATCGATATCAACGTAAGCCAAAAGTTTAGAAATAATGAGATAACAGTAATTCAATTTCGGGTAATCGAACCCGCGGTTGATTATAGCCGCGTGTAATTAATTCGGGAACCCTCGGGCACCGCGAGTTAACTTATCGATTCGCACGTAGGTGGGATAACTTTCGCGGAAGAACCTTCGAAAGTAGTTTCGAGGCGGAGTTAAAGCGCCAGTGGATCATAGCTCTCGTAAATCGGCTCGGGATTATACTGCCCAACTATATGGAGAAAGGCAGTAACTAGCAAAACAAATCGAGATGCGTTTTTTGGTACCATTGAATATCTTGAATCATTTTGTACCCAAATTTTGTACGCCTTTTTAATGTTAATGCTAGGTTTCATTAGTAATTTGTCTTGGAAACCCTTCGGCTAAAGGCATCAAAGTTACAGTTGATTTTCCACAAGTTTGTCGGTTAGCAATTACTGCCTTTCTCCGTAGTTGGGCAGTATAGGTTTTCGTTGTTTTATCCCGGATGACCTTTCGAAAATGACACGTTCGCTGCACCGATGAGTTGATTTGGAATCGGGTCTCTCTATGGCTCGAAAGCTGCGGGGAATGATAAAAAATATCCTTTCGCGATTATTCGCAATTGTCCACCTCGTGCGTGGGACTCGACACGTGGGAGAAAAAATCTATTACTCGATGTTCGAAAGCGTATCAACTAGAGAGTTAATCAGAGAGGACCGAAAAGAACGGAGCTTCCGTTTGATCTCGCCTGGATCGAGAAAATACAATGCGGTGCCGATCGGCACTCGTATATCGCAGTGGGGGATGACGCATAGTTGATTTAATTCGTATTTCTTTGACGGCCGCGCTGCGCTCGGCCGTGCGCGGGATGCCGATCGTTGCAGCGAGAGAATACGGAGCCATATATATCGAGAGCGCGTATCTCGATCGAATTAATAATTCTCTCTCGCCGGACCATCGCCGCGAGAGAAGAACGTGTGTGGATTCATAAAGAGAGACCGAGGTGCAAAGATGGAGAGGGGAAGATTGCGTGCTTCGCCGCGAGTTATCGTTTTCAATCGTACAAAGGGGAGGAAGACACGCCAGTTGACAGATCGACACGCCGCCACAGACTGCTAACTAAATCTTGCACCGCTGAGCGCGCACGCGGCGGGGAATTCGAGTGCGTCGTTACCACTTGATATCGCATTTAATGAGGGCGAATGAAATGAGAGAACGCGGCTCCCTTCGGGCGGCAGCCGGTGAGGTTTTTCCCTTCGGCGAGATGCGGGAGAGAGTCGACTTTTTTCTCGCCGAGTCTCTCACCTCGTTACGAGCTTATTTCTCGCAGAGGCGCTTCCGTTTCAGGGAGAGAGAGGGGGGAGAGGAAGAGGGAGAGGAGGGAGAGAGAGAGAGAGAGAGAAGGAGGTGGAAGATAGGAACGAAGCGAGTCTTGGGAAAAGATTACTTAGATGCTCATAAAAAAAATGGAGGAAGTTACGAGCTTTTCCCTGCGTTTTTCTTGCTCGACGAATCAAACTATCAATTCGAAGCGAACGGGGATGCTCGCCTGTTTTCATTTTAAGGGGGTCAGCGGAAAATCCGGGATTTGGAAGGAAATTTATCTCGACGCCGCCGCGAGCGAGATATTCGTTCGTACACCGGGGGATATGAAGTAAAATCGAAACGCGCGGTGTTATCACGAAACCCATCCTTTCCCTCGCGAAGGAATGATTCCCTATATCGCAATTTTCCATCACATTTCTGCTTATTGCTTTTTTATTTGCTTTTGTTATTTTTTCGTTTATTATACAAATGCGCTTATTTCTTTTACTTTTTAAGTCTAGGTCGTGTTCTAGTTATTCTGTATTTGCTTCGAGCTTTTAAGAGACCCATTTTCGTAGTCAATAAATGCTGCTTTCGCTTTTTCTTCTTCTTCTTCTCCTTCTTCTCCTCCGTACCCGCTAGATGTCGCTGGGAAATCATTAAAAAATAAAGAAGTATACGGCGTCAAAGAAAATTAACGAAGCACCCTTCGAAATATTCCGACAAAAAGAGAAAATTACGCGAGAAGTCATACGATAATAAAGTATTTGATGTCAAAAAAAATGACGAAGTACCCCTCGAAATATCCCGATAAAACGAGAAAATTACGCGTATTAAAATTCACCCGGATTAAAATTTTCCGAACGAAGCGGTGGGCCCGAATATTCAGTTTCACGGTCCTTGGCAGCTTCCGGTGCAGCGGGCTCAGAGGAGACTGCACCTAGACTATCAGATTATCGGAAAATCTCCATTCGTCATTAAATCCGTTCATTGTCGCGTTGAGTTGGAGCGAGCGGAATCGCGCAAGTGGGAGATAAAGCGAAGTGATGTAGAGAGGGAGGAATAAGAGGACGAGAGAGGAGGAGCGAGGAGGATCGAGACAGGTTCCCCGAACCCGCAGCCAGATTCAATTCCGTCCTCGGCGCTCGGTAAATTAGCACCTAAAGTCTCAAAAACCGAGGGCGAACGAGAGGCGACGTTTCCATTCCGAAGCGAGATTGTGCGAAATAAGGGTTGTCCTGGGATAAGAGGGCGGACGCCTTTCGTGTTGGGCTTTTGTGGAAATCGAACGCGGTGGTCTCGGGGTCCTGCGACAAATCAAGTGCCATTGTGGAAAAAAATGACGGATCTTGTCGGCAAAGGGCGCCCCTGCGGGTTTTCTTCTCGCCACCCTCCGAGCATCCGAGGCGCGACAGGGGGTGGGCGACGACGCGCGCGAAGTTGGTTCGAAAGGCAGATTTCGAGGGTGACGTTTTTACGAACATCTACGAGTTTCTCTTCTCTACGCGCCAATTAGAGCGATCGAAGGGTGACGATATATTATATATATGTGTGTGTGTAGTTTTCAAAGTGATGTCTGTTGCATACAGTGAGAAAAATAACTTGGTCAATTTAACCAAAATCCTGGAGATGATGATCAAACCGTTTAGTGAAATATAAATCGTCCGTCTACACTAGTTTAAATTGACCAATTTTTTGTTAGAATAACTAAATGTTTGGTTGAAACAATTAAATATATAGTTAATGAGAATTACTACTCTTGTTTTCCGGGTGGTAATCGCGCCCAAAATTACTATGTAGTTTGCCGACGATTTGCAAACATTGCAGTTTGCATTGACACTGTATCAGAATGTTATTAGCTACCCCATGAAGCAAACTGCAATCTTTGTGAAACGTAGGGAAACTAGTAATTTTGGACGCGGTTACCACCTGGAAGCCAAGAATAGTAATATCTACTCATACCATATGAGGTTAAACTTACTCGCCAGGATGAGATAATACCTAGTGATCGAAGTTTCTTTCTTGACGAATAAGTTTAGCCTCACATGGTATAACTATAATTAAAATGTGGCCGCGAAAGCATAAAATTTTTAATAACTAAATATTTGGTCCAACTGATCAGTATTTTGGTTAGAATAACTAAACGTATTTAACTAGATGCGTTTTGTCATTTTAAGCCAATTATTTTTCTCAGTGTATCTACGCGCATTCGATTTCATCCATTCGCATTACCGTAGAACGGGGTCAATAGAAACACTTTTGGCAGTTTGCGACTCCGGTGCAAGAAAACGGTTAAGCTTTCTTTAAGTTAAAAATAGGGAAAAGTCCGGTCGACACTAATAGATGACGATGCATATATCGTTCTTGCAAAAATCGACCTTTTTGACAGAACAAAAAAATAAAAACTTGCTGTTTCTTTTCACCCCATAATGTGAAACAGTCGGTCTGTAGGACCAACCATTTAAAGCTTAACACAAACTTAAGTCACTTAGAATGTTAGTCACACAAAAAGTTTCTTTTTGAATAGAATACAAAATAATTCTAAAAACTTTAAAAATTCAACGATATACCGTTATTATAAAATAATAAATGATATAAAGGAAAGCAGTGGGGTGTATGGAAACAGCTGGGCGAATAGAAACAGCCTGTTTCTATTGACCCTAAATTATTTCCAAAAATGAGTTTATCAACAAGAAAATTATCTCTTGAAAACCTGTTTAGAATTTAGAATTTTGGTAAGTGACTACGCTAACACGGTATACTAAGGTACTTCTCAGCCAAATATGAATCAACTTACCTGTCTTTTTCACACCAAAAAATATAAAGTTTTGCACTACTTTAATTTGTCGCCTTTTACCAGCTGGTGGATATCGGCCATATTACAGCAGAATTGAAAACCTAAACCGCAAAATGTCGCTGGTCATGTATTAAGAACCTATCAATGAGGAACATCTCGTTTACCGAAGACCGTCAAATTCAAATTGATGCTCTCTCTCTCTAGAGGATTTATTGAATTACGTTCCGAGTTTTTGTTTCTATCGACCCTTAAGTTTCTATCTACCCCGTTCTACGGTACCGTGTCACATGGAGGTTGGGTGGGTACTTGCACGGTCGGTTGGAACTTTGCCTTGATTTATGTCACTCCATGATGTCCGACTGGCATCGGCTTTTACTACTACATAATACTGTGAGAGAGTTCGCTGTCGCTTCCGTTATCCCGTATGTAGGCGAGTATTTGTCGGGGAAATTGTTGATTGAAACGAGCCCTGCGAGTGTGGAAGAAATTTATTTCGTCTTTTATTTATACGTCAAAGCTAGTGCAAATAAGGAGATTTCTTTGGTATATTTTTATAGGAAGTACTAGTGGGTATGTGCAGAAATTTTGCAGACGATGGAAGATTGGGAACGTAGATGCAAAGTTATGAAACGATAGTAGAGATTATGCGTTATCTTTGCCAAAAATCAACTTTACCTTCAATTTTTAAACATACTATACTATGCATAATTGTGAATTAATAATTCGTCACATAAACGGAGAACTTAATTTTTATAATGGTACCTCATTTATCATTTTTGGTTTCGTATGAAAAAGGATTTGGTCACGAAAAATCATCTTCTGTAAATAACGTATAAGATATTTAGTAAAACTTGCGTGAAAAGTACTTAATTAGAATATTTTGTAAATGCATATCATGACTGCAGTACAAAAGTACATTCATTTGAAATACGAATTATGAAATTCAAAATCAATAATGAACTTGCGATACAATATTTTATTGCGAGTCTACAATATTCATCGTGATTTTTCTAAATCACGAATTGTCAATAATTTTACCGTACTTTTCTGTCGGCTAAAAACTTCCAATAAATTTGTGAATTCACAGAAAACATTTTTAATAGTCATATTCTCGGGAACAAAGTTATCTGTTCGTATCAGTCAGCTGAATATATTGAGATAAAAATCCGTTATAGACATTCAAACCCACCACCAACGGCATCCAGTTTAGAATCTGCTATGCTAGATCCCACCAACCTCATTTATACAAGAGAACCCTTCATACTAGCTGTAAACTTATCCGGGATCGAGAGTCGATCGATATACCAAGAACCGACCAACAATTCCCGAACAACCGATGATATCTCCACCTTTCTTTTACACCGTTCGACTTTCCCTGTGAACCGTTTATCTACCTCCGTCCGCCTTTCCTCCCTCTCATTCATGGAGCAGAAATCGGATCGTAGGAATTTGGGAAAACAACGGTGATTCTTGTAAACTCGTCGAGATAAGTCGTCCGAGGATCTGCCCCGCGCCCCGTTCCCACCCGATCAGAGCCTCCCCAGCTCGGCTACAGTTCACGAGCGCTGATAAAACGTCTGAATTTAGAGCTCGCCTTTCATCCGCCTTTTCTTGAACGGGCTCCTCCGATGCTCCTACTTTTTATTTCTCTTTCGGCACGCGCACCAATTAAACTCGCCACGCAAACTTCCCTCCCCGGTCGCGAGGGGGACGCCGCGGGCGCACAACCCCTTCGCCGGTATGGAAATAAGGAAATCAACTGCGCCGCCGTTTCAAGAGGGGGCCAAATTGAATTTCGCGCTGCAAAACGTCTTATCAGAGAGCGACTAGGTGCCCCGCGAAGTCAGAGTGGCACGGATTTTAGGTTCTGTTTCAAAATTTACCACGCCCCCTTTTATCCTCCCTTCGACGATTCTCGAGGATCCATCTTGATTTCGCCTCCGCGAACGGCGACTCGAATCTCGCCCGATGCCGCCTCCCCCTCCCCATTGTAAATATCAATATTAATTTCGCGTGCTCGGTTCCGCCTCGGGGCGCTCGAAAGCTCGATGCTCGGAGCGTGGCTCGGTTAATGATCGCATGATATACGAGGGATCGCGCACGTATGTCACGCTGTATCGCGGTTAGGGGATCCTTAAAAGTATTGAATTGTCGGGAGATTTTACGGCTCGTATATATACAGGGGGTGGGGAGATTTATAAGAAGTTTTGAATTTTTTTCGTCTCCTTTTAATGCCTGACTTAATCACACGATTTAGGGTAACGCGGATCAACATTGACACTGGGTTAAAATTGACACATTTTCTGAATCTTATTACTTTCTGCTAATAACTCGTATAATACTGTTCTTGTCTACTTTAATAAATACCGCATATGGACCGCCACCTGACACCGCGCGTGAATATCAGCGCTTTCATAATGATCATCCGATTCAGTGTCGTTAAGTTTTCACGTGGGCGTGCATGTTCTATTTTCGACGAGGAAAACTTTTAGAAGCTTTAGGTCTTTTTAGAGTGGCCAAAATTTATTAATAAAATGACTGTTATAATTTAATCTCTATACAAAATCACCTACTGATGTCAATGTTGGAATGTAATAAACAAAAATTGAGATTTTAAGCCGATTGCATGCAGTATAGACGAAAATGTTAACAGGTGTCAATCTTAAACAGAATATGGGGTAAGATTGACATCTGACTTTATTTTTTAAAAAATCATTGTTCAAAACGATAAGTAGTAAAATAAAATGCGTCTTATATCATATAAAGAGAGAGTCAGGCTTGCTTATCCATACATTATCAAATCTGATAACTTCAGTTTGCAATATATTTTAGACCAGTAGGTAAAGTGGTGTCAATGTATGCCCCTTTTACCTTATACGTAATATACTTATACGTAACATCAACGCGAGTACCAAAGTACCGCGACTGTACGCGCATCCCCAATCCATCCCAAATGGGAAATGTCCGTTTCCGGTGTCGGTAATTGGTTCCCAGCGCGACCGGGGGGTGCTTGGATTTCATCGTCCACGGGTTTCGAAATTGCGCGATATAACTGCACACCGTCGACGGATGCAGTTCGAGGTCGATTGCGCGTTGCGGTGAGTGCGCGCGTTCCAGAATGAGGTTGGCTGGGCAAAACTGAAGCAGATGGCGCCACCGAGCCAAACACCCGCGGGCCAATTAAAACGGTTATAATATTATTATTGCTGCACTCTTGCAGGTTTGACTGTATCTGATGTGACTGGTAAACAAATTATGAAAGTGAAACAGTTAAAGGAATTCAACGGATCTCCAACTGAGGCGGCAGGTCCTCTTCGCGCGGGAGAAGGACATGTTTCCGTCGTCTAGTGGTGGCGACACCGTCGCTCGTCGTGGGTCGGCCGCTATCGCTGGTGGGAAGCGGCTGCGGGGGCTCCACAGCCACCGTTTTATATTAAATTTTTTATTTCAATTCACTTCACTACATACAGATTCATAAATAAGGGTTATATTTTCATTTTTGACTCCTGCAATGCCTACTATACTTTATAAAGTAAGCATTGACTCTCCTGCCATATTGATATATTTCCAATCAGGCGGTAAATAAGGGTGTTTAGCTCGGCGGCGCCTAAGTTTACTTCCTCGACCACCAGCCAACACCTCATTCCAAATAAACTCTGTTCTAGCGCGCGAACGACACCGGAATCGAGCTGGACGGAGTCGCGGGCTCGTCGATCGATGGTGATCGGCCCTACGCGCGAGGGTTTCGAAGCGAAAGCGTAGAGGCGCGATATACGCGATAGATAACGCGAGGTGTATCGTAGTCGTCGCAGCGGTGTCGCACGTCACGATAAATTTTATCGACGCGGGCTCGCGTTTCCGGCGCGGCCTTCTCGCATCGCGTCGATATCGGTGAATTATTGAGCGGCTCTCCCAACGTCTTCCCCCCTGGCGCGTAAATTAGGCGCGCCACGCGATGCGCTTTTTTCTCAAAACGCTGCGCGTGGTGCTGTAACTCCTCTCTTCATTAATCTTGCCGTTATACGGGACTCTCCTTTTCTCCGGCGCACGTTGAATGTTATTCTCACCGGGAGAGAAGTACACTTCGGTACGCGAAACGAGCGGACAAGCAGTTTAGTAGCCGTTGCGGATCGTAAATGGCTAATGGTATAAAAACATACGCGAGTCCGCAGTGTCCCGTCGTTTTGTGAACTGTAAAACTAACGCGCGGAATGTACCGTGACCTTTTATCGGCGCGTCGTAACAGTGTCGATCGGACGTGATCTACGATGCATTCGACTGTCCGTACTATATATGGGTATATTTTCACATACGAGAATTATCAGAATAATAGAACGGAATGTATAGCCGATTTAAATATAGAATTGAATTGATCGATAACATGTTTTTTTTTCCTGAACGGAGAAATGGCGAGATGTACTTCTCGCTGAGAAATATGCAGGGAATTTTTATTAAGAATTTCACCCCGAGCGCGATGCAGCTAAGGTAGCGGGTATGATTGTTGGTATCTTGTTAGCACTCATCGATAACAAATGCATTAGATGGAAAGAAATAGAGATGTGTCAATAAGTATCACTCATCAATCATCATCATCGATAACAAATGCGTTAGATAGAAAGAAATAAAAATACAGTGGGGAAATCGGTTATAACGACTTTCGAGGGACCGATACGAGCAAATGTGGTCGTTATAACTGATAGTCGTCGTAAACGGTAATATTATATTTTTTTTTTAGAAAACCCTATTTGATAGACAATCGGATATGTAGGTGTAGCTTTTTAAATAAACAGTGGATATAGAACATTGAAAAAAAAACTATATTACGAAAATAAGAAAATAAGAAGTAGGTCGCTTAAACTCTTTTGCTATAGAGATATGTGTGATTTTTATTTTTAAAAAAAGCGCGAAAGAAATGAACTAAGTTACATCCGAACTGTGTCCTGTCGCTAAACGCACTGTCGAGAACGAACGATATTATTTCTCAAAGAAGCTTATAGTTGATCGTTATATCCGGATCAATTTTCTAATAAATCAATGAAAAGACGTCGCTAAAATCGATGTGTCGTTATAAGTGATGTCGTTGTAAGAATGTTTTTTGTATACGTGTTCATTTGGAATTAGGCCGGGAGCTTCAGATATCCAATAGGTCGTAATAACCGGTGTCCGATTTCCACTCTATAGCTCGTATTCATAGTCGGAACTTATAAATAAGCACAACTCTCTCAGGACGCGGTGTCGGCCAATAAGCAACCCCTAATGCTGACTTGAGTCGATACTTACTTATGAGTTCCGACTACGAATGCGGGCCTATGTCAGTAAGTATCACTTATCATCATCAATAATAAATGCATTAGATAGAAAGAAATAGAGATATGCCAATAAAAGGCAATAACTATACAATTTCGTCAGCTTAATGTGCCAATAACATTATACATAGTGTACATTGTAAAAAATTGTATTTTTAATACTCTTACATAAAGCTTCTTTGATTATGAAAATTATTACACCTCGTAATTATGAAAATTAATATATTTCCTTATAAAATCTTCCTTCTAAATTTAATAATGGAGTAGGTATATTAATTTGTATAATTACGTATTGGATAAAAGCTTCATACACAAATGTGTATTGAATTAATACAATTTTTTTTTGCAGTGTAGGACCAAAATAATATAGCAACCTTATCATCGATATAATCCATCGTCGAATTCGGAGCGAGTCTCTCGTACATACGAGCCGCTGATTTGCGGCGCAACTCGAGCCGAACTTTCCGAGCCACCGGATAAGTCTGAATCACTCCCGATGGCCTCGCGTCGAGGTGAGCGCGCGCGCGCGCGCTCGGATCCGCGATGATTATTCACTTGCCTCGGCCTCTCGAAACGCGCGACGTGACGAGGGAACGTCTCGCGGGAATTCGAAACCGGACGGCGTCCCGGGGTGTCGCCAGGGGGAATCGCGCCTGAAATTCTCATCGCGCGCTCGAAGGAATTGTTTTCCCTACTTCGAGAGAATGACCCACGCGCGTTTGTCGGGTCATAAAATCGAGTTTGGCTAGCGTTCCAATTCCATCTCGAATTTCGTCGAACCTGCGTATGAGAGAGAGAGAGAGAGGGGGGGGAAGGGGGGGGGGGCGTAGAGCTCCTTTGCTCTCAGGACAGCAGGTTATCGCACTCTCATTTCACGACGCCCTGCGCTTCGCGAGATAAATCTCTGGCGGATGTACCTATGTATAGAGTTTCTCGCTGCTCGCTAACTTCCGTGTTTGTCTGCGACAAATGAGTTTGACGGTAACGGAGTTACGCTGTATATCTGACCGTTCCATCTAATTCGTAGGTGTGCGTACCTATTTCGTCTTTGTAATGAAGCAGGGATACGTGTATTTGTGAAAACGCGTAGCGTATAGAGAGTTTCGAATTTCTTCTCGCTATACGAATGTACACAGAGTAGAAATGTTTAGGTCGCATAGCAATTAGCAAATTATTAATAATTTTGGACGCGGCTACCACCCGGAAGCCAAGAGTAGTAATACTCATAACTATAATGGCAATGGCTGCGAAAGCCAAAAATTCTTGATTACCTATACTGTCTGGTTAATCTGTCACTTAACCTTAAATTATAGCTGTCAGAGCTATACTAATTGCTGTGCAACCTAAATATTTCTAAATAAAGTACAGGTAATATAGCAATACCACAAATGTGCCAAGAGCAATAAGCATCGTTGAAATGATTATACGTACCTATAGTTGAAATAGCTATTTGTTCTTTTAAAATAGAAATAAGTATTGGCGAGGCAAACAAAAACATATTCATATATTAATAAACTAGTACACCGGGGAAAATAATTAGGTTAAAATAGCGAAACTCATCTAATTATACGCGTTTAGTTATTCTAGCCAAAATACTGGTCAGTTAAACCAAATATGAAGTTATTCTAATCAAATGTGTTTAATCATTCCAACCAAATATTCAGTTGTTCGAACCAAAAAGTGGTCAGTTTAACCAAACACAGATGGAGGATCCATATTTCACCAACTACTTCAGTTATCATCTCAAAGAGTTTGGTTAAATTAATTAAATTATTTTCTTCAGTGCAGCATTGCCATGCATACTATACAATTTTTCTCAGTGCAGATACGAGTGCGCGTCTCGTCGAACCAATTTACTGTAAAAGGGTGGGCTTCGAGAAAAGACGATAGGAAAATTTAAAGGATGAGTAGAGAAATGGATTCGAAAGAACAGTATAAGCCTCGATATATCTATAATATTATGTGTAAGAGTCACTGCGATTGATTAACAGCCTAGCCGAGTAAATATCCATCCGATTCGAGTGAATATCGATTCGATTCGTACGTCGTTCAGTTTGAATCGATAATCACGTGCATTAAATCAACTCAATATTCACTCGGATCGATTAATATTCATTCGAGACTCTTCGGAAATACTTCGCTTAATCGAATCACTTGAATCCTTTTTTTCAGTGCGACTGTGAAAATTTAGACGAACTTTAATTTTACAGAACAAAAGAGCAGACAAAGCTTGCTCTCCGGTTTATTAATAATCATTCGGGTAATGGTTTCGATGGTTCCTTTATCAGGTACACATTCTACGGATTACATTGGCGGACGGACGTTGTCACGCCCCGCGTCTACCCTCTGAATGAACTCGTTGATTAACGACTGCTTAGCGTTCTCCCACGTCGCGCTATTCATTCACCGGCGATTCGCTCTCTACGTGTGTACGCAACGCCGTGGAAAGTAAACTCGCCCCGCGGCACGTTCCTCCTTTTGAGGTGTTAGCGTATAATACAGACCGGTAATACGGTTACGTCGGTTATATTTGTCTGCTGTGGGGATGAAACTGGAATCGGGGGTGGGGGAACTTCTCGGGGTGGATATTCATTCATTTGGTTCTCTTCGCGATGGCCTTTTACGCTTCCCTTCCCCGCTTGCTTTTCGCGAGACTGTCTTCCGAATCGGCGAGGGTTGAAACGATACTGTTATTACTTATCGTTATTGCGTTCGAGCTCGGCAGCCGGCGAGAGGGATGAAGAAATTACGTATCCATGGTTCTGTCGCGAAATTGTACATAGCACTCGTGCGTGCCTGTGACGATTACCGTCAAAGGATATCAGCATCGATGACCTCCGATGCCGGATAGTATCGCGAGATATACATATATACGCCGATGCTTATCTTTTATCGAATCACTTACGCGCCGCGTCTGGCATAAAATGCAAGCATTTTATCCCTTTATTTCCGATTCGTAGCGATTTTATAATAGAAAGGGGAAGTCGTATGGATAAAAGCAATAGAAAGGCATTATCGGTCTGACGCAACGCGCGTATTACTACTCGGTATTTCTGGCTTGATGCGATTCTCTTGAATAGATGGGAAGAGAGAAGAAATGCACAAAATGCATGAATAATACTTACTTATAATACTTCCTGAACGATCAAGTGAGAAGTTACCTGCTACATTTTATTAATAACCGCAATAAAAAAAGATAAATTGTATATTTTACAAAGAAAGATTATTCTTCTGGCGAAAAAGCATTGCATAATCTGTAATTCGAGTTTTTTGAGGAACTCTTAAATGATCGACGTTTAATGGTTCTTAACGAAATGACGATTTTTCATCGCCAGTTTGTAAACTCGTATTGCAGTTCATCGAATAGCTTAGAAGATACAATGGCGCCGTCGAGTTTTTTGTCTATCGATCAAAATAATACTTCTCTTGCGCGATTGAGCGGAAACTTGGACTTTATATTTGATTGGAAGCTCCAATAAGGAAAGATTAATCATATGTTTTGCAAAGAAATATTTTTTCTCGCACGAGAAATCATTGCATAATTTGTAATTCGAGTTTTTCAAGTGGCACTTAAATGATCGATATTTAACGGCTTCGTCGAAATGACGATTCTTCATCAACAGTTTACACATTCGCACTACAGTTCACTGAATAGCTCGGACAGTACAATGGTTTCGTCGAGTCCTTTGTCGATCGATCGATCAGAAGTTTATAGATAACAAAGCGACGAAGAAGCAAAGTGGATGCCACTGTTTGACGTTGGTCTCCATTTATTTCGAGCTACGAAACTATATCATTGTGGGCGCTCCCCTCCCCCCCTTACATTATTATTCTTCCATTAATCCGTCACCCGACCCGGTGATTTATGATTAGCGATTAGTGTAACCACGTATTTATCTTCAGCGCGTATTACGATATTCGAGTCGATATAGAAACTCTATCCCGCATTTAATTAAGTATTTATCCGCGTATCTACGGGTGCCTAGCTTTGTAAAAATACGCCATGACGTACTCGATGATATCTGTAAAGTCGACGTAGCAATTTTTATACCAAAGAGTGCAAGCTGTACAGTGGAAAAATATCGACGATGCGCTCCCTCGAGAGTTTAACGCCGACTGAGTAATTGTCGCGAGTTGTACGGTGTTAACGAGTTTATTTCGTTTAGTCGATTAACTCGCTTTTATCGGAAGAATAACGTTTCGCGTGGAATTAAAATCACTCGTACTAAAAAAAACACGCTCCACCCAGGGTTGCGTAAACCATTCGCGCATCCCTGCAAGAGATTGCAATCGTCGTGGATGCAGCGATATATTACTTCCTCTTCAAATTATCTGCACGTCGTATTGCTGGGATTCGATCACGCTTGAGTACGTTTATACATATATCTGCGGGGCGACGACGGTATACGCTGCGTTCGATCGCGTGCCTCGATTCGTGACTATCGAGGCACGTGATTTTGTAACGTATAGTTTTTATCATCTATGGATCATATATGATTTTTATGTTAACCATACAAGGACTGTATTACACAAACATTCAAAAATCTATATGGAGTCCTTATATGGTTAGAAAAATATTGTAACTTGGGTAAAATGTCAAATGCATCTGGTTAAATGAGTTTAGTTATTCCGACCAAATTACTAACAAGCTGAACCAAGTATTCAGTTATTCCAAATATATGCTGTTATTCTAACCACATATCTACACCGAGATAAATAATTGCTAGCGTTAAAAAAATCTTTTTCGAATCAGGAACATATGATCTTACAAATTTTTAAGAATACAGATTCTTGATTGAGAAATATATTCTTGATTCACAAGATTATCCTCGTGGGAACAGAAGTTCTTTCTGTGCTAAGAAAAACAATTACTCGAGCCTTGTTTTTGAAATGTTGTTTAATCAAAAAAAAATGATTTGTTTTTGATTGAAGAAAACATTTTTTAGCACCAACAATTATTTCTCTCAGTGTAGTTTTTCCAGTCAGAAAAAATGGTCAGTTTAATCAAGCAGATGGAGGATCCACATGTCACCAAACGGTCTGGTTACGATCTCTAAGATTATGGCTAAATTGACCAGGTCATTTTTCTCAACCTATACAAAACATATAGACCTTTTCCCCCTAGTTAGACGGAGAGGTCCATATTTCACCAAACGATCAAGGCCATCGTCTCCAGCATTACGATTAAATGAACCGAGTTATTTATCTCAGTGTAGAAAAGTCAGTTGATCTCAAGTCCCGAACGACTCGTAGTTCCATTATTAACCCGCAGTCCGACCTAGCGCGGTAAACCGGCTCAAAGTAGACATCGCGGGAAATAAGTCGACATCGAGTTCGACACGCAACCACGATACCGCGTCCCCGCCCCCCCCAGTTAAATCCCCGGTCGAGCGCACCGACCGACGTTGCGTCACCGCGCGGCGTTTACCAACAAACAGCCGCCGCGGCCGTGGCACTACCCCGTAATCCGCGCGAGAGGGTGGTACTACCCCGTAACCCGGCGGCGGCGGCGGCGGCGGTCCAGGTTGGGCGATAGCGCACGCCAGGGGCGAATTCACCGTGTGGCGCTCTCTCGCCGCGCGCTGACCTCATTTTTACGAAACGGAACCGGCCGGGTCGAGGGAGGTCGGGAGGCGGGCGCGCGCGCCCCTCGGAAAAGCCGCGGGTTTTCCTCGTGCTACGTCACTGCGAGCGCGGCGTCGGGAGAATCGCTCCTCCGTCAGTCGGGTCTCGACCGTCGTCAACGTCAATACGACGGCGCGCGAGAGCTCATCGTCGACGGCGTACAGCGTCGGTTCGGCGGAGAGAGAGAGAGAGAGGACGAGGGGAGAGCGCGCTTTCCGGCGGTGTGCGCGAGCAGTGCTCGGAGGGTGCATCGGTGTCTCGCGCGTCCCCTTCGCGGGCTGCGTGTGCCGTCGTGACGCGAGTGCGAGTCGGGCGAGCGACGCGAGGGGCGGCAGCGATTCGGCGTGCGCGGCGTGCCGCTTCGTGTCGAGAGGTGCGACAGCGAAATGGATGTTTAGGGGCTAGTGACGTACGTATACGGCAGACGTCGATGACGGGTCGCGGCGGCGGCGGCGGCGGCGGCGGCGGCGGGCGCGACAGCCGGGACGATCGGAATATCGCGACGCCCGCCCGGACCTCCGCGAAGCGACGATGGGGATGATGGCTTCCCGGCGGCGAGCCGGTCGCGGTCACGGCTCTCGGGTCGGCGGGAAGTGGGGTTAGGCGGAGATAAAGTACGCGCGCGTACCTACCTTCCGCTCGTAGGTCGCGTTTTACCCGGCGACGCGTTATCGGTACCCGGAAGCTCGTGCACACGCGTCCTTCGCCCCCGCGATGTTGTTATTCGCGGGGTATGTCTCTTCGGAACGCTGAAGGCCGACGCTGCTGGTTTCCATATACGGTTTATCTACGTGGATCGTGGCGGCTGATTCGCGTGCGCGCGCGCGCGCGTGCGGGGTTTTTTCTACTTGCGGCTCGCTACTCGGTGCATTCGTCCGTCTGAGGCTTACTATACTGTTGTCCCTTTTCGGGTTCTTTCGATAGAGCGTGTTTCCGGTCGAATCGTCGTAGATTTTTAGTCGTTTCTGAGGTGACGACACTGAGAAAAATAATCTGGTCGATCTAACCGAAATCCTGGAGACCGCAATCAAGCCGTTTTGTGACATGTGGATCCTTCCTCTGTCTGATTAAACTGACCATTTTCTGATTAGAACAACTAGATATGTAGTTGGAATAGGTACATGTCATTGGAATAATTAAATATTTGGTTCAACTTACTAGTATTTTGGTTAGAATAACTGAGCTCGTTTATCCAGATGCGTTTTGTCATTTTGACCAAGCAATTTTTTTCAGTGGATACTCGACGTTTTTCGAGCCTTGCGTATTTTTCGTCGACTCACTCTTACTGCTCCTTCCTTCCATTCCCGTGAATTCTCGATTTAACGCTCGTGCTCTCAATTTTGCAGCAACAAGTCAGCAGTACTCCAGTCACCGCGTTTCTTTCCATCGCGATCCCCATAAATTGTCGCGTACGGCGTTTCTTTACCTGCCGGGATCAGATTGCCGTTGCAAAAGCTATAACCAATGCTTCGCCGCTCCACGTTTCCGTTCGTAAAAATAGCGTATAGCGCAGGGGAAACCTTTTACGCCCCCTGCATTTCCCGTCGTTCCACGTACGCCGCACGTGTACAATTTTTCTCGTTATTCAGCAGCACGGCTCCGTGCGAAGATATTCCTCGAACGCTTCCTTTTTTCCAATCTTGCAGTTCTCGAAGAAACGCTCGCGCACGAGTATCCGTTGCACCTTTCACGCTTCGAGCAGTCTGACGCGAACGATTTCTTTCCCCTGTTTGGAATTTATTCGATGGCATATCTCGATCCACGAGAGGACTCGAATGTATCGTTTCCTTCGTTCCGTTCGTGCAGTACGTGAAAGACCTACTCCGCGTTTTCTATCGTCCGAAAGGGTACGACCCTTTCTCCCTATTCAGGGCTCCTTCGATAGCACATTCCCTTGAAAGACACGCCTCGGGTATTCTCTCTGTCTTCTGCTTGCAGTTTACGAAATAACACTCGCAGGTATCGGGTGTATCTTTTATGCATTCCACCGGCTGGTACGAATTGTCCCTTTCCCCTGTTTCGAGTCCCTTT
This sequence comes from Xiphydria camelus, assembly GCA_963678675.1. Taxonomy (NCBI): domain Eukaryota; kingdom Metazoa; phylum Arthropoda; class Insecta; order Hymenoptera; family Xiphydriidae; genus Xiphydria; species Xiphydria camelus. The sequence continues at coordinate 36,691,441 of OY783191.1, read as the reverse complement.
GACAGCGCGTCCTTCTCCAAGGCGTTTCTTAAGTATGCACCCCCTCTCCGGCGTGCTTACAATTCTCGAAATAACATTCGCGCGCGTCTCGTGCATCTTTCATACGCTTCCCACCCCCCGGCGCACGGACGGTCCTATCCCCCATTTCGAGTTCGTTAAGCCGGGACGTTCCTCTCTCGAGGAGATTTTCCACCGGTATTTCTCCGCCCTACGATCCATCCGCGTATAGCCTCCCAAATAACGCACCTAGGAATCCCTCGCGTCCTTTGTGCCCTTTTATCGTCCGACACGTACACTCCCTTTCCCCTATTTCCTCGAGCTCGTTCGATAACACGTTTCCTCCGAAGCACCCATTTCTTGCTCCCGTGCGTCTCGCGTCGTGCGGGTCTGACGCGTACCGGCTTTCTTCCCTATAGTCGAAGCGCGGGCGATAGGCGTGCACTTTTCAAATATCGCGCAGGTAGATCGTATTCCTCGTTTCTCCGTGGATAAAGTGCATCGTTCCGAGAGTCGTTTCTCGCGTGGCCCGACGGTTTTGTAAATGTGACATTTGTGTATCGTTGGAAATATTTCCGTCTCCCTCGGGGTCAAAGGGTGAATGATACACTACAGTACTTTTCACATGTACACGGAGACAAAAATTTAGCTGTTGCAACCAAATTGTTGGGCTGAAGGTTAAATTTCAGCAAACAAATTATTGTGTGCTTGTTTGAAGTGTATATTGTTGGAATAACTAAATTTTTTCGTTTCATTCAATAAAATTCGTTTTATTGGCAGGTTTTAGTCAATTAAACTTCACTGCTCGGTTAAATTAATTTGAGTTGATTTGTTTCAACAAACGTTTTTGTCAGATGAACAGTGGAAGTACAGTGTTAACTAAGCTGAGAAAAAAATTGTTTAATTCAACTAAATTTTAGGGTAGTTATTTGAAGAAATATTTAGTTGAAGCAGTTAAGTATTTGGTTAATTGGATTAAATTTTATTTGCTTTAATTTTTTACATACATTTGTTAGATAACTGTATATTTTATTGGACGTCCTAGAAATTGTAGTTTGCAACATTTAGTTAAGTTAAACGATTTCTTTTTCAGCGTATCAACGAGACGAATGCATTTCATCGATTGCTATAAAATTAAAAAAATCCTAATTCGCCGTATTGCGATTTCCGTCCCTCGTTTCCCTGCCACATATCGAATGGTTTTCGAGTCATTCGGTCGGGGTAAAATATAATGCGACGCTATAGCAGTGTCGATGTGGCTACGGCAGGTTGTTTAACGAATTCCGTACCATTGATTTAGATTGTGCCGAGAGATAACGCCCGCAAAAGGTACATCGCTCGTCGATCGTCGATAAATCGGTGTATAGGGTCGCTGAATCGGAACAGGTCGTGAATTTAGCCAACATCTATTTGTCCAGTTTATGTATCGCGTTCGGACAAGATATTACTTGGCAGGATAAATCCAGCGTGGGTATAATGGTTAGCGGGTCGACCGACGTTTTCCGGTCGGCAGAGGGAATCGATGACAGATATAAAAAGAACCTCGTTTGCGATGATGTACGTTTACGATGCGAAGAAGGGCCCGGTCGATAATTCGTCCCGTTGGCCTTTGACAAAAAAGAATCGGTATATAGCCGCGGTGTATTTCGTTTGCAGACAGGAATGAATACGTGTACAGATGCACATGTGTGAGGGGATAGTGCATGCAAGCTTTCGTACGGGATAAATATATCCGTGTTGTGTTGCGTAAAATAAAACGAAGGAAATAGGTAAATGAGTGAAAAATGCGTTTTTTAAACGTCCTGCCGGGAAAAAATGTTTATACATAATCATATATCGTCGGTGAAGTCCTAATACCTCGTAACCCACAATTCATCATTTTTGGGTTACGAGGTATTAGGACTTCACCGACGATATGATGATATATGATTGGATATAATCAGATTCGAAATTTGTCTTCATTTGATTAATGATTATATATGAAATACTGCATATAATCATATATGTGTGTGATCAGACGAGATTAGATATAATCGGATAAAAAATTTTCGACTTTCTTCAGATCTAAATATATGATTATACGAGTACATATATACAATATTTCTTCATATATGATCAGATGGAGAAAAATTTCGGATCTGATTATATGCAATTGTATATGATCATATGTAATCATAAACATTTTTTACCAGGCTGGTACTGATTAGATTTTAAAAAAACTATAATAAAATGCATTTGAAATATGATTCTTATGTTTGGAAGGGAAGGCAAGTGAAAGGAAAAAGACGAACGGTAAGATTCTAGGAAGACTCTGAATTTTAGAATGCATTAATTTTCTTTAGAAATCTTATCGAATCGCCAGATGCGAGTCGAACTTGGAAGGAAATGAAAAAAAATAATAACAAAAGAATTGACAATATGATTCAATTGAAATATGCGTTTATAGAAGGGATGGGTGTCCCCGTTTCGTTATCTTGCATCGTGGCAGCAGGTGAACGCAAAATTGAACCAATTAGGGGAAAAGAAAGCGATAACGCGACGGAGGTGGTTCCAGGACAGAGGGAGGGTAGAAGAAAGAAAAGTGGCGTCGGGGACGTCGGAGAGGGTGGAGAGGCGTCGGTGTAGGCGCCGAAGAAATCGTTATGGGATTATCAGAGTGGTTTTCTATATCTATGGGAGACAGCTTCCAATTAGTAACGGCGTCTGTAGTGGAAAAAGCTGACATGGAAATAATATAGATGTCAATTCTAATGTTTTATTCGTATTATTTGTACATTTCTTGATAAGATTTCAAGAGCTGCACATATTATCGAGTTTACAAAAAAATAGCTTCTTCCTCCAATTTCGAAACGATCCTTCCAAAAGCTAGATCATCCCACCGTAACTTGCGATTTCCGCACTGAATTTTACACGAACGTCACGATCACTTTAATCCGTGTAACCGACGACTGTTAGTTAGTGGTCCGATCAATTTAACAATTCCGGTAACAACTGGCACGACTAACGACGATTAGTCGCGGTCGTTGCTCCCGCATAACCGCGTTGCGTAATATATACAGTTAATCCGAATTTATAAGTACGGAATTAACGATGGTTCATTTTCCACTAAATTATTATTGATATAATATTCCCGATATTTATCTCGTGATAAAAACGTACTACAGGCTTGACTAGGATCTACTCGGGCCCCTGATGCACTGAGAGAAATAATTGTTGGTGCCAAATAATGTTTTCTTTAATAAAACAAAAAGATATAATTTCAGGATCACACAAGCTATGGTTTTCTTTGCACAAAAAATATTTGATAGCCTCGAGTAATTCTTTTTTTCGCGTAGGAAGAATTTCTGGTCCCGACGAAGATATTCTTGAATGAAGAATATATATTCTCCGAACACAGGAATTCTTAAAAATCTACAAGACCGTATGTTCTTGATTCAAGACATACTTTTTGACACTAGCAATTAATTTTTCCAGTGCACGTTTCTACGTGAAATAATTTTTGAAAGGCTCACCCTCGATTCGTCAGAACCAGACGAATTTTCTCGCAAGTGATTTATCCAAAGGAATTCGATCAATTTCCAACTAATCGGCGCAATTAACGCCGTCGATTAAACTCAAAATGTCAAGCTAGATTACTCCGTCCTGAGACATCCTCAAAAAAGCTCGTTCTACAGCCACTCCCGCGGCTTTTACAAGGAGAAGCCTTCGAATCGCATTGTCGTTCTTCCACTTACGTCGCAACTTTTCGAAACCACTCCCTTCACTCGTTAAAGCTAAACGGATTCTCGTCTCGACGACCCTCCGCGAAGAACTCGGCTAATTCTCCCACCGTGTGCAAGCTCCTACGCGACTGCATATAAAACCTCGTCTCAGTCCGTCCAAGTTGGCTCGTCGACGGAAAAACCGACGGCGAGAGAGGTTTAAATTAGTTGGCGAACAGTCTCGGGGAGTTTTAGTTTAAAGCCGGGTGCAGATTACGTTCTAATGCCTTTCCCCATTTCCTCCATACGTCTCGACTCGAAGCTCTGTTAATTCGACTGGCTGTCGTGTCATGGCTGCTAAACTTTTGCAATTGATTTTCGAGTACACGTTGAATATCAAGCGCTTTCATCGCGTCTCGTTAGCGTGTCCCTCCCCGCTTCAACGGGGGGACACGCCTGCTCGGATTCCCGGTGTTAAAGGGGGGGAGGAGAGAGGGTTGGACGCGGAAGTTTCTGCTCGTTGGGTCGTTCTAACGAGATTCTTACTTCCGAATTGCGCATTTCGCGGAGAATTACCAACGGTGCACATTTCTACGCTGAGAAAGATAATGATTTGATCAATCAAGCCGAAATTCTGGAGATGATGACCAAAACCGTTTGGTGAAATGTGGATCGTCTATCTATTTGATTAAATTGACCAATTTTTGGTTAGAATAACTAAATGTTTGCTTGGAATAACTAAACATTTGGTTAGAATATTAAAATATTTGGTTCAATTGACCAATATTTTTGTTAGAATAACTAAATGCGTCAAACGGGATGTTTTGTCATTTTAATCTAATTATTTTTCTCAATGTACACCGAGAAAAATATCTTGGTCAATTTGACCAAATTTCTGGAGATGATGACCAGACCGTTTGGTCAAATATGGATCCACCATCCGTTTGGTTAAATTGACCATTTTTTGGGTTAGAATAATTAAATATTTGGTTCAACTGACCAGTATTTTGGTTAGAATAACTAAATGCGTCAAACTAAATGCGTTTTATCATTTTAACCTAATTATTTTTCTCAGTGTACGGTGAAATTTCCTCGGTCGAATTTAGAATCCGATCGTTTCGTCAATTACAACTGAAACGTTTGATCTAGAATTTTCTTAATTTCGATATATCAAAATTATATCGATATATGCAGCCGGCGAACCTTTCTAACCGATCAAGGGCTACAGAGGGACGGTAAAAAAGTAAATATACCTCGAAGCGCGCGCGCACGGTACTGTGACGCAGCAGTTACTTAAACTCCCCCTCCTAACGCGATTAGCAGTCGTAACTTTAATATCGCTGCACTCTAATGAAAGTCGTAAATAGACTAGCTTATATACCTTGAGCGTTAGTTCCAACCAGAATGAAACGATCTTGGATAAACGAGGTACGAGGTGTAAAGGTGATCTTGCAATTTCCCACTAATTTTCGCCGCGATGGGCGGTAAGAACCACGTAAAATTTCCTTCAAATTAAAAATTTCAGGCGCAATTTACGGATTTAGGTGCCCCGCGACTGTTCGGACCGACGTGGTTTAAGGGTTTTTCGCAGTCAACGTGGTGCGGCGATAACTGAAAGGCGTGATAAACGGGAATATACGAACACCTATAGGACTTTTATGAAAATGCAGATTGCATTTGACCTCGGAACTTTTACAATACCTGCAACTCGACGATTATTATTCGAAATGACGCCGTAAATGCCGTAAAGAACAGTGACCCCACGTTCAAGAAAAAAATCGCGAACGACGGTGGCATCCCCCTCTCGATCTTCGACTCGGTCCCTCCTCAATGGGGTAGGTATACTTGTCTTTCTAACCCTCCGCTCGAAAGAGGGGCTCGATTAAGGGGGTAGTTGTAACCTTTGTGATTAATTACAATTACCTGATACCTCACGATAGCGCTTTAAGGGGGGGGGGGCAGCGCATATATATTTACAATTCTTCCCCTGGGATGTCTACTCCACCGCCTCGCTATGACGCGGGGCGAGTTTAAATGACCCAATTAACGATTCGCCATGAAATATTGAAATTACGAGTCACGCTTGCATCGTGGTTACCCTCTGCGGTATCTGGGGCTTAATATCGTACTTGGTAGGCCTGCGGTATCCGGCGGTCTCGAAGAGGGTGGAAAGAAAGATCGTGGCTTAGAATATCTTAGTGGGTCGAATGGGGGTATCGCGCGCGGCAATTAGCGAAAGAATCGTTACTTAGGGGTCGTCGATGGTGTCTTGGATGGTTAGCTAGCAATTTTACTTCCCCTTCTCTTGACGTTCGACATCCCTCGCTGCTTCTATCTATGATTTAAGCAGCGAGGGGAATTTGGAATTTGCTGTGAAATATTGAAATTGCGGGACTCGCTTGCATCGCGGTGGTTGTTCTGCGATATATAACTGGGCTTGGTAGACGCGTGATATTTAGCAGACTCGAAGGGGGTGGAAATTGAAAGGTCGTGATGTGAAATATCTCAGCGACGAATATAGAGTATTGCGATAATTGATGGTCATCGGGTCATTTTTGTCGTATTGTATGAGATGCTCGTAGGTATTTTATCTTCAATTCATTCCCTTAAGAATGTATCACCTATATTTATTGAAAAATCCCAACAGAAATTTATGAAATTTCCATAAAGAATATATATTATATGATTAAAGAGCGCATTCATCCATAACATTTTTAATTGATTTTCTATCTCGTTAAAAAGTGATGCACTCTTGAATTTGACTAATTTTACATGGGCTCTTGGATATTTAAATAAATCGAAACAAATAATAAAAATTCTTGAAATTTTTCTAATTTACGAAGATATTAGGGGTTAATGACAGTGCAAAATGAAAAAAAAAAGTCATGAAATTTTGTACGATCGTTAATTTATTCATAAACCAGAAAAACTTCAAAAAATGTTCTTAGTAATATCTAAATAATGAAATACCGTTTTATTTCATCATCCGATATTCGTCGATTTAACATTTTCCAGAAAAGCTTTTCGCACAAAGTTAGTACAATTTCATTACTGCGTAACTTTTCAACGAGAGAGACACTCGACTTCAAATTTTGCAAATGAAGTTGTCTGAATTATATGCACTATCTGTGCAAATTTCATAAATTTCTGCTAGGATTTCAATGTATAAGTGATACATCCTTAAAAATAGTGCAAACGATGCTCCGACAATTCTTTCCCGCCCGTTCCGTAGTGTCCCACAGGTGCGAACCGTCGAAATAGTTGATGACTTGCGAGGGAGCAACCGGTGAAACGTCCCATACGAAACCAGCAGTCGATCGGTTATATCTTATCGATGCGAGGCGATAAAACGTTGTATTCGCGGAATTTTATCACCAGAGTAAGCGAAAGAACGTCGTATACGTGGTTCCGTTCCTCCATAACGGCAAGGATAATGCGAAAATTCAGCTCCGTATAACGCGTCGAACTTTCCCGAGAATTTTCGACAAGCCATTCGGTCTTCGAAGTGCATCGTGCGTCGTATACCTATACATTCCCCATATAGAAACGGAGCACGAGCTCTTTCGAGTGCCACACGGGATTTTTCGATGTTTACAGCATCCAAGGACGAGACAGCGTCGCCTATCAGCTATTATTCGTGAACACACGCGAAACTCGCGGCGCGACTAGTATCCCGCCGCCGCGCCGCAACCGAGTGTGCGAGAGAGTCAGTATCGTCGCGGATCTCGCGGACCGTGGACCGCTCGACGAATCTCCGTTCCATTTGGCGAGTGCGAGGCGCTCGCGACGAGTCGCGCGTCAAGGGTGGACAGAGCCTGCGTGTAATTCGGTCTTAACATAAAAAAATATTCATATTTTTTAATATATTTTGTAATCCGTATGCATATTCAATAACATTCGATTAGTCATTTTTACAGTGTATCCTAGACTGTTAAAAATGTCTGTTTTGAATTTGCTAATCGTATTGGAAGCTTTTAACAAGTACAAAAGTGCGGTAAAACTATTAACGATTTGATGCGAAAATACAAATTCCATAAGGAATGTATAGAAAAGTCACAATATATATCGTGAATTCTCATTTGTTTTTAAATTTCACAATTAGTTTTATAAATTGAATTCACAAATGTGTTGGAAGCTTTTAACGACTTTTAAAAGTGTAGTAACAGGGCTTCTCGAGGTGAAATATTGATTTTTTTAATAGACACCGCGTGCTTTTTACTGTTCGTAACAGTACAAACATCAGTTTACCCGATATTAATGAATGGGAGATTGGTAAATTTTACCGTATAAACTGACGTTTATACCATTACGAACTGTAAAAATGACGCTGCGGTCGATTAAAAACTTCGACATTTCACCTCGAGGAGCCTTGTTATCGGGATAACTGTAAAAATTCATGGCTTTTTCCATGATTTTTTTATAAATCCTTTTTCTCCGCGTACGAAAGAGAAACGGTTCGAAAAAAATCATCATTCGCGAAGCTATGAGTGCGTTTCTTTCTACTAGATTGTGACGTCGTCCTCGGAAAGGCAGAGGGACGCACTTATGCCGAGAAACGAGTGCGAGGGAGATAGTCTTACTGGACCATGACGTAGTTGCATTTGTAAATAACGTTTTCCAGCTTAAATAAGGCGGACAGTGAAAAATGAAAAAACAAAATACGCGTGGTAGATAATTTCGTCCAAATTTTTCGAATCCGCAATAAAGAACATTAACGTTAAAACACCGCATTTAATTCGGCCGCGCGACGCCCGCAGGGGTGTCGAAAACGAAAAACTGCCGCGCCGTAATTCGTCGACATTTGCATGGAATAATGCTGGCCGCGCATCCCTGGCTAACGGAGCTTTTGGAACTCTGCGCCGCGGCGTCGATTCCGCTGCGAGCAATCGCGACAGTGAGATCGACGATCGATCGGCGAGCCGCGATTTCGTGGGAGCGCCACCGCGCGAAGGATTCGCCGCGCGAGGAGGGAGACTGAGCGGCGAACGGTCCTTGCGCGATACAGTCCTCGCGATGTGGCGATCGAGGGATCCACTGCGGCGAGAGATCTCGCGCCATCGAGAGTCCGTCGAGTATTCCGCGTCGAACGGCGCCACGTAAATCTGCGATGGTAACGTGACCCGCGCTCGAGTCGACGCGCGTTAGAATCGACACGGTGTGATCCGTCCCCGAGAACGGAAACCGTCGTAGAACCGTCCCCACGTCTCGACTCGTGACGCGTGGCCGCGATACGAGAAGTTAATTTTAATTTCTCGCCTGCGCTGCGATTCGCGCGCGATTCAGGATCGCTTGAGTCCCGTCAGGAGAGGAGGAGGCACGCGGTGAGTGGATCGCTCTCGAATTCTCGAAGACTCGTCCGCCGCGCAGGCAGCGAAAGCCGCAGCGGACAGGAGCAGCGAAGCGCAAGTCCTACGCGTGACACGCGAGTGCGCGGTGCGGTGACAAATTGGCTCGCGTCGCGGTGGCAGAACTCCTCGTCGCGTGAGCGAAGCCCGCGCGGGGGAGATTTTTGTTCGTCGAAGACGCGCGAGTGATAGAGGGTGCGAAAGGGGTGGGGAGGGGGAGAGGGCGAGTGCGGTCCACATCGAGAGGATAAAAAGAAGACGCGCGCGGGAGTGCCTCGACGTATCCACGGGATAAGAGCTCGGGTGTTACGGCCCTGAATGTTTTGACGTTGAGTGGTGCTAGGGTGTCGAGGTGGGGGGCGCGTGGTCGTGCTGCCTGCCGTGCGCCGGCGGCGGCGGGGGTGGGGGTGGTACAGGTGTCTCGGGGGCCACCCCCGAGATCAAGAAGACCTCCTTCCAGAAACACCTGCAGCAGCACCAGCTGCAACAGCAGCAGCAGCAGCAGCAGCAGCAGCAACCCACCCCCAAAGGGGAGGTCTGCGAGCGCGCCCCACTCGGCGACCTTGACGAGGACCTGGAAGACCTGGAGGACGAGGAGAGCGAGCAGTGCGAGAGCAAGGAGGACGGCACGAAGGAGGGCGGCACTCAGCATCGGCTCAGTCCGCGGCTTCACGACATCGAGGAGGAGGACGATGAGGAGTGCCGACTCACCAAAGAGAGGTACGCGAAACCCTGTCGTTTTTGTTATACGTGGCTCGGTTGGACGTGTGGACGGTTGGCGATGTGATATCGATTCGATTAGGATGTGCGTTACATCGAGCACTGAAATTGCGGTCGAGTTAATAGATTTCTTCGTCGCGTGTTTACACTACATATACACTAGATTTTTCCACGGTATAATATTGCGTCACTGATGCCTAATGGTTGTATATGCCAAAAAGTGCCTTTATGAAGCCAGAAAAGAGCATATAATCATTTTTTAATTTCATTCGCTCAAAACAAAATTGGAGGCTTAAAAGCAAAAGGGCGTATAAGGTATTGTCGGAGCATTTGGACCATATATTTCGGACCATTTTTATAAATTTCCATCAATTGCGACAACAAATTTTTTCTCTAAGTCCTTTCAGTTTTCACAATGCCACAATGCCAAAAGGCGTAAAGCGGCGTGTAAGACTTTTTAGCACTAGTATAACGCGATATGTCTACAGTTCGATATCTATAGAATCAATATCATAAATAGGTCGAAAATATTGAATTTGTGGCGGTGTACGAATCGTTGATGAATTCTACACCTTCTTCCACTTTCTAATAGCTATGGAAATACGATACCGTGGAAAATCGATTGTACTCAATCTAGACGAGAGAAACAAACCCGTAATATCAGGTACACTTCGGACCGATGCTTCTTGGATTCGGAATGCTTCCCCCTCGTTATTTCCTCCCACATTACTCTTAATCCCATATATTCTTCCATCGCGACGCTTCCCACTTCACTCGCGTAGCAAGAGCACACAGACGGTTATATAAAGATATTTATACCAGGGTGAGAACTCTGCTCGGTCGAGAGTAAGGTCAGATTAGGGTAGGTTAGGTTTATACGAAAACTCGATTCACCGCCAAGATAGGAAACATACCAAGGGACAGTGACAACAGCCGAGGGGGATAATACAATACGTTTTGTCTGGCGTATATATATCGAGATAGCGTGCGCCGTGATCATGATATCAACGTCGCGACGGATCCGCTCTCGATCGCGTGCGAGTCGCGAAGCGACGAAGGGGCACATTACGGGTCTATTTTTTCGCGACTCGTTTCACCATTTTTTTCCCGATCGAATTCGCGATTCGGTGATTTCTGCGACGAGTACATCGGGTGCGGGCTGGAGTTTGTCGAATCGGGGAGAGAAAGAGGACACGATCCATCGGGGGTGTGTTTGCGCCGTCGAGACGATATGCGGGATCCGACGATCGTGGGAGGGCGGTGGGGAAGCGTCTGAGCTCGTCCCTCGATCGATTCCCCTGCGCTCTGCTCTCTCTCCGGCGTCAATCTATTCTCCGGATATTGTGTGAACCCTATATATATGGCACGCCTATACCGCGAGCAAATACGGGGGTGTGCACAGGCGGCGGGTCAGTGTGGAGACGACGCCTAAATCGGCCATTTCGCTCGTACGTGAGACGTCAAATCTGTTGGCCCTCCGCGAAGACCCTCGGGCCTCCGTGTGGGTCCTCGCCCCGCGTTCTAACGTTCCCTCGCGCGCCGGGGGTGCGAGCGCCGTGGCATTCCGATCGAAGGCGGAGCGTCTCGTAATTTCATCTCGGACTCGTGACTCTTGCTGGTCTCCGATCGTCGCTCCGATAAGACAGCGGTAACGGCGTGCTGAGGGAGCGTGCGCGAATTATCTTTACGTGGGATATATATATTTTGGACGAATTTTTGAACCCATCGACCCCTTGTTCCATCATATGAGGCTAAACTTATAATAGATACTTGCCAGGGAAGAAATTTCAATTACTATTATCTCATTATTTATGAACTTTTGGCCCACATCGATATAAGACTTTGTTGTAGATAAAAATATGATCTTCATAAAAGTATTATATGAACATCACACAGTCAAAAGTTCATAGATAATGAGATAATAGTGATTCAAGTTTCCTTTCTAAGTTTAGCCTCATGTGAACATCAGCCAAAAGTTCATAGATAATGAAATAATAGTAATTCAAATTTCCTTTCTAAGTTTAGCCTCATATGGTTTATCAGAAAACATGAGATTCTTGATAACTCCTCTCTCTTTTTTTTTCTTATGTAAGATTAAATTTTTATACGACTTAAGTGTAAAGGAATTATGAAAATTTAAGCGAAGAGATAAATAGGTATTTGTGTGAACCGTATTCGATTCGTCCATTACTGTAAAAATAGAATAGTATTACCTTACGTGAGAGATTTGGCTTATATCTCCCTCTCTCCTCTTAAGACGTTATAAGAAATTATTTGGGGAGAAGGGTTTCCCTTAAATCCCTTACGAAATTTGTGTACACGTTCTCTCAAATTACCAAATGTATCGTGACGAATCAGAAATGAGTTTCGAATCTGCACCCACTGGGAGATACAAAAACAACGAAGACGCGAGAAACAAAAGCAACTAATCGAGTACATAAAAGATCTTTGAAAAAAAAAATACCGAGAAAGAGACTAAAATTTAGCGTCTACTATCTCGAATTTGGAATGAAATCGCATCTCTCCGCGGTATCGATGCCTATTAACTTTTTTCTATTGCCTGACAAAAAGAAACAAGTGTCTCAAACAGTTCCATCGCGTGCTCGTCGCGTTGACAGCGCGAGTGCTCGTGACGGCGGGAAATCGAAGGAGACCGCCGCGCGTCCGTTGCATCGGGAGGTCTGCTCGCGACGTCTCGTGGAATTCAAATCGATCGTAAATTTTTTGACGCCGCTGCGAGAGCGCTTCGCAGTGTGGGAATGAATTTATTCGCCTTCAAAGGGACTCGTACCGATTTAAATGCACCGCGACGTACTCGCGCATTTCTTCGATGGGAGTTGCGGTTGATTGGAAAAACGTTACTTCCGTTTCCTTTTTTTTTTCAAAAACAACAAAGTCAATCTCGACGTTTCGTTGATTCCCGCTCGAACGGCGCGACGAGAATTAGCTTCACAGATGCGATTCGAGCTCCGCGCTGCTCATCCCCGTCCTTATTTACCGATACCGATGCGAGGCACTGCGATTTCTTATGTCGCTCACTTAACTGGATTGGGTTTCGATTGCTCCGAGACGCCTTTCACGCGTACAATGGGTCTCGGGGAGCGCGCATTGAAATGAACGTATGGGCGGGAGATTTCAGAATTGGCGAAATATGTGAAGGGGTGGAATAATGAACGGCGGCAGTATACTATAGTTACCTACTTCTCCCAGAATTGACGAATTTGGTTCTCTTGCTAATTTTTTTTATCGTAGTTTTGTCAAATTTGGACAAATATATTCTATTTATCCTGTATTCTTTCATCTTTTATTCTCGGCCTTATTTAAACTGCTACAGTGCTATCTCCCTAACTTTATCACTCTGCAACTTTCGCTTCCCTTGAACGTTCGACCAATGAGCGTCGAGGACTATCGTTAACCTACTATTTTCTCTGAATGCTGATATGTGATAGGCGTTCTTTCTCTCTCTCTCTCTCTCTCTCTCTTTGGACTGCTCCTTTAACCGGAGAGAGTGTGAGTATTCTGTTAGCTCTGAGCGCGAAAAGTTAGGGAGATAGCATTGTAAACGAAATTTTAAAATGTAGCATAGGTACGTCGTAGTATATTACAAGTGTATCTCTCTCGCACCCGCGTTGCTTGGCATAAGTATGTTCCTCGAGGCTTTTCGATGACGTGATGATAAAATAAAGAGAAACGCACTGATAACTTTGCGAATAATTATTCTTTCGTGAATTTTCTCGTTTGCGTGACATTTAATATGTATATCTACACTGAGAACAATAACCTGGTCGATTTATCCAAAATCGCGGAGACCATAACCAAGTCGTTCGATGAAATGTGGATCCTCCATCTGTTTGGTTAGACTGACCATTTTCTGGTTAGAATAACTAGATATGTGGTTAGAATTACTCTACATGTAATTAGAATAACTAAATATTTGGTTCAACTTACTAGTATTTTGGTTAGAACAACTAAACTTTTAACCAGATTCGTTTTATTTTAAACGAGTTATTTTTCTCAGTGTACGGATTACAAACTGAATGAAAAAAATATGAATATTTTTTTATGCGATAACCGAATTATGGCAGTAAATTGGAAGGATGATGGTCGTGTTTGCTCAACCTCGATGCCTCGTTTCCCTTTGCGCAATTCACTTGACACACGGATTAATTTCTCGATCGATCCGGGTATCGCGTTCTTTTTCCCCTATTTGCCGTATAACCGCGCACGATTCCATGCTCCGTGCGTCGTTCGCTTTTTCGCGGACGTGTGTTCGATTTGCTCCAAACCCCTTTTTCGACGTCTCAGACATGCAGAACAAGACGGTCGAAAAATAGCTGTTGCCGAAATAAAATCCAGCGCGCTTACGTCAATGGATACGCGTATTGAAATATCGCGCAGTACCCGTCCGATGCAAATATCGCCGCGACACGATCTCCGCCCCCGCGAAACGCTCGAAAGACGTCGCGATACGAATCGAAAAAGCGTCTCGCGCGTGATAACATCTTCTCTCCGTCCCCACTTTCGCCCGACGAAACCCCTCTCCTGCGACTCGAGATGAAGTTCCGCGAAGATTCCGCAGGTGAAACGCGTACGCGAGGAAGACCCTCCCTTTTACATTGGCGAACGAAGAAGTCGCGCGTGAGTCAAGCGCACGCCGCGTAATCGAAAAGCTTTTGAAGGCGCGCGCTCCAAAACGACTTTTTCTTCGTACGCGCGCGGGACTTTTAATTATAATAATATCGTCTGGCGCTCGCGGGTGGGGTTCCCGAGGAAATTAATTAAAGCGAGCTTTGACACCGATGCATGCAGCTTTTTACCATCGGCGTGTCTTACAAAGAGCGAACTGTATAACGACGGGGCGAAGAATAACACTTTTAAATTCCTGCCATATCCGCGAAGCCGCTTCCCGCTCGCGTTCGCGTGGAGATACGATAACTCCGTCTCACTCTACTCTTTCCTCCGCCCCGCAGTCCCGTTCCACCGGGCGCCTAATGACTTTTTACGAATTAATTAAATTACACCCGTAAAGAGAGGGAGGTTAAGTTCGAGCTTATATACCGCGTGACAAAGAACCAGCGTCTCACGAGGAGCAACTACTTTTTTAACTCGTCGCACGCACACAGCTGCACCCGCCGAGAGTTCTCGCCTCCGTCCGCGCATCCCTCGCGATCGCGCAGCACGGTGGGAGACGATCTGCGCGAGCCAGGTGGAACGATCTACGCGCGCCCGTTAAATCGAGCCGTTATCGAGTCTCGTGAGATTTTTGTTTATTTTTCAGAGTCTAATAAATTATTCCCCGTACATACGGAATAACGTTCCGACGCGAGAAGTAAACGTTTACGCGTTCGGGGAAGTTATGCATTCTCGTTTGAGGCTGCCGGAAAGTTTATTTGCTGCGCGAGTGGAAATTTAGTTGGGACGAGCGACAAAAGGTTGTCGAGGCTCGCACAAATTCGATTTTTAAGCAATTTCTTGTTTATCGCAGATGCGAAAAATGCCGGCAAAATTATTTACCCCGTGTTTTTTTTTCATTTTCCATTTTCGGCCTTATTTAAGTGG